>VXAZ01004428.1:1165984-1861814 GCA_013399875.1 Gymnorhina tibicen | reverse complement strand
TATCAATTAGTACTTTGCATTATGAAAGTTACTGCTACAGTGAATGTTTTCATTGTCACATTCTGAAAAAAAAGTATTCACAGGTAAAATGTTCATGCTAAAACAGCCCTTTGTCATTCCTGAATAAGGAAAATACAATGTAGCCAGCTGGCATCCTTGGATGGCTTCTTTGTTGTAAATTATGTGATCATACTCCCACAGGAAAGAACAAAGAAATTTAGGTGTGTATGTGTTTGTTCCATATGGGAACCTCAAGTGCAGCTTTTTAAAATTAAGTGTTCTGAGGAGACCAAATTGGGTTTCAATCTATTGCCCTTCTCTAGATAATAGGATGCTGAAAGAGCCAGTAAGTGTAGCCCACACAAACAGACTGAAAATTAATTAGTTCAGCACTGATAGCTCGGTAAACAGCAGCCAGTCAATACAGAAAAACACTGCTCTTGTACTTGCATCTATTCCCAGAACTACTGAATCAGTAACTGCTTTTCTCAGTACATGATTTTGCTGTTTCCATACCTGAGTTTGTTAAATAGGTTTACATTCTATTACAGTTTGGAGTGACCGGCCTTGAGACCGCTGCAATAATTTTAAAGGTCCTCCAGGAACATTGTATAGACACTAATAAAGTCCTGACGGGTATTTCCTATTATTTCTTTTCACTCAAGAAGCAAACCCGTGCAGCTGGATGTGCCGCACAGCTGTGCTGCGCTTCCCAGGCCCTGCAGACCCCACTCGGGATGTGCCACGAGAGGGCAGCGCCGGCCAAGGCGAGCGCGGGCCGTGTGTCCCGAGCGGCGTTGGGCTCAGGCTGGAAATTAGGGAAGGGTTCTTCCCCCAGAGGGTGCTGGGCACTGCCCAGGCTCCCCAGGGAATGGGCACGGCCCCGAGGCTGCCAGAGCTCCAGGAGCGTTCGGACAGCTCTCCCAGGGATGCGCAGGGTGGGGTTGGTGGGGGGTCTGTGCAGGGACAGGGGCTGGGCTGGATGATCCAACGGAGAAGGATGGAGAGGGGCTGTTTCCAAGGAAGGGCGTGTAGTGTTAGGACATTAGCTCAACTCGTTGGAGCATGGTGCTAATAACGCAGACGTTGGGGGTTTGGACCCTGTATTGGCCATTCACTTCAGAGCTGGGCTTGCTGATCCTTGTGGGTCCCTTCCACCTCAGAATATTCTGTGATCCTGTGACATGGGGGAATGGATTCACACTGACAGAGAGTAGGTTTAGATGGGATATTGGGAAGAAGTTCTTGACACTGAGGGTGGTGATGCCCTGGCACAGGGTGCCCAGAGCAGCTGTGGATGCCCCTGGATCCCTGGCAGTGCCCAAGGCCAGGTTGGACACTGGGGCTTGGAGCAGTCTGGGACAGTGGAAGGTGTCCCTGCCATGGCAGAGGGTGGAACGGGATGAGCTTTAAGGTCCCTTCCAACCTAAACCATTCCATGATTCTGTGATTCTGCCCCTGTGGGTCCCTTCCAGCTCTGAGTATTCTGTGATTCTGTGAAACATTTACACCTGTTCCAAACTTGTATAATTGTGGATTACAGGAAAACTGCTCTGATCTGCACCACTGAAGACCTGACCCATGGGCTCCAAGTTCCGAGAGGCTGATAAAACTTAAATTAAAACTGAGCACTTGTATTCAGTGATGGGTTTTTAAGCAAACTGATCAATACACTTTGCAATGGCTCAACTTCAGTAATCCCTAGCCCATCCTAAATCTGGGTTTTTTTTGCTCGGCACTTCGAAGTCTTAGATAAAACCAGCTACTTAATTGGTTTGCTAAAAATCTGACGCTGTGTGGGGTTGGTGGAAAAGGTGCAGCGTCCTTCCCGAGGAGTGTCCCTTCGCCACTCGGTTTGAGCAGCACAAGCGTGCTCACAAGCACGCACACACGGACACACCCGGGCAGGTGGAGGCACGCTCACACACACACACACACACACACACACACACAAGCAGGGTCACTCTCCAGTGTCACCAGAGACAAAAAGGCAGGAGGGATCCTTTGTGTGGTATTCCACAGGGGTTTATTGCAGCCACACCATGAAGGGCTCAGAAACAAAGAACTTTGACCAAAGCAAGGTTTGGGTTTATATACAGGGTGGGGAAAGCATCAGGGAGCAATGAACTGAGGGCACGAGGGCAGAGAGAGGGTAGAGTGACATAACTGTAACCAGTGGGAAGAGGCAAGGGGTGGAACAGGGGAACCCCAAACCAATGGGGTGTTGAGGACAGGAGAACTTACTGGAACAAAGGCTTATAAGGGGTAAAAGGGGCGTGCCAACCAACTGAGAAGGATTAACGTAATACAGCAAGGTCTGATGGGGAATTCATCACCACCTAAAGGGTGGCTTCAGACCTCCGAGCTGTCCCACCAGCGGACTTCCACCGCTTCAGGGCCCTTTGGCTCATCGGTCACTCCTGCTGCAGGCTCAACCACCGCAGCAAAAATCTGTTTGGAAAAACCACATGGCACATTCCATGGTAAATAGTGCATGTTTACAGTTAAAGACCAGAAGAGTTGCACAAATTTCAGTCTCCTTATGTACTCCTTTAGATTATGTAGCTTTTTTACATAGAAAATTTCATGAATGTGAACCTTTATACTTTCCTTATCTATTTTCTGTCTGGTCTGAATACAAGACTTTATTGTTTTACTGAAATAGAAAAGTGATATAAATCTCATTCAGTATTGGATATTTATAAATGTTGTGCATGAAAACGTTTTGCTTTTACAGCTCATCTGATAACCCCAACAAACCATCAATAACCCTAGGAAACACGGACTGGTGGATGTTGGAACTGGAAGGAAACACCCTGTAGAAGATTACCTAGATTTTAAATTCGATGAATGATATATTCTGCAAGCTCAGAAATTCTGATGGCCAACGTGGAGGAAAAGTGCAGTATCTATCAACAAGGTCTTTGAGGCCCTAACAGAAATGGTGGAGTGACTGTTTGAAGGAAACCTTTATATACTTTTTGCTACATCTGGTTTGTAGATAGGAAAAATGTTTCAGTCTCCTGTACTGTCTATATTAGAACGTAATTTTGAGGGAGGATCTGATTAGGACTGGGGCAACAGAGCAGAGACAAGGAATTGGGACTTCTGGATTTTATTCCCAGCTCAGACACACAGTTTATTTACTGTATGCCCGTGGCCAATTTATTTTCCTGACTGCTCCTGTTGTACCTCTGACCTCCCTCTGTGCCTGCTTTCCCCCATTGCCTCTTGTAATCAGCTGGCCTCAGTGTTTGAGGTTTCTCTGGCCGGGGCTGCACAGGTCCTTGTCAGTTTTGGGGACGTGCCTTCCAAGAAGCCCCACCGATGTCATTACTGGTGGTCAAACGAATTATTTAGTAAAAGATTGTGACCTGTTTACTTGCATGTGAAGCTCCAGCTGTTGCAGTTTAATGTGCCTGTGAGCAAACAGGAGCTGCTCCATGCCTGCCATGGTGTGCAGTGTGTCTGATCCCGTTCCCCCACCCCCCAACAGCTGGAGGGGTTGTTTTACCTCGGGAGCAATGGGTGGTCCAGGAAGCAGCCTGCTCTGCTCTTGAGGAGCTGGACTCCTCTCCACTACAGAGATGTTTAATAAAAATATTTGTTAAACAATGGCTTTATCTGAGTGTGTGATCACAGCTGTTTTATTTTAGCAACGTAACAGCAATAACAATTAAATCCATATTTCTCCTTGGATATTTATTTTCCTGAATCCATTCTCAGTGCAGTGAAAGAATTTGGTGTGAATTGCTGAGTTAAAATAGAACTGCTTGCAGTGGATTTCAGATTGCTTGTATTACCTTAGTATGATTTTTCTATTACCTGAGACGTTAAACCAGTATAAAAATACATACCACAGAGAGTCCATGTTTTGAAATATTCTAAAATTCTTCTTCATAATCACTATTTTTAATTGTTAATGTTGTTCTATTCTGCAAAGCCATGTTTGACTCTTAGGAGAGCTAAGTGCCATCTTCCCATAACAGCATGTAAGAAAAATGTGGACTATGCACTTCGGTAAAATAAAAAAAAAAAGCCCTTTTACAATACCGTGCAACTACTGTATTCAAGTGAAGATCGCTCATCTCTAAATCTCAGTTTTATAAACCCACCTATTTCAGTGTTGCCAATGCCTTCTCTTGAGATGTTCGGTATTGAAGATGACACTTTTGTAAGAACTGGCTCAGAAAGACTTTACTGCTGCTACTTAGGTTCCTTACAGGGCCTGGCAGTGGAACCCACCTCCAGTGTCATCAGCTGTGCAGGCTTGCCCAAAACGTGAAAAGCAAATTCAGTGCTGGTCAGTACAGTTTCCTAAGGCAGAGGAGGGAACAAAGAGAAAGTTTGTGTTACTGATTCTTAAGTTTTCAATTCCTTTGTCAGATACAAAAATAAGCAGGATCTACTTTCAACATAGATCACTTTTATCTCCATTAGAGATAAGAAAAAGGCCTTCCTTAACTGAAATGAAGGGATTATGCCTTGAATGCACATTTCTATTGGACCCCTCTGCAGCAAAATGTCCAGAAATTCAGAGCCGTTCACCACATTTTTATCCTGCACATATACCCAAATTCAGGTAATAGCTTTTCTTCAGTCTTACACAACACGTATCCCAGACTGGCAGATTTTGTATCTTCTTAATACATATATTTTGATAGCCTAAAAACAAAACATTGCAGGTTCATGGTAACTGACAGCTGTTACTGAAACAGGACAGGAAACTGGAAGGATGCTGGACTCTTCTTACGTTTGGCTTTGGATTACTCTCGAGTAAATCCTCCAGTGTTAATAAATAATATCGATTTCTCATGAAGCCTCCTTAGGCAATTTTTTTAAAAGCAGTCATTCTGAAAAAGAATAAGTTCTCAGGAGTGATATTTCTGAAACTGATTTACTTGTCCTTTCAAAAATATTTTGGTAGTATTTAGAAAAGGTGCAAACCCCAAACATCATTGTAACAAGTGTCTTTGTCTCTGCTTTCCTTCTGAAGTCATCATTTTAACCTGGTGTAAGGCCAAGTGTTCTTTATGTAAAATATATAAAGGGGTACGATTTAAATTTCCTTTCATATGCAGTCATATGGGAAATATGGGAAATACTGATTTATCCTATGCAGAACCATACATTTAACATGGGACCAAATATGGAATATTTGCTATAAGCCATCTCATTGAAATCAGTTAGGTTTTTAAGGGATTTAAGCAAATTAGAGCACACCTCTCAGCATTTCTGAATTCATTAGCCTTCCACTGACAGCCAGCTCCTATTCCTCAGTCAGTATGTCCCAGGTTTTCAGGCCTAAGTATTGGAATTACTTGTATGTCACCTTTACTCTGACCACAATTTGAAAAATGAGTAGGTAGTTTCATGATTACACGGAGAGAAGTAGGTTATATAAAAGATTCTTAATGAAACACATTGTTTCATGGTTCCCTTATGTCATATAATGGTCTTCATCTGTGAGAAAAGTAATAAAACCCAAATCTGAATGGTTAAAAATCGATATGGTTCTACTGTAGTTAATCTACATCTACTTTAAGGTGTGTATTCACTGATAGTTAAATATATCAGTGCCATAGTCTATTTAAAGGGTGGAATTGACGTTATCTAAATTTTAACCCTCAAATAATGCTAATATTTAAAATCTAATAATTAAGGCTTGTGCTTGTTTATGTCAAATTGTTTTGTTTGAAAGAGATTTATAAAATCCAAATTTTTAATTTATAAACAGTCTTGTTCTTGTTTACCCAGTTTTCCAGTCTGAAATACCTCTGTACTTGCACTGCTCTTGTGTGCCCCAAACTCAGCAAAATTAATTTCCTATTCACTCTCATAATGACAGCGAGGGTGTTATTCAATGAGAACAAGTTAGGTTTGTTTCCAGCTCTCCTTGAGGCACCTTGGCTCAGAGCAGAGACCTTATATGTCACCAAAAGGATCTTCCAGGCCTATTAATCAGAGCCACGCAAGTTGTCACGGCACAGTGGACACAGCAACTGGCTCTCGCTCTGTTCAGCTCTTCACAAGAGCAGGTCATAATGAAGCTAAAAACCATGGTTGAATATTAATGAAGGCAATTCATTCTTCACTCCTTATCTAGTCTTTTCCACATTTCATTTGAGTATATGCCAAAACTGACATAAAACTAATAACTCAGAGGGAGCCCCCTTATGTAACGCTGTGCGATGCCCTCGTGTGACATGGCAATTTACTTCTCTTTGTGCATTGCTGCTGCTGTAAACGTGCATTTCAGAAAGGGCCATGCAGCACTGACTGGGAAAATCTGACTTTGTAGAAGATGTGATGTAGTGGTAATGAAGAGAAACCAGGATGGGAGACCACGGGTTCAGATGCTGGCTGAAGATCACTCAGTCTTTCCACAAATCTAAGAATGCAGCACTATGTGGTAAAGCTGGAAAACCTTTAATATCTTGGTTTTTACTAGCAGAAAAGAAGAAAGTTAAAGTCATGGAAGACAGCTGTGATAATTTTGGTCATTTTTAGACATGTTAAGTTTTCATTATAGCAATTATTCTTTTAATTATCTTTTAAAACAGCTTCCATTGTAAAACATCATCCACCGTGACTGGCTTTTCAAAAATGCCTTTTAATCAGTAGGGGTCCAATTTGGAAAAGCACAGAACTCTGCATTAAGGACTATCCCTCTTGAAGGCAACTGAAACTTCAGACCTGTGCTAAGGTTTCAGTGTAGCTTCACTCATGGTGCTACAGAAGCTCGAATGATTGAGGCACAGAGTAAACTGGAACTGAAAACCCCTCATACGCAGCTTTGCTGCCTCTCCTCTCCTAAGGGGATGGGTGTGAGAATGGCAGAAGGGAGATCTGTCTAGGTGTCATAGCCAGAAACTGGGACACTGGGAACTTTACTCTTCCAGTTCAAAAAATTCCAGACCTGCTGTCAGTAAGAGGCTGTAACAGCAGAGTTTTTGTATGGATAATATGGTGCATATGGTGAGTCTGCTCAGGAAAAACAAGACAAGCTCTTAAAAGAAAAATAAGTTTTGGACAGCTAGGGGGTATAATAGTCCTGTCACAGCTGTGTCAATGGGCTCAAAGCAAAGGCTTTGTGAGTTAAAACAAACAGTATGTTGTTATGTTTAAGTGTATTAAAAAAAAAATCCATAATCTCAAGCTGTGTTTTCTATCTGGGAGCTAGAAAAGACTGAGGAATAGGCTGCCAGAGAGCGGCAGGGGCAACTTCTGCCTAAAGGAGCCAAGCAGGGTAACACACAGGCTGAGGTGAGCAGAACAGGTCTGGGGAGGGGACTGGGATCAATCAGGAGTCCAGATCACCAGGAAAGGTCGTGGTGATGCTGCAGGTCCAAGCTCAACCTGGGAAGTCAATCCACAGGTCAGGTCCAGTGCTCACCGGGCCAGTCCACAGCAACAAGACAGACTTGTCCAAGCTGGGGAGAGGTGCACGTGGACACGGCTCTGACAAGGAACAGGAGCCCAGCCCTGAGCTTGAAAGGAGCTGCTGCACCCCACGTGAGACTGGCCATGGCGAGTGAGGCTGATGGGGCACACGGGACCCAACTGCAGCAGGTGTTCTCTTTAAAGAAGCCCTGAAGAGTCAGACTTAGAGTCAATCAGAAGAGAAAATCAGAAATAGACCTTTGATAGTTTTTAACATAATACTTGTGCATGTCTGGAAGACTGAAAAAAATAGCAAAAAGTTTTATTTGCCAAGAGAGTTACAAGATCACACAAGATCTCTTCAAACCATAGAGGAAATAGTAATTCCCAGAAACGACTCCTGACATTAACCATTCAGGTTTAGCAGTGAGGCAGTGAGGTAATTAACAAGAATCTCAATTTGTTTCCATCAAATACTTCCACAGCTATGCATCTTCAGAGGAAGTGAGGGGATAAATGCCACGATGAAGCACAGGGCAGTTGGTTTGGATCCTTGTCCCCACATATGCCGGAAGAGCACTACAGCAATTATTCTTATGTAGGCATGTTCAGGCAGCCCATCATCATAAAGTTAACAGAGAGCAGATACAGCTCTCAAATATGGAGAACGACATACCTCCCAAGCATTGTCAGAGAGGTCATTTCTATTTCTAGCTGGACTTTTTTTCAGAAAGAAATTAAAAAGATCAACCTAATCTTTCATTTACATGTTTTTCCCTGTTAACTTTATGATTATGACAGGTCTTCTATGTGTACTTTTGCATCCTGCATCTGTGTACAGCAGCCCTTAAGAAGAGAGGGGGCAGGTTTCCCATAGCTCCTAGGACTTACTGGAACAGTGAAAACTTCAAAACTGAAATAGTCCTGTAAGACTATTTAAGCATCTCTCTGAGAAATGGGAGATCATATCTGCAAAAGGGAGTTTCAAAACCAGTATCTAAGAGGCAGGAGTAAAAAGTGATATCCAACACATCATTTACGTGGTGACCAATTTTTCTGTCAGTTCTAAATGTAACTTGTCACATTATATGACATTGATTTTTTTATTCCCTTTCCATGGTTTTTCTTCAGTGCTATTTGAAGGTAATAAAAAGTGGTGGGTTTTTTTCCTTTTTGAATAATATATCTGATTCTCAGGTTTGCTGCACAGATAGTAATATATGTGTTTTATTGAACATCTCTGGATAAACTTCCTTACTGCAATCCAAAGGGAGGACAAACCTGTCTGACAAACCTGAACTGTGATACAAGGATTGACCTAAACCCTCTTAGTCATGGCTAGGGATAACTTTGGGCTGTGTTGTGATACCTTGCTGTAACTGACACTGCAGTTCTATTAACATGTCTCATTTCATAAGGAGTTACTCTGCCTGTGTAACAATATGTGTGCATGGACTCAGTGCTGGGCTTACAGGACAGACTGAAAATCCCCTCTGAGGAACAATCTGTGACAATTAATAGAGACATCACTGTGTGGCAAAGGCAGATCAAATTCCTCTCTTACTCCGAAAGCAAAAAGAAGCAAGTATTTTTGGATGTTTACTCTTAATTTTTTAATAGGAAGCCTCTTTTTCCTCCTCTCTGTTGATGGTGAACTTCTTAAGATGGGGACTGTCTTTGGCTAGTGAGCAGATGATCTTAATGTTAGGTGATCGATCTTATGCCATAATGATAAAACTGATGATAAAAGTGCTGCATTGGGTACAAATCAAAGGAAGAAATTAGTTGTCCAAGTATTAGGAAAAGATATGGAAGCTACTTTGGGCATATACTTTTCTTTTTTTCTTTTTTTTGTTTCAGTGCATGTAGAAGAGGAAAATTAAGCAATATAAATTAAACAGTATTTTATAGTGATGTAACTGTGAATGCAGTTAATTAGCACGGGGGAAATATGACCTTAAAAATAATGTTGGAAATGGGGTCTGGTTAAATAGAGGATAATGCTTTTGCTGGGTGTATGACAAGCCCCAGTACAAGATGTCTAGTCTGTAGATTCCACCACTGAGTAACTCATTGCCATAATTCATGTAAAACAATACAATTTTATCATTCTCCTAATAAAATTAGCTACAAAATGGGTTTGTAGTGCAGCATTTATGCTGGCCTCTCTGCTCCAAAGGTCGGTGTATTGTCTGCATTAAATGTTCGAGTCATATTTAAAGGAAGAGTAACTGGATAAAAATGTCTTTGTTGGAAGTGTTTGCTTTCCAGGAGTGTAGGAGCTCGAGTGCTTAACCATAGTTCTGCAGCAGATGGTGAGCAGCCAAGCCACTAGAATGCAATGAGAATCTCTAATGTCAACTTGGGCTTCAGGGATGAAAACCACTGTTTTTTATAGGGAGGGGTCTTTCATCTGCAGTGCAGCAATGTTCATCTGCATTTAAACTAAATGGTTTTATTTCCTACAGCGTATGAAGTGTCTGTTTTGGGATAATAAGAACTACCATTTTTATGCATACAAGTCTGGTTCTGCTGAAATCAGTGGCAAGATTACTTGATTTCAGTGGAATCAAGGCTTAGTCACTCCATCTAAATGTCAAATCACAATAGCAGGCATTTGTGCTTTGAGCAGTATCAACAGTGTTCCATGCTGAATTATCAACAGTGTCCTGTATTTTTACAGCAAAATCACATCTTGTCTTAGTTTCTGAGGTGGTGGGAAAAGGAATTCTGCTGGCTGGATGAACTCTGAAATGGTTTCACTCTGAACCAGTTGGGAGTCACAGGCCTGGAATGACAGGGTCAGGAGAGCAGAAACCATCCTGGTTTGGCATGAAAGGGGAGAGACAGAGATGAGGAACATGGAAAATGTCTGAGTAAACAAATGAGCTAGACTTTAGCTGGAGTAAATCTGAGAAGATGCAACGAATTCAGTGAAACCTGCTCTGGTTTACTCCAGGGCTACAGACTTTCCAGGGTTTGACTGATTTATATCGTATAGTGGTTCTTTTAAAGTTTATCCCATCACTAATTATTTGTTGTATCTGAGGGTCTGACATGCATTTTTTGAGGCCTTTTAAGAACTGATTTTACCAAGAAACCACAGGATTCATGATAATGTATTTTAGACTGTTTGGTGTCAGTGGTGGTTTTGTCTCTTTGAGGTTTGTTTTGTTCCAAAGCTGTGGGTTTAGTGGGAAAAGGCTTCACGTAACATCTGTTTTTTCATTGCCTGTTCCTGGTGATGTTTGCTGAAAAAAACCATAGCATTTCCAAGTTGCAAGTGAAAAGTGTGTGCCCTGTCAGGAACCTTCCCCCATCCTTGTTAGAGTGCAGGTATGCTACCCAAATCCTACTCAAGAGCTCTCATTTTATAAATAGTGGCCAAAACACAAAAGGCAAAACCTAAACAAAGCTGAACATAAGTCTAAAAGCTATAAACCCAAACAGTCCATAAATCAAATGATAAGATACCACAAGATGAAGAATTCATGAATAACAAGTGTATAAGTTCACTGGGTAGCATGTTGGAAATGTGCCACCTCCTGCAGTTGATAATCAAATCCACCTGAGCTAGTGGTTTATGACTTAAATAACGTGAAATATTTTCCATCTACTGTATTAGAAGCTAGATTAGAGAAATCAAAAAGACAGATTTAACTACTCAAGAAAATAAGAAGAAAAAGTTGTGTTTTCACAGACATTTCCTTTGCAGTAAATCAACTATTGCCTCCTTTTAGTGTCCTCTTCACTTACGGAGGAGGAGGTTGCCTTTCATTTTTCAGAGGCAGCAAGACATTTCTGCTCTTGGAAATGTTGCCATAAACTAGGTATGTCTCAAATGGAGTCTAATTTCTCATTACCTTCCCAACCTTCAGGCTGATTCCAAAATGAGGAATTTTGAAGGGTGAGTTCAGAAGTAAACTGCATGTTTTCAACAGCCCTCTCTGTTTAGTCAGATAAGATCATCTGTGAAATTTAAGAGAAACCTTCAGAAGTGTTCATGATTCACTGATTTTTTTTTTTTTTAATTGGAAATTGACATAAATAAACCCAGGTCTGGACCCAAATGCATGTTTTCTTGAGACTTCATTTCTTTCATTAGTTTCTAACTTTTTGCTTGTTGGTGAGACGTAAAAACCTGTCTGTAGACATGGCTTAACTTTATCATCACGTGAAACTCGATGAAGTGCCCCTAACATAACATAGAGGAGATGCTGAGCACAACTAATTCATAAAGGTTGTGGGTCTCCAAGAGAAGGCTGTAGTGTTATTCTTAAAATTCATTGCTTTTTCAAGTCTGTGAATAAGATGACCGTAAGGAAACATGGTATCGTGTGTATCATTGTATGGCAGCAATTGTGTATTGCTGACTTTTTGCTGGTAACTAGCACATTTTACTTAACTATTTATGCAAATAGTTTAAGTAAACCCTTTAGTTAGATTCAAGTCTGAATGAGTTTTAATAGCCACATGTTTCCAGATGTTGGTTTTTCAGTGAACTGAACAAAAATATTAAATGGTATGGCTTGAATAAGACCAAGGCACAGGGTAGAAGCTTGCTCAGGATCCTTCAAAACAGCTCCATTTTACCTAGTGATAGGAGAAAGCATTATTCCCAAAGTGTAAAGAACTGACTACAGAATGTATTCTTTTGAAAATATGAGGAAAATAATAAAACAATTCCTCCTGCAAATTTTCCAAGTTAGGAAAAGTAGTAACATGCCACAGTCTGTTTTAAATGCTGTTGCTTGGCGTTTTCTTAGACCTCTTAGGAGATTCTGCAGGGGGAGATGAGAAGGGGTAAGGTGTCTAAAAACAGTAACTCCAGGTCTGAAATAATACTGAAATTGAGCAAACATTCTGAAATACATTGTCTTTTTTAGCATCATATGGATCAGTGACTATCAGCTGTCTTTGGAAAGGGATGTGATATAAAGGATGATGCAATACAAAGTAAACTTGTCTAAGTTACTTTCTAGTAAAAAGCCCTACATCAAAGTCAACCTCATAGCAATGAAAATTACTACAATCTCTGCCATACCAAATGCTCAATCCAAACCCAAACTATTGTTTTACTTTGTTGGGTTCTGGAAACATATTTCTCAACCATTAATTTATATCATTAAGTACTGGATGCCATGTAATGACAGTACACAAATGTGTACTATTTAACAGACACATGGTATCGGTTTCCCCTGCAATTTTTTATTTGAATTTCATGTCTTTTTCATGGGTTTCTAGAAGAGTGCTGCTGAGGAAAGCAAAAAATGAATGGAAGAAATAAGACTATCCCTATATTCCTTGAATTACAAATACCAGTTTTAAGGTAAAAAAAAAAAAAGAAAAAATAAGAAAAAAGGAGAAGAGCAAGCTCCTTGATGTGTGGTGACTAGATGGACTCAGATCAGGTCACACCACAAGACCATGGGGCTTCATTTGCTCGTGTCCTGTAGCACTAAATTTCTTTCTTCTGCTTTTTATACAAAGAAGTCCAGACCTGATGACTTCATTTCCAGGCCATTATAACTGGGAGTGTGTAGGCCAGGTAGTATCTATTGCCAGGCCTTCACACCATTTCAGTGAACGTAAAATGATCATCTCCTGAGCATCTCCAGGAACCAGAGACCCAGAAATATCCTTGAGCTGAAAAAAACCTGTCAGCTCTCCTCTGGACCAAGCCCTTAATGACTGTCCTGTTCTTTTAGTCTCCTTAGTCTCCCAGTGAACTGAGATTCTCTTTTTTTCCTTCTCACAAAGTCTCTTCAGCTCATAGTGAAAGGATCACAGATATACTCATAATTTTTACTTCTGAATCTTTTTTAGCCATTGCAGCAACACCCAAAGATAGTTGCTTCTGGTAGAGACGGAGGAACAGGGCAGACACAGTGATGCATTCGCAGAATAATCAACTCCCCAAATTACTTTATATTCAGGGACTTTCTGAGCTGGAGGATCACCTTTATTAGATTTCTTCAATGAATTTGTTTAATCCCTTCCAAGCTTTTGTGATCTTCCAACACGCACAACATCCTGTGGCAAGAAAATCCCTGAGGCAGTCTGTTGGTCTGGTGCTTATGCTGTTATTGTGTGTCTACAATGTGTGGGAATTAACAGCACTCTTGTACCTTCCTGCCCATTATCTTAGCCCAGGAACTCGCTCAGATGTTGCTCAAGCACTGAACAAGGTTCTTGACTGATGCAAATGGGAATCAGTGGAATTACACTGATTTGTGAAATAGTGTGATGCTATTGCTGCACAAAAGCAGTCTTCAGTTTGAGACTGAGGTCAATTTTTTCCATCCGTCCACCCAGTTTTCCTACAGAGGCTCCTATAAGATTGGCTTTGTCACAACCCTGCTGTTAAGTCCCAGAAGGGAATAATTGGGTAAATCCTCTACTGTAGAGACCTGCTGTCAGGACTGCGCTTTGCCTGGTGGTCTAATCTATCCTGTCTGACTTTGCAGCATTCTCACATGGCAAATACACAAGACACAAAGTGACACAAAATCTTTCTTAAAATGACCTCTGAATTTTTCACCCTGAGGGCATATGATACCTGTAGAAAGTCTGACTTCTGGTTGCTTGACAGTGAGAAAAAGAACATGCAGAGCTGAGTTCTGAAGCACTTCAGGGTAAAGTAGTCTTGGTATCTCTCAGATCTCACAGCTAAGCATGGAAATGCATCCCATTGCACGGAACTCTTCCTTTCTGCTCTGGTTTTCTTAGGATGACACTTCTATTTCATCCTCATTGCATAAATCTGGAATGTAACTTTATGTGCAGGAATCTTAAAGCCTTTAGAAGGTACTTGGTTGGGGCAGATTCTGTGAGAAGCTTCTGGAGGGCTGCTTTAGGAAGAACTTGTTCAGATAACCTCTCTAAATGGAGTTAGAAGTGGGAAGAGTTTGTCAGGGTGGGTACAGCCGATGCTTGCAGGAGTTCATGCAGAACGGCATCATTTATTCAGACCTCACTGCCAGTATTACTTTGTCTGCAGCAGCAATATGCTTGATGCTGGCTCTCTGCCCAAGGATGTAGCCTTCTCTCTTGGCAAATTTTGCAGCCTGCAGCCGTGTCTTGCAGCCATGCTCCTGACCTGGATCTTGGCTGATTGATAACTAAACTCAGCACGTGACATTTATCCTGGAAGTTTTGCCTTCTCTCTTCCAGAAACTCAGCACATATGTCCCACCTGGCTTGCTCCCTCCCAATTTTAATTGCTTTTAATTCTGAGTATCAGCTTATCTTTTCCACTTATTTTTGCAGCAGACAGTTATTAATGGGAAAAAGCGTTCCTGGTGTCTGGCTGTGGGGTGGATCGTGTTCCAAATACAAAGAATGACCTACTTTTGGTATGCGATGTGGCAGTTTTCCTCAGCTCCAACTGTATTTCAGTAGCACTTAGCACCCTCACCTAGCTCCTGCCACAGACTATCTCCCACTACAGGAGTGTTCATTTTCAGTACAAAAATATCCCTAACAAAATGACAGATTACCCACATTGCTGCTTTTCAATGAAGCAGACTCTCTAGTGTAAAACAGTCACTGTGGGTTTCGGTTTGGCTCAGAGGTGGCTTGCAATAAAATATTGAGCAGTAAAATGCTAGGTTAGAGTAATGCTAGAGTAATACCAAATTGTGCATGCCTATCACATTTTATTCCTGCCCTTGAAGGGTTGCTCTGTTTTTACTTAGAGCAGGAAAATATCCCTGTCAGGTGCTGACTTTTGGAGGACTGAAGTGATCACTTGGCTCTCATTTGTGATCATAACTTGTCTTTTTAGTTAAACAGCCCATAGGTTCAACACCAGACACCTTTGGTGATGCTTCCTGGGGCAGACAGGGTGGGGGTTTTGGGTGCCCTCACTCAGAGTGCTCGGTGACATCATGTGTAAGTGATGGAATGCCCGTCGTGGCTCCCTTGTGCGTAGGACTGTCAGCTAAAGGGATTTCAAGGAGGTTGCTGCACGATCAATATGTTCTTCTAGAACTCACCAAAATGCCCTTCAATGTCCTGGCCAACTCTCTCATCTGTTCCTGACTTAAAAACCTATTCTGCTTCAAAAAGGGCTGGGTCAGACCTGAAAGGCACAGAGTGCTGCTGATTAGTATCCAGGATGTCCTCAGTTCTCTGCATGCTCAGGCAGTTCAGACTGCTCAGAAATATGCAGGACCAAGTCTGAGATTAGAGCCTCCCCTCATCAATTAATACCTGCTGGCAGCATCCTCAAGGTGAGCATCATCTTTGGTAGACAGTACTTGTTAACTGTTAACAAGTTCATAACCCCTCTGTTTCCCACTTGATTGGTTCCACTGCTGAAGTGTCACCTTTTTGGAGCAACAAGAAGGTGTGACTCTCTGACTTCACAAATCCATTAACAGGGGATCTGCTGTTACTGCCAATGGTTTTATTTGTTCTAACTTCACTGACCTGGCCTAGATTAGTTGTGATGATAATGAGAAGCACACGTTTTGAAGATTACCATCCAGATGGCGGAATAGATTTTTGTTTATTATGAGCTGATAAACCAGCTATTATTCAATTGGCACAGAGCTGCAACATTACTTGGATACATTGAATGATTATATCTAATGAAGGTGGATTTCTAATGATGGTTACATCCTGAAGTTCTTACTCATCATGCAATAACAAGAGCTTTGAAAATCAGGAAAACTTTAGAGGAACCATCTTGTGAAAGCTTTCTTAAACAGTAAATTCTTCTTCTTCGCAGGTATGTGTTTTATTAAGTTGTGGATGCATAAAAGTTAGGTTTACTTATTGTCCATATGGGGACTAATATATTATGGACATTCCTAATTCATGTAAATGCCAGAAAAATAGTACAATTTTATTTATTCAGATGCAAAGAAAGCAAAATTGTTGGAGGAAAGTGTTTGCATGGTAAGAGAGGAGCTAAAATACAGATACTTGGTGACGTGCAGAACTCTTCTCATGCTGTCTAACGATATGGGGCATGGCCTCAGACATTCATAAGCATTTTGTAACCTCCCTCCAAACCAGGGGACACACAAGCTGCATTGTTACTTCTTCCTCTAAAGCTCAGTAAGATTTATTCCCCAGCGAAATGCCATCTTTTGTCTCTTGCTGAGGATCACAGAGGAGGGAAGGGTGGTGACTAGAACACTGTGCATTCTGAACTTGCTCTCTGGATGAATGATTAAAGTATCAAGGGGGCAGAAAAGAGTTGGGTCAGGAAAGCTGTCTTGGGAATTAGGATAAAATATCTCTGGCAAGAGAGGGAAGGTAAATGTGGACCTGAGCTGGGAAGAGATGAGACCATTTGGGTGAAGTGGGAGAGGGAGTAATAAGAAACTAAAGGACTTAGTTAAGTAGATCCAGTATTTATTTATTTATTTTGTTGAAACCTCTGAACTTGAGTGTATAATCTCTTATCCCTCTTTTATTTGCATAAATAACAAAGTCAGACTGCAAAACAGTGCAGACTTGCTACCTGTGCTACATACCTGCAAAATCTTTCCTTTGGCTTCAGTGGAAGCAGAATTACCTATGCCCACTTATTCCCTAAGCACTGCAGAGCTATGATGATTGAAATAGTTTTATTTCCAGGCTGACTGGCACTGAGCCATTTCATTCTAGTCTGAGTTGTTGTATGTGCACAGGTTGGATGATTAACTGGCTCTTCTGCTTTCCAGACTGTTTCATTGAAACTGTCTCAGTGTGAGATATATGTATTTTTCTTTTAAGACATTATCTTCTGCATTCCACCTTATGGCATTTTTATGTTTGAGACCTCCTCATTTTTTAATAGTTTATGATAGATGTGATTCTGTCACTTCATAAAACTTACAGTTAGTCTGATGTTCTGAACAGCAATGCTGCAGACCTCCAGCCCTTCTGGTGGGCAGCATCAGCCTCTGCAGGGGCTTGAGTTGGTCATTTTTGTGCAGCTCTTACTGGCTCAGCAATGCCAGAGAACTGGAGCAGAAGCAGAGTTGTCCTAGACTGAAACTGAGAGTTTTAATTCTGCTCACTCCTATCAAAGAAGAAGAGCAGAGATTGTTCACTGCTGTCAGTTTGGACAATCAGCTTTTTCTTACTGCATTAATTTTGAGTACATACTCTTACTGGGACTTTTAAAAGACCAAATTTCATAAGAAATGTTTTCCCAGGCACAAGACAGCAAATGTCAGGGTGTGAGCTACAGTTTGCGAGCTATTCTTCTGCATTTCTTCAGTGCTGGTTTTTCCTCAGTAACGAGCACAAATGCACAGTAATGAACTGCTTTTTTTTTATTCTGTGGAATACTGAACAACCTGAGGTAGAATGGGGATACTTCTTACAAAGGACAGCACAGATAGAGCACAATACAACAATCAGTAATCCTTGCTTCAGTTCAGGGCTCCATTTGTTATGAGGATGCACTGGAAGGATATGCAGTGAGATAGATGGGACACTGAGCTGGGAAACCAAGATTTATGCGCTTTGTTTCAGCTCAACCCTGACTTTCAATATGACTTCAGCCAGGACTTTTTATTGTGTTTCTTATGGTTCCAGAGCCTGTGTGTCTCTTCCTGTGTTCCTGAGCATTGCAGGTCTCCACCCTTGCCAGAAGCCCCATTTGTACCTGCTTGCCTAAATGCACATGCTTATGGTATGTTTTTGACACCTTGTGGGGGCCCTAAATGGTCCTGCAGTGATTTTTAAGATGGCCTCATTTTTCAGTATGTTTTTGACATGAATGACTGTTTGAGCATGAGGCACCTCTGCTGAAATTTAGGTCATCCAAACTGAATAGCCTTAGTCAGCTGACACATTTGCCATTTCTGTGTTGATTTCTCTTCATTTTCTAAAATGTGAAAGGTTCCACACTGCCTGTCCCTGCTGTCAGTTTATCAGCTGTGACACATCCATAGCTGCATTAGCACTGATCATTTGGACAGTTAAAATGCGTGTGTGATTCTGTAGGTTTTGTGATTTTGTTTTATTAGGCATAGTAGACACTTACATTCCCTTTACACAGGGGGAAAATACATTTCCTGTATTAATGTTCATGTTTTCAGAGATGTATCACTTTAAAAGTAAAGATTAATAGGTTTTGTTTGAAGCTTTTGGTAGACATCCAATCTATACGCTAATAAAGCATGGCAAACCATGATGGTTGCAGTGTACTTCTGTCTCTGTGGATGATGATTTTTAGAGACAGCATATTTCAAAAAGCTATTAAAATGCTTTGTTTGTAACTTGAAGAGTATATACCATGAAGTCATTAAAACCTCTTTCATCATTGTTCTCATTAAATTATCTTTAAAGGTCACTGTTATCTGATACAGTGACGTCAAGGAGAGCGTTACGTGGCTGAGCAAGCAACACTTGGCTCTAAATCATCCCCACTAATGGGACAGATTGGTGTGAGAGCTGTGGAAGAAACCTCTTTCCACGTTTATTACCCGATGAGTTCAAGCCTGTGTTACTCGACTTGAGCTGCTGCTTACACAAAGTCCAGTGAATTTAATGATGAGGCTTCCAGTTGGGGCTGTTGGGCAGTTCTGGATTCCAAATACTGGAGAGGAATTCAGTGGCTTAAGTGAGCTTCAAGTATGCAAAATGTATATGTTGTAACCTATATTTGCCTACAGTTTTATTTCACCACATTTCATGTCTGTGCAGATTACAGACAGCAGATTCCCTTTCTTAGTCAAAAGCTTTTAAGAATATTCTGACTCCAAGTTCCTTTTCCTTACAACAGCAGTGTTTGTTGTGTGAAAAAGACTACAGTGCACATGTTTTAGGAGGTGAATAGTGTATATTCACTGTGAATGATTATGCAGTTGTTCTGTAGAGAACATTTTCTGTGGATTCAGCCTAATGAAACATATGCTTCTTATTATATCAAATACATTTTTTACAATAACCATTTCAACATTATGAAAACGTTTAGATGCTTGCTCTATAATTTATATCCTTCTTCAAATGTCACCTCTTAAAACTCATAATCATTTTATGAAAAATATTTCAGCTCTTTTAACAATTATTGCGCTCAGAAAACAAAGGAAAGCCAGTCATATGTATTCCATCCCAAACCAGGTTTGACCTCATTCGGAACTAGCAGGATATTTTTTATAAGATTTAAAAAAAAAAAATAATAACATTAACCTACCACTCAATTCCATTAGTCTTCCTTAATTGTCTTCTGCAGTTGCTCTGTCTGTTGTGGGTTTCTCTCCCTGTAGAATACTCTGGGAGCCTCTAGAGCAGAGGAAGAATGAGGCACGTGACGCCTGCAGTGCACTCTGGCTTTCTCTTCCAGCGTGCTCTGCAGGGCAGGAGGGAGGCGCAGGATGTAGTCAGGTGTGAAGCCCTGGACTTTTTGCTTTGCTCTTAGGAAGAACAATATGGAGGTAAATTGTGCTTTAGGAATTAGGAGCTTCTCTTTCCTGGAATGCATCCTCTGGATTTCAGATAGGAGCTCCAGGAATACACATGTTGGACTTTATTTCTTTAGTGTTGTAGGGCCTAGTTCCCATTTTCCTCAAAGGGCAATGAGTCAGGACTTCACAATTTCCTGTCTACTTAGATTTCTGTGTTCGCTTACAGTTGACTGCAAAACAGTTTTGGAGGGGGAAATTTTTTTAATGAACAAGTTTTAAACAAAATCAGTGATATTTTGTGAGTTATGCAGTTTTTTCCTGACACCTTATTATCCTTCCAACAGTAAAACTTGTATTTTTCATTTACTTTCTTACTATATCAACTACACAGGCTTTGAAAAAGACGCAAACTACTGAAACAAATTGCTGTATTGTGGGTGTGCATTGCCTGTGGGTAATGTGATGAGAAAGAATGGTGAGCAGCAGTTCTGTGATGTAATGAGATGATTTCCAGAGGTCCCTTCCATTCTGGGGTTCCACCCAACCATTCTGGGGTTCTGTGCAGGCAGCTGAGACTTGCTTTTAGAGTNAGGAGAGGAGAGGAGAGGAGAGGAGAGGAGAGGAGCAAGATCATTCTCTTGTTCAGCAATGTTGCTCTACAAGCAAATTGATCACCATGGATCTACTCCTACAGTTTGTTAGTATTCCTTGTGTCAAAGCCTAGTTCTAACTTCGTAGAACAAAATAATTGCCTTTATACTTCTGGTTTCTTTGAGATCCTTCTGATTTCCTAGAGGTAGAGTAACACATAAATGAAAGATGCAGGACGAAGGGCACGGGTCAGCACAGCGTAGGTGGGCAAGCAAGATGAGATAGAAGGTAAATTTAAGTCCTCTGAGCAGACAAATCTCAGCTGTATGAACAGAGGTGCGATAGCTGTAGGCCTGTTTGGCAATACTGAACCAGTGAAGTGGGTAAAGAAATAACTTGGTTTGCTAATGGAGGATTCAGTAGGACTGCTTACATCATGCAGACTGCTTACCTGGGCAGAGAGTTCAGGAGAGAGTACATTAATTTTTCCTTTGCCAAGTAACTGAAGCAGGAGCTTATCTGAAATTAATTTCAGCTCAGTTCTCTGTTGCTGCTCAGGCTTTCTATACTTGTCTATACAGGGCCTGCACCTGTAGTGCATTTAGTATGTGTCCAGCACTGAGACAGCTTCTCACTGAAAAATGCTGCTGGTTTGTGGTTGATACTCAGTTCTGCTTTTACTCTACCCTGACACACTGGCCATGTATTTGTTCAGCAAGATGGAACTAACATTTATCATTTAGATTAGGAGCCTGTGTCCATATGGGGGCAGCTGCAGACATGGGAACATTGAGATGGTTGTATTTTTTTGAGTGTATTTATGCTCAGTTTTAATTACACATGCACTCTGCTTACCTGCATTTGAAAATCACATCTGGTTTCCTCTTGGTCCCCAAGTGGCTGTTGAAACTGTTGAAAATTGTCTGCAGGACATTCTTGAAACTGAGACCTAAACTGTGTAAGGATGTTCACGATCAATTGAGTTACCAGATTTAATGAGTCTGTAAGATGAAGTGATTTAAGCTATCAAGTGGGATGACCAGGAGCACACAGTGTGTTTGGAAGACTCAGCTGATGGTCAGAGGCATATCCCAAGCTCCTGCAATCATCAGTGCACAACACAGCAGGGCTATTTCAGGCTCATGTACGTGCTGGGACAGACTTACATCTAGAACACAGCATTTTTTTTCACCACTCTAATTGCAACCAAATGATGATAAAATAGAAAAAAACCCCAAACAAACAACCCAACCTTTCCAACTTCTAGTTGTCAAAGTAGGGAAAAAAAAAATAGACCAAACCCCAGAATTGTGACCTGTAGTGGTTAGAAGATGTTATCACAGGAGTTGTGCCTTTCTCAGTTTGCTATGTATGAAAATTGAGAATGTGATCTTACCCAGTTTTCACATTCGTAAATATTGATTGAATAACAAAGAATTTTAATCTCCGGGTACCTTGTTATGATTATATTTGGAAAATAATCACTTCAGTAACTTTCCTGCCTCAGGCAAATGTAAACAATGGCCATCTTACACCTTTTCTAGATACGACATGTGATGCTAAGATGTGTTCCAGATTTTCAGAGTCTTTGAGGGCCAAAGCATTACAAAGCCCATATATATTTGCCTTCCTTCTCTGCTTTTAATTCCCACACTTCAAAGCACTTCTCAGATTTTTTTTATTTACTTCTCAAAATCTGTATTTGGTTGGTACTCTCCAACCACTGTGGTTCTCTTGTGGGTCACTGGTGTGCACAGTGTAGGTGACTTGCTGTTAAGGGCACAGGGATATTTAGTTGGTATGATAAATCATTAATTGTGCCATATCTGAAGAGTTTCCTTTTTCTTTGCCACCTCAGTTTGATCAAAAATCCTAGAAATCATGTTGATAACAGCAGAACTTGCATCTGTCTAATCAAAAAAGTTTAAGACTATCTGCAATTTAGCCAGAATTACCCAGATTCATAAGTGAAGTGCTGTTTAAATGAATTTTGGAAATCAGTAAAAGAAACTGGCCTTCAGTCCCTTCATTGCAAGGTGTTTGATTCACCTTGCAGAAAGATGTGTGTGTTTTTAACCATTCAGCAGATAGGTATGCACATAATAGCAGGCTCAAAATCACATAAAGAAAGATTGCCCCTTGAGTTTTAATTTAAAATTTGTAAAAGAACCATAAAAATACAAAGGTCTGCATACGTAGGTGCTGTTAGGAGCTGTTCATAATTACCATATCAGTGTTTCTGTGACTTCACCAGTCCATTTTAACAATTGAATACAGGTGGAACCCATTCTGTTATATCTATTTCTCACTGGTGTGACTGTTAAATTAGTGTGAAACTTGACAACCATAGAATTTATCTGCTGAAAAAATGGTAAACAGACTCCGGGTAAACCAGTGCATTCTGTGGCTTATGTATTCTGCGTGAAAGCTGGTATGAAAAGTAATCAAGAATAATATGGAATTTCATTCTACCTCTCACTGAAAGACTGTGACATGTTTGGCAGATATTAAGAATAGCTCCCAAGACTTTGTGAAAGAGGTGACAACCACAGCCACCCATTATCCTGTTCCACATCATAAGCAAATATAAGTAAAAAGGAGTTGGGACACTTCCAGACTTGCACAAAGCATGAACTGGAATCTTGAGACCAGATTTCTCTTCCATTTGAATTACATCAGAATAAATTTGGCTTTCAGTTTGTTCTTGGTTTTGACTGGAGACTCTGAAAATGTTGAATTGCTGGAAATGTTTTCAAGTCCCAGACGTGGTAATCGCTTCTCTAATTTACACAATTGAGAGAGTTCTATACAAAGACAGTTAAAATTCTTGCATAGATTAAATTTACATAGATTCAGTCCCAAACAAAACAAGCTGTTAACTTATCAGCTAATTATGATAATGTCAATTCCCATGCATAGACAATATACTTGCTAATATCTGCTCTAATGGGCATTGATGGGTCTTGTCATTTGGTTGAACAAAGATTGGAAACTCAATCCACATAAAGGCATTTCCTTCAACAATCTGTTCCTAACATGATCTTCATTTGTGCCATTCAATAGCAGCACATGAAAACAAGCCTGATATTTCCTTGTATACATCCTATGGGCAGGGTTTTATTGCTGTAGAGGGTAAAACTTGTACCAACAGACAACGTTACGCTGCCAAACTGTTCATTATTTATCTGTGGCCTAACATCTAACATTTGATGAATGAATTTACAGCAAAATAAGGTTACTGGAGATTGTTCAATTGTTTCATGTGGTTAGGACAGCTGTAGGCAATCTGTATAGGCTCTTCTGCTATTAGAAACCTATACATGTTTAGGCAGTATGTATTTCATTTATGATCTGCCAGAAAGTATATTAAAACTGAAGATCACTGTATGAATATTCCTCTATGAATTCTTACAGCAGAAGAGGAATTTCCCAAGACTAAAAGTAACCACAGTAATTCCATTTGAACATCTCCTGTAAATGAAGTCCGTCTGTCTTGAACGGGTCTTCTACATGTGCACTGCAGAACAAGAGAGGTCACTTGATAGATATTGTGTCACTTGGCCTGACTTGCTCTTAAATTAAAAAAAAAAGTCTTTACATGTCTTGTGTCCACATATGTAAAATCTCTGGTTTTCTTAAAGCATTGATTCAAGGCTTTGAGTCTGAACCTTTTAACATTCAGGATTATTCAATCCGAACCAAATATCACAGTTCCGACACTCCACATGATGTTAAGTGGAAATAAAACTAGTCTGAGGTTGAGTCATACAGCAATCAAATACATGTGAAATTCAGTCCCAGGAATCAAACTCTGTCTACTTTGCCCATCCTCCTCCAATCCCCATTAGACATTTTCCGGACATTCACTGCTTCCTTCAGTTCTGCCTCTCTTTAGCTTTGCATCTGTGGTCAATTACTTTGTCTTTGTCAGCTGTTCAAACAGAATCTAAAAATACACTGAAACATCCACTTGCAAACCTTTCTGCCCAGAAGGAACCAGGAGGGTTTTGACAATGGTTAGCTCATCATTTATTCCAAACCGAGGAATGAAGCTCCATCTTTTTTTCCTGTCCAGGAATCCTTATAAATAACAAAATTAAGTGACAGTCAGCCTCTAAGATTTGAAGTGCATGAGAGCACAGAAGGTTCTGACTTACATGGATCTACACAGGCAGAACAGACTTCCTCACAGATAAAGATTTAGCCAAGCTGAACTTTCTTGGAATTTTAAGGATTTTCTAAGGATAGAAAAAGTTACTTGGGCCCATTCTAACTGAAGGAGAACATCATACTTGAGTGTCTGTTGCATTTCCACACGTCTCTGTGTTCTGTACTGACAACTAAATGAGTGTTTTGTTTGTTTATATTTAGCTCTTAGTGGTATATGAGTTTCTATAAGGTAGTAATTAGAAAATCATCCTGCTGCTGTTGTGCACTCACATTAAAAAGTTGTGATTATTTCTTCTGTTGTGCAAAGTAATTGTAGTTATATACTCGCTTCCCTCTCTGCCAATAAAACCAGGATTCACCTGACAAAGGGAGCCTCAGTGCAGCACACATTTAGGCTTTGCATCCATGAAACGACTCATTTGTTCGCAATTAAGTGTGCATTCAGATACAGTGAGGACTTTGCAGTGACTTCAGAACGTATAAATTCACACAATGGCTGAGCTTTGCATAGCCCTGGTTAACTGTAATTCCCTGTGCTTGGTGGTGCAGTACAAGTTTTCAACTGGAATACTCTTGAAACAAATAAACAGAATTTTTGTGGCATCTTCAGATAATTAGAAGGAATGTCACACACACTGTAAGGTTAAAGGTATTTATTTTCTTAAGTTTGAAGTGTGAGGCAATTTCAGCAGCATCTCAAGGTAAAACCTCCATCTTCATGGGTGCTACTTGTTTTTGATAACCGAACCAGCAGGAAAAGGGGAAGGTAAGGTACCAGAGTATAAAGCAGAGCAATGATACATTATAATAGTGATGAGGACACGTTGAATAAAGTGCTTTGCTTTCATAGAATCATAGACTGTGTTCATGCTGCATAATCAGATGAGGCAAGTCGGGAGCACTTCACTGCTGTGCATCAGACAGCTGAAGCCTGCAGGAGCAAAACACATTTTACTGATCTCAGTCACCAGAGTTGTGATTCTTATTTGAAAATGCAATGCACAGAGTATCAACAGAGACAACACAGAAACCCCCAGAGCGATGACCCAGCACCCATTCCCCTGCACGGCAGGACGTGCACGTGCCATGTGAGCGAGAGACTCCGTAGCACTGGTGCCCCGATTGTGTCTCCTCTCATCCTGTACCCGTGCCTGTGGCTTGAATGGATGTTCGGTGTACAGCAGGGTTGCCTGCAGCTGTGCCGCTGTGTGGCCTGGCTGGTAGAGGAAACTGTTGCTTTTCCCTAAGAATTCCTGGCTCAGGAACTCCTGGCAGTGTCCGGGCACCTCGCATGCAGCTTGTCTCTCACCCGTGCGATGGGGGCACGCGGCCAAGCCCACACAGAGCTTGCTAGCTCGAGCGGTATCAGAAGTAAAGAGTCCAGAGATGGCTCTTGCGAGGGATCCGATGTTTTATTTCTGACCGGCACGCAGGCTGGCCAGGTAGCAAGAGAACGGGCTCCGCCCGCCAAGTTCTTTATCAAGGGACACAGACAGGGGAGGGACAACAGCTGAGGGCCAATGCGGTGTGACCCAAAGTTAGAGTGACCCTCTGGCTGCTGGCCAACCAGGGGGACCCTCCTCACACAGGTCACAAGACCAGGTGAGGGGATTTGGCTATCTGACTTGTGGGGGGTGTTAGATCTCTGAATTCACCCACCACCGAGCTGCTGAGCCCCCTGGTTCCCCAGCCATCCCAGCTGGTGGCTCGGGGACTACAACACAGCTGAGCTACAGAACAGGGAAGGAGCTGTAAGACACTGTCCGAAGGCTGGAAGCCACTTCTTTCTTCTGTGTGATGTGCTGTCAGGAGAGGCAGCAGCACAAATGCCTAAGGTCAGACAAATTGTTCTGAGGGGCTGGTCTGGCATGAAGACCAGAGTTTAGCCTCTAACTGTTCCATCTCATTTATTACCCTACGAAGTTATGCTTGTATCCATGCTTGTATTCTTATTTGAATATTTCTGAGGTCAGCTGCATGCTTAGGAAAAAAAGTAGTTGATTGTCATTATCACCAGTTCTTTCTATTAAAATAATCTGCATTGCCACACAGATAGCTAGGGCAGCATTTACTGTAACCATTGCCTTTCCAGTTCTGCACGTATGAGATGTTTACACAGTTTGCTTCAAGAATTCTTGCTTTGCAAGTTTGCACAAACCACCAGATATGGCTCACCTAAAACGTACATCAAAAGGAAAATGGTGGTAAGAGATGAATGCTTTCATAAACGTAGCTGGGGACAAATTCAGCCAGCAGCAGCTCACAGCAGAGCACGTCAGCCCCAGTGGGAGTGAAGTTTGTGGATTATGTCTGTGGGAGAGTAAGCACAGTTTTGAAGGCACAGCTTTTAAAGACACCTAAAATTGATGTTACAGGCTTTCCAGGATTTTCAAAACCACCTGAGATACCCAATTTATAGTGAAAATTAGGAACCTGGGGAATTTTGAGAATCTTACTGCGTACATAACTACAATTTTAGGTACAATTTAGGTATTAAATTCCTTAATCATCTCTCCTTAGGTGAACTGGGAACTAAGATAATACTCATTTTCCCAAGAGCTTACACTCCAAGATCACTTAGAAAATGCCAAAAGACCATGAAAAGGGTCAAAAACAGTTTTGCATGTTTTTTAGCAAAATACATTAAGCCTAAAAAGCATGTAACTATATTTATACTGAGTTACTGTTTGGGTAGGTACTGTGGGGAAAAATTTGATGTATGCAGCTTAGATTATCTGTACTTTCATTTTTCTGCCTTTTGGGGGTTTTTTCCCACCTTTACTCTTTTGTTTTACTTTGAACTTAATTTATGTACAATATTTATGTATTTTCAGTAGATTTCATCTTGAAATGAATGTTCAGTTGTCATGCACTGAACATATCTCTCAGATCATATGTTTCAAGACAGAGTTTGGAGAGTCAAGTATTCTTTAGATCAGAGCAATGATCTTATCTAAACCTGAGTCCAGTGGAAATCGAGTGGAAACCAACATGAAGCTGAACTCCCTAATGGTACCAGTTCTTAGAGATGAATTAAATCCTGCTAAGTTGAAAAAACCCTTTCAGTTGGTACAAGAGTTCAAACCAAATACAGACTGTTATCATTTGCAGTCATCTGGAAAGGAAAATGCTCTTAATGCAATGCCAGTAAAGGATATTCCCTTGAGTTTTCTTGCTCCAAGCTACTGTAGCTTGTTTACATTTCCCAAAGAAACTGTGTGAAATCTTTCACACACTAAGTCAAACCTTCAGAGAAGTTTAAGGTAGGATTTAGGTTGTTAGAATATTGTCTGTTTCATAAAACTCAACATTTGAACTGTAAGAACTCCTGGATCCTGCTTCCTTTTTTTTCTTCCGTGTACTAATCACTGCGGGAAGCATTAGACTTCTAAGGCATTTATACTGGGTAAGCCAAAAGAAAACTATGCAGCAGGTCAAGGCATGGAAAATAGTAACAAACACCTGCTGCTTCTACATATGGATAGATTTTTCACTTAAGTGGAAATCACTTAGCTGAAAATCAAAGCACTGGTGGAAAGCGTATGAAAGCAGTTAAAGCCAGAAAAGCTTGTAGGAGTGTTTTATGAGAAAGCATGTAGCTCCAAGTGTTAACTTCCACAGATAAATGTGCAGAATTAGTTAGCTATTTTGTCTCTTTCATTTGCTAATCAATTTTCCCCACTACCAGCCTATGACAACCAGTAGGCCTGCACATTTGTTTCATATGGTTAAAGAATGTTTAACCCCCTACTGACCCTCTAGTTGCTCTCCTTCCCTCAAGGCACGGAAGACTTTAAAGCAGAACCCGATGAATGAAAAGAATTAATCTCTGGGAGGCTTTTGTCATGAAAGCTTGAAAGGGGATCAGAACATGACATGCTGACAGCTGAAGTCAAGAGGAAAATTATGATATAATACAGCAAGTCCAAAATGTTACATGCCATCGAATCCGAAAGGCAAACAAAGTATACATATTGCCTTGGTTCTTTTTTGGCTGCGCTTGCCACTGGCAACAGTAAGATCTATAGTGGAACCCCCTGAAAAGACAAGGGATGTTCATGGCTGCTCTTTGAGAATAAAGCTGTTGAGCTTCTCAAAAATGGATGTAACATGTAAATGGGCTTCTTCTGACCCTTGTGTTTTATCCCTTTTACAAGTCTATGATGGATCTCTGTTTGCTGTTACTGTTCCGGCCAGTTTGTTCAAGCTTTGTTTTTTAACTAGTTTACTTTGTTTGGACATTCTGAGGCTTGCTCTTGTTAGTTTTAAATGTTCCTATTGTCTTCATTCTAAACTCTTGAAATGGCCATTACATCAAACAGGAAGGTGTGGATACCTTGCAGCAAAAATAACCCATTTTCAGTCCTCCTGTGCTTATTCCTTTTCACTCTGCTCGTCATAGACAGCCACAGCCACAGCTATACTCAATAGCTACTGGATGGTGATCCCAAACCCAGACATATTTTCACAAGTGGTATTTTAAATCTGTGGCTGACTTTCTGGTTAGCATAATTTTAGGAGTCTCCCGAGCTCCCGACGAGCTTTGCCAGCCAGGACAGACGGAGAGGCAATGCCTTGAGTTTCCAAATTGTATTACAATGAGCCAACGAGAATTTATTTCGCTTGTAATTCTGTTAGAGGATTATCTGTTAGCAGTAGAAGATGAGAGAATAGAGCCTGTATTGTGTTATTATCCCAGCGGGACGGTCAGGTCGCAGAGTGGTGCCCAGAACTGGACACGCGTGTCAGGGGCCGGGAGGGGGCTATGGACCTGTGACCGCCTCCTTCACACCTGCCCCTTGGAGGGGACATCCCGTCCTTTCCTGCTGGGAATGCACGGAACTTTTCCTTTCCCCTTTGCCGTTCCCCGTTCCCGGCCGTGTCCGCGTCCGGGAGCCGCGGGGCCGTTCTCCCGCTGGCCACCGGGGGGCCCCATTGGCCCAGGCAGAGCGCGCCCGTCCCGCCGCATCCCGGGGAGCTGAGCCCGGCCCGGGGCCGGCACGGGCACGGGCACGGGCACAGCGCCGCATCCCCGCCCCGAGCACCGCGCCCGGCGCCCTCGGCGCTGCGCTGCCCGCTGAGCAGTGCGGCCAGTGGCTGCCGCCGGGAGGTGGAGCCGTGGACAGCGAGGGGTGAACCCCCCGGGCTCACGCCGAGCTCGACTGGGAGACTAAACCGGCCTCGAATGTGTACATACAGGCATATTCTGCAGGGGGAAAAAAAAAAATAAAAACAAAACCCACCAAAATCTGGCAAAATGGGACAAGCTTTTCAGTTTTTCATTTCCCAGCTGGAAAGAGTCCAGGGTTCATCAGGACTTTGAAATCAGACCTGTGGATTTTCTGTGTGGAAGTGGAAAAAAATTACGTTCCAGAAACTCTTGAAGAGATGATAGATATCTTGTTTAGAAGTAAAATTCAACAACAGTTTTCTAATTTTTTTGAGAAGATAACCATGTAGCCCAATATTATAAGCCTGCAATCATCAGGAAGAAAGGGACAGCCCGTACCTGTATTACCCTACAGGCTTAGCTCCCACTGACCACTCAGTGTAGAGACTAATTACCTCCCCTAGTCACGGTGTGCAGTGATGGAGGGAGCTCGTATCATGCTGATTAAAACTGGTTTATAATCTCAGTGTGTGCAGAGCATGTTTTCAAACGGAGGTGTTACATGTTTACCAAGAAAATTAATGGAAGTTTTAGGAGCTATGAAAGTGAAACTGTTTTCCCCAGTGTTTCTAAGAGAAGTGTCCCCACAAATGGAGCAGATGATCTTAGCATATTTGAGTTTGCTAAAATGAGTCCTAAAATTTCAGAACTTTTGTGAGTTTCAACATTTTGTGCTAAAAATGCCAAGGTTGTAAGTTCAGTCCTTGCATGGGCCATTCACTTGGCATGGGCTGGACTTGATGATCCCTATGGGTCACTTCCAACTCGGAATATTCTGTGATTCTGTGGTTTTGGGATTCTTGACAAATGTGATATTCCCATATTTGAGATTGTGACGGGTAAATGTGAATAAATCATAGAATACTGGACTGTAAAACAAACAAACAAACAAACAAACAATCAGAATTTTGCAGTGTCTGGAAGACTTAAGAGAGCAAAATCAATATGATAATGTTTTAAAGAGTAGCAGAAATGTCCCTACTAGCTGCTAACTATGTGAAGACTTGTCAAATGTGGCTGTTTGTATAAGCTCCCAGTATACCAGACAGCATTTGCAGTAACTGCAGCAAAATTGTTCACAGATCTGTGTGAGACAAGTCATGGGAACATCTGGCCCTTACTCAGTGAGCCTGAAAGAGTCCCTGAAAGTCCCGAGCCCAAACCTGGTTCTGAGTGAGCCCTTTTTCGTTCTGGGGCTGTGCTGTGTTCTGCTCAGGGTGCCCAAGGGCATGTGCAGTTTGACCTGCAGAGTCCAACCCCATCAAATGTGTTTTGGAAGCAGCTTAAGACTGGCACGTTTAAAAGCAAGGTGAACAGTAACTCCAGTTTGGCCCATCCAGTGAAGGCTGGCTGATTAAATGCAATTCTTAATCCATTAAAAGAGCAGTTTTAAGCTGAGCAGTAGAAGTGTTACAAAACAAACAAATAAAACACACACAAAGATTAATCAGTCTTGACTCGAATACCTCCTTGCTCCATGGCTTTGCAAAGCCATGCGACTCCTTTTCTTTCAGCTGAGAGCTAAGCTGTTCTCAGCAAGAGGATGACAACTTTTGGCTTCTTTTTACCCATATTTTGGAGCACAAGCGAATGCTCATTTGGGTCATATCCTATCTGTAGAATTCCACTGAGCTCAGTGAAAATAGCTCCTAAGGAGGGGCTGGAGGAAAAGAGCCTGAAATTTGGATTGAACTGAAGTTGATAAATTGAAAACTTAATATCCACAAAATGTTGGTGGGTTCTGTTTGTGTATCCATAGTTACTCACCACGTATCATCTTTAGTATCTGCATTCTAAGTGCAACAATCAGTAAGAGGAGAAAAGTTGTTTCATCTGAATCTTTGTTGCTTTAGGATACAAAATTCTTTTGAAAATATCCCAAGTGGCTAATATAGTGTTTTATATTAGTGCAAGAATTTTGTTCAGATCCCAGCTGTTTAAGAAGATGCTTCAGGACATCTTTACAATGACAAGGCCTGAAGTTAGAAGTGTGGAAATAAGACACAAAGAGCCAAATTCTGTTCTGTACTGTTGCTTTTAGTTTTGTTTAAGTATTATAACTATTCCAAGTTTTATCTGGGCTATAACACTGCCCAAAACTGTTTCAAAACAAGCATTTAACTGTGAAAAATATCTACTCTGTGGAAAAACAGTGAGAAATAGGTACAATCATATGATTAAAGTTGATCCTTTGGACACACCCAACTCTTACTTTAATTAGTATCAGTCTTCCACTAAATGGGAGTTGTGGAGTATGTGGAATGTGGAGTTCTCATATAGTGGCCATATGGAAAACACCATCTTGAGGTTTTTGAAAATTTCCTTTAAATACATTTTAACACTGAATCTAGATATGCTGACTTCAGATTCTGAAGAGAGTTGTCCTGAATTTCTTCCCTTTGTCATGCATTTCTTCCGTGAATTGGCAGATTCACAGTTTTCACTGAATTGATGTCAAAGAAATAACTTTCAGTAGAATTGGTTTGAGGATCCATGTTACGCTTAAGAATTTTGTCTGCAATTCAGAGGTCAAGGGCAGAATTTTTGACAAAATGAAAAATTATACTCTGAGTAGGTAACATGCTTAACATAAACATTTGTTATGATGAAAGATCCCTAAAACCTGAGTTCTTGAGGCTCACTGGAGCGTAAATTTGTCTTCTAAAATGACACTACTTTACATGCTTTTAAGTTTCCTTAATGTCTTAAAATGGTTCAGCTGTAGCTCAGATTTTATCACATGTAAAGATAAAAAACATAGGAATGCACAGATACTAATATTTACATTTTTATGTACAAAGTTCATATAGCTGCAACTGGGTAAGAATGTTAGCATTTACCCCAATCTTAGGTAAAAACACTGTTAATGGGAGTTCATGGGATCCAATAGTGGTCAATAATATTTGATCTTCCAATATTTGTTGACAAGATTGAAATATAAATGTATTTATATTAGCTATAGCTAAGCCAGTTGGTTAAACATGAATTGAGTTGACATTTACTGATACCTTGGGATAGCTGAAACATAATTTAATCATAACCAAATGCTAAAAATATCTACCATTTTCTGGTCATGTTGCTGAAAAAGTGCATCTAACTGCCTGAAAGGTACATCACACAAATTATGGGGCAGTTGTTTTAAGCAGAGCTATGGGTTTCTTGTATTAACACTAAAATGATACTGACAAGTGCTGCTTTCCTTCCAGAATTACTTAATATGTCTCTCCTTCACTAGCTGCAGTATGTATGAATCACATACTTTGGTCTGTAACTTCTGCAGTCGAGGCCATCATCTGTTACATTATCCTTCCTGTTTGAGTGTATTTGGCAAAGAAAAGGAGCACTGCAAGGAGGAGAGTGATCCATTTTGGGTTTCCACTGCTCTGGCTGCTGCTTCAGTTGTATCATTCCCCTTCTGTCAGGTGAGATCATTATTACACGTCCTGGACAGTTATTCCCATTTGGGGTGTGTAGGTTTTGAAGCAATCAGTCAGAGGTCAGATTTGGTCAGGGTGGGACCCTTTCCAAATTACTCCTGGAAAGGGCGGGACCAGTTCCTGAAGCAACATTCTGTGAGTGGAAAAAATTATTTGGTGAAAAGCTGTAACATTTCATGGATGTTTTATAAGGCAGCACTATATAGGAAAGCCCGAGAACAGAGTGACTGAAAGTGAACGAAAGTCTTAATGAGAATTCATCAAAGTTAGCTCTTCATTTGGAATATTAAGTTGAAGTACATCTGACTTGCTTCTCAATGCAATGATTTTCTGGTGTTGTAATCAGAATTGTGATTCCACTATAGAGACTTCTAAATTATTCTTCACCAAACAAGACTAAATCACTGTCCCCAGTCCCTCATTGTGGGACTTTGACACCAGCTCAGCTCTGGATCTGCCTTTGCTCCTGAAAACCCATCTTGGTCAGTATCTCAAAGCTTAGTTAGAGTAAATATGAAATAACTGGAAGCCAAGTTAAAGCAATTTATCTTGTTTTGTCTTTCTTATTTGCAGGTCAAACTGCTGTACTTAAGCAGCAAACACCACAGTGGATAATAAATGGGAAATGCTCACGTTTAGAACAAGTGCAGAACTATAAATTATGGAGGACACACTTGCCTGTATGAGAGCCCATTTTAAAGGTTTAAGTTTTCTGAAAGAGGAGAACGACTGAAATAATAACTAAAGTGAGTGTACTTTCACCAGAGGCTGGTGGTTCAGAGTAATTGTGTTGTATGTACACTTTAGACATTGACCTCATGTCTCAGACATTCACCGTGCCGAGAGCTTGGTTGCTTAGCACTGAATGCTAAGTGACATATTAAGTTCAACCAAATGTCAGTCATTGCAATGATGTCATGTTGTCCAAAACCCATTAATTACTTTGAAAATTCCCACAGCAACTGAAAATCTCAGATTATCTGCCTGAATTAATGGGAGCCCTGTAATTGAGTGATGGATCCCATGCTGTTATTTTGTACCCTATGCACTTTATATTTTGAATGAAGGTGGCAAATACAGGTTTTGGTCATCTCTACTCGTCTTAGAATCACTGCCAATTTTAATACTGTCATTAAGAACAATCCCACTAATAATTAGAAACGTGAAAGGCCATATTCCCCACAGTACACCTTAGAAACTAATATCCCTTACGAGTGCTATGCAAAGATTTTGGTGGAATTATATGGCTGGGAGTTGGAGATTCTGTGCCAAAGCCTCTCATTCCCGTTTTAGCAATGTTCAAGATTCCAAGGGAAAGAAAAAGTGTTTGTTGTTTGTTTTTTTTTTAAATATCTCCTACTAATTGCAGTGTCATTTTTCTTTTTTTCTCTTCAGATAGAAGTGTACAAAGAAAGGTAGTTTTGAAGGGTGTTGGTGCACTGAGTTACCAGGCTGTAGGCAAATCCCAGAGCTGTGCATGTCAGTGCTTGGGGCTCCATGCTTCTGTCAGCCAGGGCTGGGAGGTGCTCTCTCAGTGACGGGCAGTTACAGGATGCAGGATGCCGTGCTATTGCAGACCTCTTCAGGCTCCTGGGACAGATGGGCCGAGCCCTGTTTGGTGCCCACATCCCTTCTCTCCTTCTCCGCTTGCTCACAAGTTATCAGCAGTTACGGTATTTTATGTGACCTGGCTTCAGTGCTGCTGTATTTTATAAGCTAACACCTCTAGCAGAAGAAAAATACCCTCCAAATTCATTTTACAAGACTTGAGGAAATGCTTTCTGGTGGATAATATCCCAGACAAAGCCTGTCTCTTGGTGGATGGAAACTTTGCAAGCACTTTGCAATCTTCTTGATTTTTCTGAAACAAGGCCTTGGTGAGAATTTTCTTTCCCTTTAATGGATTCGTTGTGAGCAAGTTGCCACTCTGGCCCAATATTCAATATTCAGGATTCGGTTATGTTAGTTAAAGTTCTTCCTAATAACATATTTGATTCGTGGGAAGCAGGTACGAGAAAGAAGGAAAGAAGGATTAACTAAATTCTGTTCAGACTTTTCATGATTAATGATCAGGCCAACTTTCTGCTGGTAAAAAAATATGGAATTGTCTAGTCTCACCCAGATTGCACTGAGGAGAGACGTGTCTGAAGCTGCTGGAAAGGAAATCATGATTCACAGGATGGTGAAATTAAACATCTAACTTTCTCTTTAATGAAAAGATGCATAGTCATAAAAAGAATTTTCTTGCTTTGCCACTGTACATCGTGGCAGCAAAAGATGACTTGATACTTCTTTGGTTGTGTTTTTAATTTGCCTTTGTTTCATTCTGTTATTCTTCACATGTGTGCAAGGCATGTTCAAACAGAAAGCTCAGAAAGTGGCTGACTTATGATGCAGTCAGCAGGCTTTGGAAGCAGATTTCTAGATACCTTATTCCTTGTGGTACCCCTCAGTAGGATGGTAGGACCAGATGGGGAAATGATACAGAGTATTTTTTTTATTCAAACCATCAACTTTTACCTTACAAAAAATTATGAATTCAGCATTTTCTTTATATGTCTCCAAATACCACGATTGCACATTGTGGGGAATGTTAGATCTCATTCAATTTAAAATATAACTTTATTTTTTTTCAGTCTTTCCTTTGTGGAAGAGCGTGTGTCCTTAAAAAAAAAACAAAACAAAAAGAGGGATGTTTATTGGAGTCAGACAGTCTTACATAGCTTATATAGAGCTTAAACAAAATAGTGTATTAGGTCTAAAACATGAAACATAATCAATATGAAAAAGAACTCTAAACCCCAGGATATACTGAATAAAAATGCAAGTACAAGCAGTGGTTGGATGTCTAAAACATGGGACTACTGGATGTGCAGTGAAGTTCCTGAGGCATCATAAAACCCAAATTCAGTTTACCAAAGCTGAACTAAATCTTTTGGAATCCGTGGGGTGATTTTTGCTTTGTTCCAGCCAAGGACTGGTCAGCAGGGTCTATTTTGGGGATGAGGAATGTCCCAAAGTGCTGAATGCAGGAGTTAGGGCCACTGGGGCATATCGTTATCCATTTCACACTGCAGCAGGGACTGACTGTGTAATTGCCTTCCTAGACTGGGGAACCAACAGGCCTTGCAGAAACCTGGCTGTCCAAACCCTCTCCTGCTTTTAGCAAGCTCATTTATTTGCAGCATTTTGCTAACGTTGCCGTTTAAACTGCCCAAGAACCAAACCCATTGTGACTTGCCCCTCCCCAAAGGGATATCTCCTTTCCTAGTGTGCTAACTCTGGAAATGCAGTAGAAGAATGCAATATCCTTGAAATTGCACTTCTCTGCCAGGAAAATCAGATTTCAGTCCTGAATCTAAGAGTATCTCTTATTAATAGCTAACATGTATGTAGCAACTGTGTTTGCATTGCACTTTACCAAAAGGAGAAAGACCTTCTCTTTGCCCTGATTAATATGCAGGCTGAACAAACCAAATGTGGCATAGCAAATTTATCTATTTTAAAGTCTGTTTAGCTTCCATTCCCACAAATAGCTGTCAGTTTTATATTCTTGGTGATTGTTTTCTTAAAAATAGGCCTGTGAGACGGGGTAATGCTGTTATTCCTGTAGGTAACTAAAGCACAAGAAGCTGATTAGCTGGAGTTCAAAAAAACACATGTATGGCAGATGGGGGATCTAAACTGACATATTCTGGCAACAGGTTCTGTTCTGACACGTTCTGTTGTCCTGGCTGATGTATTTCTCTTGAAATCAGCTTTTACTTTAAATGGCTTGTCTTGTTGGACATCCTGCAATGAGAGCCTGGGAGTTCTTTGCTTGCTTTTAGAAGCTCAGGAAACACCTGCATTCAGGAGAAACCCCTCTAAACCCACAACTCTCAGCTGGATATATCTGATTGTCAGGCTTCTCAGTCATGGAGTGGGTAGGAGAATGTAGAGGACGGTGTAGAAAGATAATGTTATCACTAATCACAGAAAGTAAAGGAAATATTGCTTAAGGCACATTTTAGAATGTTTTAGATGCTTGTTGGTATGTATTATTCAAGCTCAGTGAATTCTTTCCTCCACATCTTGGAAAATGGATTTTCAGGTTCATTTTCCTGAATACTGGTGTGTTCTACACAACCACATAAGGGTTCAAAGTTACAGAACTTACTGCCTCTAAAAATAGTTGCTGCTGGGAGGTACTTTTACTAACTTTCCAGAAGCAAAGCAAAAATCAAAAAACCCAATAAAAGCTTGCCTTTCATTTTGAACTACTGAGCACACAGACACTTGCTTTGTCTAACCCTCTCCTACACTGACGTCAGTAACATCATGGAGATGCACTAACATGTTGTCAGCAACTGGCTGCATCAAAGCTCAATTTTCCAAGTCCAGCTCTGTGGTATTGCAATAAAGAGCACATGTAACATTCCTAACTAATTAAATAAACAATATTTTTTGACATACTAACTTATCTGAATACAGGAAAGCCAGACTGTTGTAAACTTACATAGGAAAATGTAAAAAAGATGAGTGTCTCTAGGAAGTGCATATCAGGAAGATAAGGCTGCTTTTTGATGGTAGGAAAGGTGCTGAACTGTACTCAACACAGACGTTTTTTCCTCATGATGCAGATATCTTAAAGCCAAAATGCAACCAATCATCCTTGTTCTTTTTCTATGGATTATCCTTTATCTGAGTTAACACAAAGCATTTATTTTGGCTTGCAGTTGTGAAGGCCTGTTAAGTCATATCACGACTTAAAATATATTTCTGCTTCCATCCACTACTGTTTCGGTTGTGGTTTAGCCTATGATTGCTTTCAAATGTGTCTCATGAGCAGACATTCTTTTGAAAAGCGTTATTTTAAAAGGCTAAATTAATTTAAAAGAAAGTCTCTTTCTCCAAAATGAGCATATATTTTGGATGGCACAAAGTCACAGTGCATGGAAGAATAATGCAATACTAGATTACTGCCTTAAATTAAAAATCAAATCAAAGCCAGTGGAATTCCCTAATCTAATAAATTCCAGATATTCTGGATTGCTGAGGCCAAAGTACTTGCAAAGTCCTTAAATAGTGACTAATTAGAAGAAAAATGTTGACAAATTACGCAGAATGAAGACAAGAGAGAGAAGGTAGATTTGGGAAAGAAATAGTATTGAATGAACCTTAAAAGGTTCTCCTTGGTGAACCTCTTTATGTATTTTACATTATCCACTGCAATTTTTAAGTGATTAAATATTTCTACCACAATAAAAAGAGCCAAGGCATGATGGGTTAAATGAAACTAACGGTAAGAACATCACTTGTTTAATTCTAAGAGCCTTGTTGCTGAGTAAGAATCCTCCATCCCGTGTTGAACAACCTTGCACAAGGTTTAATCCAGATTGCAGATAGATTGGCTGCGTATCAGTTCCCAGTCAGGATCACGACACTGAGCTTTGTGCGGTTCCAGGTAAACGCAGGAAGGAAAGCAGAACCACCTTGTACAGGCTCTGTGTGAGGAGGCAGCTGGGAGTGGGAGAAACCTGCTCCTGCTGCAGGAAAGAGAGGTGTGCGAGTTAGGAACTCCGTGTCACCAGTTCGCTTACCTCCCTCTCCACTCAGCTGTGTCCAAGTGTGGCAAGTTCCAAACACAGGGAAGGCACAGTCCTTCCACTGTCGTGTGTAACAGACAAGAGAGCAGGAAAATAGGGAGTGTAGGAGCCCAGCAAGGGTGGAACCCACCCAGCAGACTCTGTCCACTAAACAGTTTCACAAGGTCTTGTGTCTGCTCTCATGAGTCACATTATTTGTAGACATCACCAAATGTGAGTTAGGTACTTTTTCACTTAGAGTGTAGGTTAGCTTTTATTTAACCTGAAGATGTTTCAATTTTGGATTATACGGTTTAAAGTATATTTTATCATAGGACTGAACATAAGCCAATTTTGTCTTGGCATTTATTGGAATGCTGTATTTATTTATTTATTTATTTATTTTAATTGAGGTTTCCTGAAATGTGGTTTACTTTGCAAATTTAAAAAGTGTAGAAAGCCACATTCTTGATCCTCTTTTTAAGAATCAGATCCTATCAAACTTGTGTTTTTCTACCATAAATTCCCATGTGTATGGAAAAATATCTTGTTTCATTAAAATATTTGTACTAAGCATTTTTTAAAAAATATTTTAATGTAGACAGATTTTTGTGCATTCATTTAGTATTTCTAACAGATCTTGTCAGACAGAAGAAATCAATAAATGTCATGTATTGTACAAGCTGGTTTCAGCTTCTGAATAACTGACTCAGCAGAGATTCTAAAAAGCCAATGGCTGTTGAAAATGGGTTGGTTCTGTTTGGTTGACTGAGATGGTAAAATATGCCAAAATAGGCATAAACTCTCCTGGCACTACTAAATAGTTTTCTGTTTCTATTTGTCTCAAAAGTAACTAAACACTCCTCAGTTTTGCATCAGGAATTATTTGGGTTGACTTCCAACTAGAAATACTCCCATGTTCATATTTTGATGTAAAATTGAGGGTTTTTGGTGTGTCTTTCAAATATCACTTTATGTGTAACGAGATTTATGAACAATTCAGGAAAAAAGGTGCCTCCTCAGATGTTTAGGTGGAAAAGACTCTAAATCTTATGAGAATATAAGGAAAAAAATGAGATGGTGTTCCTAACTTAGGTGGTGCCTGACATGCTCACCAACTCTTGCTATCACACGATTTTTATTTCATTTCACAAATGTAGACGAAGTGTGTCATGTCCTTTCCTGGAAATGGGAAGTGGGAGAGGGCTGTGTGACCTCTCCTTTTATCAGGCTGAGTTTCCACATGTGTAGGATGCAAAGAAAGAAGGTCTCGTGGCCATCTCGTGGTCTGTGGCCACAGGGAGGATAGCTGATGCACTGCCTTTGATGTGTTTGATGTTAGTCCATTTTCCCCATCCTACACAGTTGGATCAATTGTGTTTTATCAATCATCCTGAAATAGCTGTTTGCAAGATTGTAACACCCTTGGCTGGAGCAGTGAATAAATGCTGACTCCCACTTCTTCATTCCCTGCTTTCTCCAGGTTAAAAGTCATGTGTTGGTCTCCACTGTACACGCCCTTTGATGTATTAGGGAAAGAGGGAGCAGCTTTGTGCACATAACCTTCCCTGGCGTTTAGAGAAGCTGTGAAGTGCAGTGGGAGTTCCTCGGCTCCCTGCACTGTAGGTGAGCAGGTACAGGGACAGCTCGGGCTGGACATGGAATCCACTGAGATGGGCAGCAGTGTTGGCCTTCAGCACGTTTTCCCAAAGCTTACTAAATGCAAGATGTTCAGAAGGCTGATGCCTTTGCTGGAGATTATCTGGGATCCTAAGGCAGATCGTTGCCATGACAATTCCCTGCACACAGCCAGGCTCCTGATTGCTTCTCATTCCCTGAGTTGTCAGTAAAGCTGCTGCATGGTGTTCCTGTTACTGTGCCCTGTGCTTCCACATCTCTGTGCTGCCCCAGTTCAGTTCTTTTCAGGCACAACTTCTTTTTGGAAGGGAGGATTGTTTAGAGAGTTTTTATGAAGCACAAGCTGCAGATTCTCCCCCAGTGCTAGAGTCCTAAGGCGGCTGCAGTTGTGTGGGGAGAAGGGTTTTTAAGCAGAGCACAGAATCACAGACTCATTTTGGGTTGGAAAAGACCTCCAAGGTCATCGAGTCTAACCTGTGCCCAATCCCCACCTTGTCACCCAGCCCAGAGCACTGAGTGCCACATCCAGATGTTCCTTGAATACATCAAGAGCAGTTACAGACAGTCCATTCCAGTGACTCAGTGGTGGCATGACTGGAGTTTGCTTTGAGATGCTCCTCCCAGAACCAAGGCCAGTTGAGATCTGCACCATTGTTCTTCTTACTGTGAGCTGACGAGTTTCTGACCAACACCGTAGGATGTATTGCTTACAGTAGCAGGGGAGTTGACTCAAAGGTGTGGGAGGTCTGCTCCAGTTCTTTGTTTCTACCAAAACCCCAACTGCTGAGTTCAGGGATTGGCTCAGTTTCTGTTATAGGAATACTGAAAGCCCTTGTGAAGCTGCAGTACCCTTGGGGAGGCTTGGTGACATATGTAGATGTTGGTGCCCCCCAGAAGGCATTGAGAAGTCATCTCTGATTAAGTATGAGAGTGTCCTGGGAAGGGCTTATGCTGAAATCTGTGTAAAAGTAACAGAGCGGAAAAAAAATCTGTTGGAAACAACCACTTAGCAATTATCTGTAAAATACAACTACTGTAGCTGTTGTTTTTGGTGTTTAGATGCTGATGGTCATGTGTTATTTGAGAAGAAGTTTCACTGCTTTTGGTCTGAAAAATACTAGAAAATGGAATTGTGTTCTGCACATGAGCAAAAAAAATTGAGGCTGGTCACAGGAAAGAGGGTTATATACTGCATTTATATATTTCACATCTGCACCTCTCTTAAGACAGTTGCAGAAAACAGTATTGGAAATGACAGAAGATGTAAGATTATGCAGAATTCAAAACATACTGATTTCATTGTGAATGTGGTATTTAATAAAAGAAAGCAGGGAAACACATTTCTGTAGATTTTGAGTATTTGTGACAACATACATGTTAATTATTGCCAATTTGTGCAATTGGAGAAGGTAAAAATCTATATTTCAAGTAGTTTTAAAGTTTCACAGAAGTCTGGTTTTAACCAATTTTATTTGACTTCCCATGAATGACTAAGAGGAACGCACATGCAGAACTTGTAAGCTATAGTTAACTGGGAGTGTTTTCAAATGTTCTGGAGAATAGGACGAGAAAAGCTGTGTGGGAAAACATTGCACAGTGTTTGTTACAGAGAAAGACTTCCCCCCGTGTCACCAGCAACGTTCCCCTCCAGCACCAGCTCTTTCCCAGTCCGGTCTTGTCAGGTGTGCCGGAGGAGGCTCGTGGCCAAGGGCTGGCTGCACTCCACGCTGTCTCCAGCAGCACTTGAACCACGCTTCCTTGCCAACAAATTCCTTGTGCCTTTCCACGGGGAAGGAGGGAAGGAAGGGCTGTGCTGCTGGCCGTTGGAGGCAGGTGTGGCCCTGGGGTCTAACAGCCGTCATTCCGAGCCTCTCACAGTTTCCCCGCGACGATTCTGGGAACCCCTTGGGGGTCCCACCTGTTCCAAGGGGAAGCAGTGGTGGCTCACAGTGCTTGTGGCCCTTTCTCTTCCGCTGGGGTGTGCCAAAGGGAGTGTGGGTATCTGAGTGTCCGTAAGTGCTTGTGAGGCATGGCATATTTTGGACACATCCAACCAAACTGGTTATCTCCATGAGGAATTTTTAAAAAAACAGCAGGAAAACCGGTAGCGAATTTGTTTATCTAATTTATTCCCTGATGAATCTAGGAGAAAAAAATTGATGAATAGAGATAACTTGAAAATCAGATCCCTTTATGATTCAATAATCCTTCAGAGTTAAGTCATGTTTATACAATCACACACAGAGAAAATGGCCAGAAGAAGGCATCACGGGAAGTTATTTACAGTTTTTCAAAATTTTTGTCAATGTGTACATATTCTGTTCACTTTACTTCAGAAGTTGATGAACTCCAAATTTTTTGTGTCCTTTGTTAGCATGATCCAGTCAGCTGTAGTAAATGGTAATCCTTGCTCTTAATCTGGAGAGATATATTTGGAATTGAAGGAACAGAATTTCAGTATCTGTGCCTTGGTGAGACATGAAATATAATCCAAATCCTCTTATTCAGTTTACCTGGCTTGCTTTAAAACAATGGTATCTTTTGTCTTCAGTCAGTTATTCTGTGGAAAAAATATTTACTTGACATAAGGCTGGTATTTATCAGAAAGCTGTTATGTGATTATCATCACATTCAGGGCAACAAACTGTAGATTAAGAGCTTCAGCTGAGCAGTTCAGTGCAGTTTATATCTTACAGATAATGCTTTCATAATGCTCCTGAAGGACTAAGAAATGCAGCTCCTCCAGATTGCTTGTGATGACTTGCAATGCAATAGGGAGACAACACACTTGAACCCTCCCAGGTTCCTTGCCACCATATCAATGAATAATTATCTAAGCAGAATTTGCTTTGTACTTCCTTTGCTCTGTTAGTTTTGTACTTATATTTTACCTGAGACATAGCTCAGCGCCTTTTCTGAGTCCTCTCAGCTGTCTAAATTCCAGTATTTTGGGCCTCAGTTTTCTTGATTTTCTCTCAAGTAGTGAGTATTATGTCAACATGAGCTGCTGGTGCCTTTCTGCAGCTGTATTGAAATCTCTCCCCTTGCTGTTAATTGTGAGACACCGTGTGCACATCGTGTTATCTCTGTGCCTTCTTGGATCTGTGTTTGGGTTGGACTCTGTCTTTATTTCAGCAATTATCACTTTCAGATTCCGTCCAAGAGCCTCTAACACAGGAGGCAGTTACTGCAGCTGGCAAATGCCAACCCTCCCTTGTGTCTCAGTTTCCAGACACTGTCACTCCACAGGGAGCAGCACAGGCCAGGTCTCCCTTTCTGGAACTACCTGCAGCTGGAGGCCTGAAAAGATACCTTGATTCTGCTCAAAGCAAGATTTGTTTGCATGGGGAGTGGCAAAGGCACCAAAGGGAATCATAATGGCTGCTTGTGGCAGAAATGGCTTTAGCAGTGGCAGGAGGGTGACAGGATCAGTCCTGCCTGGCAGAGGGTGGAGAGCAGAAGGGATGCGTGCAAGTGGCCTGGGGCAGTGTCAGAACACAAGCTCATTTTAAAAAGGTCAAGAATATATATGGCACAGGGATTACTGAAGTCTTTTACCTCCGAATGAACATTTTATTAAAAAGACAAAGACATTCTCATAATTCAGGTACTACTTTGGGGAATCAGGAAAATTGTGGGATGGTGGTCTGAGGGATGCTGAGAACTAGAGAAGGTAGTTTTGATTTGAGAGTAAGCCTGGTTATTTAGCTACAGTCTTTTGTTTCAAATTTTTCTTGTAGCCTTCAGCAGCTGAACGTGTCCCCCAGGAGTTACACATCACTTGGGAGGCTGGACTGTGTTGTACAAACCAAACACCCTTACAGCCTTATGTGCACTAATTTTGCAAGGCATTTAGTTCTAGGCTGTGCTTTGCTGTCCCATTGGAAAATGGCTACTAAATGTTGGCTTTAAGACCTTTAAGCTGCAAAGAAGTCAGTTCTTACACATGATGTTCCTATGCAGCTTGCAGCAGGTCTGAAGATGGTGGGCCAAATCCATGTGTTGCTCTGCCACCACAGCTATCTGTGCTTGATCCCCGAATCTTGTAGATAAGAAACTTGTGGCTTCAGTAATAGTAGTTCAGTGCTCATTTAACTGAGTCAGACTCATGGAACTCACGCTAAATTGAACCCTAAGTTTGGAGGTAAAGCAATTATTGAGGTACCACCCCCCGGAATCAGCAGCTCCTGGACTATTTCAAGGTGTAGGTTAGAAGGAGGCAAATGCAGTTCACCACTGACAATGTAAGATGTCTCTTGGGAACATGCACTAAATGGGTACATATCCAGATGTTGGGGTCCCAGATGTGTGAGTCATTGTGGAGCAATCATCCAATCAATCAGTTTGTGTAACAGCAGGAATGAAAAGGCAAAGCATATATAAATGTGAGTTGGAAACTGAAATTCAGTGTACTGTAAGGCACAGAGAGGGTCCTGTCAGTGCAGGGGACACTGGCTGTGCCACAGCTGAGAAGCTCTGGGTAAGGAAGTCAGTATTACCAGGCAGGGAAGGAAAGGCAAAATTCAGCTGCTCACTTGTGTGTTGATGTGTAACAACAGTAAACAGAAACGAGATGTGCACCACATGAATAGCCAACTTGCTGAAAATCAGATCCTTTCATTGTTTACAAACTGTGGCAGAATCACCATAGATTAATGACATTTAGAAATCACCACTTCCACTCCGTATTTTTGTAATTGCCTTTTTTCCCCCTAATTTGTGTTTTCTTAACCCATTACAGTCAATTCAATATGATACAAATACAAATACTTGTAGCTTAAAGGATTTATAAACAAAAATGAATGAGGGAAAAACACTATGGTACTTTCCTTGACCCAACATTTACATAGAAAGTTTTTATTTTGACATGACTAGACAGATAGCAAATGCCAAATGGTTTTAACTAACATCAATACACAATTAGCAGTCTTTGTAATTAATCAGGGCAGAAAATTGGAGACAAGGGCCTAACACAGGCTTCTCTCAGTCTTCATGTCCACTCTGCAGAAGTATAAACTTTTTCCCTGCTCTTTGGACAGTGTTCAAAATGGCTCCTGCACAATCCCGAGATGACAATGACCATTGTTGCCGTTCATTCAGAGATCTGTCAGTCTTTGAAACCCTGTCATTAGTTATGTTCAAAGGCAGGAAATACTAATGAGGTTTGATTTCACCAGTCTCCGTGAGGCTCCTTGCATATAATTCCCCTCACAAGATAAACTCACGTTTTGAGTTTATTTTGTGAAATATAAACTTAGATGTAGAACATGAGAAAACAGTAGCTGAGAGATGTTATCCTTAAACAGTCCTAAAAATATGTTAAAGGCACTCCAATAAAATCCTCAGCCCAGCCATATCATTGCAGCCTGTTTCTGCATTTATGTGATTTTAGGTCTTTAATGTGCCTGTTAAAAATACATTCTGCTTAAGGAACATTTTGGAGTCCTGGTGTGATTGTATTTCACTTAAGTATTTTATATTTCTTCTAGTACAAAGTATAAAACAAAAGTTGTATTTTAATTTTCTTGCCACTCATGGCATTAATTAAATCACACCAGAGTTCAGTCACCAAATCCTAAGATGTGTACTTAATTGGAATTTTACAAAAGATCTTTGCAGCAAATTACTGTATTCACAGCTGAGCTATTTTGCTGTGCAGTTTTTTGTGTGAATCAAAAGGTTTTCAGAGTTCAACTTTTTTACTGTTTTTCCACTGATATTTCTAGTGATCTTTCAGAATGACTCACTTATCACTCACCAGTGTGATTAAGCATTTAACATTCTGACTGCTAATGTTTCCTAGTCCAATCAAAAAGGTCATAGAACAATACATTACTAAAAAGCACAGTGTAATTAGGTTACTTGCCATGTAAATTATAGCTGCTTGAGTTGAAATGAACTTCTGTACTTAGACTGTTGTTCATGCAGTAATCATTACATGTTTCTGAATTTCATCTTTTAAAATGTGGATTTAGTATGTTTTTAGTTGAATAGCTGAGGGATTTTTCATGTGGCTGGTCCTATTGCACAGATTTGGCTTTAAGCTGGGATCAGAAGAAAAAACATAATCATGTATAAGAATTAATTACAGCTTTAGTGGATAAGCTAACTTTAAAAGATACAGGAAAATCTGTACTCATCAAATAGTGACTTTTTTCCAGCTTCTTTGTTGATTGTCTTTGTTGTGGGAAAGTATGAGAGATATTTCAGGAATGACAACCTGATTGCAAAGATAAGTACCAGAAAAGATTTGATCATGTCACTGATATTGATGGGAAAATATAACTTGGGTTTTCATGGGGATTGACTTGATGGGCAAGCTAAAGTGCATGTGTAAGGATTAGGCTTGTCAGTGGGAAACACTAAGTCTGGTCATTACAGTTAGCTCATTTATGGTACAAAGAGGCAAGGGAACATTTGTAAGTCTTTGGTCCTTGCTGACTAAAACTGAATTATTTCAGTCAAGCTGCCACCTCAGCTGTAAAATAACAGAGCTATCAGATGGGAGCAGTGATTAGAGATTGCAGAATGACACAAATCCATCTGCGCCTTGGGTGCCAAGGAACCACTGGGATACTCTGTCCCAAGTCATGAGACTACCGTAGAAATTATAATAATGAATAATATGGTTCCTTTTTTCAATGTTACTGAGAAAGTTAATGGCTGGTTTATACACAGAAATAAAAATAACTCATTGGGGAAATTCACGTGTAAACTGTTTTTCTTCTTTACTCAAAGAACTGAAGAAAATTATTCTAACTGACCACTGGTCTGAGAGGTGAGGCAGAAACTGCACAGTCCTTGGTGAAAGGTTTCAGTGCTTTTAAACCATCACTGAAATCTCCCCTCCATGGTCACTCACAAAAAGTCAGCCTGGAGAAAGCTTCTCCAGTGTACACCAACCCCCCTTTCCTAAGAGCTCCTTCTGCCTATCCAGCCAGCACTTCCAGCTGATGCCCAGGTTCTGAAATCGTCACTCCTAGCTTTTTTCCTTCTGGAAGGGAGACATCCGATAGTTTTATTCTTAGTTGTCATAGAGTCTGCATCAAGGGAGTCTTCAACTTTCAGGTCTCAGGGCCTCAAAGAGCTCTTTATGCCCTTATGCAGCTCAAAAGGAGGGAAATTAGGGAAAGAATCTGAGCCTTCAGCCGTCTCTTAACATTCAGATTTAGAGTCGTGTCACACCAAGGTGCAGCCCCATTTTGTTTACACCATACTTTCAATGCAATTCTCTCTGCTTCCTCAGTGGCAGAGTCATATTTCTGTGTTCCACATGGTATGGTCCTACTGATTTTATTATAGCTCAGAAACATGTAATTATTCATGCTATTAATATGGCCCCGATGGGATGGGTATTCTGTACTGCTTGGTGTGTGTCATAAAATCTGTAATGCCCACTTGAATGCTCCTTTGTTATCAGCAGTTATTCAGTAGTGACAGAGCAATGGTGGTGTCTTGATGTTCAAAACACAGAAGCATTTAAAATCTTTTCCAATACAATAAAATTCCACGATATAAACAGAGTTCCTCGGTTCCACGCAAAGTTAGGTCTTCAGGGCTGTCAGGAGCTTCCAGAGCCTGTGGGTATAGAGAGGATTTGAAAACAAAGCTTCAAAAGAGGAACCTCAGTTTTCTGCTTGGGCCTGTAGTTTCTTCTTCAGCCATAGTTGTAATTCAAGCCTAATTTGTTAAATATGTATTTGAATTATTTCCCTGGTGGGGACAAGGAAGTCACCACTGTACTAGTTGTTTCTCTTGCACAAATAACTAATTTCTAAACCATGTACAGAACCTGGTCTTGGCTAAGAAGGCTGTTCATGGTCACCTGCATGGGTCACAGGGTGGACGAGAGGATCTTACTACCTCTGTGCTCCTGAAAGTGCATTTGTACACCTGATTACAAGGAGCAATGTCCAAAGATCAAAGTAGAAGGGTAATTTTTAACCCTGTGGTTGCCTACAGTGGAGTTAATTACACGAATAATTCAACGTATCACAAGCATGCATTGTAAAATCCAGGCGGAGGAAGTACCTGCATCTCTTTGCCCAAAGTGCACTGCTACTGAGAGGTTTAGGTTTGTTTTTTTTTTAAATCAGCGTTCTTTTTGAAGTTTTCAAACAGTTTTATCCCACAGATAAGAGGAACAATGGTACCTGTGTTGCACTGCCTTACAGCAGCACTTTGAAGGGGTAGGCAAACAGCTGAGGAGGGGTGTTCTAAGGAGCCATCAGAAGCAGACTGAATTTGGCAGTCAGCAGCCACCCCGTCTTCTCCAGAGTTTCCTTGTGCTCCTTCACCTTCCCTGAACAGCAAGCAAAACGTAAATCAGGAAGTTGTTCCTTTCTTTGCCTTATCCTGACTTTTGAGATCTTGGCATGGTACTGACAGGCAGGAAGAACCTGCAGTCGGATGTGCCTTCTCTCCAAGAGCGAGACAGTGAGCATTCACTTCAGTTAAAGAAAAGGCTGGCCCAGGAAACTTATTAATAATAATGATAATAGTAAAAAACCCTCACAAGCAAGGAAACAATTTTTTCTCCATAAGCATAAATTAATTTAAAACGTTATAGGGTGTGTCTCACATGCTTTGATGGGTATGTCAGACACATGACATTATTTAGCATTACACAGCACAAGGCATCATCTTTAAATCAAAGTGTTGGCCCATATTTTTCCTTGACATGTAGCAGATGCCATTTGCTTACATAAATCTTCAGATGAGCTTGTTAAGTTACAGGAACAGGCAGAGTACTGAACACAGAGCATTAGTCCTCTGCAAGAAAAACTATTCACTCCCAGGAGAGAAAGAGCCTGAACTGCACCACTTCTAGTGCCAGTTGTAGGCAGCTCCATCAAGCAGTGCTCTCAAAGTATCATCCTTGTCTTTAAAGGAAACTGAGGCAGGTGATGACATTTACTTGAAGTGCTGGTTTACCTCCCTGATCGAACTAAAAATGCAGAGGTAAAGGCTTTTCTCTCCATCCTCACTACCAGCTGGATTTTTATAAAGCTACCCATGGCCTTTGAACATAACCTTCTTCCTTCTGGCACATTCAAGAAAGCTCCAGTTGATCACAGTCAGGATCCAAATCTTCCCGTTCAAGTACAGGAGCAATTCAGAGGATCAGCCCTTCCCACCAGAGCCACATGAGCACGGAAGGAGCAGAGCCTCAGCACTGTACAGGGTGTGAGATCTGCTGCACTGGACTGAAAGGAAGGTGAAGCTCTGGGCAGGAGCTGCTCCTCAGGAAGCCAAGGAGACAGCAGTGTTCTAGCAGAGGAACCAAATGTTGCTCTTGAAAAATGGAAAGTGGTTGGTGATTTGAACAGCATCAATGCAATACTAGATCAGAGGACACGTGAAGCAAAGCTGTGGCCAAAGGAGATGATTGCTGGTGTTCGTGGGGCTGAAGAGATTGATCAAAAGTCTTTTAAGCCTAACTTTTGTGAGGCCACTCTGCTGGCTGCAGCTGGGTAGTAGCAGTGATACTGGATTCATTGCTGCTTCTTTTTGGAACTGTTTCTCTGAGAGTCATCCCTGGAACAATAAAGGTCTGTTCATTAATCAACTTTCATTAATAAGACTTTTTCTTCCCCTTTCTGTTCCCTCATTTGTCCCCTTTCCTCCTCTGCCTCTTTTCATCTGTACACACATTGCCTCAAGCACTTGCACGTTCACTAATCTTTTCAATATTCATAAAGCAAAGGTAATACGTAACCTGTGGGGAAATGCATTCCCATTCATGTATTTTTTCAAGGTGAAGTACAGATCTTTTCTGAAATGGTGAAGAAGCTTTGTCCTGTACTAATGGCTGTCACACATGGCCTGGATACTCAGGTGTACTCAGGGTTAGAGCATGCTCCCAGTCACTTTGACAGGCACAGACTGAGGCCTGATGCTAAAGAGAGGAGAGAATGAGCACAGCAAGCCTCTAGGATGTGCTTTAAGAAGGAAAAACAGGAAAAGCAAAGATAATGAAGCAAAAAATTAAGAAAGAACAAAGAGAACAAAATGTTAACAGAAAAAGCAAAAAGCAAGTGAGCTGCCATGTAGAATTTGTTTGTACACATTCTTTTAAAAGAAACTGCTAAGTATTCTTCACAAAGAGTAGGAACACAGCACTGTGTACTGCACACGTCATACAGGGAGCCTTTAGAAGTCCATTTCAAGTCCTTGCTAGAACAAGTTTAGCAGTCTACAAACAAGAATGCTTTTAACATTGCAACACCCACAGCCATTTTATAGGTCTTGTGGCTTGGATCTCATTCTTGGTGGGGGTTGCTCTTTATTTCTTATCCAGAGTGTTTACATCTTTGTGGTGTCGGCAACACAGACCCATCTTTATAAGAGCAGCAAGAAAAAAAACAGCAATAAATCTCTGCAATGTGTTTTCAGTATGTCTATAAATCTGAAATATTTAAATGTAAAACAGTCCCTTTCTTTGAAAACTGTGGATTGAAACTAACAAGAGGATTGATCACAATATTTTTATTCAAGACGATCTGAACAAAGATGAGGCTAATATCGTTCCTTGAATGTGCTCTTTAAATTAAGAGACAACTGAGAAAAAAACCCCACAGTATTTTATTAAAGGTATTGTTGGTGGTTTGTCACTATGGGAGTGAAGCCAAAACTGTTCTTACAGAAAGAAATACAGTTCACTGATAAAATTATATAACCTGTGTGTTATAAAGAGACAGTAAAAAGTTCAGTTGTTTAGGTGAAAAAGCAAAATAGGCACAGATAGATCTCTCTTCTATGTCTGTATTAATCATCTTAAATGTAGTGTTATTCAGACAGGTGAATACAGATTCCGGTAAGTAATCTGTAAGTAGCTGGGGAGATTTCCTACACCCAGACATCTGTGCTGTATTTTTTTATGAAATTGAAGTTTCAATCTCCTCTTTTGACAAAGGATAATATTTTCATAACAATGCGATCCCCAAAGGATCAAAGATTCACTTTGTTAAGTGCCTTTAGAGTGTTCAGCACTTTCTAGAGGCAAAAACAGTTTCTGTCCGACAGAGACTGAATGCCTGGGACCTGAGACAGAGTGATAAATAGATAACTGAGGTTTGAAAGGCAGGGGAGAGACAGACCCAGACAAAGAAAACTACACAGCCAGGTAGATTTGAATAAATCAACAGGTTCTGCCTTCAACAATGTAGAGTGACCAGAGAAGAGGTAGGATTACATGGGTTGTCATTCTCTTATCAACAAAGTGCTGAACTTAACAAAGCTGGAAGAAGATTAATAAGGAGATTGGAGGAAATAAAAGCAATTTTGATAAAAAACAGAGTCCTTCAAAAGACTCAAGGTCAAAATGTGTGTTTGGGGAGACTCACCCCACAGTGAAGCCATTCTAATACAGCTCTGCTTCATATCATCCTTTCATGAATGAGAAATACATTACCTCTGCCCTTCTCCAAGGCATATACCTCATCCACCTTCCAAGGGATAGTTATTCCCGCTGCCAAGATTCTAGGAAAAACCACTCTGTATTCAGCTGTCTCTGAGCACCAGCATTTTTTACCTCATCTACTTAACACACTTACTGTTCTGTCAAAGCACAGTCCTTAGCCCTGGTCTTGAGAGCACCTGGTAGGATTTTGGCACCAAAAGAAGATACACAGCATTGAACCTGAGGCAGCCACATCACAGGCAGGAGCCGGGTCTGCAGCATGTCCATAGGCTGCCCACAGGGATAATGCATGGGTGTTTTCAGAGGTCAAGTCAGCCCACTGAAGCTCTGGATTCAGGCCACCTTTGGCGTTCCAGTTTTCAAGAATTTTTACAGCAACAGCTTCAAAATATCAGCGCAGAATTTATAAGCTGCACATAGACAGATTCCACAAATAGTCACACAAGGCCAACCCACACACCCAAATGGATATTTCCCAGCTGCTGGAGCCAGTGGGGTTCCCTGCTGTGATCTCTGTCCATCTTAGCAGCTGGGAAGGAGCTTCCTGCTGCTTCAGGGGCACATGGTCCTTCTTTCCACTTTCAGGACGGAAAGAACGGAAGGCTCCTAGAACATTCCCTGTAGCTGGGAAGAATCCGTCACCTCCAATACTGCAAGAAGGGAGTGGGTCTTGCTTTTGAGTGAAGAACCATCAATGACTTTGTGTTATATTGTGCTGCTTTAATTTGATTTAACGGAGACAAGAAAAGAAAGACAGAAGGGAAAAAGAGTTAATATTGAGTATAAGCACTGATGGTACTGAAGAGGAGCTAGCACCGAAATTCAAGCATCCTAATAAATGGAGTGAGTTGAATAAACAATTTTAGTGACTACCATGGGTCAAATCCTGGAAAAACATTAGCAGATATGTTTATGCCAGCATAAACATTTAAGTAAATCACTGTGTATTATTACAATAACATTGCATTTGAACTGAAGTTGTTAGAAATCCCCTTCAGAAATTAACCCAGTAATTCTTAATAGCAATTACGGCTTTTTACAACCACATTTGCGTTCATCATGTTAGAAACTGAAATATTTCTAATTAGCAAAATGGCAATAAAATGAAAAGAGTTTGTGTATTAGGTTAGTGTCTGGAAGTGTGTTTTTCTCTCAGCTCTGAGCTCCATTAGCTTTCAGAATGATTGCACATAGTAGTTTGCCAGGAGATTTGCTCTATGTAAAGTTGTACAAGTGCTTCTGTACTCTAGAAAACAAGAAATGACAGGAATATGTTGTAAAAATGTGTCCTCTCTGTTGGGAGGTTTTTTATTACACATACATTTAGTCCAAATAATTTTAAACTTACATTTCCACCAAGGCTCATCTTTGCTTTAACAAGTGTTTTTTATTAACTGGAATGATGGGTTTTTCATTTTGAAGTGAAATCTCCTTTTTGTGTTTTCAGAAGGGCATATATCTGAAGGCTTATTTTTAAAGCTGAAATGCAATATGTTGAAAAAGCATTTGTGAACTCTTTTTCTGTAATTGAAAAAATACATGAGTTAGACTTTAAAGTGTGAAGAATGATACAGCTACTATCTGTGCTGACTCAGGCCAACTTGCTTCCATGCTGGTATGACCTTCAAAAGGAGTTAGAAAAATCACTTGAGGAGAATTTCTGTCTAAAAATGTGAATCAAAACTTTTCATCGCTGCATGCACAATATCAAGTGTAATACATGTTATAATTTTGATCTTAATGTAGCTTTTTTTCATGATATTGGCAATATGGTCTGGCTAGATCAGAATCCTAAAAGAACACTGTTGTTTTATATTTGGAAATGATGCGGTAATAAACTTTGTTACTCAAAATGTAATGAGAAGCAAGTGTCATCGCAGCCATGTTTCTGTAACACTGCATTTTTTATTGTATCTGGCTCTATGTTATTAATACCCAGATCCAAACGTTTTGGTTTGGGTTTTTTTCCATATATTCTCTAAATAGTACTTAGGGATCAGAAAAGCCATAATGAGCTGAATGATCATAAGAATAAGTAAAACATTTTTCTTGGTCAGACAAGAACCTTGATCGGTTTTTAAAGGTGCATAATCCACACTGATTATGTTCAAAGAATTAATATGGCTTTATGTTCCAGAACTGTCCCTGCAGGTCCTCATATCAGCCAAGAATAATATCTAGACAGATTTACCAGTCTGAAAAGGTTTTAAGTGAACTTCATACCCATGCTCAACTTAGCCTGATTGAACTTGGTCAAAGTCAACCCTTTCACTAATGTGCAGTTTGCAGAAGAAATGTGAAACACAGCATCGAGGGCTTTTCTGCTCCTCATCCACCCCCCCAGCGAGGAGCCTGGGGATGCACTAGAAGTTGGAAGGAGACAGAGCCAGGCCAGCTGACACGAACTGACCAATGTTATACATTGTTTAGCATTTCACCTAAGGTTTATAGTGATTATTCTTTTTCACTGAGCACTCTTCATGTATTTCCTTGCACCACTGACCTCATGTGCTACCACCCGATTAATACAATTCCCCTGTGCCATGCCTATCTCTAGCTGTTGTTTCTTTAGGGAGTCAAGAAAGGCCTAGAAAGTGTGGAACAAGCACTTTGATTGTTCTACTTGCCTTTCATGGGTCATTATTATTTTTCATAGGTGTCTTTATGTGCTGGGAAGACGGGTTATTGAAATTCCTTCCCAGACACTTCACTACCAGTGTGCATTGTTGGGCCTTACCAGTTCCAAAGAAGGAAAACCAAAAAGGATCACATTACATGTGTAGCCCAGAAACCACACCAACTTAGACATTTCTGTGACCAGGACCCCAACCTGTTCCTGCAAGTAAGAATTATATCAATACCACCACCATCATCATCATCATCGTCATCATGCTGTAGCCAAGACCACTCAGTTGTTCCTCATACACCATAATCTAATGATCAAGATGAATGTACATTAGGATTTTGCTGTAAGGTCAGCACACCTGAGGGAGTGGCAGAATGCATCCCGGCCAAACTCCTTTCCTGAAGTCAGACAATTTTGTTTTGTAGCATCTTTTATCATTTTGACTGCTGTTTTCTGTTTATAATAGAGAACTGACAGAGTGGTGCTGTTGTGTTTCGTAATTGGAGTTCTGCAAACAGTATAAACTTAATTTTGTGAAAATTAGCGCAAATGTTTTTTTTTTCCCATAGTTCATTCCTGTTAAAATGTTCCTGCAACTGTCTTTTATTTACCCACTTGTTTCAGCCCAGTGGTCCTCTCACCTATCACACTTAGCATCTTCTTCCCTTGGGCTTCTTCTTCCCCCATGGAGGAGCATTAAAAAGGGCAGGTTGGAAGTAGAGTACTTCATGATCTAATAACGTGGGACCGACATGATTAACCTGCTGCTGCTGTTCAGTGACCAGTGCAGCCATCTGTAGGAGGTGGGTCTGTCGCTCCCACGCTAAAGGACTGTATTGTTCCAATGTTGTTGCTCCATGGGGGTCAGAGTCTCAGAGGATGTTAAGGCCTGCCGTGGTTGTGCATTGCAACCTCCCAGTAAACCTTGGGATTTAGGCCAGCGAGGAATTCCGTACACTTTTCAAAAAGAAAAGCAGTTCTCTTTTTGACCTGACTGTCCTTGTCCATAACTGGGGCTGGAAGCACTGGCTGACAGCAAACTGTGCAGACCATACAGGTGTATTTTCTTTCCTCAGCTCAGTGGAACAGTCTGAACCCACCTGAAGTTGGCAGCACAGAAGCCATAGTGCAAACTTTGGGGTTGCACACAAGCCTAATGGCTGCTTACATAAACAGAGAGTGTCTCCAGGATCTGTGTAGTTTCAGATCAGAACTGGTTTTATTAGTAAGTGCTGGCTTGCCAGACAAGAAAAGGTGATTCACTTGGATGGGGGGAGAACTACAGTTCTTCTGTAATGAATTCATTATTAACACAGTGAGAGACAGAACCAGGCAGTTTCAAATTCACAAATCATCTGTCTTTTTACTAATATCTGTGTTTTTTGGCACCCCGAGAGCAGTCTCTGTTCCCCTGGAGAGACTCTTTCATAATGCTCAATAATGCATCTGTTATTATGAGAAGGATGTTGAGAGTTTAGAACACAGCAGCTCAGCTGAAGCAGCTGTTGCTTCAGAGACAGCAAAAGCAGAAAAAAAGACATTTAAAATTTTTAAATGTATGCTCCCATGTGGTCTATTTCTCAGCCCAAAAAGGGGCCTTTGCATTGCAGCTGCCACCTGTCTGCAAAGAGGGAAGCTTTAGAAAGGATTTTCCTGGAGCTGCTCTTGGCCGCCCATTCCAGGCCACAGCCAAAGCCAACTCTTAAGAACCATTTTAAAGAGTGAATTGAGCTATTCCTCTCTGCTTAGATTTCTCATGACCCTGATCTTCCACAGGGGTCTGCAGTTGTGGAGAGTGACATGGTAAATCTTGGCCTCTGAGCAGCCCAGCAATCTCCAGAAACAAATATCATTACGTGGCTGGTCATCCGTAGGTGATGCAAAGTGTCACGGGAAGCAGCAATTACAATGTCCTAGGAAAATGAAGAATTGGTAGGCACAGCAGAGGTCTGTGCATCAGCCAGGGAAAGACCCTCAGAGCAGAGAACTGCTGTGGGCTTCCCTCAGGGCTCTGACAGAGCACAGTGTAGGGAAAGGATGCCAGGAGACAATTGTATGGATAAGCTGTGCATAGATTCCAAAGGCTGTGCCTCACTGTATACAAGCAAGCTGCCACACTGTGTGCCTACCACAGCTTTTCTCTCCTGAATGGCAGAGATTTGCTGTGGTTGAGATTCTGCCTTGCCCTTGGACCCACTTTCTCACATGAAGTAACCCCACACCCCTCAGTGAATACAGCTCACTCAGCTGTGACTGCTAAAGAGCAGGGAAAATCAGTTCTGTAGGAAGCCTTGTTTTTAAAGCTGTTTCATATAAGATTTTATATCTACCTTCTTTAAGTGTGGAGTGGAAAAACTGAACTGTAATTCATGCAGTGGTTCCCTTTCCCTGTGTTTTGAAAGTGTTAAATCAAAAGTAAGATTTATACAAATAAAAACCAGCAAGTGCCCGTTAACACGGAGAGTGTTGGAATTCTGGATTTGCCACACTGATGTGTAGAGACCAATGGGAGTCATATATATTTTAGTGCATTTCTAGTCATTTCTAGAATTCAAGAAGTATCCTGTCCCCATTGCATATTATTTTGTTTATCTTCCTTGACTTCGCCAATTAACACGCATGGCCATGCTTGAAGTTATGGGTTTTACAGACCCTTGTGGCTTTATGCTGACACAAACTGCTGCTCAAAAGAAAAGTAAGGGAAAGGAAAATTTATAGTTCAGCCCAATGCTGTATGCCAAAATCTAAAAATGGTTTAAGACAGCTTCTTAAATAATCATACTTCAAACAGCATGCTCCAGCTCTTAGGCCAGAAATGTCAGGCATTTTTGTACTTCCCCAAACTCTGTGGAAATAAATTAGTTGTTTTTTTTTTTTTTTTTTAAATTATACAGTTACTGAAGGAAGTGCTGGACAGTTTTCATCCAGACTCAGAGCTGCCAGTTCTCACAAAATTGGGATTTTAAAAAATAATTCCAGTTCCTACAGCATGAATTACAATAGACTCCTAGTTCTTGTTTTAGTTTTTAAAGGTAACTTCCTTGTTCTTCTAACTGTGGAAAGAAAAACATAACTGTGAACCCTTAAGTATAAGGCAAATTTCATAGTGCTATTCTAAAATTATGATGGCTAAAGTTCATTTTGGAGACCTAACTGATGATGCCACAGCTATGCCAATACTGCTAATTTAAGATAATAGGTGCTCTTCTGGCATCAACACAGCTAAATAGAATACTGTAAGGTTCATGTTTTATACAAAAATAATGCCCAAACTTAAGTGTTTTTACTGCAGATTCTAATGGCATATATGAGCAGAAAATGGAACCTTTATAATTCTTTACGATCTACATGAAATGTCTTGTGATTGCCTCAAAATACTATTTTAAAAAATCCTCTAAACAGCTCAGATAATTATTGTTCCAGAAGATATTGGGGGAGACAGAAAATCTATGATGGTTTGAGCCCTTGTGCCCATCAAAAGGGCTGGAATTAGGTTTCTGATCCACCCTCCTGTGCAGTACAGACAAATAGCACAGCGCTAAAGGACATGGTCAGTTTGTGTCTCAGATGAGCTATAGAGTGTAATTATAGTAGCAGGAGGAATCTCATCTAGAATCCTGCTGTAGATTATTTCACTACCATTGCTAGTTTAGATTAGCTAAGCAAATTTTCAGCATTATTAACTATGGGAGAAATGTATTAGCTGTGAAAGAGATGTGTATTTGGAATTTTTCTGGAGTCAGCAGAGTTGCACAGGCTGTGTTCCAGGCAGGTCGGAAGCTTCCAGAACAAACTGATGTCTGAAAGATCACGTAGATACCAAGGATATCATCTGGTTATATCCGTGCTTAGGTTTGGCACAACCACAGTGACACTGACACAGTTTATTGTAATACTGCAGAGGAAAATGAACCAAGGTTTGGGGCCAGTCCTTGGGGTACGATTGCCCTTGGTGTGAGATGTCTCTGGCCTGGAGGTAGGTGATGTGTTCCCTGCTCAGCCCCTGCTCCCTGCATGGCTAATCCCAGTCTTCTCTGGGCAAAACCTCTTGGGCCAGGTGGGAGGATACCCTTGTCTGTGACTGGCTTGTGAAACGGCTGGAATTCTACACAACTTTCTTCTTACTGGTGCACAGTGACTGTACCGGCGTCTCCTTTTGTCGGGAAGGAGAATGTCCCTGTGCTACTACAAAGGCAGGAGGAAGTAGCGAAGCATGAAGTGCAAATCAGAGCATAGAACAATTAGGTTATCCTGCACAAATGAAATACTGAGTGATGGTGACTGACGGCAACATTTGTACATGAATTTCTTAACTGACCATCATTGACACAGAGAAGAGAGTGGGGCTGAGTAATATCCCATAATTGCTGGGGAAGTATTCCAATTTTTAGCCATTTATTCATCCTTGCTAATCTCAAATCTTTCACGATAATCCACTGTTTCTTTTTCTTCCTAATCCCTTCTAATATTAATCTATGTTAATACCATGTATTTCTTTATTTGAAGCCTGGATTCTAAGGTGTTGCTCAGCTCTGGCTCTCCACTTACTCTGCTTCTTATTAAATTTATTTTTATATGTGTGTGTATACATACATATACATACAGATGTACATCTAAATATTTATGATGCGTAAGTATGTAAGTCTCTCTATATGTATAACTATATATGTATGTAGGCATGTAATTTCTGTGTGGTTAAGTCAGAAGTTTGTGGATACCCACCTATGTAGTTTTTGCCTTTTGCATACACATTTTTCCTTCAAAAGGGACTATATTGTGACATACCTTGCTGCATGCACAAACACCAATAACTGCACAAAATAAGCAGCATAATTTTAAAATAAAGTGTAGACACATCAGTGCTGTCCTAAATATTTTTGTGTAATGTATAAATACATTTGTGCAAAAAATGATTGTTCCATTGCTGTAGAGATTTATGCATAGGCTTAAGTCAATAAACTGTGGATAATCTCATTATGATCAGTGGATTGCTACCAGGGTTTAGTTAAATATGAACATAAGTCTTTCTAGAATTATGAATATATAAATTAAATTATAAAGAACAGACATTTATATGGATGGTTGCACATCACGCTGAGAACATTTGATCACACTGTGTAGCAAATGTTGATCCTTTTTCTTGGTGGCATTTAAATCCATTGGAAAACTGCCTTATAGCTGAAACCCTGATGCAACTCTGATGTATTGTTAAACCTGAGGGCTGGGAGGGTTGTTTTGTTTTGCTTTTTGCCCTAAGGATTGTCAAGGATTTAATCAGACTTGCTGGTTTATTTCCATATCAAAGTTAAGTAGGAAATATTTTATTAACAGATGTCTGCATCAAAACCTTTCATTTGGATCAGTACCAGGACTTATTGCAGAATCAAACAGTTCCTGCTCTGCAATTAGAGTTGTCATTGTTCTCAGACAGGAACCCACCAGTGCCCCACTAATGAGTGTCCTTACATATTTCCTCCAGGGAATAATTGCAAAAAAATCAGAGCACACCTAGATGGGCCTCAGAGCTGAAAACTTAAAAATCACTTTTGTGAACATTTTCCATCAGTGTAATAATGTCACAGGGATCCTGAGTTGCAATCATCCCTACAGTAGAACTGATACTCAAAATCAGGAAAAACAAACAACCCCTTTCAGATGAGTTGATTAAATGTGCTGAAGGAGAACATACCAAAGACAATCCCTCAGATGTTGCAGAACAGGGTTTTACAAACCCACACGTGGAAGAACTGTTTGTGTTTCAGCGAAATCTGAAGTTGAGGTAGAAATTCAGTTACATGTTATTAATTGTTTTGGTTTTGTAGTGGTCATTTTGGTAGGGAGTACAGGATCTAGCAGACCTGTGACACTCTGGGATAGTTTATTTTACTGATTTTTCAGCCCTACTGCACCACTGCATGTACACACACTGGAGTACAGCAGTGGTTTGGGGACTGTCTAAACTAGGATTGCAGATTCACTCCTTTTTGTAAGTGTTTTTCCTCTGAAAACAAACGTATACAGTGAAGCAGCATCCCCCTAAGAGAAGAAAACCCATGGAGTCACCTCAGTTAGAGACTACAATGGCCAGTTAAGTAATTTATTGCATGCTCCTGAATAGAAGCTGATTCAATTCTCTGTGAATGGAGATTGATTCAATATAATTATCCTCTCTAGAGCTTTAAACAAACCAGCTTTAAATATTTTAAGTTATGTGGCTTTTATCACTTCCTTTGGACAATATTTTCATTGTCTAATAGATCTTACTCTGAATTTTCTTCTGCTATCTTGCCTAAATTGCTTAACCACATGTCATTATCTCTTATTCTACTTAGCTAAAATTCCTTACAACAAGCCCTGTCAGTTACTGTTCCCAGGAGCTGCTGCTTCAAATGCTTTACTAGTGATCATATAGCTAAAATCCTTCATCAAAGAAGGCATTCTTGTAGGTATTAAAGCATTTGGCATTAAAAACTATATATATTTCATAGACCATTTCAGTTTCTAAGCCCATAAAATAATCCTTAATTCAGTTATAAAAACCCTATCCTTTATAATTTGTGCACTGTTGAAGATTGATCTAATGCTAAGGAAGATATGTTCCTCTGGTAGCCCTGTGGATTGGGATGGACAGGGGGTAATCCTCCTGCCAGGTGCTGAAGCATTTGGCACAAGGTGCCCTGATGTGTCTACAAACACTGTCCACCTCCTGCAGCTGTGGGCAGAACAGGCCTCCCTCTGTTCTGGAAGTCACCAAGGTTCAGGATTGCTCTGTCTGATGGCTGTGGGATGTTAGAAAAGCAATCCTGCTTTCCTGATGACAGGGGTAGATGAGCCAGGGAGCTGGGCTAATGGAGAAGGGAGGGAGCTGGGAAACGGCAGGGATGGATTCAGGCACTTTCCAGGCAGAACGTGGTTGGTTCTTGTTTGTGTTGGCCAAGTTAATCTTGGGAATATCAGACTGAGTGCAAAGAAGGGAATGCTGATGAGAGCTGAGTGGCAGTGGTTACATGAGCTTTTCCAGTGCAGTTCTGATATCCAGGTTTGCTGATTAACTCAGGGCTGCCTGACCAAAGCCATGGATAGGATGGGCATATCCACCCTTTTACCCAACGTGCCTTTGGGAGAGCTCTGGTTACAGGGGTTCTCCTAAGACACACCACAGTCTGAGTCCCCTGAACCTCAGCAACCACAGAGTTTGCATTTTTGTCAAGTTCAGTTTACAGTAAATGCTGGTATCTGCTCATTCTCTTCAGTCTTCACCCAGTGTGTCCCACCATGTGTAAGGGCACCAGCCCAGTGTTTGGCTTCTCTTCTCAACAGAAGATGCTCTGCAGACCCAAGCTGGTGCCAGGCACAAAGGTGTCTCACACACAGTGATCAGGCGTTGGGCACTTGCATTAGACCTTCAAATTTACTTCCCTGTAAATGTTTATTGTCACTTGGCTTACAGCGTTGCTCCCAGGATATGTTCTGCTGAAATCCTGCAGTGCAAAGCAATCTGCTGTCAGGCACAGATGCAGTGAATGCAGTAAGTGCTGGGCAATGTGGCAGGACTTCTTTGGTGTTGCATGTTTGGCAGAACCAATGGCTGCAGTATACCCTCAAGTCAGGGCTGTCGGTGAAAGATGCACTTAGAAGCTTGTCCCATAATCATATGAGATGGGAAAAGAATTCCTGGCATACTTTCCTTCCCATGGGATGGCAGCATCTGCAGTAGAAAATGTTTTCAAGTGGGTTTCAGTTATGATTTCTACAAACTTTTCCTTTAAGGCTTTCTGCAAAGAAAAAAAATTAATTGTCCAAAATGTAAGATGATTTTCACTTATTTCTGTCCTCTCTCAAACTAGTAGCATGTTTGCAAAGAAGAAATGAAAATTACCTGAGATAAAGACCAGTTTGAAGTCAAAGTCCTGCCAGGTCTGTCCTGCCAAGTGCTGAAATGATGAGAAGTGGACATAGCAGAACCATGAGTGTGGTCTGGGAAAAGGATCTAATCTGAGACCTTCTCTATAGATACAGACCAGGCTGAACTAAATCACTCAGCTACATATTTATGAGCAAATTTGCTTTTATTCCTTTTATTCGGCTCTGACAACTCCTGCAATGCCTTACTGCTGAATACTTCTTTATGAACACTTTACTGTTAAACTAAATCAGTTGCATGTCCTGTTCAAGAGATTATCTTGAGGACTTGTGGCTAAAATGGTTAAACTGCTTACTATAAGAAATGGCTGATTTTCCAAGGACTGAACAGTCCATAGAGCTGTAGGACAGGAGCCATATGGCTGATGAGATCTGTGTGAGAAAAAACACTTCTAGGGCAGTGCTTAAGGAGCCAAGACGGAGGAGCAGCCCCTTTATTTCAGGGCAGTTTCACCATCTCACTCACTACTAGGAATGAGCTCAGGTCCACCCTTTTTTGATCCGTTAAACATAATCGATATAAGAATGTAAATAGCCTCAAATAACAGACAATGATAAAAATCATATTTTGAAGATATTTGTTAGCTGCTGAGAAAATAAGAGGGCACACTAATAGTTTAAGGCTTAGATTCATAATTTGATAAAATGAGCTCTCTCTATCTGTACCACTGCTGCAATTCATATGATTTGTCACATGTTCCTTAAAACTCAAGTTCCTTCAGCTTTAAAGCCTCACATCTGTTTCTAGGTCTTACTGTATTCAAACTAAACTGCAGAATTAGTGTTTGCTTTGAAAAAAAGCTTTTCTAATAGTGTGACTGAAGAATCTCCAATCAGTCTGAAGAGAATAGCAGAGTGTAACAGATTTGTATTTCTACCTCCCATAGCAGGCAAAATTGTGGAGATCAGAAGTCAGAAGACAGAGAGAGCTCCACGTATCATCTCTAAAAGCTCAGTCTGATGATCCTGCGCTTGGCTCACGCTGGCTTTAGCAGCTGGGGTTGGCCGTGGCATCAGCAGGGGCACTGTGCCTTCCAGTGCCAGCTCTTCCTGACATCTCCTGGCTGGGCAGGTGCTCCTGTAACTGCTTCAACCACTGCAGCTACACGTGGAAGGCTGGCTCACTGCAGAACACTGTGAAGTGTAAAAACAGGTCAAAATACTCCCATTCTATGTATTCCCAGGGTGGAGGCATGGAGGAGAGCATAAACAAATGAGCACTTCTGTGTCCTAGAGCAGCCAAGGAGAGGAGAGAGGCAGCCTGAGCACATGCTGTGTTGCTGTCCCAACCAACAGGCAAGTCAGCTGGGGCAGGGCACACACAAAGCCTCTTTCTCCAGTTGTTTGAGGGCTTTTTCATTGTAATGCACCCCAAAAGCTGTCCTAGACCTTGTGCTCCTGTCCAACAGAATAGACCAACTCTGTATTAGCAATTTAAACCAAATAGGCAGACCAAGCAGTTTAGAATAGATAAAAGACTGCTGGAAGAAACGTCAAAATGATACAGTCCTCATGCAAAAACCGCTGACTGTGTGGGCCAGGTCTAAGATCCCGTAACAATAAATAGAACTAACAACAGAATTGTGAATAACTGACTGAAAGGACAAAGCTGACTGCACATAAAATAAATGGGAGACTACAATAAATTCTTCCTCCTGACTGTTTTTCAACCTACTGTGCCTCATGGAAGGAGAATTAATGTGTGCTCACCCTCCACGTTGCTTCAGCACTGCACTTCCACACACAAAGCAGCTGAAAAGCAGGTCGTATATATTTTGCTTCTGCTGGCAGCTCCTCCCATCCCATCAAAGGCTAATAAAGGCATTTTGGATGCTTCATCTCCTTTTTTATCTTCCTGATGGCATTATCATTGCAGTCAGAAAGGGAGTGAGATCTCCCACCCCTTACGGCCGTGCCAGCAGAATTGCCTCATCCAGAATTATGGTCCTCCTGCAAGTTCTTAACCCTGTTACTGTCAGCACGGACATGCACACCCTTAGAGACGGTGTCCCTCACATTTTTATTGAAAGAGTTACACAAACACTGACAGGGCAGCTCTTTTTCCTCCCCAGCCCTTGCTATAAGGGTGGCCCTAGCACACTGCAGAGCACTCACCCCGTTATTTACATGCTGCACGCACAGCCCCTGTTAGGTTGGCTTCAGCTGGCAGCATGAGAACACTTGGATTTACACATTGCTAATGCTCCACTACAGTACATGAGCCTCCTCCTCTGATAACTTCTGCAGAGAGTGCCCGGGAAGAGCACAGTATGACCACTCACAGGCTGAAGCTGCCCACCAAGATTCAGGCTGTTCTTTTGTAGCACTGGCATCCAGCCTAACTGCACAGCAGGCTTCAAAATGGTGTAGAAATTGGTAACAGTCTTCCTAAGATGCCATACCCCTGAGATTGTTTATTAAAAGATTTATATCTTGTTAATAATGATCTCAGAACCACCCATAGGTGTTTTGCTTTAGAATCTGTTTTTGTAAATTGATGATTAAGAAGTAACACCCAAGGGATTTGTTCTAGTGAAGCATTATTTTCTCTTTAATTAATACAGGAATTTCAGGGGAAGACACTCTTATCTCTGTCTCCTTAAAAGGAGAGGGAAACTTCATCCCAGCAGCAGTAAAGCTTAAAACACAAGCACTGCTTGATTTGTGTGTATGTGGGTAGTCCCAAGTAGTTGGTCACTGGCATATTTGCTCCTTGTCCTCAAAGGGGGCAGTGAGCTTCACAGATTTGGATAAAATAGGGCTTAAGGGCAAAAAAAAAAAAAAGGTGTCTCAGCAAAAAGAAAAAGGTTTGTGAGGATGAGACTCTCTAGTGGACCAGCTCAGTGCCATGCTGCTTTTATGGGAATGCTTATTGTTGGACAGGGAACTGTCAATTACGTCTCAAGGCTGATTGGGGAAGAACAGGAGGAGATCATTGCTCTGTGGATCTTTCTGTAAGATAAGGACATGATCATTAGGCACCATTCACAGCCTGAAACAGGCAAATGCAGGTCAAAGAAGTCAACTATACAAGAAAAGTCCTAGATCAATGGGGACTTAGGAGAGATCAGTCTCTGATGAGCAAAGGAAACTGCTGTGCCTTTTGGCTGATAGATATTTATGAGAAATCAATCTCCTTGGGTGCCGCAGTGAATTTAATTTCTGAGGCTGTAGGTGGGCCCTGCCACAGGTATGTGACATAACATGCTCTCTGGTCATGATTTTCCAAACTATTTGGCTTAGGAACCTGGCAGGATCGCACAGGGACTTCTTTTGAAGACCTCGGGCAAAAGAGTAAATGTGTGCCAAATTCTCCTCCCAGACAGAAATCTATTAAGAACTGTACCTATCTCCAGGTGCTCAGCTTACAAAGGCTAAAATAAGCTTTGGTCCCGAGGAGAAGTTGCTAAACAAGTGCCAGCTCAAAGAGATCTCCGAGGAGGTGTGTTGTGGCTACAGCAAAAGGGGCAGAGGATTCAAGTATTGAGACAAATCAGTGCTTGTGCAGTGAAGTCCATGTCTGATCTGTGTCTGTGCAGTCAGTAAAGGAAGTGATTGAAAGCAAGGGTTTCGGGGTGGTAACGCCGTGTTCCTTGTTTTCTGGGGATCCAGCTTGAGACATCTAAGCTGATGGTTCTGGTTTGCAGATGTGGCAGGACCTCTGTTGCGTTGACATCTGTTCTGAGTGGAAATGTGCTGTACACTGTGATTGCTCTAAAAAGTCAAGGCCTGTGCTTCTTAAAGCAGGCGACCGAAGCACGACAGCACATTTGGCAATTCTGGAAGACTCATGAGCCTGATGAGGTGCAGCAGGGAATGCAGGGAACAAAATAAGCTCCTCACTAGTGGCAGTGAGCCCTGCCTGTTTCTGTACAGGGAATCTGGCTGTATACTGAGAGTCTGCACCATGACACTATAGCATGCAGGTCACCACTGCAGCCAATTGCAGAGGAAACCTTCATTCTGGTACTTGCTAGTACCTTACTTCACAAATCCTTGCTTCACAAGCTTAATGTCCTTTTGTAAATAGGGCTTGCGAGACTTGATGTCATTAATTTGCACTGCAGAACTCCCCAAAGGTAGGAGCTGTTCCATTAGGCACTGTGCAAACCTTTAAAAAGGGTTTGGTCCTAAACCAAAAGGCTTGTAATTTACGTTTAACAAAATACTTGGTGGGTGGGTATAAAAGGCAGGTAAGAGGTACTGAAAGAAAAGTGTGTCTCTGAGATATATTACGATGATCTCTCCAGTCCCATATCAAACCTAAAACGCAGCAGTTAATTCATAGTGGTAGCAGATATTCACATATTGCTGAGCCCCAGTTTTGTACTGACACTGAATAAGTTAAAGACCCTTTAATCATCACAAGACATCATCTCTTTCTACAGTCCTATTTTTTTTAATAAAAATTTGTATTTTTTAATAAAATATTTGTATCATATTAAAGAACCAAATCACCTCCTACTAGTTCACTGGAAACAGGCAATAATGTACCATAGGGTGCCTACTACAGGAGGGCTCTGAGCCTGGAGCCACCCAAAAATTCAATAGAACTGTCCCAGTAATAGCTTTGAAACCAAAGATTCTTGAGCCCTTCTTAAGTTTCCTTATGAAATCCTGTCGTGCTTTTCCTGACCAACCAAAACAACAAAGTGCAAGTCCACACAAGTCAAAGAGCTGCAGGAAAAGCTGGTGCAAGTTGAAAAACAGAAATTCCAGTGTTGGTGGGCTTCAGGGCTGGCGGATTGTGAACTCTGTGAAAATCTAACAAAGCAACCCCCTAATGTTCACATGGAGATGTAAACAGAGAGCCACGTCTGCAGCACTTGGACTGGGTTTCTTTTGCAGGGCTGTTACTGCTTTAACCAGACCACATGCACAACAAAGTAAAACATATCTTGGTCTTTCCTTGGCCTGACTTCTTTCAGAATTAAGTGCAACATGGACAGCTTTGGGGAGGGGATGGACAGAAATACACTCAGGCTGCTTTCTTGTGTGCACTCACCTTTGTTAGCAACAGAAGAAATAAAAATTAATAGTGCTGTTACTCCTTTCCCCTAATCCTTCTCACCCCAGCTTTATGTCTCTTCAGCAAAAGGTCAGTCTTTTCAAGCATGATTTAAAATGTGCACTCATGAAAAGAGAAGAGCCAAACCACACAAATCCTGGATGTTAAAAATATACTCCTCTGTAAAGTGTGCATTCCTCTTGTGTCAAATACACACTCCCTTGCTGAGGTCTGGCTGTTTTGTGGTGTTGTGAGATATGTTTGCATGGAAAGAGCTGATATGAGTGATATCAGAGGAGCCAGTGAAGGAACCAAGATCCTGCTCATGCTCTTCTATGAGACAACTGAGGAAAATTGATAAAGATCCTTAAGAGCCACACTCAAAGAGCAGGACTTGGGAGGGGACAGGTTGAATATCTCCAGATTCTCATGGACTTGCCAGGTAAGATCCACATGCTTTGCTGCTGCTTCCCCGACAGCACAGAATAACTGAGGCCTCATGCAGTGTTCTCCTGCTACTCTCCAAACTCCACCTTCAAGCATTCCACAGCCTGGTGCCATTCTGAATCAAGCCCTGCTGGGTCACAGTAGCATCTCCTGGTGACCCATGAAGGCTCAGACCTTCAGGAAGCACAGGGCAGACACTGTGTACCCTGCAGGAGAAAGCAGCTGGCCAAGGTGTGTGTGGGAAAGCACCACGCTGGTGCCCAAGGTGCTGCAGGCACCAGGGATGTGGGGATGTGGGAACGTGAGGATGTGGGGAGCAAACCTGCCCTGCAGCTCTGGCTGGAGGCAAGGAACCAACCCCTGTGCTTGGGCTGGAGTTCACCAGGTTTACTGACAGTGTGTAATCTACTTAGTGTGTCAGTAAAACAATCCAGTTTTCCAACTTTGCATCCACTGAGGCTTTTAAAAATCCTTTGAATTTATCTCTAGTCATTTGCAGAGACATTTTAATGGAGAAAGAGACATCATTATAGATTTCTTTACCTCAAACAACACGGAAGCAGGGTACCCACTGGCAAAAACCAGAGCCAGAAACAAGAAAATAAATCTCTAGGGGACCAGAAAAACACAGTTCTGCCTAGAGATAGCATTTTTTATTTAAAGCTTTTATTGTCTAGATTTTCCAACCGAGGCGTCTGCTGTGTGAGAATGGGCTGTGTATTGTGTGTGTTTGGGTTTTTGCTGTTGTTTTCCCAGGGATGTCTGGCGTCCTCAAGGAATCTGCGAACTACAGATGGTGCCCAAAGCAAGGAAATGTGGAATGTGGAGTGGAACACAAATGGAGAAGCTGAAAGGCTCCTTGTCTGCTCCTGCAGGCCAGGGGAGCAATGCAGAGGAGACTCTTTGCTCCTATTCTGTTACATCAAACTCTTTGCTGCAGGACTGTTCATTTTCCTTTTCTTTCTCTCCATCATCCACCCACAAAACCTAAACACTTAAAAGCCCAGTTTGAACAGTGGAATGTGTGGTACATTCTTGTTCTGTCTGATGGGACAATGTCTGTGCCATGGGGGGTTGCTGAGGTAATTCTTTATTGGCCATTAGTAATTCTGGGAGCTCATTGTATGAAATTCCAATGAACTGTATTGTGTCAAAACCATGCTTAATTTAATATCTCATTTAATTAACTTTTGTATTCCCTGTGCTGAAGAATGCTGATATGGAAAGATACCTCCCAGGTATTGCCAGGGCATTTCATGGGTTACACAAGCTGTTTTTAAGTGGTTATTTTGGGTTTGGATCTAAGAGTTTTTGCATACAAGTAGAGGTCACTTTGAAGCAGCAAAAGCAAATTAAAATACTCCAGTGGTTTCTTATATTGCTAAAGAAAAGCAAGAGTTACTGTATCATCTTTGGGATTTATTTATCTTTTACTTTTGCATTACTTTGTCAAAAAAAGTGTGTTGTCTAAATGAAGACATAATTGTAGTAAATAGAGGGGCTGGTTCTTCTGTCTGCAGCCCCAGAGTGAGGCATCTGCCCTCTCTTCTGGGCTCAGTTCAGTCACACCACGGCTGCACCAAACCAACCAGACACAGCTGATTGGAACAGAAATGCCTAGGCTTCTAAAAAATATCGAGATTGCCTAGAAAAGAAACACTTTGGCTCAAGATATAATCACAGGATGTTATTTATTTTGAAGGCACTAAATTCTGAAGAAGTTGTTCCAAAATTTAAAATGAAGTTAGATCTTTCTTAGGTGAGGCATATCCAGATGGAACATTCAGACACTTCCAATTGTTTCTGTTTAATTAAAGAGTTTTTTGGAATGGACAAAATAATCACCTGGGTATCACCACAACCCCCTTTCAGAACCATTCTCCCCAACACCATCCAGCCTGGATACCACCATGCAAGATGCCAGATTATATTTCCTTCATCAGCTGCAGGGGCAGCAGTTGTGGCTAAAAAAAGGTCAAACAAGTCACGTGGTGCCATCCAAGCAGAAATATTTTTTAAAAATCTGCGTGTTCACCTTTAGAAAAAGTTGAAGCTATATAATGTTGCTTGTATCTGATTTAACCCCTCTGTGACAGCAATGCACTGGAAGAGGAGCAGAGTGATTTAAGTGCAGTCAGAACATGAGGTTGCTGATGTAGCAATGACATTCGCATATCTTGAAGATGTACAACTTCTGGAATACAAGTAATCAAATTTACTAGATAATTTAATTCAGATGTTTTGTGGTTACTGGAAAACAAAGACCACAAACTGAGAGAGAGGCCTAAATATCCTCTAATGATTTATTAGGAAGACTTTCAGCCTACATAAGTATTCCTATAAAATTGACTTAATAACCGAGATACAGAACACACTAACACCAGACATTTTTGTCTTACAGTTCAGTGTAACCATATCCTCTCGCAACATTCTAAAAACTCAAGCAGATGTTGTTTAAATAAATTGTTTCATGAAATGTGCTGCTCTTTTCTTAAGAACAAATGTCCTTTTGGCTGAGCTTTAATGGAGATACTTCACTGACTTCAGAGAGCAGCAGAGAGAAAACTATAACCATATTGATTAAAGCAGACATTTTTAGTTCAAAAGCAATAATAATAATAGAATTGAAGACCTTAGTGAGATGAAAATTCATTCCTTGGTAAAGCTCCATAGCTGTGACTGCAGGAATGGTAAAATGTTTGGTGTTTTTTGGGGCAATGCAGTGCCCTGATCCCAAACCCCAGTCAGCAGGGATGGCCCCACTGCAGGATGTGTGTTCCCAGTGCTCATCCTGCTGCTCACACAGAGCGGGTTTGCTGGCAGAGAGCTCAGGAGCTTTTCTTGGTACCCCACAGGCAAAGAGATGCTCTAGGCACTACCAGGACACCTCGTTGCAGCACAGGAATAAGGACAAGCCTCCCCTAACAAGAGTGTGAGAGAATGGAAAAGACCCCTCCTGATTTCAATGGCCTCTGCTCAGTTACTAAAGGATCAGTGACCTTTAAACTTACAGGAGACTGTAGCTGGGGGGAAGGGAATGATGCCAGGGAGCTTTTCTTTCCATGCCCATTGCGGACAGCTCTATTTTACAGGAAGGACTTCCTGAGCAGACTGTTGAAATATTTTATATGCTTGTAGGTTGCAGCAGTGGATCCCCTCAACAGCGTCTCTTGCTTCCAGTGTTTTTTGAAAATCCTTTGTGGGCAGATGTATTTCAGGCTGTGTCAGTCAACTGAGTAGGAAGTAAATTTTCAAAAACCTTTTCTATTTTTTTACTCAAAAAGTGCAATTTTCAAAAGCTTTACGCAAAACCCAAGGCTGCAAAGTAGCCTGGGCAAAGCTCTTGGAATTTAGTGGGGATTTTGATTTAAGAATCCGCTCTTCACATCCTGAAAGATTGTACCATGCTGAGGTGAACAACTATTTAGGCAATCCATTTTCTCTTAACTGATTTGTTTGCTACCCTAATGTCCATCTCTTGAGAAAGACTTTTCTATGACAAGTCCTTTGGGAATGGGCTGTCCCTGGATCCTTCAGTGCACGTGGCACTATTGTGATCAGACAGTGCAAGAGATGGCAATATTAGTGTTATAGGATCTTCTGCTAGGCAGGAAATATGGGGAATACTCAATTTACTCATCAAAATACGATATTTGTGATTATTATCAAGCAGACCGTAAATATGAATTGTTCAGTGTCAGGTTCTCTGTAAAACACAGGTGATATTTATCACTAAGAAAACTCACGGTGTTGATGTACATCTGGAAGTGACAGACAAGAGCTATGGTATCAGAAATGGGCTCTCCCTGCAGAGAAACAATAACTTAATCAGTATTTCAAACATTCAGGACATCTCTCATCTTTCAGTATGTGCTGCTGTTTATTATGGCTATGTGCACATGCCCTCAGATAAACTTCTACATCCTCCACATGTCTTAGTCCTTTCAGCTGACAGTTCTCGCTGAAAACCTCTTTTGAACTTTGGATTGGTTTTTGTCTGGAAGTGTCCAGATTTCCCTTTGATTTGGGATGTTGAAAAAGCACAAATGTGCTCAGAGCTCTGACCTGTTTTCCATAGAGGCTGACATCTAATAAAGCAATAGAAAAACACTCTGCACTGCTCTGACTGAAGCTCAGTAGCTGCAGTGGCAGAGCAGCAGCCACAGCACGTGGAAATTATTTTGCTATTGCCAGTTTTCAAAGCAGGTGAAGTCCACTGTGATGCAGAAGGCCATGAAACTCCTGTTCCTCTGCATGAATCAGTTCTGGGTGGAAAGCACCTGTGTGAAAGCTTTACAAGATGGTCTGTGCATTGTCCTGGCGTGGCACAGTAAAGGTGTTCATGGCACCAGCATCAGCAGTGTGGTTGGACTGGATAGGAGACAACATGCAGGGTGTGTGAGAACACAGATTAATGAAAACACAGATTAACTGGCCTTAAAATAGTGTGCAAGTGGCACAGAAGAGGCTGGGTTACCATTCCCAGTGTGCTGGCACACACAAAGTCTCCCAGTGTCTCCCTCTTTGATGGACAGCCTCCAGGTTTCTTATTTGATATAACCTCCCTCTGTATCCCTGCATGGAGGGGAACAGCTAAAACCTTTTGCCATTTGGTGAAATAACATTGATTTATGTTCTCTTCAACATTTATTAACATTCATTGCGGCCTCAGGGAATTTTATATTTAGCAGATGATAGATCTACTTTTCAGCTCCAGGAATCCTGCCCAGAGGTGTCTGTGAGCCACGGGCCTGGGGTGTAGGGGCACAAACATGGCATGAGCATGGAAATAGAGAATTTCACTGGGAACAGCTGTTACTGTAGGGGTAAAATGATGTCCGTAAAGATGTATCAGACACTAAGGCTGCAAGCTGCTGGAAATATGGCAAGAAAGGAGCATCTATCCAACTCTGAATCCTTATAATGGAGGTGCTTCACAACAGCATTGGTATTTCCTTTTTACTTGAGAGATGAATAGAAATTACTTGCTTGAGTTCATCAGGAATGCATGTTACAAATGATGCACCAAGCACCTGCATCTGTGCTCGGTTTTGTAGTCATAGATATTTTAGTGGAGCTGTTCATAAATGGGGCCTTTTCTAGAAGAAAAAGATTCCACAGAGGCTTTTTTTTCCTTTTTTTTTTAAGTAGATGCAGAAATTCAAGTGAAGAGAATTTCAAAGGCACACAAAATTCTTGTGCATACTACAATTGATAAATGGTAAATTTGTATTTGATCTTTTCAAAAATACTTACAAGAAAGAGTTCAGAAAGCTCAAAAGCCCCTAAAATTCTTTCCTCTAGAAAAAATTCAGACTGTTTGGAGGAGTTGTTTTTTTAGTCATCAGCATCAGACATCTCTTTTATGTGTTTGGCAAATCGTAACCTTTTTTTTTTCTTTCATTTTGATTTGATTAATTAGACCACAATGAAGACATTGGAATAAAATGGACTGGTTACTTCTTTCTTTGTTTGAAAAATAAACATTTGGTTTGAGATCACATTTTTCCACTCGAGTGCATGAGAATATTCTTTCATGGGGCTTCATTTTTGAAGATATATTTGAAAAATATCAAATGTTTCTGTTTAGCTTGCTTTATTTGCAGTTGCAATTTTTTTTTATTCATCAATATTATTTGAACCATGTTCATGTTCTTTGGAATATACTGAGCAACTTTCAGCTACTGAGCCCTCTGGTAAAAATATGATGAGAAACTTGTCAAATTCATGAGGAAACAAGAAAGAAAAAGCTTACCTTTTTTCCCCAGCAGTTTTAAATCTTTCCACCTCATGAGACACAACTTGTACAATCATTAAAGAGTTCTGTGACATAACCACATGAAATTATGGAAATATATGGGGTGAGAGTATTACAAAGTGACGACAGCTGATTCCTAATTTCATCATCCATTATAATTCTTGTCTTTCTGAGCAGCTTGAGATAAGCTGATTTTTGTGGTTGGTATATTCATATGTTGCTATGTTTCTTGGCACATGTGTACTCTGCAAAATATGTTAACAGTGAAAGCGCCTGTCTGAACTAAATAAAATAAGGATAATTTAGGACATGCTGAACCCATGTAGAATCCCTCCTGCATAAGGAATGAGCCATGAGTCAGACCAGGAAAACAAGTTTGACAGTGCTCCTTTTGCAGGCCCACTGAATAACATGGAGAAAGATGGACTGAAATAAGGAACAAACCCAGCTGCAGACAAAAATTTAGATTGTTTACCTGTTTGTCTCTGAGTCAGGCTAATTTACTACCATCATTTAAAGAGCCAGAGAGGAAGAAAAGGAAAGGCCTCACCAGTGCCCCTTGACGTGACATTTGCATTCCTCATTACAGTAACTTCTGTATTTGCTGGGAATCAAAGTAAGGTGGTTCTCCAAAGCCTCATTTCAAAGTGCTATCTGCTTGCTACATTACAGCTAATTATTGAATGATAACCCAAATACTGAAATAACAGGTGAGAATGGGCCTGAAGTAATTTCTCCACTGTTTGCATGTTCTTCTATTTTAAGATTTTTTATGTATTTTATGGTATGCGAGTGTTTCCACATTAACATTAAAGTACTTAACTTGCTATCTCTGTACTTTAATCTTATTCTTACATCCTTCAGCCTTTCATTACATTACCATTATCTGATAAATGCACAGTTCTCTGTGTCCTTTGAAGTAGTGAATTATTATACAGTATGGACTAGATTATCCATAGATTATTTTCCATGCAACACAGTCAGGAGATTCTCGAGAGCCTGGGGAAGCACTCTGCATCAAGCAGCATGGTCTGCCTTAGTACTTGCTCCAGGATTATGGAATTGAATTTTCCTTGTCTGGCTTTAGGAAGCATCTCTAGCCGCAGGCACCTGAGGACAGAATGTGAGTTGGAATCTTCACAGCAAGCAGCATTTAATTTGTTTTCTCTGAAGTGTGATTTCATCATCTAAAAGCAAAAATTGTCCCTGCTCTTAGAGTACTACAAGGAAGTTCCAAATTCCAAAATTCTGATTTTTCAGTCCAGCATTTGATGCTTATTATCAACTTCAGCAATGGTATTAAGGAGGAGGTAAATGTCCCAGCATCCTTGAAATCATGTGGTCATTTAAGGACCTTTAACCTGTAATCTAAAAAAAGAAGTTTCCATCTTGTAGTTGTAACAGAAAGACCAAAGTGTACAGAAAACTAGAGCAAGTAACCAGAGGAGTATTGGTTTCTGCTGCATAAATCCTCCTACAAACAGCAGTACATGATAATTTAACGGCTTGTACATTTCTCTCATGATTCTTCAGACAGCTCTGATGCATCTGGTTTGAGATGAAAAGACAGAGTTGGGACTGGAATGGTGCCTTGGTCTTCTCTGCACTCTGGTAACGTGGACATCTGGGTAGTGAGACATGGTCATTTTAAATCTATGTGTAAGTAGCCCCAGGGTTACACACAAGTGAAACATCCTTGCATTTATGCTCATGACTACAAAAACCAAACAGTGTGAAAATTGTTTCCTATAACATCTCAAACCCAAATATTCAAAAATAAAGGAGCAAGAAAAGAGGAGATATTTTGTCAGCCAGAAGTCTAAATGAAGAAAGGTGTCTGAGGCTTCACGAGCTCTGTAATTCTGCATGTGACTCCCGTTACTTCTTTCTTCATAGGGCATCATCAAACTCTCTGATATTCATAGGAGTTGCAGAGAAAATAGTTCTGAAGCAAATGGCAATACCTCCAACTGCACTCTTCAGTTTCTGTTTGGGGAAAATACTCATTTGCACATAATTGTTTGGGTTTCCTAAGTGGATAACTCCAGCGGACTGAGCTGTTCTTTGTGCTGGACAATTGTTTAGAAGCTTATGGTCCATGCCCAGTTCCTAATAACTTTTTCCACTCCACAGAGAGTCGAGTGGTGCCCTTAGGAAATGCGTGATTCAGTCATTCCAATTCTCTTTTAATTATTAATTCCTAGTCTTCATTTATATTTCATTGTACTGCAAAAAATCTCCAGTCACCACAGTGCCACTTCCATCTCTTAACAGCCAGAAATATTTATTAAACTCATTAAGCTCCAGTCTTGGTAGCTAATTACAACAAACCTACATTTGTGGAAGCAAATCTAGCTGTGAAGATTAAATATAAATGAGTGCTAAAAACTCCTTGCCTTCGGAGATTTTTGTTTTTCTTCTTTTTAATTTGTCATGCTGATTTGTAAAGCTTCCTAGTTATTCTGGTAACAGCACTGCTGATAATAACAGACACTGTTTGTCTTGGAGAACTGCCAGTATTCTAAGTACATATCTAATTTGTCCAGACAGTTTTAAAGTCTCTTGAATTAAAATTTCAAGTTTATTCAGAAGAGTTACAACAGACAATTACAGATGAAAATTTGAAATGAGAAATTTTAAAACAAAGCGAACTACCAGAATTCTTCGACGTTAAAGGCACTGAACAAATTCAACCCCTTTAGTACAATGAATGTCACCAACCCATGCATTTGAGCCGGGTTCTCAGAGGGTTCAGCATGTGGACTTGATGCTATTTAAAGGTTTCAACAGACCTTGTGTAGCTGATTTTGAGGCCACTGCTAGACTTAAACCTCTGTGTGTGTGCATTTACTGGGATAGACACAGTTTTTGGCTCTTTCTGAAATGCTGCCCAAGTTAGACCTCCTTTGGAGCATCCCCTGGAGGACCATCTTCCTCTCCAGAATTACGGATGGCTACTGGGATGAGCACTTTAGGCTGTGATAGGAGGCATTCTAGAGTAGTCTTCACCTTAGGGGGCATTACTGAGTAGTCCTCCATCTAGAAGCCTTCCACAGCAAAATCATGGAATGCTAAGGGTCGGAGGGGACCTTAAAGATCTGGTCCCAATGAATCTCATTATTTTTTCAGCGAAGTCTTCCCATGAAGTTAGAAAAGTGTGTTTAGGCAGCCATAGCAGAACTGGGAGTTACTTGGATATTAACTCCTACTTGGTGAGAGTAATTGCCTTCACTTCTACTTGTGAGTCTTTCTGGAAGCTGTCCCCAAAAGTATCACTGTACTTACAACCACTGGAATAATTCTGTGAAGATCAGCTGTCCAAAGCTTCCTGTGAGAGCATTCTCCTCTCTCCAACAGAAAGGGAGCAAGCTGAAACTGTAGTTTTTCAATAGCATATTTCAGTTTGAGAGTCAAATGGTGAAAGGCAGAGATTTTTAAAAAGGCAAAAGGCCTCTCACATAATCACTCTTGAAAAGGAAATATTCTCTAATAGTTTTAATACAAAAATGTATTTCCTTCTTGATTCATATGTCAATGACTTTGTCTTCACATTTTTGTATAAACTGAATTCAGTAAATGCCCTGAGAGGAACAACAGCAGAGTGCGTAACCTGAAGCGGGGTGTGCGAGTCTCGCTGCTGACATCTGCTGAGTGGAATTTCAGGTTTACTGGCAAAGGTAATTTTGCCTTGACTTGCTCCTTGGCTGCAGTGGAGTCAGGATGTAAAATGTTATGGTGGTGTAGAACAGAGAAATTCCTTTATGCACACAGTAGGTCTAGCATAACCTTTGGATGCGCTGGGTCCCACCATTCCCGCACCAACTGCTTTTCAGGCTGGAGCATGCACAGGGACTGCATGGAAAAGTGCTCCTGATTTTGTCATTGCCTGCTTCTTACCCTTCGGATTTAGAAAAAAAATGCTTAGCATTATTTTCATACTGTTTAAAAAAATACTTGTGGGTATCCTTTGAGTTAGGTTACTTAGATAAGCTTCAAGTTGAACAGGACGTGTCCCTCTGGCATTGTTTGCTGTAGTGAGAGAGATTTTCAGGGAAAAGTGGACTTTTTTTTAATCCAAAGAAATAGTAGTCAGATAAGATATTGTAGCTTCGTGGCCATCAGTGTACATTGGAAAATGAAATCAGATTATGTCTTAGGGTGTTTCTGTGGTTGCCAGTGGTGCAGAACTTGGGTCCTGGTCCAAGAAAGAGGTGGCAGAATGTGTCTGGTTGGGTTGTGCTCAGCCACACTGGAGCATGCTGCACTAGCTGCTCCTCATCCTGTTCTTCCCTTTACTCTACCAAAATATTAATGGTACACTGCTGAGGATATAATTACTTCTTCATTCACCTTTCCAGTTTTATAGTCCAAGACAGGGAATGTGGGGATGCACAGCAAGTGCACATTGTGGAGTTCCAAAAATTTCTGAATATGAAGGACTATCCCCACCTGAGGACTGCAGAGCCTCTTCAAAATACAAATATATTGAAATGCATTTCCAAAAGTGCTGAAAGTCCTTAAAATCTACGGTTAAGAATAGGATTTTTAGTGTATGTTAACAATACACATATATTAGGCTGGAAAGAAAATGGCTTAGTAGATTTTTAATGTTTCAAGGAGGATCTCTCCCTCTTGAACAGCAGCACTTATTTCTGTCCCTTTGTAAACAAGAGTGGACAATGACATATTTTTTTAATCTCACTCTGTGTACACTCAGGGTAATAAAATTTCCAGTATTTGTAGATACCATTCCTTTTTAAAAAAAATTGATACGAATGACGTCTTCAGATGTTTCTCTAAAGGTACCACTAAGCACACCAAATGAAACTTGTACTTACGCAGTTTACCTAGGACTGCATCTGACTTTTCCCAGGAACGTTGTCTTTTCTTACCTAGATATTTTGCCTAGGAGCAACCCAGGTTTAGTCACCTGATGAGCAGATCAAGGCCATCTGGAGGCATCTTCATGGCACAGGGTCAGATCTGTTCTGTGGCATATGGACAATGAATCCCATGCATTTGGGGTGCAATGGGATCTAACGTGTGTGCACTGAGTAGGTGATCTGTGTGAGCACAGTAAATCCAATTCACTCTGAGCGTACTGTACGGGTATAAATCAAGGATGCATCCCAGACACATTAGTCTCACTGCATTTCATTTTGTCTGGGAAAACCTGGACAGAAATATGGTAGCCCTAAGCTTCCCACATTCCACACTCCACACACACACACATAATAGGTTCATGTCTTGAACCCATGGTCTCTCTCGGGCTTTCCATTATTGTTGATACAACACATAAATCTCAGGTTAAGCGTTCTCCTGACTTTGCAGTTACTTGCCTTTTTCCTATAGGCCCAACAGTCTTTAAATCCTTCTGAGTTGCTTATTAGAGTTTTAGGTGGGAAATAACAGATGACCCTTGGTTTAGCTCTCAGGCTGATTCAGGAGAAATCTCTTCTCTGTGTAATGCCCTGGTCTCTAACAAACCACTCCAAGTGATTTTTGCAGATGTGGGCATTGTTCTCTTTGTTTCATGTTCTCTGTGGTTTTCTTAGCCAACTTGCTTTGGTATTTATTAATTGAGAGTTGTAAGTAATTCACTTAATCTAACACTTGATCAGCAATTTCAAATCAACACTGAGAGGGAACATGCCCTCAGGCAGTTGTTATTTATTCTGGTCAGGTAATTTCTTTCTGGGCTGTTTAAACAGCAACATGTTTTCTGTAACAGTGAGGCTGCCCAACTTAGGAAAAGAGTTTGCAAAAGCCTGCCTTTCTGTTTCTTTCAAAGTTTAACTAAGTAGACTGCTTAGTGTGATAATGATAACCAAGTACTGAGATGGGCAGATAGCAGCATAATTAAGAATATGCAACACTGCAGTATAAAGTCCAGGCATCTGGTAAGGATTAGATTTGCTGGTAATACAAAATCATGAAGATACAAACCATTCTGACAGATCTGATAGAGAGAAGAAAGATGAATACATTTCCATCTAAGCTGCCCTGGTAGCACTGAGAAATTCTGTAGTGCTGTCCACTTAAAATATTTCAACATCAAAAGCTAAACATTTGACTCTCAGGGAAAAGCTGTATCACCCATTGCTAAATTTTCCCTTAAGTATTTTAAGTATTTTACTCCTCTCTGAAGGAAATATCGACTATACTACTCACATTTGGGTTTTAGGAGATCTTTTTTCTCCTTTTGGAGTTTTGGAGTATGAGTAAGCCTGACTTGGTGTTCAAAAGAAGTCCAATAGTTATGAAGCTCCATAGTAGAGTTGCTTCTGGCAGCCCAAAGGGAAGAAGTTAGAAAAATCTCATGGAAATATGGAAGACTGGAAGACTGAGCTTTAATAAGAGCACTGTGATAACTCAGGGGTTAGCATCTTCAAGCCACATTTGTAGTTAACGACCAAGCTTTAATCACTGCAAGGAGATTGATCCCTTTACACCTATTAAAAAATGCTTTGAAAGTTACACAGGCACTCAGAGACAACTCTGACATTACCAAAGTTATACCTCGTCACAGTTATCAACAAGGCAAAGCCATAACACAACCCTCCATTCCCCCTTTCCTTCCTCCTCCCAAAAACAACAACCAGCAGCTACCAAAGCATTAAGTTCTATTTAGGGAATCCTTAGAGCAGGTTTGTCCTGGACCCAATAAGGCAAGTGTCTGCAGCTCCAGAATAAAGCGGGAAACTGAAGAAAGCTTTGAATTTCAAATATCTTTCAGTGAGGAATTAGTTTTAAAAGACATACAACAATAAGCCATGAAATAAGTCCAGACACCATAATTCAGGGATAGAATATGCTATGAAACTGGCAGGCATCCAGGCCAGAGCCAGGTGCCTGTTTTGGATTAGATTCAAGTGGCCTTAGGCCACCTACAGAGCTTTCAGGTAGAATCTGGAAGCTGCTCACCTCAATATGCCCTACCTTGCTTCTATTTCAGGTGCTTGTGAAGGATTCCCAGATGGCTGGCGCTCGTCCAGACCCATCTGCTTTCAGCCCTCCTCGCCTCTATACTGTCATGAGACAGGTTGCAGAAAAAAATGTATCTGGAAAACAGAGACTTAATAATTAACTGCCCATTTCCCTCAGTTTGCAGTGAGAAAATTTGACTCATGAGAGCTGCATTTATGTCTCGCTGCTCCTGACACCCTGAGTGTGGGATTACAGATGAACAAGGCACAAGTGTATATATATGATCAAGGAGAGACAATAGATAGATACTGGAAAAAAAAAAATCTTGAGACTTAGATTATTATAGATCATAAAAAATAAAACTTTTGTCAACCTAATTAATATTTTACCTGTCACATTCTTGTGTTTACTTTTAATTCTGTTTTATATTGGATCATGAAAATAGGCCAAGATAACTCAAGTCCTGAACTTCATTTGTGTAATTCTGACTGTAAGTGGTTTTAGCCTGACCATGGCTGGGTCCTAGACATGCTGTCTTTCATAGTTCTCTGGAAGATCCTGTGCATGTCCTACCGTGGGACTCCAGTTTCATTCCATGAGGGTGGCTGGCTGGAAGGGCAGAGCTGGAGCCAGAGAGGTTCTTCCTGCTAGATTCAGTACAATTATCCTGGAAGCAAGGGGAAAAACTAATCAGGCTCTTCTCAAACAGACTAATCAGTTTGAGTTTCTCTTATGAAGCTCTAGCACAATGTTGCTGTGTCTCCCTTGCCAAGGAGGTTTAAATCTCATTTAAATTCAAGCTAAACAACTCCTGCTCTCATTAAAAGTAAAATGATTGAAAAGGCCATGAAATCACTTTTATTAATGTTACAGTCTTAAAGAGTTCATCCGTGGAGCAAAACAACAGCACTGCCACAGTATCTGGTACTCCGTAAAGGGGAGGAAGGGAAGGATTTTGGTTATAAGGCACCTCCCAGAAAACATAAACATACCTGGAATTAGACTCGTACATAAGGGTTTGCTGAGGAAAGCCTCAACCTGCAGGACTCCAATTTTCATTAAAATTCTGTTCCACATTTCTCTTCTTGCAATAGGACTAGAAATCACTCTCGCAGCTACCTTTCCTTCGTGCTCCACTGCAGCACTTGTCTTAATAGACCACCATAGAGGCCCAGCTCTTGCCTTACTAAATTCAGTTTAAGAAGAGCTGCTGATTTCGCTGTTACAGGCCTACAACCTAAAATGATTTCATTCCTTTTTCTTCCCAACATCCTGCTCTATTGAAAATAGACAAAAATCAAACACTTTCCACTTGGTTCATGCACACAGTAAAATATTATTAAAAGTTGTCGCAGCAACTGGTGCAACACTGAGTTTGTAAAACAACTGTTTGATTCCTCAACATGCTGAAATCACTGGAAACCAACACCACAGTTGGGGGAATAGTTTTGTTTGCAAATTAGGAATGCAAAGAAGGCTGTGGTAAATTAAAAACTGTAAGCTGAGCTCTTGGGATAGGGACCAATTTTCTGTTCTGCATGTGTTCAGCACCTAGCTCAAGGAGTCCTCTACTACCGCTACCATATTCTTCATCTTTTCATCTCATCGTCTTCTGGCATGAAAATTAGTGGCAAAAATAAATCTCTTTGCAGAAAAAGAAAAGGTGGGTCATGAAGGCCTTGTTTTCCTGGTGAAAGAGTATAAAGCAACTTAAAGGGAGTAAATGCCCTTATCCAAAACTGCGATTGCTCACTGCCATTGTAGTGCAGTGCAGTCCTCAAGTAACGAGCTCTGGTCCTCAAAAGACGCAACGTTCCAATGTCTCACACAAATCCCACTCTTGTTATGGAACAAGAGTTTAGAGTCTTTCAGTGCACAGCAAATAGAGTATCTATGCAGATCTTTTAGACAACACCTTCTTTGTACAGTACTGCATGGTGCTGCAAGCCCTTTCTTATAAAAGCAAATATGGAACAGCTCCATAATTCTGTGGGAGACCTTCTCCTGTTTGTTTGCCAAGCTGTAGTTAAAATTCCCCCAGAGAGGTCCATTTGGGGTAAGAAAGACGTGAAGGTGGTGGGTCTGGGCAGACACCTACCAAGCGAAGATGAACACACACTGTACCAGAAGTAAAACCACCTAATTTTCATAGGAAATGGGCTGATACTTAACTGAGAATGGTAAAACAAATGATTTCTGAGAACACTGCAACTGTTCCACAGAAGGGACTGAAAAGGCTCCTGAGCTCCTTTGCAATCTGTGTTCCCAGCAAGAAGGCTGAAGTAACAAAGGCTCATTGATGTGAGAAGGGAGGGAAGTTTTTAATGGAGGAATCCCAGGAGCCAGCCAAAGAAGCATTATCTTGTATTAAAAAAATCTGCAAATAATGAAATTCAGAGAAAAGAGAAGCCAATTTTCTTTGCCTGGCCCATGTAATGAGTAGCACATAAAAGAAGAAACACATTTACAAAGGACTGGAGACTAAATCTTCCCAGCAACACTCTTCTTGGGGCATGTTGTTCGAAAGCATACAGGGATCCACGTTCAGAAATGCTCGGCAGGTTCAGTTCCTCTTGATCCCAACTGGAGCTGTGAATTCTTGGTACTGTTGGGAAAATTAATTCCCAACATTTTCATCCCAGAACTCAGACTCCTACCCTGAAACTAATTGGATACAAGTGGGAGAATTGTTATCAGAGATCTTATCTTCAAACTGATGCCAGCACTTGTGGGAACTAGTCATGTCAGCAGAAGTCACCTTTCCAGTCCAGTAATAAAATGAAAAAAGAAGATAATATTTCAGGCTTGGGTGTGATGAAGCAGCACTACCAGGAATGGGGGAGAAAAGCACAACTTTTAGTCTCTATTGGATGAAACAAGTATGCTTTGTTTACAGACATGAAAAGAAGAACCAGTAAGAAATGAATGAGGAACCATTTCATCCCAATGCCATTTGTTTTGGGGGTGGAATAATCTCACGCATTCCTAACATGGAAGACAGAGATTGAAACTTCCATATGGATTTTGTTTCTTGGCCTGGTTTATCCTTTTCTGGGGTGCAGATGCTGGCTGGCTGTAACAGGGACTGAGCTTTCCTTCCTGCACGTGATGCCAGAGTACGTCTGAAACCAATCCTAGTGTCTTAGAAGTAATTTGCAGGGGTTTTAACTGTGTCTTTGTGACTCTGTAGGCTGCCCAGCCTTCCGGGTAGAGTGCAAATCACTACTTTTAAAAAGCATTTTCAAAGTGGATCTTTGAACCTGCTGGACTGCACAGTTTCTCCCGTGCCATTTTTGATCCATTGTATAAATACAAATTTTGGCACGTGCACAACATTATAAACTGCATAATTGTTTTTATTAGAGTTCTGTAAGTTTGGAGGTACCTGTGCTTTAATTACCCTTGGCACGTTTCCAGGAAAACTCTTCTAAAATCTAGTGCTTGCAAAGCCTTCGTCGGGCCACCCACAATGACAGCTTTTATTTTTCCTCTATTAGTGATGGACATTTTCATTTAATTTCGGCCTGGGTGTGTGACAGAGCCCCCGTGTACTGAGCTGCAGCTTCCCCCTGTTCACTTTCCAGCCACAGAGTGGTCGGGACACCGTGGCAGCAACTTGTGACGTTTGGACCCGAGCCAAGCGAATGCTGTTTGCAAAGTTTTTTAGGTTGTCTGTCTTGCTTCCTTGGTCTCCCCTCCCCCTTTCAAAAACTGCTGGTGACACTAGAAATGCAAGTCAGTTAATCTGTTCTAAAATCTAAGCACCAGCCTACAGCAGAGGCGGCCGGAGAAATGCAGAACATTGCTCGGAAGGTGGGTTTAGTTCCGCTCCTGAGCCCAAATCTCTCGTGTCGCAGGACAGAGCAAGGACAATGGTAACAAGTCAGCAGGATAGCTGGAACTTCATACTCCATGCCAGAAAACGGGATGTCCAGCTAGCACAAATAAATGTGTAGAACTAATCAAATTAGGATGGACATGCTGTGCAATACAGAGAAATGCATGTAAGCAGAAAATTGTGTTTAATATTTGTAATCAAAAGCATTTATTTGGGACTATAACAGCCCGGTGCTACGTGCAAATTGGGTGAGGAAAAAATGTAAACATTGTTTCTTTGATTTCACGGAATTATGGTGCAGCAGGAATGCTGGATCGAGCTCCTTTTCCAGGGGCTGTGATTAAAAAGCTATGTGAAATGAATTTAGGGGCTTATGGACAGAAAATATTACTGTGAATGGTGGTGGAAATCTATTCCACAATGATTACTCCTTATTGCACGGAGTTTGCCAGAATTCCTAGGATGCAAACTGACAACTGTGGGTTTAGAGAAAAGCTGAGGCTATAACTTCCATCCTAACACCACATTTTAAGGCTTCTTCAGAAAGCAGAATGTAACAGAGAAACTGGTGAGACAGTGGAATTTTATTCTGTGAACTTTCAGGTCCTTAAGGATCAGGAATTAATGGAGGAGCCAGGTCAAGTCGACCAGTACATGTTTTTGTTACTTATGAGTTTTCATGTCAGCTGAAATATAGTTACCCATAAACAGAATATCCAGTGGCAAGGTATAGCCCGTGCCACGTGTCCCTGAAAAATGCAATTAACCATCATGCAAAAGCAACCCTATTCCTGTAGCTCATATGGTAAACTGAACACTGGTTAGAAATGCAGAAACATGCTTTTGGGAACATGCTAGACTAGCATTTTCCATTCCTCAGAACACTGTAGTCAGCTTCAGATTTTGTGGAAGTAGACAAAGGAGTCCTAAGAGTTTCTATTTATGAGAGTAGCCTTTTAAAATTTGGGGTGGAGAGGGGGAAGAGGACGGTGCAGGAGTGGATCTGCTGTCAGCTGCCATTCAAATGCTGTCTGGTACTTTATAACCCTGCTCTGTGGAAGTCAAAGCAAGTGCAGAAGGTGCTGCAGCTGTGGGGGAGCTGAGCAGTGTCCTCAGACCATCGGTGTGTCAGGATGTGCCTTCATCCCAAACCTGAGGGGCACCAACTCTCTCTGTTCACAGGCTCCTCTCTGCACAAGGATCTTTCTGGCAGGGAGGATACAAAAGACTATCTTCTCAGGTTCTCTAACGCAGCCAGAGACAGGAGCTGTGATCAGTCATGCCAGCTGAAAGGATTTGGCCTCTTCCTAAACTGTACAGTATTGCATGGGTTTAGAGAATGTACAGATAGACGTGCCAATGGGATTTGATACCAGCTGAGCACATCCCTGCAACTCCACTAAATCTATAGGAACCCTTCCCCAAGGTCTTTTTAAGTCGTTCATATTTTGTTTAACCAGCAGTCTCGTCCTGCTACAACCGAGTAACAGTTGCTGAACTCTTTAGATAAATTATATAAATTCACAAAATGCCTTGAGATACTGAATGAAAAATGTGATGTGAAAGAAAAGCCTCTGTAGCAGTTGTGTTGTGTATGGAGCACAACCAACTTTGGAGCGTAATTTCACTTCAGGGCCTCTTCAACTTGTGACAAAGATGAACCTGATGGGTTTTAAAAAATACCAGCTCATTCTAGAGGGGGTGATTTGTAAAGGGGTTTCCAAGAAGACTTCTCTGCAAAGAGTTTCACCCAGCAGGTGGTTAATCACCACTCACTAGAAATGAAGGCAAAGGGCTTCTGTGCCTCACAAGAGTGAAACTTCTTCGTGAGGATAAACACAGAGAGCTTAAAAATTGAGCTGGAAGAATCCTATGGAGTGCTTATATTGTATCCTGAGTAACCCAACAAGTATGTATTTTGGCAAGAAATAGTCCCAGAAATGGTCAAGCAAGAATGGACAGTTGCAAAAACTGAATGCTGAGTTAGCAAAAGAAAATTCTGCTCTAATTCTGCTATGCATATTCACGGAATGTTGATTAAAATGAGCCCTCCCTGCACCATTTCCCATTGGAAGTACACTGCCTCCGGTCATCCAACCATTTGTGGTTTAACTATGGTATAAATTATACAAATTCATTTCAAACACAAATAAATCTGGAAAATAATCTAGATTGACAGCTGTCTTCTGTGATGAATCGTTCACTCATCTCAGTGGCCACAAATGTCCCACATGGTGAAGAGTTTACTCTAACAAAGATGGCAAAACAAACACGATGGCATTTTAGTCCAAGGCTTATTTCTCCTGCATGCCTGTCAGTCATGTTACCAGAAAGCACAGAATCATAGAACCATAGAATGGTTTGGATTGGAAGGGACCTCTCCTTCCAACCCCCCTGCCATGGGCAGGGACACCTTCCTTTAGACAAGGTTGATTCAAGCCCCGTCCAACCTGGCTTTGAATAACTCCAGAGATGGGGCAGCCACAACCATGTGAGTTCTGTGTGCAGCTCAACTCTATCATGATGGCCATGACAGCACAGCTCTTGGGGAAAAAATTCTAGGAAAGTTTACTGGAAAAGAAGGATTCAGAATTAAAAAGAATAGACTTCTGAAAAACGGTAATCAATTTTCTCTGATACGCTCACAAGTCGAAACAAGAACATCCAACATCTTTGCATGTCGACATCAAGACAGTGGATAGGCACTTTGCTTGCAGGTGTGGTCTGTCTAGAGAGGGGGCTGAGACATCCTGGTGAAACTTGGGCTCTGCTCTTGTGACCTCGGTGTGGGGAAAGCGAAGCAGTAACTCACTGCGGGTGTGGAGCAGCAACCCCCTACTCTCCCTTGCAGCTCTGAGAGAAATCCTGACCTCCTGAGTCGGGGTTTATAGCTGATCTCTTTACGCTGGACATCCCTCCCCAAGAAGGTTATTGCTACCTGCAGGGCAATGCTGCTCCAGGGTGACAGCCTTTGCTGGGTCTGCACAGTTCTTGTATTCCCAGGTAATAGAGGAGTTTCTCACGTAGGTAGAACACAATTAGAACACGTGGATACAAACTAGTAGGGGAAAATAACGACCTGTTAAGAGGCTGACAAAACTGATCAGCGTAAAAAAATTGGTGTGAGCATCCAGCCTGAGAACTTAGGGAGGACAGAGCCCAGTGAGACTGCACTGTGGTAATGACTGTCTCTGAGGGAATCTGTGCTAGTGGTCATCTGAGGTGGGACTTGCTAGGGACAGGGGGGAGGAAAGCCCCCCTCTGACTGCATTGTTTACTCCACTGCTGGCTGTGGAGCTTTAGTTTTCTCTGATGTTTTGCATGGTGTGTTTGCACATGGAATGAGCTGCCTTGCAGGATTCTCTGATGTTTATGACCATCACGGCTGGGATCTTGATTGACTCGGGAAGCAAAGGATGATGTTGTCTGAGCATGTTAACTGATCAATGTTGCTGCCTACAGGCCAGGAAGGTTGGGGTCCCCTGCCTAATGCCAACTCAAATTTAGATGCATGTCATTTATAGTCATGCAAAGCAGTGTCACATTTTTTTCTTCTTCTTTGATCATACCCAGAAACTATAAATCCCCAGGGTGAAATCTTAACTCTACAGAAACCCAGAGCAAACCTCCTTTCAGTGGTGCAAGGTTTATGGTGAAAGTTGTGCTTTTATTTCTTAAACAATTCTTGTAATTGCTAGAGACCTGTATTTATTTCTCTCCCCTCACAGCAAATTAAATGTCAGTTTTCATGGTCAGGTAGTCTACGAAAAACAGTCAGGTCTGTCTGTTCAGGGTGTTGAGAGCTGATAATAAAATTACAGCCCAGTAATTTTACATTTTTTTCCTATTATCTGCCATGCATAGTATGTTTTATGTGTTCTGCTCCACTGGGACCATTGTAAACCTGTGGCCAGCTCTTTCATTTGAATATACTCGGTGGGAGGTGGCAGGTGCACTGTTACAAAAAGATCTTGAAACTTTATCATAATATATTTAGCAAGGTGATAATGTAAGACCTGCTGGGAAATAGAGAGAGGTGGAGGAGAAATTCCATGCCTGGGAACTTATTTAATGTTTAAAGACAGGAAATGCTTTAGAAGCTAACATATCTCAGATCTGTCTAGTCCACTGCCCCAGACTAGTTACCATGAAACCCCGGGTGAAGGAGGCAGGTAGAGGAGATGACCTCCATCTCACCTCAGCTTCCATCATGCTTTCCAGCTCCTGTGCCAACTGGAGCAAAGAGGCACCTTAAAATGACACAGTTACTGTTTATTTTCACTGTGTGACTGTGGGACAAGGGAGATTTTGAGTGAGATTGGACCGAGACACATACTGGAAAACTCTCTGGCACAAAAGGGAGATCATGAGGTGAGGGACACTTCTCCAAGTGCAGCCAAAATCATCAGAAACAAGTTCTGTGTTGTTTTCCAGCCTGGACCAGTCCCATCCACTTCAACACTTGTTTGCTTTTAGATTATGTAGATCTTTGATCCTTTACTGAAGTTTTCTGTAGAAGGGAGTGTGTAATAGCACACCTACATTGGTTGGGACCAGAACCTGGTGCAGTGTTTGGCTCAATATGTGTGAGCCACTGTGTGGAAACCAGCTCCTCGATGGTCATCAGTGTTCAGTGTCCAGTACTTGTCACAGCTGTGTTCGCTTCCTAGGCACCTTAATCTTTGTGTGATTTGTTTCTTTGTTTTCCTATGATGTGACTTTCAAAAATAATAGAAAATAACAGCACATTGTCTCCAAGTGAGTGGTGGAAGCTGCACCGCTGGTCTTGGACTGTGCTCCTCCCAGCATCCTCACAGAACTCTGCTCTTTGTGAAGAGAGGGGATCTCATCAATGTATGAAGGCATAGTGCCAAGTTTTTGAAGTGTCTGAAGGAGCAGTGCCAAGGGGATGGAGCCAGGTGCAACTCGCTGGTGCCCAGCAATGGGACAAGAGGCCATGGGCAGAAACTGATACCCAGGAAGTTCCACCTGGACACGAGGAAGGACTTCTTCCCCGTGCAGTGGCTGAGCACTGGAAGAGATTGTCCAGACAGGGTGTGGAGTCTCCCTTACTGGGATATTCCAGAACTGCGTGGACACGACCCTGTGCCCGGTGCTCTGGGATGACCGCGGCCGGACCAGCTGATCCACTGCGATCCCCTCCAGCCTGACCCACCCTGTGACCAACCCCTGCGGGCCGGCCCCCCGTTCCGCCCCGCACCGCCCGTCCCCCGCTCTCCGCAGACCCCGCAGGTGCGCCCGCCCTGCCCTGCCCGGCTCACCCCGCCCGCTCCTCCGCCGTGCCCGGCCCCAGGTGCCTCCCGCCGGTCGNNNCGCGCTCCGCCGGCCGCCGCAGCGGCTGCGGGGCAGCGCCCAGGTGACCATGCGGGGCAGGCGGGCGCGCCCGCCGCACGCTTCGGGGAGCAGGTAGCACCCGCCAGGTGCGCGGCGGAACATGGACTGTCTCCTGCTGGCCGTCTGGACTTTACCTGTTGCGATTCTCGGCGGCAGCTCCATGCAATTCCAGACTCTCCCGTGGCTCGGAAGCACTGTAAAGGCAGGTCGAGAGCACTTTCTTTTGCAGTCGCCTAGTGTACTTTCATACCAGGTTACTGCAGTTTCTGGTGCCTTGTCTTTCTGCCTTGCCTTGTCAAGGAAATCTCGCCCAACACTCCTTTTCTCTCTCTCTCTCTTTTATTTTTTTTTTTTTTCTCTTGCAGACCCTTCAGCTGTGCTGCCTCTGTTGCATGTCTCATGCAGCAACTTTAACCAGTGACAGCATCAGTGAATTGACTCATGGTTTGTATAGCTCTTTCTGTGTTTGTGTATGTGAACATTTGCATGGATGCTTTTTTTTTTTTTGGTGGAGTGAATATTTAGAGGGAATAAGTCACAATGTTTGGGGAGCATAAAGTGCAAGCAGGCTGGCTACTGTGGGATAGTGAACCATGGGCAGGGATTAATTTGTTAAGCCCTGTGTGCTAAAGCTGAAGAAAGGAACAATATGTAGCAGCAAAGCAAATGAATGAGATAGTAAATACATCCACGTTTCCATGTGCGATTAGAAAGATGAATGTGTGTGCAGCCACAACAGCAAAACCTCATGTGTCTGTTGTGGAAGCAGTGAGACAAAAGTAATGAAAAGATTTGTGTGGGAGAGCAGGAGGAGCTGTGCAATGCAGGCTAAGGGGAAAAAACCTGGAGAGAAAGGGCTTGTGTGAATGGGAACTCAGGAGCTGTTTGTTCCCAGGTTGCAGGGACTAACACGTAGATGCTGATGACTTTGGGACTTTTGAAGTGCAGTATATGCTTTGTATTTTGTGTGAGTAGAAACAAAGTACAATAGAGAACCACACCAGGGTGCAGAAAGGAAAACCCTCTTGCACCCTGTAGTCTGCTCACTGGGGGATTCCCTCTCTCCAGCAGCTGCTTGCATTTTTTGGCCACCAGCTTGCTTGCGTCCTCAACTTCTGCCGCTGATTAACACCACTGGAGGAAAGTGAAAGCCCTTGATGTATTGTTTCCACTGTCTAAGGAAAAGCAACCTATCAGTGGTTACATTTTCAGCCTAATGTGTGTCCAATAAAGTCTATTCAGGCAAAGAGATTGATTGGGAGTATTTGCAACATCTGTTACAACACAAGAAGGAGGGGGTTTTCTTCTTTTCTTAATGGTGTTATTTCAGTTTAGGAAGAGAAACAAATTGTTTTGTCAAGTGCATGGACATCTCTTAAGTATCCACAGAGAAGCACAGCTCACAAATTAAATGGGGTTGGGAAGCAGTTTATTCAGCATAATTAGTCAGGCAACCAGGAATAGGTGCAAAGATCCTAGTTCAGGAAACAGCTAAAATTCAGACCCTGGTTCCAGGATACAGGCAATCCCTGCATGGCTAGGTCAACAGCAATGGCAATGTACTGCAAGTGAGGCACCTGCTTATGCAGCCAGCTGAATTATGGCCTCTTTCCCCCTCCTTTTTTAGGTGGTTCTGAGTAGTTCTCAGTTTTCTCCTCAGAAATAGTTTTGTAATTTTTTTGCATATTTTATCCAAAACAATAAACTTCTTTGACGTGCAATTAGCAATGGCTGACTAAAGGTTATTAGGTAGGATGTAATCTCTTTCTGCTGAAGGTCAGTTACAATTTGAAACCCAGTCTAATCAAGTCACTACAAAGAGATGAGGTCTCACTCAGTTAAGGCATTAATAAATTAATCCTTTAATCCATTTGAACAAGTGGTACAGTTCTGTAAAGTCTCAGTCATGGCTACCCCTACAGTGATACAATATTTGCTGCATTCTTAGGGACGGGAAAAGCCTCTCAAACCAGAGCGGCCTTCACATTTGACAGCAATTAATACAGGGGGAGGGGAAAATCTGCAGATCTGCTGGTGATGACAAATGTCTTCAGAGGAGCAGTTGTGGGAATGTTCACAGCTATGCTAGTTAGTCTGTGCCTCTCAGTGGGGCGCAAAGGAAACAAACACGGGCTGGGAGCCTGTGCGACTTACGGGGGTGAATTTATGCAGGCGAGACAACACATGCAGAGCCTGCAGGCCAGCCCCAAAACGAGGGAATGCTCCGTGCCATAGGGAATGCCTGGTACAGAGTGCCTTGTCTGTGGGATGCAAGAGCTGATGGCCGACTCTTTATCGTTACAGATTATGTGTTTGTGACACCTGTCAGAGTGGATGCCAGCGGATCGTACATTTCACACGATGTTTTGCACAGTACTAGGAGAAAGAGATCAACTCAGAGTTCAAAGAGTTCCTTGCACTACAAATTTTCAGCATTTGGACAGGAACTTCACTTAGAGCTTAAACCTTCGACCATTTTAAGCAACAGTTTTATTGTCCAGGTACTCGGGAAAGATGGAGTGTCAAATTCTCAGGAACATGAAATTGAGCAGTGTTTCTACCAGGGATTTATAAGGAATGATAGCACCTCTTCGGTAGCAATATCTACGTGTGTAGGCTTGGTAAGTGTCTATTTAAAACAAATCAGCATTAAAAGTATTTTCATAAGTGGAATAGTAGCTGAAGGTATGTAATTCATACAATATTCAGGATGCCATACACCATTTGCTGATTTTTCTAGTCTCACTAGTAGCTATTGTATTTAACAGAAGAGATTTCATTATAGCCAATGAACTGCATCAAAACCTTTGTATTTTTTGATGACAGTCTTTCGGGAAAAAAACCAGAAGACTGGCCGGTAGTCCTAGTAATTATCCCATAGCAATTTGTTACAGTTTGTGACAGTTCATACATTTCTGCTCGCTCTTAAGTAAAAGCTCTTCCTGCCTTTGTGAACTGCTATGAATAAAGGAAAAAATCAGTCCAGAAGCTTCTGAAAAAATAATATTATATCTAGCTTCGTCAACTACTGTAAAGAAGGGTGAATTTCCTACCTTGGCAGGAGTTATGAACCAATTTCCCTTTGTTTCCTTTGATAATTCAAGCCTTATTTGGGTTTACAAGTCTTGATGTGTTGATCTCTTATGAATGTGTTAAATATTATCATTTTGTATTTTCCATTTATGCCTGTCAGCCAAGTTCATGAAAAATCATTATTCACAGGTGATTTTTTCAAAATACATTTGAGAGTGCTCATTGCCTGCAGAGAAGGCTTTACTGATGTAATTTAGGAGAATCGTCTACAGAATTAATAGTTAAGGATGTTTTTTAGGCTTAATCCCTTGCCCTTGCAAAGCAGTCTGCTATGGCTGCAGAGGAAGGCAGTGACATTTAGTGGGAAGTATATGAAGTCATCTGTGTGCTTTGTGGTTGACTAAAGGTCCAGAGGATATGTTGGGTCACCCTCTGGAAATCTGTTTTGCAAAGGTACTTGTCTCTAAGGGTTATTAAACTGTGTGACGGGACCAAAGAAGGAGCACTTGAGACAGCCAGTGTTTCCTTTGAAACTGGAATCAGTGACTTGAGAAGCCTGTTCATTAGGAAGGGCTGTTGGTAACCGGTTGAAGTGGTCTGGGTTATATTTTGAATGCTGTACTCTTTTTCCCTCAGCAAGTTAGAGGAATCTTACAGTTCATTTGAACGGTTGTAAATGTGAGCTTGGAGCAGGTGCCAGGAACTGGATTGAAGCTTTCTTTTGCTTTTAAAGTTGCGTTCGTAATGCTGAACTGTTAATATCAAATGTGCTTAGTTGTTTTCGTGGAAGCCTCGTGTTCACAGCTGCTACCTTTTACCAGATTTACTCAGAGAAATACCCTGTTTTCACTCATTGCAGTATTTTGTCTTTTTGCTATGGGAAGTGCTCTACCCACACACAGCAGGTACAGTTTGGGAGATCTCTGTTTGGCCACGTTTTGGTTTTTAACATGCTTTCTGAGCTAAGTGAAGTTGGGCTTGTCAAGTCTTGTCTGGAGAAGGAAGGTTCAAGCCTGCCTCAGGTCACAGAGGAACAGAATGTGGTGATCTTAACTGAGAATGAAATGGATCTTTTACCACTGTCTCGACACAGAGGTTGTTATGACTGGTAAGCTTCACTTAGAAAAGATCCAGAAACTGATCAAAAGAGAATAAATATTGTGGTATGAATGAACTTATTATGGAAGTACCTAGATTATCAACAAATAGAATCTCTTTTTAAAATTAATTCCAAGGTTCAATAGATTTTACCTTAAATTGTTGTTTTAAACTGGTAAATGAAGTAAACCTTTACTTACAATAATCTCCTGTAGGGTAGGTATCCCAAAGTATAATTGTTCCTTTCTCTCCCTATCCATCTGTTAATTTCAGTGCACCTAATGAATCCCAGGCAAATTACCAACAGGATTCTGAGTCTTTCAGTTTACAAGGCTGCCCTCTTAAAGATGTCGTCAGCTGTCTGTAATGACACCCACGTCACTTTTCACTGGGATCCAAATTCAGTAATCATATGTTAAGTCTGGACGCTGTGCTCTGATCAAGAGAACCCTGTGAATAGCTTCTATATCCTTTTTCACCAACTACTTTTGTCACTTGGTTGCCCTTCTTTCCTATTTGCTTTGTTCACTGCAATTAAACCGAAAGTGGTGTTTCTTCTATATGGTTGGTAGCACTAATCTTTCCATTGTTCCTTTCATTAGCAATAGCTTCTCTACAATAAAGCTGCAGTGACCCATTCTTTCAAGCCTGGAACACCACAATGTGATTTGGAAGCAATTGCATTTCAATAGACTACGGGCACTCTTTGATCTAATTTTTTGGATGACCTAGAGTATTCAGTCATTCAGCTGTCTGTTATCTGCCAGTGCCTGCAGAGGAGACTTTGGGGAGAGTCTATATGAAGTGGTTTGTTAGGCAGGATGACCTTAACTTAACACTGGAAAGGAGCAAGAATTTGTTGCTTTGGTCTAGATCTGTTAAGAGATGTGTGTATATTACATTTTAATGGCTTAGTTGACAGGAAGGCCCCACATTTTTATGCTGATTTGTTGATTTGAGACCAAATGTTTCCATCAGTCAACACAGTTTTCTTGGTGTGTCAGAAGGCAGAACTGGATCTTTATCTGAACAAGTCTCTAATGCAGTAAGTGAGCATTTCAGGAGAATGTGCACAAGTTTACTGTGAGTACTGCCTCTTTTCATCATCAAAGTGCTTTGACTTTCAACTGGAAACTTGCCTTTTTCTGTCTTCTGCCCTTTTTCTGCTTCAGTCAGCATCCTTTGCTTGCTGGAGCATCTGTTATACAGCAAAAAACCCAGTGCTTTTACTTATGTTTTAAATGAAAACTCTGTTCTGGACCTTCTGTGGAGAACGTGATACATTCCTTCCACAGAAGTTATGATAATTTTTTCACAGATTTTGTTAATGCATTCTCATTCTCACGGGTCATTTTTTAACTCTTACAACTTTGGGGCAATGAGTTTGTTAGTAAATGCAAATCTAGTTTCCCTCTTTAGCATCATCCTACTGTGTCCCAAATAGAAAGTAATGCAAAAATTTTGATCTTTTTCCACTGATTTTCATTATTGATTTAATAAACCTCTTGTGTTATTCCTGCATGACTTTTTGAAGTTTCCCTCAGTGCCTTGTGCTCTCCCAATTGGGATATCCAGACTACTGGTTTGTCTTGCTGCTTCACCCCGTTTACATTCTCCAATTCAAACTGTTTGTTCTTTCTAGATTCAACCTTTTTTTCCAAAATCCTGATTTGAGCTACTTGAGTAGCTCATTGAGCTACTTGAGTTACTCATTCTAATTGTATTTTTATTACTATTATTATTTAGCAACTTATTACTACTTATAATTGCCTTTAGCTAGCTCACTGGGAGGCAGACTATACAAAATCCACAGCCTACAGCGGTTTTTCAGGTTTTTCGGAATGAGATGATGCTGGCCACTGTTAGAATAAGAAATTGGTTTTTTAGGACCTACTCAGTGTGGTTGTGTATATTCTTTCCTCTTTCCCCTTTTCCCATTCTCATCCACTTTGTGCTATTTAATCTGCATTAAAAATGAGATCTGTAGTAGGTTCACCATCTTTAACTCCACTTCCCTGATCACATCCAGAAGTTTTACTGCTGCCTTCCTAGTCTGTATCACTGTGTGTTGTTTGTCTCTCTTTATAGGCCAGTTTTTGTCTCCTTTCTGTCTCCTTACCTTAGGTTTATGTGTACAGAATCTCCTGTAGAAAGTGAGTTGTTTGCAGTCACACAGTAAATCAGGGCAGAATACAAGAGAACCTCAGAGGTCTCCAGTTGTGTTGCAGAGACATCCTCAAAAGTAATTTATAACTGTGCTTTTGGGAGCAGAAGTCGCATTCCCCTTGTGAACACGAACTCTGGCAAAGTCAAACAAGTTTATAATCCAATATACAACATAGGAATTGGTGACCCTCATGAATGAGGGGTTTGTCATACAGCATTTGTGGGGTACAGGACACACGTGCGAGTCCAGGGCAGGTACAAAACGTGTGCCGGGGGGAAAGAACTGTTTATACAACGTAAGGAACTCTCCTGCCATTCCATCACACAGAACATGCGTGTGTATTTTGGGTCAGAAGAAGCGAGTACAGTTCAGGGGAACAGTTCGGGTCCTTTAAAACTACACGATGCACAGTTTTATCATCCAGGCCAAGTTAGCCCTGGCATGGAGGCCTGGGAGGCTGCACCTGCTCACACCGGAGGTGGGCGTGGGCCATTCTCTCCCTTCGATTTACTCAGTCAGAAGTAGTGGTGCCCTCCTCCGGTTTTGGCAAGATGTGGTTGAATCTGTCATTACAAGGAGCCTCTTTTTCTTGTCCCAAGTTGTGTTATGTTTATTAGTGTCTAGTCAAGGGAAGTGAAAGAGGAGGGAGGGGTGAATCATGTTACACTCGTTGAGCTGTCAGGATTCCAGGCAAGAAGCGTTGTAGATGTAGCACTGAGAGATAAACAGAAGATGTATTAATTCAGTGGAGGGAGTGTGTGTATGTCTGAGGGCAAAGCTTTGCTCAAAGTATCAAAGAAGCCACAATATTAAAACTTCTTAATGCAGTCTGACCACCTAAGAGGCAGGCAGGCCAGACAACTCATGTACCCACTCTTTGTAGTCATTTAATTGCACCTGGTATTAGCATTACTTAAGTTGATGCTAACAGCAGCCTCCTATTCCTAGAGCTCACACTTTTAAGTCCAATTAAATACGTCGAGACAAATCCCAAGGTTCTTATGCAGACAAGCTGCCATCAAACTCAGTGAGCCAGAGTGCTGGTGAAAGTACAGAATAATTGCTGTTTGCAGTTAGGGTCCTTCAGAAATCGAGAGCTGTGAAAATACAACAAAATTTGGCCCAGTGGGACCTTGAGGAGAAGTACAGAGCTGGTGATTTTTCTCATTCTTAAAGGTGTTTTTAGTGCACCCAGAAGCCACAAATCCTGTATTTTCTGCCGTTGTCCCAGCACAACATGAACAGCATCTTGCATGAGAGTAAAATGATTTTCTTTGTATTCACACACGATTGCATCTCCGTTCTTTATAACACACAAACTGTGTTTTACAGGATCATCCTTTTGTCTGCTGTTTTGGTGAACATTTTTCCATTATTATTCCATTACTCCATAATATGGTAATATGAAAATAAGAAAAATCTCTACAGGAAAATGAGATGACAATGGGAAATAGGCATATTCTTGAGGATATTTTAGGTTATACTAGAAAAATACAAGGCAGTGTTTCTGGTCTCAGCAATGACCTGAGTGGTGATGAATTGTGTGATTAGGTTATTGATCAACCTTCTCCATATCTGTCTGATAAGCTTTTCTGTTTAAAGGCTTTCTGCCTTTAGCTCTGCAAGACAAAGGCAGTGTTATCCCAGGTGTTTTGGCACTACTGATTCCTGATAGGTGAGAAATGGAATTGAAGAGGATTAATGATGAGAAATAATCTGCTTCTGCTTGGCAGAAAAAGTAATAGAGGTTGCATTTCTTCCTGGTTTTTATATTATAAAACCTGGAATGTACACAGAGGAAACTGAGCACAGTGGGCTGTGGCTGCACAGCAGCTTGAGTTCCCACAGGAGCTGGTCCTCTGCCACTTGTGCCTGCTCTATCTTTGCTCAGTTGGCAGCAGAGCTTGGAAATGGTTCATTGGTGTATTTCCAACCAAACTTCAGGCTGCTGTGGGCACCATTGCCTGCACCCTTGGAGCGGTTTTCCAGAAATGGGGAGCCATCCATTTGTACAGACAGTTCATCCTGGCCCTTCTTGTTAAGCATCAGTCTTATCTTCACCTCCAAAGGAATAAGTAGACTCTTATCTGTGCTTGAAACATCAACGTTTTTCCTGCTGTAGCAAAGCCTTTCCACTAAACCTAGTTCCCACACTTTCCCTAGTCCATTAGAGAGAAGCTTATAGACAAATGCCCTCGTGAGGGTCAGGAGAGGATGACCTGCCTGCACAGACTTGACCCCTTCATAACAGGATGTCTTTGATGTCCTGAGGATTTTTATTTTCAGCGCCACTATTTCCATGTGGGCTGTACCATCTCTGCTGCCGAGAGGCAGTGTATTCTCTTCTGCACAGCTGGGAGCTGCTGGACATCAGAAATAGTTCTCTTTTTAGAGGCAGATTTCAATAACTAATAGAAGCCTTTAGTCACTAATTAACCTAAACAAGGTTTTATTACTGTCTTTCCCCTTTTCTTACTCCACTTCAGGAGTGTTTGAAGAAGATATCAGGTTGGCAGACCTGCTGTGTAAAGGCTTTTGACAGACAGTGACAGTCTGTGGAACTGGGGTTAAGTCCAGCTCAAGTAGCCCACTCTTGGAGATCTGTGCCTGACACATGGCAGAGGAGGGGGAAGCACAGAAGTGTCTTGGTTGTGTCTGTGCCCCCACACAAGCCACTTAATTTGAGCAAATAGTGCCATCAAAACTCTTCTTAAACATTGCTTTTTCCCCAGGCTTATTCTCTCCTTACTCTCTCTGCAGAACCAGACCCTGATGATGATGACAGCTTTGTGACATACTTGCCCTCAGCTGGGAGCTTGACTTTGCTTCACTGTAGGCTGCTCAGTCATAACTGGTCTGGATGGTCACCGGGAGTTCTGTCACCAGCTCCATAAGTCCCTCAAATGTTTTGGCTCCTCAAATTTTTGTTTGTTACGGTATTGTGTTTAAGTCCACAAGATATTTATGATAATATTTTCTAATTTGCAACTTCCTAGGGATGGGTTTGTCTTTCTGCTGTACAGCATGTTCTTTACTCTTTGAAAGAGAGGATCACTGGGACTGCTCTCCAGGACTGCAACAGGAGGGAAGATTGGAGGTCTAAAGGCCTGTGGTTTGGAAATTTGCAGCCCATGGATCAAGATAAAAGCTGGAGCTATGCTAGACAAAGGCATCCAGGGTGGTGATGCCCACAGTATGTCAGTCAATTCCTCAAGATCATTTCAGAGCTATTTGCATCTGATTTCATTTGCTCCTGAGCATTAGCACTGTTGTTGACTTAGGGAGATAGAGCTTGCTAGGGATTTTCTAGAAAATACCTGCTTTCCAAGAGCTCTGTGTGCCTCACTTTGTCATGGTCTTCTCCCAGTGAGCTGGCAGGAGAGGGGTTAAACTTAGTTATCTATGGTGAGAGCTGGCAGTGGAGCTACAGTGAGTTTGAGCAGCTGAGACACAGACTTCAATATATTTTTTTTCCTAAAAACCACTCATTTTGTGTTAGGAAGGCTCTGACTAGCCCTTAAGTGGTATCTGAATTGAATTTTAATGGATAATTCCATTGCAAACAAGGTTTTCTTCTGTCTTTTTGATCATGTCACTGGAAGCAGAAATGTTGGTTCTTTCTTGCCTTTTCTTATCCCATTTTAATCCCAATTCTGTTGCTGCAGGTCTACCATAAATTACAGTATGCCAAAGGAATTTCCTATTGATTTGCTCTGACAGTGATTTGACCAGCTATGTGAATAGCTGATGGAAGCAGAACTTATCTTGGGTTCAGACAGTGGAGCATTGACTAAAGCTCTGAGGTAAACATTTACAGAAGAAACCTGAAATCATAATGCCTTTTGCAGCTCAGCACAATTTACAAACATGTATTAATTAAGCTTCAGTGCTGGCTCTACTCTGTGTTAGATGAGAACAACATCCTGGCACACAATAGGTTGACATCAGTAACCTTTTATTGTTTATCGTGCTCGGAAGTCACCAAGAATGAGGGTGAAGAAATGTCAAATAATCAGGTCAGATGCAAGTGAACGAGTCTTGATGGTTGGAGCTCGGTGCCGTGGGAACCGTTATTGTCCAGAGTAATTTCTGGAACATGCAAGTTAATTTCTTTTTTCACAATGTTAGTTCATAAGCTGGGGAAATCTGCAAACAACTTGCACAGTCAGATGAAAATCCTTTTGCTGAGTCTCGTATGAAGCTGTCCAGCTAGTTCCTGCCAAAAAATGGTAAAAGACAAAAGTTTGATGACAAAGATAATAGGTCTTGAAGTTATTCCTACTGCAATAACATGGCCCAGCACAAACCTGCTTAATAGAAGAGGAAGCTGAGGCAATAAAGTGATATTTGCTTGCAGAGACAATGGGGTGTTGCCTTTTCACTCCCCTGGGCATTCGCATCTCAGGCTGCCCCACTCTGTACACAGCACTCTCGGGGCTTTATTCTTTGAGGGCTGGATTCTTGCTGTTCACAGTGGGATCACTTGAATGCTTGTGCCCGCCTGCCTAATATATGTTAATTGAAGGACTTTTGTGTCTCAACATCTTTATTAATATTAATGGAATGAGATTTTTAATGGACTTATGCAAAATATGCTTGACCTAGCTTGAGCCCTCACTTTTGTTTTTATGCTCTGCAGCACAGTGTGGCTTCTGACTAATTTAAGAACGTAATATTATATTCTGTAGCAGAGTACACAAACTAATGAAACGTGGATTACTCTTCAGACCTGCAGTTTCCTTGCCATGAGTCAGAGAATTTATACAGCACCAGAATATAATTAGCTCTTTTTAAATCATGAAATTAAAAACAGGTTTTCTTTTTCTTTGTGCAAATTATTGCACTTCAGTGTAAAGATTTTTAAAATAATTATTTCTTGAGCAGGCGTGTCTTATGCCATTCTTTTTTTTTTAGGAAGAAGTCATCAAAAGAGTAGGCCTTAAAATTAGGCTAGACTAAACCTCAAGAAATATATCAAGTTAATATTGCTGTTAAAGTATAAGCTGGTCATGGTGAGGGATAGGTATAAATGCTATAACATAGCATCAGACAAGAAAGCTTAAACTTCCCTAAAAATGTGGCTGCCCAGTGTCATTTCTTGCTAACACTTGACAGAAAGTTATGTTACTTGTTCTATTAGCTGCAAATATAAATTAAATATTAAAATAACAGTCTTGGGCTAGAGCAGATAAGATTTTTTTTTTTGCAGTCCACTGTGGATGATTATGGCATAGACAATAAAAATGGTTCTGTCACTTTTGCCCTTTTTTGCTACTTTTTCTGATAAGGAATAATTCCTTGTAGTCGGCTCCACATTTCATTGTTTGTAATAAACATCTCTGCAACCCCTGTGGAGATCAGTCTGCCACAACAGGAGCTCCAGGCTCTCTGTGTCAGCTGGTTCTCTTCAGTCATGCTGGAGGCCATTTGGATATTTTTTTTACACTACTGACATCACACATTGGTGATTGGATTGTTAGTCTGCCCCAAGCAGCAAAAGCTTGAGCAAAGGGGCAGAAAAAAAGAATTTCCAGGCTGAGACAGCAGTGAGCTGCTGATGTCTGCTAATTGCTGCAGCCCAGTATTGTCCACTCTCATTGGCAGGGGTTTACTGGTTTATGGGCTTCATCTAAAGCTTCTTGTGGTGACTAAAAAGTTTTATGCTGGCTGCTTTGGAGCTGAACTTGGCCTTGGGAGAGGTGTCTTTTATTCCTTCCTACATCATCTTGGCTCTCGAGTGAGTAGGGCCACCACGTTTTTGGGATACACTGCTGCAACTGCTGTTTGGTTTAGAAAGATATTTTGAAAAGGGGAGGCACCACTGGCTTATCGAGAAGGTGAAACATGTCTGTTACTCCTGGCAGACCCCAAAATGCATGTTGGACGTAATCCAGGGTGGTGCTGTATAATCAGATTTCACTGAATCAGAAGTTAGATGGAGGCAAACAGAGCGTGCTGAAGGGCAGAACCCATCTGCAGGCTGAGCCTTGCTGTTCTCATGGGCTGCTCAGACCAGAACAGCCACGAGTGAGACGAGGCGGGGGCTCAGACAGTTTCCCAGGGAATCAGCTGCTGCTGCTGCTGCTAGAAAATGCACCCAAGTGCTTGGCATGCAGTGCCTGCAGTTGCCAGATAGGTTTCAGTGCACCAGTGCCAAGTGTCGTCGTTCCACTCTGCTGCCAGAGAATCCTGACAGTGAAGGCGTAAAGGAAGCGCGATGGCCACCAAAAATTCAAAGATACTGGTAAATGTAAAGAGGTTATTTGGCCTAAACCAAGACAAGTCTGGTGATGGGAATAAAAGAGGATGGTAGCTTTTGAGGCCTGTTGTCCTTGGTAGACAGGAGATGGACTTGGCAGGTTTTGAGCTGTGAAAATGTGCGAGGATATTATCAGATGTCATCAGAACACCTGTAGGGGACAAGACCTCATTCATCTCCTGCTCATGGTAGGGGAGCTGAGTAATTGGAGAGAGGGGAGCATGTTACAGAAATGGTTAATTGATTCCTGTGTTTACCAGAGAGAGCTGGGTGGTCATTTGAGCTGCCCGAGGCACAGAGCCCTGCAGGTCTCGCTTAATGAAGACCATGCGTGCTCCCAAGACAGAACAGGGTGCAGGTGGTGCCATGTGCAGTGAACATCGGGGTAATGCTGTAGTGACAAAGGCTTGTGTTCTCCATCAGCATGTGGGACAGATGGAATACCAAGGAAAGGACAATTTGGACCAGCAGCTGAATCAGAGAGAAGCTGATACATTACCATATATTACCAGTTGAAGCTAGGAACAAAAACGTGCCAGACCATGGTTTTGGCCTCTGAGTATTGCACTGCTTCTATTTACAGGTTCTCAGCTTTTTGGTTATAGTGCCATCAGAAGTTTATTTTTGTTGTAATTTTCCAAGCATTTCTTGAAAATTAGCTTTCTGGTGCACATAACAGCACCACAACACTAAATTAGTTGCAAATAGCTTGAGGGCTGAGGGAATAGTGTATTTTTTTGTCATGGCTGTTCATATGATTTATTTAGTCATTTGAAAGACTACAGTTTGGGAAAGTCAGGAACCCGCTCTGATGTGAGAAACAAAACAGAAGGAAATGTTATTCACCCAGAATGAAGGTCTGTCTTCTGCAAACCAGCATTTGTGCATAGCAAAGGTCGTTCTGCCTCCACAGCCCTACTCCTGTGTAGGGATTAACAGAAGGTGGGGAGTATTTCCCATTGGGAATATTTCCTGCCCACCATCAGCCTGCTCAGAATGGTGCCCATATGCTCCAAAATACCTCCATGGATGTTCCACTTCTTTTAATGACAGCTTAGCCTTTGGACCTAGTTGCCAATAAAAAGGGAGAGGAATTTATATATTGATACATACTTTTCTATACAAATGCACTGAATTGGTGCCTGTTCTTTATTAAGTCTTTGTCTTGCAAAGGACAGTGCAATTCAGCATCAATTGTGTCTGAAATATGAATATATTTGTTTTTCTGTAAAGTTGCACAAGGCAATGATCTTTATGACTGTAGTGTCTTCTGCTGTTCAATAACTTGTTCAATCATTATTATTATGATTTTTAAGCAACACCTTCATGCTTCTTTCAGGAAAGGACTTGCATTTTAAAGAGAAGGTTGTCGTTTGCCTTTAATTTTTGTAGTAAGTGGAGGGGTATTGGTTCACTGCAAAAATTATAACGTGGAGGATGTATATGAATGAGTCTCACATGACTCCCTTTATTATTTGTTAAAATATGTTAAAGGAATAAGTCACTGTGAATCTGTGCAGTATTTTATAAAATTTATTTGCAAATTTATTTCAGATTGGTGAAATTTGTAAGAATTAGTATAAATAACCTGAAAAACTGTGAAAGTGCAGTGTCCTATTTGAGCCCTTTTGAGGGGCTCAGTGGAGCCCTGGAGAGGGGTGATCAAATGTGGAATCTTGGGCTGAAACTATTCCGACAGGATGGAGAGTGTAGCTTAAACCCTCTCTTATCTTGCCAGTGTTCGTGTGTGTGCTGCCTCTCCCCAGCAAGATGCCTGACTGATTCACAGCAACTGATGGGCAGTTTAAAATTACAAAGCTTTCGGTTTCCTTGTTCCTAACAGATAAGGAGGGTGGGCATTTCCTGATTATATGGTATACACTCAAAATATTTAAGTTCCCCGTGGTGCTATTTGTGCCTAATTTACTTCCCTAGCACATTAACACTGCTGGTTTTCTGCAGTGGGAGGAGTGTGTGGTGTAGCACGCTGTGAAGAGAGGAAATGTTTCACAAGAGCTCCTTCTGGCTTTTCCTCTGTTTGCGTTACCACCTGGAAAGAAGAAAAGGTGGAGGGACTGACTGATGATCCAGATGGATTGCAGGAACAGTCACTCTTGGGTCGGATGTGTTAAGCTGGGCAAATTCACACTGGGAGGTGGCAGGGTTGCAGTTCAGCTCCTGCAGCAGTGGAACCTCCGGCAGGAAGGTGTGTAGGCACGAAGAGTGCTGAGCTACCAGCATCCAGTGGTCTTGGGGCGGGCAGTGCCCCTCCAGAGGCCACTGAGCAGCCAGATAGTTTGGGGAAAAGCCAGGGAATACACCAGTGAGGGATGGGGGTTGAGGACAGGCTCCAGCAGAGCAGATATCGTCTGAGTATAATAAATCAGAGGCTGTGCAGGTTACACGGAGCTTCAGAGAGACTCGGAGTGGGAGGACCACATTTATCACTTTTCATGTTCACTCTTCTAGTTCTTGCCTATGAAAGCAGACAAATTATCTCCTGTTTATGGGAGTTGGGTGCTTTGATGTGCTAATTATTTGACTCATGCAGTACTTCTCAGCAGAGCAAGTGTGTCCTGATTCCTCGGCAAGGGCTCCAGATGCAAGAGCAGCTGAGCTCTGCAGCACTTCTGCACTGCTGGCTGTGGTGTGGAGCCAGCTCAGGTCCCATGTCCTGTGGTGCCAGGATGGAGCAGAGAGCACTCTCAGGCCCTGGGAGTCTGAGCTGCATTGGAGACTGGACTGTCTGTGACTCTCACACCCTCCCCTGATGTCCCAGAGCCCCTGTGACCCTGGCAGCACATTCCTCTTCTTGGAGCTTTTTTCTTAACCTGTGCTTAACCTGACCTTTGCTTAACCTGCTGTTCAGTAGATTCATTGCAGAAAGAAGGTTGGGCTGCTTAGGAAATTTTGCCTCCTAAATCTTCTGCTGATACAATTTTTTTTTTACCATCCCTTTATAACTTTGCAGCTTGCTGAGCTGCTGCTGCAATGAGTATCTCCCTTGTCTTCACTGCATCTTCATTTCAATCACAAGGCCTGTAGTGTTTAACATAGCAGGCAACATCTGTACAGTAGGTATCTGAGCATCTTGGACCAATTTAATATAAACAATATCTCATAGAATAAAAACTTGCTTTCAGATGCTACCTTCCCTTTGCTACTTAAATTTTCCTGTTTCCTGAGATCTTAGAGAACATCCAGGGTTACTGTGAGCTTTGCTCCACAGACTATATTTTGAGAGCCTGATAGTTAAGGCATTGTGCTGAAAACACTCTACTGTACAGATGTTTTTGTGAAGAAATGCTGTTCACTTGCATGAAACCCCTGGCAGATGGTGTTTGCTGGCATAACACGTCATTGAACTGATTTCTTTAATGAAAAGACACAAGTAAATGCTCCCACACTGTCTTTCTTTTCACTGTTTTTTTTAAGACTCATCCCTGCTGAACAGTTGCATAATTTAGATGCTTGTACTAAAGTGTGGTGATGGCAAAATTCAGTGTAACCTTTCATGACCAGTTTAATTCTGCAGGCCTGTTCAGGGGAAACAAGTCAAACATGGGTCTGAATACCTGGAAACCATTGGGTAACGCTCCAAATACTGGTTTAGACCCGTGTGTTGGGCTCTGACCTTGTCACAAACAGGATGTCAGGAGATGGAAATTGATGCATTGGGTTGAACAATGGATTTACCTCACCTTACCACAACCTGGACCAATATTAAGGTAGTATTTCTGTGCCCATTTTAAGACAGTTGTGGCATTGTTTTATTTTATACCAAACCAGGACCTCTTTGTGGTAGGTTTTGCATGTCATCACAGTTATTTCTACTACAGAGATTTAGAAAATAGTTCTGAAAATTATTTCTCATCGAACTTTCATTTATAATATTATTATTAAAAGCAGGAAACATGGCTGGATTTGTCACAGACTAGAAAAGTTTTTAATTTACTCCAGCAGAGCAATTATAGCATGCTCCCCTTTGGGCATCACTCCCTTAAAGTAGAAGCTGAGGCTAATTTGCGGGAGAGGAGTGAATGAGTGCACAGCTTTAAAGCAGGCCCAGGGTGGGTGTAGAGTGGCTGAGCAGTGCAGACTGGTGGCATTTGGCTACAAGCAGGAGAACAGAGACTCTCTGGACTCAGTTGGCAGTATAATATGGTGGAGGCAGGTTTTATGACTGTAAACAGCGCCCGGAAATATGAGGCTTTTTCATGACATGGAATGGGGATGTAAGTTGTTACATTTATCTCAGTAAATGACTGCTCTAATGCCCATGTAAACTAAGCTCTGGATGCTGAGGGTGTTTGTATGGTCATGGAAGTGTTATGTGGAGTTGCCATTGTGCAGGTTTCTGAATGTTGTGGAAAACTGGGAAAAGGATGAGGTCTTACTTCAATTTGGTGGGTTTCTGGGATGCTGCTGCCTTGTATTTCAGGTTTAATTCTGTGAATTACAGTCAGGGTTTTACTGTTTTACCTTTTCTTGGTGGTGAGAAGAGATTCAGACACACCTAGGGTGCTGTTCTGCTTCAAAGGGATTGCTACAGCAGAAGAACAGAGGCTGACATTGGTTCTTCCCTGCTCTGCCTTTCACCGTGACGCCACCCCGGTGCAATGGGGTGCAGAGGGGTGGTCGAGGGAGTGGCTGCGTGGTGTTTCATCTCCAGCTGGGCTTAAAACCGTGACACCAAGTAACACCCTTTCTCTAAAGGCACGTGAAAAGTAGGAAGCCTCATGGCACAGGAATTCCCAGCGAGGAGCAAACCTCCCAGCCTTCCACAGCTGGATGTACCGCGTGTTTCTGGGTCAGCGTGGGGCCGCCTGGCACCAGCCCGTCCGGGGGTGTGCTGAGGGGCAGAGCCATGCCCGGGGGTGCTGTCTCTGAGCAGGGTGGCTGCCAGCTGGGAGCCCTGTGAGGTGGCACACGCCTGGCTGTGCCCCGAGTCTCTGTGCTCGGTGCAGCTGTCCCTGGGTCACAGACCTGCCATGGGGTGGCATCCCGAAGGCTGCCGCTGCAGCTTGGAGTGGGGAAGGTGGAAGCACTTTAACAGAACAACCCAGCCAGGGTCAAACGTGAGCCTTCACAAGTCTCTCATGAGCGTTTTCTGCATTGATTACAAAATCCTGCCTAGAAAACTGGGAAATAAGAACAGAGAAGCTGAAGTGCTGAAGAGCAGGGAGTTTAATCCAGATAACCCAGGCGCCAGCCTGACATTTTCACTCTTGGGCCATCTTTGCTTCTTGTTTTCCATTCCCTTAATGGCCTAAGCTCTCTTGTTCCCCTCCCTTTCTCCTTCCCACGTAGATATTTCAACATATGGATATGTCTGTGTATGTGGAATATCAGCAAAGCTGATACTTTGCTCCCTACAGAGCTCCTTGTGACCACTCTCTCATGTAACTAATCCATAGCAATGTATACTCCAACAAGGAAAATTAAAAGGTTGGGAACCACTGACCTAACTTCTTAGTAAGCAATACAGCTGGCAATCAGATGTAACCTGAGCTCCTCGTTATTGGAGCTGCCTGAGCTATTCATAGCAAAGCAAAATTGCTATGGGAATTGAGCTGGATTTATTTTGTTTGAATGCAAATTATCCCAGGTCAGACAGGCTCAGATCTTCTGCCCCCTCAAATTCATTTGCATCAGCTCTGGCAGGGTGAAGCTCATATCTGGAGGATCTTCACTGGGGAAATGTGGGTATGGGTAGGGAACCACCAGATGTGGAGAGCATTTGCTTGGGGCTTTGATGCAGTGGGTGTAACTCACTCTGCAGCCCAGACTCCTGACCAGAGTGAAGGCTCTGCCATCAGGTAGCTCTGAGTGGTGTCCCAGTGCTTGGGCAAGTCTCTCTCTGTTGTCTGCAACCTCAACAGGGTGTCCTGTTGGGAGAGGGAGTATTAAGCCTTGCCTAATTCTCACTTACAATATGAAATGTTCTGAAAGGTCCAGCTGCCAAAGTCCCATCATCACAGGAAAAGCTGCGTTTTCACTAAAAAAAAACCCAACCCCACTCAACTTTGATTCTAGTATACATGATTATAAAGGGTAAAAAAAGCCTCTTAAAAACTCAGCTGAAAATGGTTCAAGAAATCAGAAAGAAAATAAAACACTGAAGCCCTTTGGCATTATTTTTAAAAATCTCATAATTTATAGTGTTGTTTCCTGCAAGGCCTGATTCATGACTTTTAATGTTTGGAGTTGCCTGTCTGATAGGGAGGAATGTTGCTGATCAGAAACACTCTAGCAAGCATCTGTTAATGCTAAGTACCTATGGAAAAGGAATTTCCAAGCACTGATTTTAGTTATCTATCATCAGTTTTGGTTTTTTTGTTGTTTGTTTTTTTTAAGCTGTTAATTTTCTGTGTCACTCTGCCCTAATCTTACTGGTTTTGCCTTTATTACCACTCTAGGAGCAGCAGCTTTGTTAAGAAGGCATGCACTTTCCCTAGAATATTGGTACATCTGAACTCCAGCCACATAAAACTGATTAGCTGTACACGAAGGGGGAGGAGAATCTTGCCAGAACATTTTCATTTCACCTAATCCTTTGAGCAGCATAAATAATTCATAGCAAACCAACCTTAGGGTGAAACGCTGCCCTCTCTGAAGATCTGGGCATCTTGAAGGCACATTTCAGATATTTAAGAGGGACATAAATGCTGCTTTTGTTTTGTGCTGTTACAGAGAGTGACAGGACAGAGAGAGCTGCCTTTCCTGTGCTTTTGAAGGTTTCTGAAGGTGAACCTGCTCTCACTTGGAGTGTTCTCTGGAGCTGTGCACCCATTGCATGGGATGTTAGCTCAGGGACACACAGAGCTGCCCTCTGAAGTCAGTTTTTCTGTTATTCTTGATGTACCCTAAGTAACTAATCAACTGTCAGCACATGACAAATAGTGCGCTGCCTCTTTTTAGGAAAAGTGAAGCATAAATGCACTCATTAAATAATCCTGCTGTTTCCTGTTTGCTTTGTGATGGATTTCAGAACTGTCATAACTAATAAAAGCTCTAGATTTTATCTTACAGTTGCAGGGATTTGCTTAAACAGGCCATACCCAAGTGCTTGTACAGCTACCAAGGCTAAATTCGAGCTGTTGGTTTTAGCTAATTGCCTTCCAAAACCTTTATAGGGAGCCAAAGAGCCCTACTTCTGGAATTGTAAATGAAGTGAGCCTGAGTGTAACATGGTAAACCTCTGGCACTTCACTTAAATATTACTGGTGTATAGTTAGCATGGTTGTGCTGTAGTTTGCATTAGTTTAGTATTTTTCTTGTATTTATTTATCATGCCTACTCCTGTTTTTTTGGTTTTTTTTTTTTGGTTTTTGACTTTTTGGTTTGGTTTGGCTTTTTGTTTTGTTTTTCTCAGAACATGAGAAATGAGCAAGCTCACGTACTGACAAGCAAGTATTTAATCTGTGGCAAAGCAATCAACTTTGTGTTAGTTCTAGAATATCTCATTACCCTGCAATAAATACCAATTTAATACATTTAAATACCAATGTGTCTGGTTCAGTTACCTTAAGTGGAGGAACAAATAAGAATATTTCCTTATTTGCCATATGCTGACAGGGGGTTGCATAAAGATGTTTGAAACAAGCTCAGTCAACTGCAGAAATACAAAGGCACTATTCAGAGATAACGCTGGCTTTGTTCATATAGGAATAATTAAAGACATGCAATTTTGTTACCTTGTTTTAATTGCTGAGTGTTCTGCATAGCACTTCTTTTGAGCAACCAAACAGAGTAGTCTTTCATGGCTAACTCAGACTGGCAATTTAAGCCTTGTACTCTCCTTCTGTCAGATCGTCAGGTAATAAAATGCTATACTGTTAAGAACCCTTAACATTTTACATTTGCAAGAAATCTATATTATGTTAGAAAACAGAATAATTGAGTTATTTTTCTGAGTCAGATTCTAAAGAAAAATGCCATCTGCTGACAATTCTCAAGTTAGAATAGGCAACCAATAATCCTAATGCTTCTTTCATGATAAAAAATATTTTGGTGTGTATAAAGGCCATTAACTTAACCTAAGCATTTGCTGTGGTACAGAGCCAGGTATTCCAGTCTGGTGAAAATCAGTAAAGGTCTGCTGAGATTATTCTCATCAGCCAAGGACCCAGTCCCATAAAATACCACTTTGTACTTCCCTGACTCTGGGGTCGGCATCGGGAACTTCCCATTTACAGGCTTGATACTTTTCTGAAGGGTGGGTGAATTTTTTTGGCAAACATAAAAGCAAGGGAAAAGTTTAGTTCACTTAAATTCTCTCTTCCCTTTAGTGTGTTTCGCATGCCTTTGTGCTGCCTGGTTTGGGATTGGATCAAAAATGAACATGCTCTGAGTTTTACTCATGGGATTTCTGACTTCAGTAATACATGTGTATTATTGGAAACCTCATGAGAGTCCATTCTCACTAGTTTCCCAGAACATTTTCTTTCCCAAATTGGTATAAAAGCACTCTGGAAATGCTTGCACAGACAATGTTCAGCTCAATGGGAGCTCCTGGGTGCTTAACACTCTGTAAAAGTCTGTCATTAATTTAACAATCTGTGTATGGATTTAGGGTCCAGACTTTTCACTTTTTGTTGGTGGATCATGGATCGTGTCCCTGTCACGGTGTCTCAGAAACTTGTTCCATTTACCCAGTGCTTCAGTAACGTGGGTGCAGTTGTGTAAGTGCTCTCCTCAGGGGGACAGAAAGAGGCACAGTGCCCCTCAGCCTCGTGGCTGCTGCTGTCCCCTCTGCAGCTACCTCCCAGAAAAGGGGCTGTAGGTCAGAGTGGAGAGGGAAGGAACTCCCTTAATTACCATGATTTACTGCCATTGGCTTGGCTATTTGCTCCTGATGCTTCCCGAGGGTAAAAATATCTTTCACCCCAGCAACACTTTCTGCAATTCAGCCCCTTTCTCCTTTCCAGATATGCTGCTTGTCATTTTTTTTCTACCTAATTTCACATCTTAATTTGCTCATTTTGATTATATTTTCCAGAGCGTTGACATTTTGACCCTAACTTGAGAGGGACTCAGTAAGCCATCTCTCAAAAAGTCAGTCAGTGATATCGGGTATCTGCAGTTCCAGGTCAGGCTGTACTATCCTGCTGGCTATAATTCTTGGAAGTGGTTTTGCTTATGACTGTAGTAAGGTTATAGTCTCACATATTTTTCAGACTACCAACTTAACCCATCCCAAGAGGTGAGTCTACTTCATTACACATTCCCTAAAGAAACAGTAATTTATTTAAACTGCTTACATGATGCAGGATTGCTTTGAACGGCCTCGTCATGGTATTGGTCGAATACCCTTGGTTTGGAGGAAGGAGGAATTCATAAGATGAATGTTGGCAAACTTAACAGGACTTTATTCTTCCTGGGATTCCTTGGCATGTGTGAGAAAATGATACGTTTACCGCATTTTCAAGGCTTAAACCAAAACCTGCTCTAAGCAGCTGGCACTTTTCCTGCTGTCTCGGCAGGATTTTGTCTCTGCTGGTGCACAGGGACTGCCACCTCCTCACGGGTTTCTCCGTGGGGACGTTTGAAATGTTTCCGAAGTCGCTGCTGCCGTGAACTCGATGTTGTGAAACGCTGTGTCCGCACGTGGGTGTTGAGCCGTGCTTCACCCCGTGCCCGGGCTCTGAGCGGGCCCGTGGCTCCTGGGCTGCGCTGGCCAGCGTGTGCTCCAGGCAGGAATGGAGGGATGGTGGTGAGGGTGCTTTCTGTACTTTGTGAGGGCACTGCCATGATCCGCTTATAAAACCCGAGGGAAAGGCCTCCCTCGAGTCCCCTCAGTCTGGGGTGGGGTCTGAGCAGAGGTACAGGAGTTATGGGGAGACCTCTCTCCCCTTCTAGCACGCGTTGGTGTTTAAAAACTGGCATCTGCCAAGTTCCAGAGGCCAGTCTGGGCCAAAAGGCAGCTTCTGGCTGTTGTCAGGGAGCTGTAAGCTTTGTGTGCTCTGGATCTCTATCATACCTTCTCATGGCTTCCAAGCTGCTTGTGGTCCCATGTGGGAAATGGGCTGGCAGACAGAACCCCCAGGTGGGACACCTGAGTGAGGGCAGTGTCTCCTCCAGCAAGGGAAAGCTTTGGTGGCGGAGCTGGGTCTTTTGTGTTTCCTTTGTGGTGCCAAAGCACCAGAGACTTAGCAGAGCATCAGGCCAGGTAATAAGAGTTTGATGAAAATGAACTGTAGATAAGGTAATTTCATGAGTTTTCTCTGCAAAGTGAATTAGAAAAGACTCCAATATGCAGTAACATGAGAGAGTCTCAACCGCACTGTGATGTGCATAATAGATTTCTAGGAATCTTTGGCCTCAGATGATTTTAAATAACCAGCAACCATAGTTCATAGGTCATCTGTCTCCTTATTCTTTGCTTTTCAGGGAAGTTCTTAGTTTACATTTTTATGTGTTTTAAGTAGAACTAAAAACTATACTTCGTCTCTGTACTTTATGTTCTGTAACTCATGTTGGGGTGTGTTTGGATCAATGATTCCGGTTTTTTTAGGAGCTGGACAGTTGGGAAATAACACAGCAGAAGTCTTGGATCAATGTCCACTGAAGTCTGTGGAAAGCCTTATGCCAATTGCAGTTGGCCTTTTGTCAACTCTTTAAAAACTTTTCATGAATATTTGGAACTATTTTAACGGGTGTGAAATGACATTTAACTCTTCCTTTTTAGTGATTTTTTTTATCTTGAGCACACTCACACCCACATAATGGTATAGGTTTCATTGATTTCTTTGGCCATTGTTTTAGTTAAGACACAGTGGGTTTTTAACACCTTATTTTATGTTTACGCTCCTAGCACTGAAGAAGGCATTCTGGATATAAGTAATATTCCTTACAAAATACATGCATACTTTTCAGTACTTCATTTAGTTGAGATACTCTTTTTCTTGTGCAAACTGTAATTTAACTTTACATCAGTCAGTATTAAGTAGTTATGTATAGCAGAGACACTGCAGTTCAATTATTCATCTATTTTAATTCTCAGTTTCATTTTGTCGGGCTTTTTACCTCATTATTTACATCTGGTTTCTGAAACTCTTCTAACTTTAGTATGCATGAAGCTGTTGCCTTCAGTTTAATTAGCATGTAATGAAAGTGTCTTGTGTGCAAACAGAGAACCCGCAGCCACGAGGCCCTTCTAGTCTGGACTAAGGATTTGTCTGCCCTCTCAGCACTCAGCTTTGCTAAATTACGGGAGAGAAATAGAAGTTCTGCAAATCCTTCACTCACTGTCACTGCTCTGTTTTTTATGGAGGGTCTGTTTTTTCTGGGGATGCTGAAACCCCAAACTGAATTAGGCTTACAGGCTGGTAAGCTGCCAAAGGCTTCGCTCCGAGTCTAAGAACACTGGGGAGCAAATGGGAGCAGCCTCGGCTGTTCCAGTAAGAGGCCAGTGAGACCTGTTAGGAACAGCTATGTTAGTGTGTGACTCTCAAAATTCCTCCATGTGGGTTGAAAATCAGTGGAAGATCTACCTGATTTTGTATCGTTAAGATGATATTTTTCAGTGGTTTAAAAAAATTCTCCTTATTTTTCAATTTATAGTCCATGTTTAATTTAAAAAACCTCGAAGCCAATACTGTGTTATCATTTCCCTTGTCCAAATCTCATTTTGAGATTCTTCTTCCTTTTAAAACACACCAAGAGAACAAAACAAGTGCCTTACCTTGGTGATTACAGCCAGATACTGAGGAATTTCACAGAGGCGTATTGGATCTGAAAATTCCTTTAGCCCAGAGCTAAGCAAACGTTTCATAACAAATAACAAGAGGAGGAAGAAATGTTGCCTTTTATCTCTTCTCAGCTTTTCTGCAAGCAAACTGCAAGTTCTTCTAAATTATTGATTGAAAATTATTTGCTAACCACAGAGGTCAACCTGTGTCTTTCCATTTTCTTTCCAATGGCATGGAATATCCCTTCCAGAGGGATAGCAAATATGTGTTGTGAGGGAAGAAGAAAACAGCAGATTCCTACTGAGCAATCTCTTGGGTGTTCCTTCCCACCATATTCTCACAATTATTGCTATTATTAGTGATAGCCACAGTGGGATACAGAAGGAATAGACAACAGTCCCTGGCCTTTTTCATGCTGTGTTGTCTAGACTTGCAAGAATGTTAGATTTTGTCATCCTGCTTCCTCTCATGGTGTTATAATTGCAGAAAATTTGAAATAAAAATGGGATTTTGACCTATCTGACCCTCTCTTCCTTGTGTCCTAAACCCATCAAGGTTAATGGAAAGTCATCCTTGATTCAGGGAAAACCACACGTAAGGCGTAAAGCTATGCTGAAAGTAGGAAACCCAGTGCATGGATTTTCATGGCAGTTTTGACAGTATTTGTTCTGAAGTATTTGAGCTGGCTGAATACATTGCATCTAACTCACAATTACGGAGCTGTTTCATCTGTTTGTAGAAAAAATTTCCCAGGACACCCAGGAGTACACAGTAGCCAAAATCCGGCCTTCAAGAAACTGGAAATCCTTCATGGTGTAAAGCTAGAAAAGGTGATTCTGTGCCAGTCTCCTGCCTCTGTGCTGTGGCATTCCTCAGCTGGCGTGGGTGCCAGCCAGCACACTGCAGCCAGAGGCCACTCTGCTTTACCCAACACTGCAATTTGAGAACCTGCAGGAAAAGTGCCTGGCAGTTGCTGTCCCACTGCCCCCTTTGCAGTGCTCCAGAGGACTGCAGCTCTGTCTGAAGCCAGGTCAGCGTTCTCTGCATTGCTTTGGAATTCCCAAAGCGATCGTTTCCATATGAATCCTTGAAACCATCCTGTGCCTGGAAGAAATGGAAAACGGTGTGTGATTGAATGAGTGTCCAGGCTGCTCTGTGGCACTTCCCCTTTCTTCTTGACAACTTCATAAAGCTGGATGTTATCAAAAAGAAGGTATCTTTCATTCACACAGCATTTTTCAACTTGGAGGATGAGTCTGATGTAAAACCCAAAGGAAGAAGGTCTTATTGGAGATTTAGGGTAATTTCAGTTGGAACAAAAGTAACTACATTTGTAAGGCACTCACCTACAGCCTCTGTGAAGGTGCAGTAAAATACATGCAGGGCCCAGAATTCAGTCACTTCTTCCCCCCCACCATGAATTTTCAATCCACCCTCATAAGGTTAAATATAGAAATGATGTTTGGGGCTGAGACTTCATGTACATCAGGGACAGTTTCTTACAGGAAAATGTGGAACCCCCTTTTTTTTCCATATGGTTTGAATCATCTACAAAATGAATCCTACAGGAATAATTTCAGATGTGGAAACCTTTAAAATGGGGAAATAAGAACCAGATTCACTACATTTCTGTTTTCCAGCTAAAAAAAAAAGAGCTTAGCAGTGCCCAATTATCAGTGCATTCTAGATAAAGATTGCCTCTCAGAACCACTTGTAAATTGTGTGATGACACACATCCTAAGGATTAAAATACTAGTCATCTTCCCTACAGGAAAGTACTTTGTCATGACCAAATGTGATCTGACATTTGAAATCTGCCAACTTATTGCAGTGAGCAGGCAAGTTAAATTCCTGTCAATTATTTAAAACCTGTCTTTTATTGATGGAGGCAATTTTAACCTTCTTTTAGAATGTTGAGTAGATACAGGCTGAGATAGGTAATTATGAATTCATGTTGAAGAGAGGAGAATGGCCAAATTGTTGATCAGAATATCATTTATTTGTTTTATTATTATTATTCAGAGGGCAATTAGACCCTCTCAGTTCACAATGTGGAATCTCTTCTATTGCCAAAATTGAGATCACAGTGTTATTTTATGAGAGCTGTTATTGGGCCCCTGTGAAAGGTGCTTATATTGGGGAGTACTGCAAAGCTGCCTTTGATTTGGATCCACAGAAGAGAATTTCCATGAAAAGAGCACAGTGGATGACTGTAGACTGTGGAGGACCTGCAGATTTTTGATAAAACTTTCCAGCTGGAATAGACTTAAAATCAATTTCAGCATTAGTTTAGTAAACAGTTAAAGCTGTGAAGATTCATATGTAACTTTCAATTTTCACTTGCTTTTCACTTTGTGTTGAGTTTTCCTGATGGAAAACAGTTCTTAAAGCCCAGAAAATTCCACAAATCCTTAAAGAATACAGTGCTTACATCAGGCATTCAAACTGCTCTCTTTGTGATACCCATGGCATTCTGGCCCTGGGAGGTTGTGCTAAAGGAGAACATCCATTTCAGAAGGGAAGGGGTGATAAGTGTGTCATGTCTGCATTTTCAAAGACTTTTTTTGAGGAAGGAGGTGGAATCATGGTTTTGGAGAACTCGAGATGTGGGGCAAGATGGTTTGCAATTGACATTTGTTTGTCTGCACATATTTTTCTGAAGCCTAAGAGATATGTAGTCCTCTTGGGATGTCAGTTTTGGCAGGAGGGTGTTGGCACATGGTAGAGCCTCACTGATCCAAACCAAAAATCTGTATCTAGTATTACGTATATAATGTAATAGAATTACCTGATGAAACTTCTTCTTGGTTTTTGACTTGGTAAAAAGGGGTGTTTATTACAACATGTTTTACAAAACCAAGAAATGAAATAAAATCATAACTGATTAATGAGCTGCATGGAAATACTTCCTCAGTGCCACCCACATTTCCCTGGCCCTGATCCTGGAAACACTTCATCACATGTGCAGTTTTATGCACAGATACTATGTGAAAACTACAGTGTAGTTTTCCCATACTTCTGTCTTTCAGGGATCCAAGAAGGAGAACAATCAGATACTTGCCTTTAGTGATTAGCTTTCCCTTGTAGGAGGGTATGAATTTTACATTGTGTTTAAATTATGATTAAAGTGCGGGGAGTTGATTACTGAATGATTGTGCTTAAATGTTCAGATGCTTCAGCTTTGTGCTGCTGACCAGTCATATAATTTTCTACTGAGAGTGACTTTAAGTCTGGGATTCCTGTTTGCTAATACCTTGTTCTGAAAAAGCTGCGAACCTTAATTCAAATATTTTCCTCTATAATGTGTGCACTTATGAGAAGTTGTATTTTCCCAAAGCATTTCCTTTTTAATGCATATCCTGTACACAAACACCCCCACAAGCAAACCTGTGCTGTGAAGAACGGATTAATATTGCATATGAAACTATCCATGCTACTCTGTGAAAGTGCTGTGCTGCCTGTCCCACAACATTCCTGGTTTGTGTCTTTCCAAATGTGAAACCTGGTCATCTCCAAAGTGAAGTGACGCATATTTAGATGGGAAGAATATCCAGAGCGTAACTTGAATAATAATAACTTGATATATAACTTGATCTGTAAGTTGAGCAATGATAACTTGAGTAGCTAACCAGCGTTGAGGTGCACACTGCAGTCGGTCTGGGCTTTGCAGGAAGGTCGCTTGAGGAGCTGGCGTGTTCCAGCTGTGAGCCGTGACAGCCTCCTCTCTAACTTGTGGTGCCGTTTCTTTTTTTAGTCAGGTTTGATAAGGACACGGCAGATCGAGTTCCTGATCTCTCCATTACCTCAGCAGCTGGCCCGGGAGCACAACTTCACGTCCCCCGCCGGCCACCACCCGCACGTGCTGTACAAGCGGACTGCCGAGGGCAAGGTGCACCGCTACCCGGTAGAGCCCCGTCCCAAATCCTCCCCTTCTGGCCGTGGCAGAACGCACACTTCCCACAAGTCTCACGCGCAGGCGAGCGGTTACCACCACGGAAGGTTTCAAAAGCAGCATTTTTGTGGACGTCGCAAGAAATGTATGTAAGGAAACTTTCTCTCCTTTCTTGAGGTAGTGGCTGTTTCAGGCTGTGTGGTGGTCCCGAGGTGTGCTTCACATCTCCTCACGTCCCTTTGGGATGGAGGCGTAATAACTTTAAATGATGTATTTCTAACGTGAAACGTATATGAGAAACTTGAGTTTTCCTCTACGTTCATAGAATCATCTCTTTTATTAAGCCATCAGAATCACTGTTTAGTTTTCTTGTACTCTGCCTAGATTAAAAGATCCCAACGGTGATTTTTTTTTTTTAAATTGACATAGTTTTCAGTAAGCAGTTCTGCACCGTGGTGGATGCCAAGTCCCTGAACTTCTCTATGTTAGACTGGGGATAAAAAATTAATTAGGCTTGAAGATGGAGAAAAAAAGCTTCAAAATCATTAATTTCTGAGAGGATAGAGAAAAAGCCTTTCAGAACTCACCATCTGATAATGAAATTTTCAGCAACTGAGATCTTCAAAAAGAACCACCCATGTAAATTGTTTAAATAAGATTTTGGAGCCATGTCTTTAAAAATATATTGAAATATATTACCTGCCAAGATCCATTCTGAATCCTTCATTAGGTCCTCGAATTGCAGAACATTTTAGAGCCCCCTTGGACCCTATATCTGTACTTTAGCATTCAGTTGAGTCTTTTTGAAAGCTGATCAGCTTCTGAGCTGAGTTTCTTAATGAGGGTCTCCAGGACTGCAAACAGTGTTGAAAACAGTGCCTCAGTCCACTTATATTCTTCCAACTTCCTACTGAAGTTTTGAGAAAATGAGCAGCTTCCTTTTCCAAAGGTGTGTAAGGAAGAAAGAGAAAATAAACAGAAGGGAAGGAATGAGAAAGGAGTTAGTGGGAAAGGTGGCTGGCTGAGACTGAGGCCTGAAAACAAATGGCTTGTTAAAAATTCAGAAATCCTTCCCCCAGGTTTCAAAGCCAACCCTCAAATGCCAGATGCACAAGCCTGTGATTCAACCTGTAAACATTTGCCGTCTAATGCAGTCTAAAACTGCATCATTACATCCTCCCTTTCCCTCCTGTCTGGTTTTCTGCTGCAGAGCAGGGGTGATGGTGCTCGGTTATCTTCTCTGCTCTACACTGGCCCATTTTGTTTGGATTGTCCACTGTGAGTTTGTGCCTTGTTTACTGTTCCTCCTGTGACTGCTTGTCCAAATTCAGAATTATTCTTGAGCTTTTATACGGTGCTTATCCCTATAATAGATGAGAGCATTTTGAACACTGTATTTGCATGACCTCCTGGGATGTGAGAAGATATTATTGTTATTCCTGTTTCATAAATGGGACTCACAGACACAGGAGAGGTCAGAAGTAACCATTGCTTCTGGGGACCTAATTGAGAAACTGAATTTTTCTTTAAAATATTTTGTGCTTTTGTAATCCTACATGTAAATCCATTTATTCAATAATTTCACTTGCAGCTTTGAGCTCTTAATTGCATATTCAAGCTGGGTTTTTGTTAAATGAAGAACGTGCAATTAGCATCCAACTGTGATGAGTTTAGTTAAAGTGATTTACCCATCACTGTTTAGGAACTCAGTGTCAGACACACTCTTAGGATCTGATTCAGCGAGATGGCATTTAAGTACCTTACCCACAAAACTCTTTATTTTCACATCCTGTGGTCTTTCACGTCATGCAGCTCATACCTGTAACCTTCTGAGAGAAAGGAAGGAGTTCTAAAAATAACAACTTACTTCCAGACCCAGCCGGGGTTAATTTATAGAACAAATTGATCTTGTGTTCACTGAATGAAATACAAATAAAAATCACATGACATTGTTTAATTGAGTAGAGGAAAATACAGGGTGCAGAAGAAATTACTCCAGTAAAGGGAACACTTTTTCTCTAAGTAGTTGGTACTTTTTTTCTTCCTGCCTTTTTTTTTTTTGGTTTTTTGGGTTTTTTTAAAGTTTTTGTTTTCCTGGTCCTGTTCTGAGATCTGGAGTCACACCAGTTTGAAATTTGCAGCGAAATCCAGTCTCGTCACCTGGAATAGAAAGTTTCAGGTCGAATGAACAAAGGCACAGAGAATTCAGGCTGACAAAAGGCGGTGCTCTGCTATTAACCCTGCCTAGTCAAGGTTAATTTATCCTAAGCCAAAGAATGAAATCAAACTTGCTGAGCAGTAAGAGGGAAGAGCACATTGCCCCTTTGTCATAAAAACAGCTTGTCCCACTCACCATCTTTTAAAATTCCGTGTGCAGGCAGTTTGTAGGCACTAGAAAAGCCAGTTAATCATCTTCCAAACTCTTTGTCACCTAAATGCTTTTAGATCATGAGAATTAACTGGACTGTAGTTAGTAAAACATGCATGAAACTGCTGCTAAGGTTTTATGAGTAGCAGTGAAGTAAATTCAAGAGCAAAACTCCTCTGCTCATGGATATATGTGTGTCCTGAAGTTGTATTGCCTTCGAAATAGTACCTGGGCGCTGATGTGCCTTGAACTGAGCACTTCCCTCTTGGGTGAGGCCTGTCCTTGTGTCTTGATGTGCTTCCAGAAAAGAAAAGCTCTTTGAGCTTGTAAAGGACGGTTGTGTGTAATGAGTGATACATCAGAAAATCACCATAACATGGTCCTTCATATGTTAAATGCTCTTCAGAGTGCTGAGTTCCTGAAAGCAGACCACTGTTGTGCATTCTGTGGTGTTCTTGATTTTCCAGGTTGGCATGGAAGCAAGTAGGGTCTGTTTTAGCTCTTTGGAATAACTTTCTGATGAGGCACAGGCAGGATTTTTTTCATTACCTGAGGCTCCCTCACTTGTGTTGTTACATCCTGTATCAAAAAAAATCCCATTGTTATCCAAAGAGGTTGTTAAAGTGGCCTTTGAGTTAAAGATGCAAAGGTTTGAGTTCTTGATGCAAAGGCAGTGTAGGTTTATGCAGAAGAAGCTGTGGATAGCAGGAGCACTGTAGGATGTGGGGGATGGATTTCTTTTCCCTTTTTCTGGTTCTCTGAAGAACTGGAGCAGAGACCATTCTCCAGCTGTGCCACTGCTGCACCAGCAAAGAGGGAGAAAGTGCACCCTGGAACTGGGATGTGCATCGCCTGTTGTCAGGCCCTCCTTGGTGTTGCCTAACTTTTCCTTATTCAATAAATACATTCCCTTGGCATCCACCACAGCAGGAATAATCTCAGTGCCAGTTTGGCATGGAAGGCCGATGTCAGTCCCAGCACCAGGCTGGCAGGAATTTACTTGTGGTGGGTATCTGATTTCTGTACTGACCATGGACATCTGTTGTGGAAAGGACTTCTTTGCCAACTGCTATGTCAGTAGCACATGCCAAACACCTCAGGAAGTTATCAAAAGGATGGGAAAAATGCAGATACTCTGTTAAAAATTCTGTTGTACTTTTTTGCACAGATGCTACCATTTTATTAGATTAGTTCCTTATTTTAAACTGCTTATTGCATACGAATGTGGTTCTCCCATTTCCTTCTCTCCCTGTAGCTGTCCTTCCCTCAGGAATGAATCAGGTCTTTTTTAATAAAATTTAGGAGAACTTAGCCAGAAGTATTAAATCACATGCTATAAAAATAATCTAAGGCTTTAAACCAGTGATACTTCATTTTCTGATGAAACTGTTCATGGGTGATCTGAACTCTTTCCAAAACAGTTTTATTTCCTTTTAGATGCACCCAAGCCACCCACAGAAGAGACCTACATTCGCTCAGATGAGTATGGGACTTCTGCGAGGTTCAAAAGATCATCTGCTAAAATTCAGAAAAATGGAAGTCTAAATGTTGAAACGCTTGTTGTGGCAGATAAAAAAATGTTGGAGAAACATGGCAAGGAAAACGTAACAACATATATCTTAACAGTCATGAACATGGTAAGGTGTGGTGTCACGGAAATGTCTTTTCTCTGGGGAATATTACTGTGTCAGAGTAGGATCTTTCGTTAGACAAAAAGTGATACCAAAAAGAGCAGAGGCAGCCTGTGGAAGCCTTTCTTCAACCCTCATCTAATGTATTACTTGGGTCAAAAAGCCTTTCAGTATACTTCTTTAGATTATCGCAGCTCTGGCAACAGTACTGTAGAGTAAAAAAAAAAAGAGAAAGTATTTAAAATGTTAAATTTTAAAGTACTTCCTGTGTAGTACAAAAAAGGCAGGTACTCTGAAATTGAAACTTTTATTTAGTATCATGAAGCTTAGTCTGTTTCATCTCATGTCTCCTCGAAACAAACATTTATTAGAGAAAGCACAAATTTATTTCCATAAAATTGATATAATTTGACCAGAAATATGTTTTCCTGTGTGATCTTGCTCTTTACTTTTGTACTGCAAAACTTGAGCTTGAACCTTGGCCTTGATTACACCTGAACCAGGAGACCAAGGACAGATCAAAGCCCGCTGAAGTCAATAGAAGGTTTTCAAGTTTTTGACTAACTGTAGTTTGGGGCATAATTCTCCTGGTTTGAGCTCTTTTGGATTAATCCTCCAAGGTATATAACTCCATTAGTTAGTACTGGAGATTGAAGTCCAAGGCAATAACTTAGCACATATGTTTAATCTATTAAAAAGGGATTATGCATGTAGGTGATATTTCCTCTCCAATAATTGTTGCAGGTCTCTAGTCTGTTCAAGGATGGAACAATTGGAAGTGATATAAACATTGTTGTTGTGAGCCTGCTTCTTTTGGAACAAGAGCCTGTAAGTTGTGTTGGGATTTTTGTCTGAGCTACTTCATTTGCTGCTGTTCACTGGGAGCCCTGGGTGCCCCGTGTTATGTGCAGGGAGGTTTCTTAAGACAGAGGGTATGAGAAGAAGACTAAAACTGCCAAAATCTCAAAAATGACACTTTCTGCTTTTCACTGCTTCTTGGGTTTTGATTCTAAATCCTTCATTTCATATAAATATTCTTTAGAAACATTGAAATGGCTTCCAGTAAGATAAAACTTAACATTTTCCAGCGTTTCCTTGAGGAGAAATGGCTGGAATGAGGAATCTACTTAATAAGTATTTAAATAAACAGAAAAATTTTGAACTGAGCTTTCCAGGGTGTGATGATCAGAAGTGGTAAGGAGTCAGAAGTCCCAAAGAAAGCATGTAACAAAAGGTGGGAGTGGAGCCAATTCTTGTGTCAGGGGTGCAGAGGCAAAAGAAGACAAAACCTCTTTTGCTGAAAAGAAATTTGTGATGGGTTGATCTACTTGGATAAGACTTTTCCTCCCCAGAAATCACAATACATTTTAATCCCAGTATTGAATATGGCTTGGTGTTCAGCATTCTCAGGAATCAAATATATTAGTACGCTGTAATTCCAGCCACCAGCTTTGGAAATATCTGTGTGTCTGGGGAGAGGCCCAGTTTTATTTTACAGTTGTCAGAGATTCACTCATCAGCTGACTCAGCCATCACAGACAGTTAGCATGGGAATGCATAAGTTGATGTAGAACAAATATGAAATATTAAGTCCCTTTTCCTGGAGCAGCTCATAACTCTTTCAATCTCCTTTCTCACGTCCTGATGGAAGCACCTTGTCTGTGTGTCTGTGCACTCCCTGCAGGGCGGGTTGTTGATCAACCACCACGCTGACCAGTCCCTGAACAGCTTCTGTCAGTGGCAGTCGGCCCTGGTTGGGAAGAACGGGAAGCGCCACGACCACGCCATCCTTCTGACGGGCTTTGACATCTGCTCTTGGAAGAACGAGCCCTGTGATACTTTAGGTATGACGCCGAAACACAGGCTGAGAAACTTGGGGGTGTCCACAGCAGGAGCTGAACTGGCTTCAAATAAGAGAGTCCATTTTTGCACATGCTGTTATTCTTCCTGAAGAGGACAGGACAGTAGTATTTTTGGATTGTCACCCCCTCAAAGAATATTTTTGATTTTGAGACTATTTCTGAGCCACTCTTATTTTTTTTTCTTTTTGTGACTCCTTGCCTTTTTTGAATAGGATTCCTCCCTAATTTGAGAGCAGCAAAGGCATGGGGGGGATGGGTTGGGGGGAGAATAATCTTTACACATAAAGTGTAGTTGGAGAGGTTAGGTTTGATTTTTACTTTTTATATAGGAGTTCCTTTATTGTCAAATAAAAGTCTGCTGTAATTCCTCCATGATAAACCTGATGAAGTAGGCAAGTGTCTCCATGTGCCAAAATAAACTGGCTTATTAGGACCAGTGCAGATGATATGTGTATTTGGAATTCTGCAGAGGAACAAGCTATTTTACTGCTTCCTTCCTTCAGGATTTGCACCCATCAGTGGCATGTGCAGCAAGTACCGCAGTTGCACCATTAATGAAGATACAGGCCTTGGACTGGCTTTTACAATCGCTCATGAATCTGGACACAAGTAAGTTTCTGCTTCTATAAACAAATATGTCAGTGAATGGAGACCTAGCCTATTTAATATATATCAGTTAAATATAGATCATTTGGATTGGCTCATTCTAAATATAAACCATTTGGAAGCCAAGAAAGTGGTTGTGAATGGTGTTGCATCCAGCTGAACACTGGTCACCAGTGGTGTTCTGCAAGGCTCAGAACTGGCCAGTCCTGTTTAATGCCTTTAAGCTTCCTACTTTCTGGTGGACAAATTGCTTCTGATATCCATATGGTTGCTCCAAAAAGAGTGGGGTCACTGCAGGTTACTGTAGCTTCACTGGAGAGTCTTTCTGAGTCTCTTGGAAGTCTCCCAGACGACCCAGTGTGATTTGGGCAAACCCCACCTTTGTGGTGGTTTCTGCCTGTCTGTATTTATATCTGTTGGATTTCCATGTGATTTCTATTGTGGAAAGACTGTCATTTTCTTAGAACCTGGCGTCTCTCATACAAAATCAGTAATAATCTTTCGTGGAGCTTCAGCTGTTCTTCAAATTGTTGAATTAAATCGAAAGATGATGATCAGGTTTTGTTCTGCTGTTTTTTTCCCCAATAATTTTGAATTACTTTTCCACAACTTTGTGCATGGTTTTGATTTCCAGTTTTAGCACAGTTCAAGCTGGAGTCGGTCTCACCACTGGCAGTAGAGAAGCAGAGTTTCTCTGTGTGGTACAAACCTGACATCAAGGGTTAGTTAAAAGGTCTTGATTTTTCAGCAGCATTAATGCACAGAAAACCTTTGGAAAGCAGTGGTACTGTATTCTGCTGATTGGTCAAGGCATGAAGCCTTCCCATTCTGCCTGAGTGCATCAGGGCTATTTAGTTTTCATTGTGCAAATATGCTCTGCAGTGCACACGATGACCTAATGTCTACACGAGTGACCCTTTCACAGGTTTCTGTGCATCTGAAGGGAAGCAAGGAATTAAAGAGTAATCCAGCTGCCAGTGAGGCCCGTGGGAATTATGCCAAAGTATTCAAAAGACCAGATATGTAATAAGAATATTGTTTGATCCTCCTGTCACACGAGTGCAGTTTCACTGACCTCAGTACATTTTTAATGCCCTTCGATCAGTATTAGTAGAGAATCAGCCCCATAGCTTATTTTTCAAGAATTATCCCATTTAATCTCTTAATGTTCTCTTCCCTTTTTATTTTCTTATTTGCTTTGGGTGATTCTACTTGGAATGTTTTTATTTTTCTTTTTTTCCCATTTTTCACTGCTGCCTTTGATTCACATATTATTAAACCTTTCTTTGGTATATTTCCATGCTCCTAATAAAATGCTTCTTATCTCCTGGGGAAAGCCTGTGCCAGGCACAAAATGTCTTTATGATCATTTGTCATGTTCATGGTCCTGAGACTACCTAATAACATGATGTAAGACAGCAGGACTTGGTTTCTGTGATACAGAGACTCCTGGAAGAAAAAAACCTGTGACAGCCTTGGGGGTGCTGAGGCCCACTGTGAATGTATTAACCAAAGGTTTCAGAGGAGGGGAATATCACACTCTGTGATCCACTGAAAGCGTCAGTGCTTAGACATTTCAGTGTTTTGTTAGACATTTTAATGGTTTTCTAAAGTTCGTGTTTTTACCTGAAAGCTTAACAGTTCCTCTGGGTGTTCAGAGCCCATTGTGTCAGTGGATATAAACTGGGGATTCTCTGGCTGCAGTGCAGGGGCACAAAGTATTTTATGAAGGGTTCTAAAACACTGTCTCAATTGGTACTTTTTTTTGTCCATTTATAGAAAGAGCCATATATTTTAGGAAGTTTGGAGCCTCAGCTGGTGGCAACACATGCAGTAACTCTGATGAGCCTGTAATGATTTATAGCAGCAGAGACTTGAGTCCAGTAAATGAGATATTCCCTGCACATGCACAGATTACATTTATAAAGTCACCAATGTACTACAGTATTGAAGTAACAGATGATGAAATTTCTATCCCAAACACATTGAAATTCACAGATGTCCCATACAGTGAGTAAATACAGAACAGTGAAAGGAAAACCTCTAAAAATTAGCTTTATTATATCAATAAAATCCCCATAATTTGTAATTATAACGTGATTTTTTTATTATTGCTTATTATTCTTTATATCACCCTAACACCTCTCCTAGTGAAAGCAGGGCCTCCTGATGCTCAGACTGAGCAAAACACCCCATAAGAGGCAGTATTCCCAGTAAGAGGCACTCTTCCCACTGAACAGTTGCAGTCTAGACAAAATGACACTGTATAACAAAGGTGAGGAAACCAATGTGATTTGCCTGAGATCATATAGCAAGTTAGTGGCCAAAATTAGAAAAATAATAATATTTTTATATTCATACTTCTGTATTCTATTCATTCACACCCATTTCCTTTGCTACAAGTGGAGCTCTGTAGCTCTTCCTGCCCGTTAGGAGGGCAGTTACGGTGCATAAGGTAAGTTCCTGTGGGTGGTATTTCCCTGGATCCTGATCTCCACACCATTCGTGTTAACAGGCATTATCCCTGGGCAGAGACAGGCTCACACTGCTTGCAGGTTTTAAGCTGGCAGGAAAGTACAAGTGTGGCTGAACATAAAATCTGTGATGTCCATCCACCTCAGCATGAAAATGTTCTCCTTTGGGAATGAGAAATGGGTAAACTGGGGAACTTTGGGCACAGTCTGCAGCTCCAGTGCCTCTGTGCAGTGTCCTGGTGCTGGCTTCCTGTGCAGAGCTCCTCTCCACCCCCAGTGTGGCCCTTCCTTGGAACGTGACTGTCCTTTCCCATCAGACAAGTGTGTGATGACAAAAATTTGCTGTTAACTGGAACTTGTTTCATACCAATACTAATTTGTATGGTGCATAAGTTTTCATGCCTTTGGAATGAAAGGGATGAATTCCACATTCCCTGTGGAGTTCAAGCATAGAGCTGTTACCAAGAAACTGTTTCTTTTCCCCCAAATTTTGTCTTGCTTCTGTTTAATCTAGATTTTCACTCTCCCACCTGGTTCTCTTTTCAGCTTTGGTATGATTCACGATGGAGAAGGAAATGCTTGTAGAAAAGCAGAGGGAAATATTATGTCTCCCACACTCACTGGAAACAATGGAGTGTTTTCTTGGTCTGTGTGCAGCAGGCAGTATCTCAACAAGTTTCTCAGGTAGGTCAGATGTGAATCTGGGCTGGTGCCAGGGAATGCAGCTTTAGTAACTGGGCTTGAATTCCTGAACAGCATAAAAATTACTAAAGTGTGAAATTCTCCTCCTTTAAAATGTGCTCAAACCCTTGCAGTGTGTGAGCCCACACACTCGGGCTGCTGGAGCGTTGAGGTGGTGTGGCCTGGAAGGGCTTTTGTCCTGCCTCGTCTCAAAAGCATGAGTTTCACCCTCCAGGAATACCCTGCAGTAATGACTGGCATATCATTCTTTCCCAGGCATTCCTGTCAGCAGCTGGGTTTATTAGAGAATTAGTAGGAAGTGTACACAAAAGAGGGCAGATGCAGTGGTACCAAAGTAATTACAAAATGTAAATTAACATCAGTGGCCTTTCTCACTGGAGTTTCTCTCTTGATTTAGCTCATGTCATGAGTAAAGGACATTTTCCATTTTTCACATCCTGTTTCTGGGAGAAAGGAAAAAGGGAAAGATGTCAGTTATTTTTACGGCATGTTGTCATTACTCAGTGATGCCTTTAGAAGAACCGTTTTTCAGTCACTGTTTAATTCATCATTACATTAATCTTTCCCTTATTTTTTTGGTCAATACAGAAGTACTAAAAAATGTGTAGGAGGTACTCTGACCAAGAGCAACACAGGCATTTTAGGTGTTAATTCCTTAGAGTGAGAATCAGGCAGTTATGTGGATCTGATCCTTGAATTCCCAGTCAGTATCTTTGAGTAGCAGCCAGAAAAGGTAATGGAGTTCTGGGGATTTTTTTAATGCAATATATTTTGTGTACAGAAGCAAGTTGCAAGCTAAGAAGTCACCTGAGCCCCCCAGCCTGCAATGTGGTCCCAGAGACTGACACTTGGAAGTTAAATCCAGCATAAAATGATGTTCTGTATGCACAGATTCTCAGGCAGAGACAAAGGGGAAAAGGTGGAGCTGGGAGATGTGCTCTGGGCACAGCCAGCCCAAAGCACACGCCCTGCAACAGCCTCCTGGCAGCTCCACACAGGGCAAGGGCTGGAATGGGACACTGTACCTGCTGCTTCTGCTGATTCCTGATTTGGGGAATCCACTTAAGGGAAAAAAGCAGATGAGGTCCCCTCACTCTTGGTTACCCAGGAATACAGAGAGGAAGAGAATTTGACATTCTTTCTTGTTGTCACAACGGTCCCAAAGCCTGGAAATACCTGCTTCCTTAAAACTTTGCAGGTCAGGCTACCAACAGATGTCAAGAACTTTTGGTTCCTGCACACAGATATTCTTGTTTCAGAGCATACCTCTAGAACTAGTTAAAGGTACTGCATACCATATTATGTATTTGTGCTGGTCTGTAGCAAATTAAAATATTTTGATGTAAAGATCATAGTCATGATTAATTTACCTTCTCATTATAGTACAGCTCAAGCTGCCTGCCTGATTGATGAACCTAAGCAAACAGGACAGTATAAATACCCTGACAAACTGCCAGGGCAGATCTATGATGCTGATACCCAGTGCAAATGGCAATTTGGAATGAAAGCAAAACTATGCAACCTCAGCTTTGTAAAGGTACCTATTGATGCTCTTTGGAGAAGTTACAATGACATGAGAAAACTGCAGTACACTGAATAAGTACCAGTAACACGGGGTTCTTCAGAGGCCTGGGCTATTTCTCTGCCTGATCTTGCTTGGCAATTTGCTTTGAAGAATTTGCCTCTTTTGAGGAATATCCCAGTCCCAGGGGAGTTTCAGAAGGAAATGTGTTTTTTCCAGGAGTCATAAGGAGGGCACTTGAATCCACATGAGCCATGAGCCCTTGCCTGCTATGCTAAGGGAAATTAGCAGGCAGTAGAGTTTTGATCAAAGCTTGTGTGGGGTGTGGGGTAAGAAGGACTCAGTTTCTTGTGTTTTGCTTTTATGACAGCAAAAAGCCTGGGAGAGATCTATAGGGTTATTTTAGAGCAATGAAATGTAACTTATACTCTTGACTTCATGATGGATGATTAATTTAGATTAACCTATTGTTTTAATGACTGTTACACTCCTTACTGGTCTCTTCAGAGAAGGCATTTTTAAAAATAATCTGGAGTGCTCGTTCTGAAAAAATGTATGGTAATTTCTTTTACTCCTGTTATTATCCCGGAGTATTCTGATTTATTGTATACTAACCACATTATTCAAGTGATGGCAGCTGTGTTTCTTCCACAGCTAATAGACAAGGAAGGGGGAGTGAATAGCACTGTGCACAGACTGCCTTTCCAGATACCTTCTGTGGTTTAGAAAAATCTTGTCTCTTCACAGTATTATAGTCCCTGCAGACATGATGAAATTTTAGCCATGAACTTTTTAACACTGTGTTCTATTATAATCTCACACTCAATATAGTTTTAAGAAATATATAGTGAAATGGTGCATAAACAAGAAGGCAATATAGAGGGTATGGCTGTGCTAGGAAACAGGCTTTTCTAAATTCAGAAAAGAGTTCATTTACATGTCTTTTAAGGCAGAAAAAGCATGTTTCATTTATTACTATTTCTAAACACCAGGAAATAATGGAAATGATGAGTACTGTAGTGAGTACTGTTTCCTTTTCAGGATATCTGCAAATCTCTGTGGTGTCACAAAGTGGGTCACAGGTGTGAGACAAAGTTCATGCCCGCAGCAGAAGGAACAGCTTGTGGTATAAGTATGGTGAGTGTTTTGTAAATAAAACATTGTCATCCTAACTTGAGTTTAGACTGTGTTTGGTCAAATGCCAGCTCCCATCAAAACCAGTTTTATTTAGATCCCTCCAGATTTGCCATCCTGGACTTTGAGACTGCGTTGTAAATGATTCCACTGTGATGCATATTCAGGCCGTGTCCTCCCAGTGGTACCTGTCTGATGGCAGGGCCTGATGCCTCTCCCAAAGAGCTGTGGGATCAGATATCTCTGGCAAATCTAAATCAGTAAGAAAATACATGAATTATAACAGGAGTTAGATCAGTGCTTCAAATTCCACTCTGGTATGAGCATACCTTCAGCCATAATATTTGCTATACAGAGTAAGGCCATATTTTCATCAGAGATCACCACTAAAAGAGCTTATTTGTTTGAGTCAAACCTTCTAATTTACTCTCATCTTATTTGTTTGTGTTTACCCTCATTTGTTTGAGTTTATTTAAACTGAACCCTCTAATTTACTCTCATCTGTAGTTATGCAAAATATTTTCTTTTCCTATAATGTTTCTTCCAGCAGAACATTGTTTTGATTTTCAAGTTACTGAAAAATGCTCTATTTTGCTTTTCCTCTTTGTGCTGTATTTTCTAGTCAAATTGTAAAAGGGAGAAATTGTAGCAGAATTCTAGCAGGCTGTTTGTAAATTACGTGGGAAGTGTTGAGGCTCTGCAGCACAGGGCCATAAACTAACATGGATTTTTGGGGGAAGAGTAAGCCAAGAAAGCACTCTTCAAGAGAACAGTTTTGCAAATTTTCACGTCAGAGATCTTCAACTCAGAACTTGGACAAATATAAGGACATTACTTACCTATGGCATTGTATGGATTGATGTCCTACTCCAGAGTCCTTGTCCTGCTGTGAGCTGTTTATTGAGTTCAGTGGGTGACCGTACATTTGTTAGGATCAAGCACTGGAGCTTTTAAATGTGTTTTTTTCTTTTCTTTTTTGCATCTCCTAGGTGCTGTAACTCTGTTTTCTGGCATTGTTTTGCAGTGGTGTCGCAGAGGACAGTGTGTCCGATACGGTGACCACGGGCCCAAGCCTGTCAATGGCCAGTGGTCTGCCTGGTCCGAGTGGTCAGAGTGCACTCGCACCTGTGGAGGGGGAGTCACCTATCAAGAGAGACACTGCAATAACCCAAAGTAAGACATAGATATGGAAAGGTATTATTTTTATACTATTTATATTACTAGAACACAGAATTAGCATAGTCCATTTCTGCAGGGAAATAATGTGTGTGGAAATGATTTGTAAGATTTCCTTCCATGTCCAGTATGAGCAGCCAGTGGGTGGAAGACAGAACTATGTCCTGACCCCAGAAAGCAGTGGCTGGCTGCAGCCTGCTGGAGTACCAGAACATCTCCAGCCCAAATTGCTCCATTTATTTTGGCATGCTACAGTTTATCAAGTACCTGCAGAAGTAAGGAAGCACCATGCAGACATTTTTATACCTAACGGCCTAAGAGCAGGAGAAAAAGATCTTAAAAACTATTAAGACTTCTACTGAGATCGTATTATCCAGGATGATAAGGACAGATGTCTTTGTATGTCTGTTGTGTTCTTTGCATTCTTTTATGTTTCATGAGTCAAGCTAAAGTTGCTGAACCCTAGAATTGTGTGCTAACTCATGAAACACTTCTGGTGTTTGCTTCTAATTAATATCTTATCTCTGTAAATACTATTCACTATAATAAGTATTTCAAAGTAGAGTTAAAGTGTTACCTGACCAGCATCTTTCCCAAGTACTCAGCTCACTGCAACTTACAAGAAAAAAAGGATTTCCCTGTTTTATTTCATACACAAATTCAGCAGGCATAGAAACGTATTCCTCATTGCACATAATAAAAGCAGCATTTAAACTGCAGCAATAAAAAACAGAGAAAATATGACACAGTTTATATGAGGCTGTAAAGAAGCCTCTCATCTACTGTACAGTGCTGCAGTAATAATATCCACGCTTCATATACTGTGTTATAGGAGAATGTGAGTTAGTTAAAATAGCCTTTATTACCCTCAGTCAAGCCAATTTTTGCAGATCCATAGCAGAGCATTTTCTCAACTTTTTCTGTTGTTTCTCAGTTCATTTTCACAAATAAAAATTACTTGGATAGTTTCCTTGGTTAAACTGTTTAGCAAAAGAATGCAGGGTCTCAGAGGCCATTGTATATTTTGGTCTTCCTACTTTGGTCCTTGTTTTCCTCGCTCAATGTGTATGGGTGCACGTTGTTCTTTGCATTTATGCTTAAGCTCCCCCTTGCTCTCCCTGTGGGACAGGAGAATGTCCAGTAGTGGAAATGGTTCAGTTTGGTGCACTGATGTGATTTTGGTGTCACTGAAAAAGATTTCTGGGGTCTTCAAATGGAAGCTCTCTAACATGAAGTGTGTCAGCTGCTGTAGCATTTAGAACTTTCCCTCAGATGATCTGTCTGTTCTAATAAAATAAGATTTGATGTAACCAAGTCATACTTGATACCAGAGCTGGATTGTGTTAACACTAGATATAATTCCATTGTATTAGGGGTAATCCAGTTCGTGCAAAGAGAAGATGGTATCATTCTCTTTCAGAGTTACAGTGATGGAATGACAGGAGTATAAATAAGCCACACAACAGTGCACAATTATCCAGGTAGCCATATTTGCCATCACAGCATTTTGTATGAATGTGGACTCAAAAGAAAAATAATATCATCCATTTTCAATGTTACACCACACAGAATGATTTAAAAACTAGTCCCTGTTCAGTATTCACCTCTATAAATACACAGAAACTCAGAATAATGATTCCTTTCTTTCTGAATTCCTGAAACATATTTCAGATGTTTATATATTTCGGTACTTATATGTATGTTATTTTATATGTGATATATTTATTTCACTTTCCTAATCCAGGTTTGTGTAGGAGCTAATGTTTGTGTTGTTCAAAAGCTTGACAGATGATTTTGGATAGCAAAATTTTGAAAATGACGAAGAATGACATTTCTGAAGAGATTAGAACAAGGGGTATGGATCTATGGAGAACTGACTGGACTCTAAAATGAAGTCAAAGTAATTGACTTTTTATGAACATGGAGAGAAATGCGTCAGTGTCTGGTGATTTTAAAGGTGACCCACTTTACCAGAAACTTGAGGACAAGTGAAGAACACAGAATCAGGCTGCTGTGTGTGAAAGTCTTGTTACCTGTGTGTGTTTGTGAAATTCTCCCCTAGCAAATAACACCCAATCAATTCAATTCCCTTCCTCTTGCCAATTTTCAGGCAGCCCTTGTGACCACACCCAAACAGCTCTGGGTATGGCTTTGGAATGACCACTGGGGTCGTGCACAAATTCACACTGACAAACACCCCTGGGGATCACCTGTAGTCCACAGAGCTGGGCAGATTTGCTAAAATCATTATGTTCCTGTAAATTGTCACAGTGTAATTTCATGGATCTGGTTTTCATACACCACAGCACTTTACAGTTGAGGTACTTTTCCAAGATAGAAATTGATTGCATAATTTAATAGTTTAGCTGGGAAAGAACCTGAAGAGTGCCCGAGAGATTTAAATTAATACCTAAATCATATCTGTGGGACTGCATCCTACACTTCACAATAGTGCATTGTTCAGCAGAGCAGAATGGCGTCTTAGGCATGTATGCAGTAAAAAGACTGAATCAAAACTGCTTGAACACACTTTTTTTAATCTTTTGTGTGCAATATCTGTAACAGTGATTATAGAAAATGCAAGATGTAAACTAATGCAAATTAATGATGCCATTTAAAATACTTCTAAAAAACAAAGACTGTGAAAGACCTTGTAGACCTTTCAGATTCATGGAGAATAAAATAGCTTTGTGATACTATCATAATGTGGCCACAAGATGAGCATGAAATTACATGAAATTAAATGATTATAAAAAGGGAAAAATAGGAGTCCAGAATTTCAGAGTCTTAATTAATTTGGTATTGCATAAAATACTTCCCTTGATCAGATGAATTCCAGGATTTCTCACTCTCTGTGTTGTGTTGCAGTGAATATCATGGTTCAGGAAACCTACCCTTAAAAGGGTACTGAGAATTAATTTAAGCTACTCTTGTAGCATTTTAATATTTGAGTCTTATATGAAGTGGAGTACTTGCCTTTTTGCACTCAGACTTCTTTTGCAAATCCATCTTTGGAGACTTTTTCTGCTGCCCTTTCTCACCAAATTTCTCCCTTTTGCAATTATCCTCAGCCAGGCTTCATGCAGGTCAGCCTATTGATGTCAGTGCTGGGGGGGTCACAGAGGGAGGAAAGCTTTAGGCTGTGTCTGTACTGGGGGCACTGTACCACTACAGAAATACTGGAATACCCTCTGTGCAAGGCGTCCCACCGTAAGTGTGCATACACCAACAGCTTCTGGAGGCAGTCAACCCAAAATCTACTGGTGGTACAAACACCCTCAAGAAAAGCATGATTTTCTCAGTATGGATAATAGTATTTCCACAGAAATTTGCTTTTGTAGATCTCCATCTCGTTTCCTGTGAATTACTTAACTCCTACTGACATCTTGTTGGTAAAAATGAAGGTGGAGAAGTTTCCATCACTCTTAAGCCAACAGTTTCAGTAATGGGAATGTACTGTAATATTAAAATGCTGTAATGGAGCTGGGAAACAGAAAGTCTCTTTCAGAGCTCCCTTAGTTTGGAGGAATTTTATCCCATCCTCAGATGCAAGAGTGCGGCTGGAAATCACGATCTAGCCATAAATAATTCTATTACATTGCTTATTTGGTGGCATTTACTTGGAAGGAGGTTGCTTCTTTTCCTTGCACTAAAGCAGATTTGTTCTCTGGGGTTGAAGGAGGTCAAAAATCCTCCATGTGCTGAAGCTGTAAAGAAGGTCTGTAGGGAATTGAGTCAGCACCCAACAGTTTGGCTGCCTTAACTCAAAGCTCTCACCAATTGCACAAAGTCAACATAAACACTCCCTGATTTCACTGATGTTCCATATCCTCCCTGCCCTCCACAGGCTGGATTGCCACCGACTAGGGCAGAAAATTTGACTTTTAAGACCTTCGCCATTATACCCAGTATCAGTGTAGCTGGCAGGTGACCTCAGGAAGAGTTGGTGGAAGTTGTTGTGGTTTTCTCCACAGCGCATTTCGCTGGTGCTTTAACCCAGTTTTAAATACAGTAACTGGTGGGCTTCCATCTCTTTCTCTGAAAGACTGTTTTGCAGCCCAGAATTCTGGAAAAGGCAGATATTGTGTAAGTAAAACATAAAAAAGGCAAGTCCCAGCTTGGTTAGAGGGTTAGACATACGGGAGTTACAATTTATAACACAGCAAACAGAAGAAGCACCTGGATTTTCTCCTCCATGCTGCACTGAGCTGTCCCCATGTTACTCCAGGCATGAGCAAGTCAGGAGCTGCATGGGATCCTTGGATGTGGGGAATTGTTGTAGCATAGTGCCTAGGGATCTCACCAAACAATATGTTTCGATTGTACATTCTATACTCGTAGAATTTTAAATTTTTATTGTTACTGTATATATATTACTGTTATTCAGTATCTTTTATATTATTCTGGGTTTTTTCCTAATGTATGTGTAATATGGACAAAGCTGTCCACTCAAAGTTTATAGCTTTTCCTTCGAGTGTGTCAGTTCCCTAATTTTTAAAAAATCATTATATAAGTGAGTGCAAGTGTAGTATTGGTACATTTCTTTTCTCTTCATGCAAGAATTGTATAATACAACGGAGAGTTCTTAGGATTTCTTGTTTAGAAGACTTGGCTCAGTGCTTGCAGATGTGTATCCGAGCATTGTGAAATTGCACAAATGACATCAGTGAATTGCTAAGTTAAAAAGAGCCGCTCTTGCATTTTACATTGTTCTACAATGTCTATGCGCAGACCAAATAATTAAAAAAATAATATTCTGATAACGTGAGGTATGAGTGAAGTAATAGAATATGCTCTTTCTGTTCTGGCCAAAATGAAGGGAAATGCCCAGGTAAAGTTGGCTGAAGTGGATGCGACAGGTTTAAAATTACCCCTGAATTCCAGCATTTTCTTAAAGCGGGACAACTACGCACAGTCCCTGTTTCCTCTGACTATTTAAAAGCATATTTTTTCAAAATGATTTACAAAAGAAATGAACAAGCAAATCTAATCATTCATTCTCTTTTTGTTTGATCAGTGTTATGTTATCCTTTATTAGCTCTAATTGTGGTAGGTAATTCTTTGCACATGTTCATTCCTTGGTTACAGCAGAGTAAAAATAGCTGTATAACAGGGTTGAACCCGGCCAATACCAAATAGCCCTATAAATTTAAATTAGTGCAAACATGACTCACCTCTAGATGGTTGCATCTTTGCTGAGTCTGCAGTGATCCAAGTAGATAATTCATGTCAACTGCATTGCTTGGTTTTAGGAACCATGAAAATTAATGGCCCATATAAGAAATACTGATCTCCCAGGGCAGTACGTCCTCTCCTGTTCCCTCTATTCTCACACACGTGTAACGTGCCAATCACACAAAAAGGAGATTTTGCAAAATCATCCTTTTCTGGTTTTTGTTTGTTTGTTTGTTTGTTTTTTTGTTTTTTTAGGCCGCAGTACGGTGGGAAATTCTGCCAAGGTTCCAGTCGTGTTTATCAGCTTTGCAACAAGCAGCCGTGCCCAGCAGACAGCCTGGACTTCCGAGCCCAGCAGTGCGCCGAGTACAACAGCAAACCCTTCCGGGGCTGGTTCTACAAGTGGAAGCCCTACACCAAAGTGGAAGGTAAGTGTGGCCCTGCTCCGGGGGGCAGGGAGCTCTGAGCACTAACTCACCCGTGTGCTCTGGGCAAACATCACCCCGTGTAAGCAAATACAGGCTCGCTGGGTCTGTGTGAGCTGTGCTTGCTTCCCAGCAGAGCTGGACCCAGCCTCCCGTGTGATCCGGCCTGTATGGACATGCCGGATTGATTTGGGTTGGGAATTCGAGTCCTTGTCCTTACCATGACTCCCTGGCTGTTGCCACCCCTCTCTCTCTCATTTTATGTTCTGTATTGCTTAGTCTGAAACCCAAGCAAAACAATTTCCATGGAATTTTCAGCATGGGAAATGTAAGCTTCCACAATAACACTACCAGAATCTTCCTTCCTTTGGAATGTTCTCAGATTTCAAAACGTAACAGTAAATCAACCTTTTGACTTTTCTGCTGGTATGGTCCCATGAGAAGTGGAAATGCAAACAATGTACTGGCATACATTTTTTAAAGTCATCATTTACTAAGAGATCTTTATCAAGTTCAGGTCTCAATAACTATTTCTGTTATTTTGCACAAGCAAGTTTATTTTTACTTTATGCATCTTAATTTTGCAAATATTTTGAATCAGTATTCATTTTTATCAGATAAAACAAATATTTTCTCCAGTTAGAAAGCACTACTTGAATAAAAGTGTCTGGCTTTTCTCACATCGTAGCTGCTTTGTTTAGCACTTGTACAAATTTGCTTTTGATGATAGTAAGTGTATAATTAAATATATATATATATATATACATACATGTAACTTTCATTCGTAGCCTGACTGTATTTTCTTCAAAAGTCTTTGTGGACATTTTCACAGGTATTTAGAAATGTCCTAACAGGCCAGTGTGAACCAAGGAAAGAAGTAATATGGTTTCACAGCATGTCACAGTGGATGTTGTAAAATAGGGAGAAAAATGCATCTTGTTTAATAGAAATTAAGGTAGCCTACATTGTATTTGAAGGGAGGGGCTGTGTTTAGTAAAAGAAGCTTAAAATTAGGGACAAGGGGCATAATTTTCAAAAGCAAGATGTCCCCAAGTGTCTCTGAAGTTGAAAATGCCCATCCTTCCTCTCAGCTGCTTTGTAAAAGCTCCCCCAAGATCTACATTTATAGTCCTGAAAACATGATCTGGTTTTCAAAATTGCTACAGATGCTTTGCCTCTGTAGAAAGGGCTACTGGAAATCCAGCTGCTGGTTTAACAATGAAAGGATACTGTTTTGAATCCAATTTCATGTTCTTAAAAACTGTTTTATTTGTTGCACTTAAATTTGTATTAGAACTGTGCATTTCAGCAATTTTGCTAATATTTACAATTTTATGACTGGTTTTGTCTATGCAGAATTAATCAGCCCTTTATAAGCATAACACACCACCCGTGTGTAAGGAGAAATTTGACAATGATTGGGATTTGTTGGAGGAAAAATGCTTTTGTTAGGGGAAAGTCTGGCTGCAGTTCTAGCTTTGAGCTGAACTGATCATTTGTGCCATGTTATCCCTTTCCCAAATTTTAAATAAACTTCAAATAGAATTGTTGCAGTCTCCCATTTCTCTTAATAAAAGTGAAATTTGAGCCTGTGAAGCAGTGGAACTGAAAGCAGGGCACAGCAGCAGAGCTAAGGCAATGCACATGCTTTTACGCTGGGTTTGAATTCTTAATTCTTGGTGTGAACAAGCAAACCCACATGTGCTTTTAAAAAAGCATAATATAAACTCCTCTATTTAGCTGTACTTGTATTTAGCTGCATTCTGGTGTCCCAAGTTGTCCCCATGCACAATTCATCCTTGTAGCTTATCCTCTAGAATGCAGGAAGAAACAACAGCCGAGATGCTTTTTGTCTCTTTAACACTAAGCTGCAGGTCTGCTAATGCTTCCTTGTCCTTTTTTTGTTTGTTTTTTTTCCCCAGAGGAAGACAGATGTAAATTGTACTGCACAGCTGAAGACTTTGACTTTTTCTTCGCAATGTCCAGCAAAGTGAAGGATGGAACTCTGTGTTCTCCAAATAATTATGATGTTTGTATTGATGGAATATGTGAAGTAAGATAAAATTAAGTTTCTTACAACCCTAATGTCTATCTTTTTTTAATTAAGTGGGCAATTGACTCCTTTAGGGAAAATGCAGCTGTTTCTTCAAATTCCCTTTTGTCTGAGTCCTTCACTTGTGCCTTTTGGTTGCAGCAAGTAGGGTGTGATCATGGACTTGGTTCCAAAGCTGTGTTGGATGCTTGTGGAGTTTGTAAAGGAGATAATTCAACGTGCAAGTTCTTTAAAGGCCAATACTTGATCCAGCACAAAGCTAATGGTAAGGAAAACTGTTCCCCATGATCATCAACTCACTGCTCTGCTGTGTCCCCATGTAATATATACGACTCCTTGCTCGTTCAGGCAGTGGCTGAGGGTCCAGATGTGAGCTGAAAATCACAGGGAGAGGGAGAGTTCACATTTCTCCTGTTTCTTGGTAACAAGAAAGCTGTGAGCATAAGTCTTTGTCAGTTAAACAATCCTCTTGTTTCTTAAGCCACATTTTCCCTTTATGCGTGAATTTCCTCTTAAAAGAGATTTTAGGATTCAGGCGAGTGAAAAAATTGCTGTCAGCAGCTCTGACTGGGATGGGACTGTAGAACATATAAAAAGCAATACACAGCATAATGCCAAACATGACAGTATTTCCGTGTCCATTTTCAAATTAAGTTGTCTGGAAGCTGTCCAGCTGTTTCAGTGGAAGATCCAGGCACTGGGAGGTGGACTTTTCCTTAGTGGACTGTCGCAGTCTTCTTGGGAAATAATCTCACCATGCTGCAGTTTCTCAGGCATAAAATGCAGATAAGATTTCTGTACCCACAGGGGTATTTTGAGGATCTGTCTGCTGATCATAAGACGTGTCCTTACTGCAATAATATAGGCCAGGAAATTGTCCAGGATATAGTAGTACAGCCTTGGCTGGCTGCAGAGAGGTCATCTGGTATCCAGGGCTTTGAGAAGACTCTGCATCCCAGTGCATCTCACCTCAAAGCCCTTGTGGTTGGCAGTAGTGCCTTCCAACTGCTGTAGGGAACTACAGGGAAAACTACACTGGAGCCACCACTAGTGTGTTCTGCGTTTTTGTAAGGTGAATTTGCTTCTCCTTGCCTTGAATCACAAGAAAAAAAAATTCAGGAATTGAAATACCTCAGAGTTACTCTGATTACAGACTGCATGGGTGGGGGGTTAAAATCAGAACTGGTTTTTCCTGGTGAAAATGGGAGTAACTCGGTGGGTCAGAGCAGCTGTGTACCTTTTGAACTGTGATAATTTCAGAGTGGCTCAGGAAGGTGAGCCAGCTCTGTCCGTGTGACAGCTGCCAGCACGTTGCTCCCTTCTCTCCTCACAGACTACTACGCGGTGGTGACGGTGCCGGCGGGCGCGCGCAGCATCCAGCTCCAGGAGATGCACGTCTCCTCCAGCTACCTGGCCGTGCGCAGCCTGGCCAACAAGTACTACCTGACGGGGGACTGGACCATCGACTGGCCAGGGAAGTTCCCTTTTGCCGGGACGGTTTTTGATTATCAGCGCTCCTTTAACCATCCCGAGAGTCTCTATGCGGCAGGACCCACTAATGAGACGCTGGTCTTTGAAGTAAGCCTGGCTTCTGTTTGTTCTTGCCCTGATGTCCGTTGCAGAATTGCTGTGGACAGCTTCAGCTCTGCGCTGGGGCTCTCAGCAAGACTAAAGAATAGTGTTGAGTCACGATAGCATTCACACTCAGTTGTGTGGTCATGCTGGGTTGAAAGGCCTTTCACTGCTTTATCGAGGTCTGAAGTTTTGTAAACTGTCACAAATTCAGTGTAAAGGAGGGTGCATAAAACACACCCTATAGCATCATTTCTCAGTTGCTGCACAGTGCTGATGGAGACTATAAGTGCCTCCCATACATGGCATGCAATAAAATCCAATAATGTAAAAATTAAACGTCCCATTGTGTCACTGCTCAGTGGGTACAGGTTCAAATAATGCTTCTGAAACTGCAGGTGAGTGGAGCCATTTTCACATCCAGCTTGGAATGCAGTCAAAATACCACACACAGGTTCCTGTAGAATGAATTTCTGTTGGTTAGGTTGTTCTATTATATATGTTTATCTCACAGTCAAATTTGTGTTACCTACTTCGTTTGTCAGATGTCCTGTGTTGAAACTATTGATAGCAGAAAGGAAACTTGGTAGTTGCATGGTTAGTTTCAGTTTTACAATTTTGAAATTGGCCTCTGCTACTGCTGTTCTAAGCAAAATCTCCTTCTGCATTAGGTTGCTTAGCTAGATTTTCTTTTAAAATGCATCAGAACATCTGAGGGGCCATTTCTGGCTGAATCATCGAGGTCTTTGCTTCCTGTTAGCTCCATTAGTTTGCCTTCATTAGCTCTAGCAGGTCTTTGGCTTTGTAACTCAGCTGTTAAGTCTGCTTTGATGAATCCTTCCTTCCCTGTGAGAAGGAAGGATCCCTCCCCAGCAGGGATTCAGTTCCTTCCCACACTTTCCAGCAGTACTCTTGAGCATGTAGTGCCCCTGGGGAGCGTGGCAGCGAGTGCCGTGCCCCCTGTCCAAGGCAGCATCCTGCTCTCCTTCCCCCCATCCCGTATCCCTGTCTCTGGAATCTTGGTCCTGTGAAGCCAAGAGCAAGCACAGACTGGGACAGGAAGTATATTCTTCAAGGGTTATTAAAGCTTTCACAAGTATCCAGTGAAGTGTTTATCTGGAATACTGAAGAGCTTTGCTGCTCTTCCTGCTGGCTGAGCAATGGTCTGAAACGTGTCCGTAAGCACCACTGAAGGCCCTGTACTGTGGACATGTTAAAGCTCTTTGGGGTGGACACAAGTTTTAGAACAGGCAGTTTGACATGGGCTAAGGGCTTGTCTTTCCACAAACTGCCATCACAATTCACAAGGCCTTTTGCAACATCTTTCTCCATTGAAGAATTTGCATTTTGGGTATGTGTGGTAATGGGGATCTTCCTTTAGTCCGAAGATCAGTTTGGTCTACAAGCTACAGACATGCTCCCCTGTGTGCAAATCATCTGCCTTACACCAAAACAACCACACTTACAAATACTATGAAATGTTAAGCTAGACCCCCAGGAATCTTATTTGTCATAACCCAAAGGATATTTGAGCTGTATTACTATTATAGAGCTGAAGTATGAATTATAAATTGCCTGCAAGAAGACTTGGCTGCGTATTGTGCACGTACTTTGCAGAATAAAGATTAAAGAAAAAAAAATTAATGCCAAATTACGCTTCTATTTTCATCCTTTCAAATTATGCTAAACAGTTTTATTAAGATATAACATTTAACTGGAGGCTGTCGCTGCTTTCAGAGCTTATTTAAGCTTCCCTTGTATTTTTATTGAAATACCTACAGCACTGGCATTGGTAGCTGGGGATTCTAATGACTAAAATTGTTGTGTATGCCCCAATTACACAAGTCTGTGAACTGATTTAACATTTTTTGCCTTTGAATAATTTAAGCAACGTTCAACAAGCTGAATTCTGAAAAAAAATGCAGAATTTTCTGTTTAGAGATCTTCATTAATTATAAGTTACCAGTAGCTCCAAGAAGCAAAAATGCCAATGAAAACTGAAGAAATGTTTTGAGAGAACACACATATTGCTGAATGTCTGCTCTCAGCCATAATAGTGAAACAAATCCTACTTCAGCTCTGAATACCAGCAACTGATAGGAGGCTGAAAAGGAGTGTTTAAGCATACTACAGTGTAGCTTTGTTTTCATTTTTATCTCACCTATAATTTTCAAAGAAGCACACAAAAATGTCCTGCTGCAATTTTGTATTCAACTAAGTTAGTTTTATATAAGATACGGTTTTCCAGAGTTTGGACCTCAACTTCTTCCTGTAATCTTCAGATTTCTTTTTCATTTTTTAAATTAGGCTGTATTCAAAAGATATTTAATACTTCTTTTCTAGATTAGGCTTGTTGTTTGTTTTCCAGAACAATTCAGTGCGAGCCCTTGTAAAATGGTGCACTGCAGGTATTGAGGACTTGGATAAATTGTATGTATAATACAGGAGCTTTTATTATTCAGGTGGGCAGAAAATAGAAGATTTTGAAGCTGTATTTATTGCCATTCACCTATGACTGAGAGCCAGATTGATGCAGCTCATACCCATTTCATTCTGTAGTTACAATTTTGGTAGACATTGTGTGGTGCCTGAAAAGGTCCAGGTTTTTGCCTTTGTTTCTGCACGCAAAGCAGGCTGCAGGTATCCAGAAAGCTCAGGTTGTGCACGTCCTCTGAGCAACATTCCCAGGAGAGGATGGGACCAGACAGGTCTGGCAAGTCTGTGCTCAAGGCAATCACTTCCTTTGAAATGCAGTCATCCTCCAAAATATTTTCTTGAAAGAGACACCTGAAGCATGTATTGAGAGAGAAGGAGGAGATGCAAATAAGAAAAAAAATCTTTAAATTTCCCATTGTCTTGCACACCGCAAGTTCAGCCTTGCAGTTCTGTGAGATGTGTTGTATTTATATTTTATTGTACAGTGTGTTCCTCTGCATCTGCTTTCCTCTCAGGCTTTTCCGTAGTTCAGCTGAGCACGTATCCTTTAATCAGACTGCAGTCCTCAACCCTGTTCAAAAATGGGTAAGAGACCAGAAAAAGACATAAAGTGCTTTTCTTATTTACCCTAGAATTTCACCAACCCCTCCCCTCCATATCTATACTTATATATATTATATATATGTAATTATGGGAATGAATCATACTGAAAAAGACAAAGAGTAGTGAATCTGTAATTTAACTGGGTTGTGGGAGAAAAAGTACAAACTGTAGTGGCCAGATACTTTCTGAAGAGGAGAACATTGTGAGATGAATGTGGAATTAATATGTATGACTAGTATTTCCTGAACACAACTGCTGGAAGGGTGGATGCATGATGAGGTTTTAGGATTCATCAGGATCCCTTCTGGATTGTTCAGGAATTGATTTCACAGATGGAGGGAAGGGAAAACCCAGTAAACTGATGTCCTTCAGCATTTGTGTATCAGTGTCCTTCTGAAGTTAATATGAGCAATATTTTGGTGATTATGGGTTTTCAAAAACCAGTAAAAGCTGAAATGAAAAATATTCATAGATTCAGAAGACAGTCGCTGAAATGGCCCAATTTCGATTACATGAAATAATGGTCAGTGGTCAGAGGGGTAGGAATATGATACTTAGATGCTAATCTAGGATGAGAAATTGATACCAGGTTTTTTAAATATAGTTTATGTAGCATATTTGTCTCAAAGAGAAACATGCTGGATTTTTTTTTATGTAGCTGAATACCTTGAGCTCATTTATCTGTTATTTGGACATAGGTAATCCAAGGTAGTTTCTTCCAGTTTAAAGACCTTGTCAGTGTTTTTCTGTTAACTGAAAGATATTTAACTTGAGGAGAAACAGTCAATATATTTATGATTAATTATCTAGATTTGCAAACAAGGATTGCCAGTGGGTGCCACCAGCTGCTGAAAATCCTTTGGAGGAGGAGAGCCCTCCCAGGGCTCTGTCACATGTGAGGCTCACTGGGGACATCCGTTTGGTGAAATATTCAGTCACCCTCCACGACACACTCAAATGCTGGGGAAGATTCTGAAAGGGCACAAGAAACAGAATGTTGTGTGGGCCTGAAAAGGGCTGCATGGCCAGGGATTGATCAACTAACTTGAAAATGTGAGAGTTTTGTAATTTTGTGTTCCATTCTATCAATAAGCAGCAGAAGGAAGAATTGACTGATTTAAGAAGTCAAATACAACTTGAGAAAGCAAAGTTTTCCAGGATGAGACAGGATCAGTATCCTCACTGAAGTTTACCTCAAACTTGGTGAAACATTAAATCAAGAAACTGAGAAATCTTTGTGAAATAAAGAGAGTTTATTTTAACATCAATAAGTAACAGATGGAAAGGATGCTTTGTAAAGAGGCAGACATCCACAGGAAGAGAAGGTGAATGGAGCTTCAAGGCAGGAATACGTCTAATTAAGTCCAGTAAATCACTTCCTCTTTATCTATAGGGGAGAACAGGAGAAGGGAGGCCAGGTGGAATGGCTTTACTGATGATGTAGCTGCCACTGGGAGAAAGCCAAGTTGCAGTTATAAAGGATTACATTTATTATTGGCTACTAGATGATAAATTTGTACTGATTTCCCCTGAAGAGAAAGTAGGCTAAAGAGACCTAAGATGTACTTATAAGATACAGATGTTGCCTCAGTACAATGGATAAAAGGGTTCTCCTGTAGTGAGGAGAGATTAGCTGGACAGCATCCCTGAAGGTTGTACATTTAGCATGTGAACAGTGAAAAAATGGAGCACAATAACAATGGAAGATAAATTTGAAACAGCTGAAGTAGAAATGAGATCATATAGGACCCTTTCAAGGATACTTCTTTTTTTTTTTTCCTTTTAATGACCTTAGTGGACTTTCTTGAAAAACAGTAGTTTGTCATAAGCTTTTAGTTAGGACTATGTTTAAAGTTACTTTAGAAGTATTGAAGAGATAAAACGCCTTTTGTTTTAAGGTTTGGCTTAAGTACCCAGTGGGTAATTCTTCCTTTACTGCTTTCCAAACAGGTGTTCTCCCACTTTCCTTTGAAGCCCTGGCGCTGCCACTGTCAAGGATCCCATCTCAATAACTGCCCAGTTTTAAAACTTGTTTTGAACACTCTTCTGCCAGAACCACATGCTGCATGCTTAGATTTACCAGAATAAATTCACAGAAGTCAATGGAATTAGCCTTGATTGAACAGAGAATTCAGAATGTGGCTTAGGATGTTGGATGTTACAATATTCATTAAACAGCACGTAGATCCCCAGTGGATGAGAGCTGCAGGTCTCAAGCACAGCACAGCCAGGCACTTGCCTTCGCACAGACTTCTCTGTCTGCCCTCTCTGCAGATTGTTACATCCCCCTAAAGAAATTATCAAAGCCTTTCGAGGCATGGGAATGACCCAGGAAATGTAGATGATGTTTGCAATGTAGATGCAGCTTGAGGATGCGGATCAAAGGCACTGTGGATGCTGGGATTCAGAGTTTGGGCTCACGCCCATTTTGTAAATGAGGCACATGCAGAATGCGTGCAGATGAAAAGAATCCTTTACCTGGCTTTTTTCCTCTATGCTCAGCTTCACTCTGTAAGTGATGTGTAAATGTCTGTTAGTCCTCCACAGAGATAATGAGTCTTTTTCTCAGCATGCTACAAGCCGGGCATTAGTGTTCTTTCCTATACACTGGACAAAACATTGTGGAAGAAATAGGAATTTAGCTTGTATAAATTAATCTCTCTTAATTCAGTGTGCTGCAAGTAACTTCACATACACATCTTACAATAAAACAATGCTGAAAAGCACCGAGTCAGTCATAACAAAGCAATGTTAGTGGACTCTTTAAAAATTTGACCTGCAAAATAGAGTATTATATTGGAAATTTAAGATGGCCATGAGAAAAAAAGAAATCTCAAACAAAGGAGCAGATGCACAGCTAGTTTAGAGAATTTATTGGTTTAGCTTTCACATCGAAATTAGCAGCAAAAGGAAAAGGTTCTTTACTCAGGAGAGTTCAATTTATCCATTGTTTTAACATTTTGTGCCCTAAGCTAAAGCCACAGTTCTTTTTCTTCGGAATAGATCCAGCAGATTCCAGCCGTAGAGCCTGTGGTTTTCGAACTCAAGAAGCTGTAAATTTTATAACTCTGCGCCCTGCGGTCAGAGCTGCTGAGTGTTGTGTCTGAAGTCAGGTGGTTGGTGTGTTAAAGGTAGACATTAAACAGTTCTGTTGAGGAACTGGAAATGTTTAAGGAGGTTGTTTGCCAGCTGTAAATTTGGGAGCAAATGCCAGTTGGCTGAAAAGATGCTGGAATGCATCCAGTTAAGTAGACTAGCGCTGGAGGTCTTTCCAAATTTGTAGGTCTGATAACTTGGCTGAATATGCAGACTTCAGTTATTGGGTTGTTAAGAAAGGGCTTTATAATGAATGTTTGAAAATAGGATAGAAAACTTTTTATATGCTCATTACTTTGGCAAAATTGCAACTTTGCAATAGTATTGCATTCCTGATGAAAACTCGGTCAAACATTATACATCGTGTACTATTTTGCAGCTGAGTGCCAGGGACTTCAAAGCATATGGTTTTGTGCCCTGCAATGTTTTTTTCTCCAATACTATTCCATAGTTTGATTTTGCCCTTCTTCTACATAGCTGGGATGATACAGGAGGAGAGACACCTGACTGTGATGCGGCTCCTGCTTGGTGAACATTCCCTCCCATAGCCTGCTGGGTGGGAAGGGGCTCTGGCTTTGGCTGCTGGCCAGGAAGTGGAGAGGAAGTTCCCTTCTCCTGCCTGCTGGAATTGTGGCTACTTCCCAATGTGCAAGGAGGGGGTGTAGCCCAAGGTCTTAAAATGTGTATGGGCCAGCTTGCCTGGTGTGCAGGATTTACCCCCCAAGCACTCACCCAGCTGCGAGCTCCTTGCACCATAGTGTGGTTGTTCTCTGAAGGGATGGATTCTCGTGGGTCTTGTTCTGACTCGTCCCAGATCGTTCCCTTCACTCTGCTGAAGCACCAGGAGAATACAGCAGGAATAAAACTGCCACTCTTACCTTCTCATCCTCCCCCTTTCCTGTTCTGAACTCTGTGTTCAGAATGCATTCCATCTGTTCCTTGCCTCCACTGTCACAAAGAGCACTTTCAGAAGACAAATGTTCAGTCTAATACTTCAAGATATTTTTATTAGAAAAGTTTTAAACTTTGCTGCTTTTTGGCCACTGGCACAGCGCAGCTTTATGATAGTTGTCAGAATCAAATGAGATGAGGACTAACCCTTACACAAGGTTTTGTGGTATGGACAAAACCTCCTCCTCCTTTGACACAGCTTATTAAAAGGCCAGACAGAATTTCAGCCTCTACACTTGAAGGAACGCAGAGCACCTACTGAAATGGGAGAAAGTGTTTCTGGCTGCCTAAGATGCCACGATCTGTGCTAATACCTTAGACTTGTAGGATGAGTAAAAGTAAATTACAGCATTTTGAGCTCTGGTCTGTAAGACGAACCAGGAAAGGCATTGTTGTAAATGAAGAATAGTATTCCAGGGCTCAGTTCTTACTACAGTTAACACACTGCATTTTTTTTCTGAAGCACATGTTCTGAAGCTTTAAACCAGATATTTTTCTCAATTTGTCCTTGAGGAAGAACAATAGAGTGAACACGTTATTGCAGCCTGTTTTATCTGGAAACTCTAATGCTAATGGACTTGGGGTTCAATATTCAAACTCTAGAACACCTGTTTTAGCAGTTGGACTTCTTGCTATCAGCAAATCTGATAGATTTGCAAAAATAAAAATTTATATGGAAGAGATGTTTTCCTTCATCTGAAGGGGCTGTTAAATCTTACCACATTTACATCAGATAATGATGAATAACCAAGGGAAAAAGAAAAGTCCTGAAAAAAGTTACACTGGGAATGGTTTGAATAGAGTACAGCAAACAGGGCACAGAAGCACACCCTGGTGAAGGAGCCTAAAGTGAAATACAGAAGCTTTGTGAGATGCTCATTAGTGAGCCCCATGTTTTGGGAGCACTGAACACTACAGAGGTTTCCTGGGAAGCCAGTAAGAGATCCAGAGATCAGGGATGCATCTGTGCAGGGCAGAGAGGAGTTGCACAGCAGTCTCAATTCTCATGTTTCCTAATTTCAGAGCATTCCAAATTAATCCCATTCCTGTGAAATAGGTGTGATACATACTTGCATCTCTGACTCTGCCCCTAAAGCAGATCTGGTAATACTATTTCTACCAAGAATTTTCAGTCAAAATAGAGGTCAGTAATCACTCTCAGATCTATTTCTTCCGTAACCTCACAGGTATTCTAGGGTGCTCATGAAATAAGCTTGGATGGCTGAAAAAATTCACATGAAATACTGGATTTACCTGTGCTTGAAGGAGTTTCTAATCTGAACCCTCCCAGGAGAAGGCACATACTCTACAATTCATTTGGAAGTATTTGCCTTTGGCAGCCCTAATTGCTGTATTCTCAGTTTGGATCGTTATTGAGGTTCCCTGACTGAAATAAAATCTTTGGCTACTAAGAATGGAAACTGTAGCATCCGTTTTTCTTTCTTCTAGAAAAGTAAACACTGTGCAGTCCAGATCCTTCATGTGTTCAACATTGAGCTGCAGGTCATGTAAATTTGGTCTGAATTTTCACTGTCATGGGCAATTTCTGTTTTCCAGTAGATACATTTTCAGAATACCTTAAAACCCTTGGCTACATTTCAAAATGTTATTATATTCCTTGGTGTTAAACAACATAAATGCAAGTTTGTTGCTGTTTTGTGAAACCAGTCTATACAGAGATCAGTTCTACTTGTACGGATTGCTTAAGTGCTCAGGTCAGACATTGTGTAAACTTAATGGATAAGTTATTAATATTTTGAATGGCAATCATTAACATAGATTTAAATTGTACTTGAAATGCTAATGCTTCTCAAAAGGCATATTTAGGAACTGACTGCACCTGCTCTTTATATTACTGTGACAAGATCCATATTGGTGAAGAGCTAAAACTTATTAGAGCTCTGTAACTGTAAACTCCTGCACTGTTTCTCTTAAGTGTGGATATAAATGCACTTTGCTGCCAAAAGTTTCTAAAATGAATGTTGTTAAGTAGAAATTTCTCCCCAAATTTAGGTATGTGTCAGGTGTTCATGCATCTTGCAGTGATTATAATTCAGTCTTGAAATGAATACAGTGAATGAAAACTGCAATATAATTCACCACTAAAATAGTACACCCTCGAGAGCTGGGCTCCCTGAGTTAAATGGAAAAGATTGGTATTATGGTCAGTAATCACACTTTCTATAAATTTTCTAACACATTATGCTGAAATAGTGAATAAAAGATTTTTCCGATCTTTTTTTCCTCTGTAGACACCCAAGGGCAGGTTCTTTTCTGCACTGAAGCTTTATCAGCTTCAATCACCATGAGAAAAATTCCAGCTGAAGGTCTTACAAACAAAAGTTATCACCAGTCCACATAGAAAACAGTTTTTTTACAAGAAAGACACTTGTGTTTTATACCCTCAGCCTCGAGAACTGAGGAAGCCAGCCCCAGCCCCACAGCTGTGCTGCTGCTTTGCTGAAGCTTCTGCCAGGAAAGCATTTGAGTCCTGCTTGGTGGGCAAAGGCTTCCTCCTTGCTGGAAGGATCAGCCTGGACTTTGCTTGCTAAGGAGAGGAGATGTCTCCCACCCCCAGATCCCGAATCCACGCCCTGCAGTGTCCCAGGCAGTGTCCAGGAGCCAGTGGGCTCCCAGTGAGTGCAGGAGCTGCTGGGTCAGGGCCAGGGCAGGGGGCTCTGGGGGTGATGTTCCACCGCTGCTGCAGGCGGTGCTGCTTCACTACCCTGTCAGATGCCCCTGATTTTCGGGAGGGGACTCCGTGTTTCTGCACCCCTGTGTTCCAGGCCCTGCAGGTGTTGGTCCAGGCAATGCTTTGCTGCTTAAGGAATCGCTTCGATGGTTTTTCCTTTGGGTCTCCTGAAAATCCTCTCACAGGCATGCTGTGTGTACATGTATTTTGTGTGTATCTTGTTTAGTTCATCTTCCTTCAGACTGACAGAATCCTTTTTTTTTACCTCTTCCCCCCACCTTTTTTGTTTTTTAAACAACCCCCAAATATCCCTCCTCAGATCTTGTTACAAGGCAAAAATCCTGGGATTGCTTGGGAATATACATTTGCCAAAACCAGCATTGAAGACAAGACGTCTGTCAGAAAACACAGCTACTCCTGGGTGACGGTGCAGTCTGAGTGCTCAGCGACCTGTGGTGGTGGTAGGTAACTTTCCCACTGCCAAACCTCTTCTTCTTCATTTGGTTTTTAAAGCACCTCAAATCTTTCAGCTGCCTTTAATTTTGCAAACGTGTATCGGTACATACAGGGGGTTACACCGAAGACCTGGTCCTTATTTTTTTATCTGATAACTTAAACACAGAGGAAATAACTTTGTGTTGCCTTTATAGTAAAAAATATTCATGCCAGTGAGTCAGTCTTTTTTGTTTAGGTCAACCCATATGCATATGATATCTGCCTGTTGAAGTAATGTGGAAATTAATTATATACTTTGATGTTGTAATTTGGGAACGTAGAAAGGTACCAAATAATTAGGAAAATTTATCCTATCTGTAGAGAGCAACCAAAGATTAAATTATTGTCAAGACCGCCACTGACAGTTGCACCCCCGTCTTCTCACTGTTTAATTACGAATATTTTAATTCTGCCAGTACAAAGTCTGAAGTTCCACGTAAGCTGAGGGCTTCTTATTGCCATATTCCTCTTTTCCTGCACAGACATCTATTTGTTTTTATAAATCCTGCATGTTTTGTCAGTGGAAGTAATTCTGGGATGTAATGAAAGCAAAAAACTGGCGTGTGGGAAGTCTGTAATACCAAAGGATAGGACTGGGTACTGAAGGAAATGCTCCTGTATTGGCAAAAAAGTTCAGGTGAAATTCAGGAATACCTTGCTGGTTTGTTGTCAGAACTTCACAGCACCTCAGTAAATGGTTTATGGAAGAAAGATCCACCAGGAGCATTGCAGCCATAAAATATGACAGCTGTGTTTTCTTCCTTGCCTTTAAAAGGCTGCAGCATGGATATAAAAGTGATGGAAACAGTCTTGTTTCCAGATTTGATTCACTGTGCCCAATGAACCATGTGAGAGGTGAATGATCAATCTCAGTTAAAAGATGAATCTATAAAATCACTTAAGGCATTTCTGTCATGGTTCTGCTGCTGACACTTGATTGAGTTTAAGGTACAGGGACCTGCAGAACTGTGGAGTCTGTAGAGATTCACTGTAAAAAGTTTACAGAATGCTTATTTGCAGTTTTCCAGTGCGTGAGGAGGGCTCTAAGCAAGCACTGCTAGTGTCTGCAGGGAATTAGGATTTGAATAATTACTAATTTTTGCTGAGGGAAGAGCCTGCAAATCTGCTGTTTATAGCTAAAATGTTTTATCTGACTTCAGTAGTGTCTGTGCTACAGAGAAAGAAATCAGTGTTAAAAACATGTTGCCGCATAAACCCATATTTTATTTAGTTCAAGTCAGTGGATTTGTACCAAGGATGAGTTTAGACTCGTTTAGTTAAAATTGTTCCTTACTACTCTTTTCTCTTCCATTTCGAATACATGTTTATTGCAGCGTATTCTTTCCTAACCCTTCCACAGGACACGTTACAGCAAAAGCAATTTGCTTGGAAGATCATCGTGCACGAGTCAACGCCTCCTTCTGTGGCCCAAGGACGAAGCCTTTAACTGAAACAAAACTGTGCAACACGAATCCCTGCCCAGCATAGTAAGTCCTCTGGGGTTTTGTGCCTGCTGGCCGTGCCCTGTGCCTGGCTGTGCCACGGAGGGATCCTCTCGGGGGCACGCGGGACTGTTTGCCTGCTGCACGGACCCCTCGTGCTCCGTAACGTGAGCCAGGATTTGTTAAAGATTTTCTGCCCAAGGCTCCCGGTGGGGTTTTGGGTCTGATGCCTAAAGCAGGGGCTCCTGAGGGCTCTGTCCCCGTGCTGGGGTGACACAGAGTAAATCCAGCTTTCTCGGGGGCTCCTTCTGCCACCTTTACTCATCTTGAATCACTAAGCCCATTTCCTGAGTAAAGTGCTACTCCCTGCGTGGAAGCTTGGCCCCATGACTCACATTCCACATATTAGATTAGGTTAAAAGAGTCTTGTGAAGTGTAATTAGTGATTTTTGGACAAAATGTCCCACAGAGTATTGTGATGCCAAGAAAAGGTCTATCTAAACCAAACAAGCTGCCAGCAAAGCTCCTGGTGCCCACAGAAATAAATATGAAGGCATTGCCTGTGTGAACAGTCCTATTTTCTAAAAGATGTAAGAAAGGTGAGATGCAAAGGAAGACATTGACATATAGATAAGCACTTAGAATCCAGCTGGGCTAAATCAATTTAAAAACCAAGGGAGTTACACTGATTTATAGTAGCTGAAGTAGGGGTCCTTTGGAAAAAAAAAGTTGTGCACTCATATAATTAAGCACAGTATTATGTGGCTTAGGATATAAATGGATAGATTAAAGGACACAGTGGCCATCTTTCTTCTGCTGGTTATTTCACTTTTGGATTCCTGGCTTTGCAACCTCAGCATTATTTTAATTTTATATTAAAGACTAGAAAAGCTGTATTATGTTGGACAATACATTTGAACCTCCAGAACAGGAGATTTTCTAAAGGAATATGTTGAAAAAGTTCAGAGTGTTTCAGTCAGTGGGAAGTAAATACACTTGAAGATGCATTGAAGCAGAAGAAATGGAGGAGGGGTCTAGACCTGGCATCATCTGCTGGTTTTACTCTGGGGTGATAAAAGCAACAATAAAAGCAGTTGGCTAAGCCTGCTCCCATACTTCATAAAATATCCCATTTGATGGTGTTTAATAGGAAGCATTCCTCGTCCCCCCCAGTCCAGGGGAGAATGGTGGGGCAAAGCAAAAAGATGCATATGTTCTGCAGTGACTTTGGTTTTACTTAAAAATCCATACTTTGCAATATGTTGAACAAACTGAAAAATAGCCCAGTAATAGTTTGGAATTTCCTGCACATTTAAAGAGTACAGCAGAGTGCACAGAATCCAAATGCCAAATTACACACTATGACCACAGAACGATAGAGATAAGGTTGAAATAATGGTACCATGACATGAGAGCCCCATGTTACTGCCTCAGCAGTTTCTCTAGATTGCGTTTAGCCACATGATTTTCTCGATACCAATTTTTAAGTAATCTTTGTAGCCAAACACAGTCTTTTCATTTGCAACTTATCTTCTGCCAGGACTATTTTTATCCAGTGAACACACACACACATGGATTGTCTGTGATGTCTCCAGGAGTCTTTCTGCTCTTTCTGCTTACCTTTGTTTTGATGTGGCATCATTATGCTGTAAAGCTCCACCCAAATCGGATTTATTTATACTGACCACACACAAAGTTTCTGTGTCTGTTAACCTGAGATTGTGATGTATTTTGAACATCCACTGATCTATATTTACCCTGAAAATGCTGGATATCCATTTTGACACACAGCGCAATGTTTTCATACTGAAATCACAGCTATTCTGTGATTTACTACTTTAAAACAAAATTAATGAGTTGTACCCTAAAAAGAGCACAAAAAGAAAAGATGTAAAATCCCCAAGCACCTCCAGGGAAAAACAGTTCAGCTTACTAATTAATTATTCTTAAAATCCTTAGGATACATTAATGCGTGGAAGATCTACATGTAGGACCATGCCTTAAATTAACAGGTTGCCATTCAGCTGAGTGAAACTGTGCCAGGATATCTCTGCTGAGGAGTCTGCCCAGAAACTCGCAGCATGTAATATTTCCCATAAACCCAAGACTGCCAACAGAAAAAAAAAAAAAAAAAAAAAGTAGGATTGATAAATACCATGGAGGAAACAAAAGAATGCTTAATAGCCAGAAAAATAAAGCAAACCCAGATACACCAGGCAGAACAGGCAGGGGAAGGAGGTGACAGATGAGATACAAGTGTGTCAGTTTGGGGACATAAAAGAGGCTCCAGACTTGTAAAGGTCAGTGAGGAATAATTGCTGCGTAAGAACAAAGGCTGATTGGTCTGAGTGGGACCAAACTACTGTCCCACACAGAAAGGCACCAGCACTGCACTCTGTTGTTGTTGGATTTCAGAGCTGCCAAATCTGGTCATAATTATTTAGTTATTTGAGCTAATGAAAGATACTCTTGGATCACAGCCCAGATAATCTTGGAAAATGGAAGTTTACTAGAGGACATGAAAGTAGGTTTATTGCCCTCTCCTCTGTGAAGAGGGGAGCTTTCTGGGCAGTTATGGTGAATAAACTCTTAGAATGAACACTTCTGGTCACTCTACCAATGACCATTGTCAGAAACATCAAGGCAAACTAATTAAAAGTTGTAAAATGGATTAAAACTCTTTTCCCAGAAGTTTGTCATTCAGTGGCCCAAATATTTATAAATCAGACAAAAAGGAAACTTCTGACGTGTTCTGGAATTACATAATGACTGACTTTTCACATTAATATTTCTTTGTCCTTAAATTAGTGCCTTTTACATTTCTCACTACTTTTGGCAGTTCCTGAAGTTGCTAGACACTGAGAGCTGGGATTTCTTCTATTCCCAAAGACATTTTTCAAAAATAGGCTTTTTATAAATTTTTTTACAAATTAAAATTAGCTTTGTTTTCAGGCAGATGTGAATAGACAGGCAAGTGGGATGCTGTGCATCTTTCACCCAGGACAAAAAAAGCTTTCTCATCGTTAAAACTGTATGTAAGCAGCTGTTCCAGTGGTCACAGGATTGATGCTGTGAGAAACCGTGGAAGCAGGATAGGCCAAGTGGTCAGATGGGAGACGTGAACCTTTTCCATGAAATAAATCATTAACAATTCGTCAAACTGTTTAAAAATCTTCGGTTTCATTTCAGTGCCAGGTCTTTGAATAAGATTTCTCAATGAGTAATCATTTAGTCATTGATAATTTCTTCTGTTTCCTCTCTTCTCTTTTCCTGTCTGGCCGTGGTTATGGTCTTACACTGGAAGCCTTCAAGGACAAAGACACTTGGTTGCATGTTTGCAAAGTGTCCCCCAAGGGCTGGGGACCCACTCAGTGCTTCAAGAACAGAAATAGCGAGCAGCTCCTGGTATTTCCAAACTGAACTTAGCCCAAGCAATTGGCAATAACCCCTCAGACTTTGTGTCACTTGAGGGACATGACGTGTAGCTGCAGCATCCCTGTGCCTCGAGCACACATTGCCCAACAGCTTGTGCTGGTTAAATTGCCTCTGTTTTATTTAGATTCTGCATCAACTGACTGCCAGATTTATTAGTCTGAGGACATGTAAATCATTGAGGCAGAGAATCATAAAGTCACAGCATGCTTTGGGTTGGAAGGGACCTTAAAGTTCATCTCGTTCCACCCCCTGCCATGGGCAGGGACACCTCCCACTGTCCCAGGCTGCTCCAAGCCCTGTCCAGCCTGGCCTGGGACACTGCCAGGGATCCAGGGGCAGCCACAGCTTCTGTGGGTACCCTGTGCCAGGACCTGCCCACCCTCACAGGGAACAATTTCTTCCTTATATCTAATCTAAACCTGCCCTCCTTCAGCTTAAAGCCATTCCCCCTTTTCCTTGTGCATTCCCTTCCCCTCCAGCTCTCTTCCAGGCTCCCCTTAGGTACTGGAAGGCTGCACTTAGGTCACCCTGGAGCCTTCTCTTCTCCAGGCTGAGCAACCCCAGCTCTCTCAGCCTTTCAGAGCCTTTTCATTTCCTCAAGACACCAGTGACAGGACTGCTGCTTTTAGGAGGCAAGTTCTTTCTGATGAATATGGGGCAGTAAGGTCTGACAGAAATGCCAGCATTTGTCACCCTGTGTGAGTGGAGTGAATCTCAGCACAAACACGGTTGGTACGTACTCAGGTGAATTCTATCTGATCTAATTACATCTTCTAATTATATCTTCTCCACCAGCCTCAACGGCAGCATCTCTCTCAGTCCCTGTGGAATTCCAGATTACAGGTCAGACCATAGGCAAGCTGGTTCTAGTAGATAAAAGCTATAAATAAACAATACTTGTTTTTCTGGTTGTGTGACTTATATTTCATCCCTAGCAGAAAGTTCCGTGCTTTGAAAATAGATTATGTAACTGCAGCTTTTTGATTGCTTGAACAGATACCAGTCCCTCAGGAGACAGGCTGAGCAGGATCCCTGGATAATTCACATTTGACAGGCGGCTCGTTTGTACCGATTTTCTAAAGCTAATTGCACTCCTGTGTTTCTAACACGTTTCCTTCTTTCAGCTGGTCAGCAGGAGAATGGAGCACGTGCAGCAAGTCTTGTGGAGGGGGACAGCAAAGCCGTCTCATTCAGTGTGTGCAGAAGAGGGCTTTCCAAAGAGAGGAGGTGGTGGCCCATTCCCTGTGTCCTGTCAGCACCCCAGCACAGGTGCAGGTGTGCAGTAGTCAGGACTGCCCACCCGAATGGAGCCCTGGCCCATGGTCTCAGGTAACTTGGAGAAAAAAGTACATTTTTGTCTGCTGGCATAAGGAAAATACTGCAGAAAACTCTCCTCAGCAAGAAGAATAGTGCAAACTTTGTGGAGATCAGTGCTTTGCAAGTGGCTTCATTCATGAGGATAATATGTAAACCATGTTTGTATAAACACCTAACCTAAATGTGCATGTAACCAGCCTTCAGAAGGGCTGGCACACGAGGGCTTGCCAGAAGTGGGCATGTGGTGTTCTTTTAGGTACACACAAACAGATGGGTAATTCTTTCTGGATTCGTAATTTAAGGCTCTATGAATTCTTCAGACCAACAACCCTCTATGAGATTACTTCCCAAGCAATACTAAGTTCTCTCAGAGATGGCAGGCAGTCAAGGAATGAAGCAATACCTGGGGTTAGGGTTGCATATTGCACACGCGTGTATTCATTGTGGGTTGATAAATCTGTGATTTACACATTCTCACTTCTCACCACTCACTTCTGTGCTTTGCCTCTGTTAGAGTAACTCTCCTGCAAGCAGTGTTGCTGCAGGGATTGCCGTGAGGTGTGCACACCCTGCTGTACACAGCTGCCTGACACTCAACCACCTGAGCTAAAAACCACACAAAACTCAGCTCTGCTCCCTCTTTCACTGCTGTCGATGCTGTTCTTGTAAGAATAAATTAAGTACTGACACATCCGGCATTTAAGAAAGAGCTGACAGTACCCTTACAAAAGGAGCTACATTCATTTTATTTTTCCATCTTCATTTAGTGAGATTCAAGATGGATTTCAATTAGCTGAAAAATCTATTACTTACGTGTTCTATTCTTGGTACTGTTACTCTTTAGGTGTTCAAGAACATCTTGACCTCAGCCCTCCCAGCTGAGCATGAACTGCCCTTGCAGGGCAAAATAAGACAATTACAAAAAATCCATTTTCCTCCTCTTTAAGAGGTGTAAAATTCAAATTGGGATTTTCAAATAAGCCCATAAAAATTAAGTTCACCAGTGCTGCTGAAATATAGTGAACAGGCCTATTGAGCAAGTTAGTAAAGATTTTAGGATTCAGCTAAAACTGTTATATTGCAGACTTAAAAGATGTTAAGAGGAAAAAAAATGTAAAATCATAGAATGACAGGTTTGAGTTGGAAGAGACCTTAAAGCCCATCCAGTGCCACCCCTGCCATGGGCAGGGACACCTCCCACTGTCCCAGGCTGCTCCAAGCCCCAGTGTCCAGCCTGGCCTTGGGCACTGCCAGGGATCCAGGGGCAGCCACAGCTGCTCTGGGCACCCTGTGCCAGGGCCTGCCCATCCTCCCAGGGAACAATTCCTTCCTAACATCTAATCTAAACCAGCCTCTCTGCACAAATCAGTGTCATTTTAAATGAAAAGATCGTTTTCTTTCTTTGGGGAAGGGTTAAACCTACAGATATTCAGCATGCAGGTATTTCTGTTACATCCTCAGCACAACTGTGCTTTCATGAAATCTTCTAAAAACATTTGTAATTTGATACACAGAGTGATTCTGCCTTGGAACATGCCCCATAATTACTAATAGAAAGAACAGTTAGAAGAGGATGCAAGAAGGTAGGAAGCTGGCAGCATTATTTCAGGGCTCTTTGCTTCATTTCATCACAAATGGCTCATTCAGGCGTTTTGTTGTGTGTAAGGCAGTGAAAACCACAGCATGTCTGTTCCACTGAACCACGGCTCAGCAATGCATATTTATTCTGGTGACTCATCCTGAGCTGCAGTTGGCAACTCAAGTATCTCCTTAACCATTGTCTGTATCAGATTCTGTCTCGAGGTGAGCTTCCTTTGGCGAAGGAGTTGTGTATCAGTTCCCTGGGCAGTTTTCTCTGCCTCGATCTCATCCCTCTAGGCCAAGGTGAAGACAAAATGACAAATAGCCGAGAGCATCTTGCCCTGGGAGATTCTGTGATGGGAGCTTAGGACCAGCTTTTAACTATGCTGAGCAGGGAAAAAAGCATTTTGCTCACAAAAGCATTTTGCTCACAAGTCCAGCTTGCCTCATCTACAGAAGAGAGATGTTATTTGTCTGCTCTACATGGGGGCTGAGAGAGTTCACAGCTTACATTAAGAAAGCACTTAGGACAATGTTTTAGAAGTGACACACAGATGTTACTGTTACTTATTTACCAATAGAATTTCAAGTTTATATCAGGATGGCAGCTGCACAGCACATTAGCCATGCGTTCTGTGCTCTGCTGGAAAACGCAAATAATGCCAATTTTTATTTCCTCTAGTTCAAATAAGTCTTTCTTTCCATCACAGTGCTCCAAGACTTGTGGGAGAGGTATTAAGAAACGGGATGTCTACTGCAAGAGTACTGGCTCTCCTGAGGTGAAGATCTTGCCTGAGAACATGTGCAGCACAGACCCTAAGCCTGAGTCCCAGCAGACCTGTGTGCTCGGACGCTGTCCCAAAAATGACCGGCTCCAGTGGGTGATTTCTTCCTGGAGTGAGGTAAAGTGGTGCAGTTTCATGGTTCACTGCCTGCCCTTGGAAATGTTGGCTCAGGGACACGCACAAACCACAGGGAGGAAAGGAAGCTGAGCTGTCGTTGGAAAATCAGGTGTTGTAGGCGAGGTGTGTAAAGCCCAGATGCAGATAGATGCACTGCAGTGTTAGTCACTGACTCGAGTTCATGTTTCAGTTCACACTTTATGGAGCGTGGGCTTGGTGGGATTAGTTCTGTGATGCTTTTATAGTGCACAGTTTGGGGTGTGTCACGCATCACACGCTCCCCTTTACCTGCACGTGTTTGGGAGGCTGCAGAAGCTGTGCTTTGCCCCTGCAGTGCTCAGCCTCCTGCGGGCCCGGCCTGCGACGGCGAGAACTCAAATGCGGCGAGAAGAGCATCCACGGGAAGTTGCTCACCTTCCCTCAGAGGAGATGCAGGAACATCAAGAAACCAAACACCAACCTGGAGGAAGCTTGTAACAAGGGAACCTGTCCATCCCAGACGTTGTATAACATGGTGTCTGGCTGGTATTCCTCGCCCTGGCAGCAGGTAGGGATGGGAGAGCAGAGGTGGCATGGCACAGAGGGGCTGCCTCCAGTGCTGACAGTTCCCAGGGGCCTCCTGCACGCAGCCATTCCCTAAGGAGGACCACACCACTCAGCCACTGAGATGGGATGCAGCTGCTCCACATCCATCACATACTGGGGTGCAGCTTGTTACTTTGTCCTGAAACTGAAGAATGTCACCTAAAAATGTTATTCATGCTTGAGAGGCACGACATTCCACACTCATTTTCCAACTCTTTCTTCTCAGTCCTCTTCGAAGTGCACTGTGGTTGAACTACTGCATATCTCTATGCACAATGTATTTGAGCATCTGCACAGGTTGCCTGGAATTCCCTAAATACTATGATTAATTGTGGGATCAGTCTGTATTTGTTTCTACATTCTTTCAAACAAGCTTCTGTATTTCTGGAACTTATCTGCTTTATGAGTCATATATCAATGAGACACGCACTCATTTAATAATATTTACATGAAACAATGTATGCCTGACAATTGCAATCAGATGAAAATGATCACATTTATCTTAAAGACAACTTTTCATGAAACACATACAAGTAAAAGGCTTATTAATTTTAAAATACTTCATAGCTCTTCCTGCAAACTCATAGTGGTTTTCCCCAGATACTGCCATAATTATGGTTCCAATGGGAGTTTTATCTGTGTTCAGGCAGCAGGGTTGGGCCCAGAGGCTCAGAGATCAAAAGAAATCGGTGCAGACAATCAGGAACAGGTTTCTAAAATGTTCAGTTTCTGTCTTGATGCCTAAGTAAGGAACCAGATTTTCAGCTGAGTCCTTAAATAACCAAAAGACGCACACATCTTTGAAAAGTTTGCCCTGATGGGGGTTGGTGAGCAGCAGCACGTCTGATCCTGCCCTCTCTTCCTTTGAAAGTCTCATCCAATGCCCTTGAAAGCTCCCCCTTTGGCTTTCAGGGGCTCCCAGAGTCTGTTCAGTGAAAGACAAGGTTTTGTTTTCCCCCTGCTCAGTGCACGGTGACCTGTGGCGGGGGAGTGCAGACCCGGAGCGTGCAGTGCCTGCGCCAGGGCAGACCAGCTGCTGGCTGCCTGCCCCAGCAGAAACCAGCGGTCCTGAGAGCCTGCAACACCAACTTCTGCCCAGTCCCTGTGAAAAAAGGTAAAACTCAGCTCTAGATGCTGCAGTGGGCTTGGTTGCTTCGAGTTCTATACCACCCAGCAAACATCACCTTTTCACTACACCACTGATCTGGCCTGTTCCGTCATAAATGGGTTTTTTCCCCAGACTTCCAGGTTTACAGTAACTCTCTGATATGAACAGCACCTCTCTTCACCAAGTGAGCCCTCTTAAAGCAGACTTGGGAGCTGGCACTGGAGATTTTAATAAAAGGGACATGTTAAAAAGAAGTGTGTGAAAAAGCTGTGCTGTTTGGTTCTGAGCTGCACGTTTATACTGTCTTGTTGAGTAACACAGACATTCTATACTGGTACTGTTCTGTGATTAATAATAGCAGCTTTGGAACTAAGCAATAAGATTTTGCCATTTACTTTTAGTCTTTCAGATTGCACCCAGATCCTGGGATTCCAAAATGTCCTTCTTTTCTTACTGCTTCTGACCAGTGCATGACACGCAGCCAGGGAACATGAAATTAAGGTCTCTCTCCACTTTCATGTCTACTCTATCCCTCCACCTCTTCAGTGTGAGAAGGGAGAGGGGAGCAAGAGGTTTTGTGCCACTTGGAATGTCGGAAGGGGAATTCTCTCAGCACCACCATAGACAGAGAGTGGTGCATTACCCCATTCCAGAGATTTGCTTGCAGGATGGTTACTGTTTGTGACCTCTTCCTAACTGCGTGAGAAAAGCTCATGGAGATCCATGTTTGTCCCACATAATCTGGTTATCTAGGTGTGCTAAAGCACTTTAAACAGTAACTTTCAAAATACTGCACATTAACTGACTCGTTACCTTTTTAGCACTGGGAGCTGGAAGCAACCTCTATAAAGCAGAGGCTGGATTGCACGAGAGAGGTGGTAATGGAGCTGGGAGCAGAGGTCAGGCTCTGGCCCTGCATCTTGTAAACTGACATTAGCCAACCACCCCCACGTCTGCCCCAATTCCTGACATTCCCTGTGCACAAAACCCCCTGTGAAACCCAGTGAGATCCTAACAGACCATTCTGCTGCATCAGCTCGAGATGCAGCGTATCAGCCTCATCTATCAGGGGACCTCAATCCAAACAAGGATATGGAGATGAAATGGTCCTAAAAGGGATAAGTAAATAGTTCTGCTGTTTTTATCAGTAAATGTTGCTAACACTTCAAATTAACATTCCTAAAAGGTTCTGCTTTACTTTGGAGTTTCTGTATAGCTTCCTTTTCTGTTAGGATATAGCAAGGACTTTTCTTTCACCCCTGTTTTCCCCTGCTATATTTCATGTCTGAAGTACTGTCTGTTATTAATTTTGGCCTTGGCCTGTTTCTCTCTCTCCTCACATCTGCAGGAGCCCTTTCCCCTTTATTATACCTGGGTCGCCAGGCTCTAGAGATCAATTATCTCCTCGCTGCTCTCTAACTTTCTGTCTAAAGCAGCAAAAAGAGAGGAAACCAGCTGTGCTGGAATCACATTGAAGCAAATCAGTCTCTATTATCAGCCACGCAGCTCCAGCTCAGCGATCACAGGCAAGAAATTAATGTTTCAGGGAGAGTTTGCACACTTTCCTAGACAAACTGGGTCATTTCCATCCCTCTCTAGATGCAGTTACGGTCACCGTAACTCAAAGTAAATCCAGCTGCTTCAAATGAATGAAAATCTGAACAACTTATAAATACTTGGGTAAATAGAAATAAGGAACTGACTGCTTGATCCCCATCCACTGAATTTTGTGGGACTCTTTGTGTTCCTTCCAATAGTCCTTGGATTAGGTCCCAATTTCAGCCGTACCTCTGCAATATTAGCATTGCCCTCTGATCTTCAAAGGGGGCATAGAGATTTATTAACGTGGCCTCCTCAGTGCTTATACTTTCTTTTTAAACTGTAATTTCTAATTTTTTTTAAATTTACTCTTTCACAGTAGGAGGCCTCCTTCCTGTCTTGAGCAGAACAGCTTTCCTTCCTTTCTGTTGTGTGTGTTTTTCATCTGTTGTCTGCCTTGGGTCCTCCCAAATCCTGTCTGGTGGCAGCAGGTGAAGGAGTGGGAAGGCTGGTGCTGAACTCCCAGCTGGATCCCTCCTGGCACTCCATGCAGAACAGAAAGGCAGTGCTGTGGAGTGGGAAGGCTGCAGTTCAGTCCTGAGCTCCCCAGTTCCTGTTCAAGAACAGTGTTTTCTTTCCATACCATTAGAATTTAAAGACAAGCTCATATTTTTAAAACCTGAGGGGAAAAAATGGCATATTTAAAAAGAATTATTATTATTGAATTATTTTATTTTTCATTCAAATAAATTTGAGGGTGATAAAGGCGTACAAAATCACCTTTGCCATCATATAAGAGGGAATAAACAAAGAGCAGTGGTGATTAAACCAAAGAAGTTCCTGTGGAGAGATGGAGATGCCTCCTGGCCCACGGAACGTGCAGAAGTTGCCTGGGCTCTGAGAGGGAGCATTTATCTGCTTCCTTCCAGTAACTGATCTGAGAATGCAGACAGTGGTGGCTAGATTTTTGTTCAGTCTCCTTGTAAATTCCTTTTATTGACCATGTAAACAGTAGTTCTGAGAGTTGAACGAAATTTTTTCCCATGCTCACAGGAGATTTCAGTTTAGCTATAAATTTTGCTAAACCCCGTTGAGTCTTACTGCTCTCTCAGACATGGTGAATTTGTTTATAAATCACCCGTATGAATCATCACCCTGCTCTTTTAAAGAAACATAAACCATCCACTGCAAAACTGGGGAGAGGAGCAGCTATGAGGTGTTTTTAAAGCAATGGAGCTGTTTGTATAAATGATATCTGTACATAAATGGAAGGGAAACAAGATTTTAATTGAAAAACAGGATTTGGCTGTATTTGTAATTAAAAGCTGGGCTTTTGAGAACTACCCGTGGTCAGCCAGTCTCTTCTCCCATTGCAGTTAATTAAGATTTTGCCAACATGGCATAGTCGAAGTCCTGAGAGCCTGACTCATGACACCTAACTGAAGTGTCTGAGAAAAGAGATTTCTGAGCTTCCCTGCAGAGTGGAAAGGAGAGAAAGAAGTCTCTCCAGAAAGCACTGCAATGGAAGCCCGGAGCAGAGCACTTTGTGCAGGGCCCAGGCATTCCGAGTTCCGTGAGTTCTGTGTGCAGGTAAACTCCATGTGGTGATGGTGATGGCAACCAGCAGCTGGCATCAAGCATGGAGCAGGTTCATTTGTACGAGTACCTGGCTTTGCAACAACACCTGTAATCAGAGATGTAAACACAGATGGCTTTTTTAGTCCTCTAATGTGCAACTTCCTCTTGCTTTCCTGAGCTACAAAGTGTGCTCTAAATTTAATTCCTTCAGCTTTTGACTCTATCTCAATCAAGTTAACAAATCTCTGAACAAAAATTTAATGGCTTTTAAATTAGAGCAAGAAACTAGTATTTCTGAGATGAAAGCTCGTTCATGTTTCCTCTTCTTTGAATCGAGTCACCCGTCGTGTTTTTAACATTACCAAATGCATACAAGGGTGTGGGATTATTGCCCGACTTGCAGACTTGCTAAAACACAGTCTTACCATATTGCTTGGGTTTCTCTCCTTCAGATGATCCTTCTTGTGTGGATTTCTTCACTTGGTGTCATCTGGTGCCCCAGCATGGTGTCTGTAACCACAAATTTTATGGCAAGCAATGTTGTAAATCATGCACGAAGAAGAACTGATAGCAGCGTGTTATCTGAACCCTTCAGTGACAGGACTCTCTTCTTCAATTTATGTTGGAATTATCTCTGCTTGGAGGCAAGACATGGTGCCACATAAACCACTGATGGAAGAGACACTTTTTCTAAGGGAATGTCTGAGGTGCAGTAATTGTTGGATATATGTTGAAAAAGGAATGTTTCTTTCTTTTTTTTTCTTTATTTGCTGACCTCACTAAAGCACAGGGTACTATGGATCACTTGAACACTGAGACTTGAGGGGAAGTTCTTCTTTCTTTAAAAGTGTAATTTTGCACTGTCACATGTTACGAGGAAGAAATTAAGGCCAGGGAGCCTTTTCTGGCTGATTTACCAGAATGCAAAGCAGGAGAGCTTGGGAGCCGGAGGAGGAAGGCTGCAGCGTGGCAGCAGGAGAGATCACACCATCAGAAGTGTGTCCTTTCCTATTTTTTGAGACTGTTGTGAGGGTGAGGAAGCTGTTTGCTGCCCCGGGGGGACATCCCGATGGCTGTGGGCCGGAGAAGGCAGCGTCACACGTGTGGCCACCAGAAGTAAATAGTGCACTACAAAGATATATGGTGCTTCTCTACCAGACTTGCTGCTGGAAAAGCAAGTTTTGCATCATGCTAATGTTTTTATAATTTTTGAAGAATTCATTTTCTGCTTCGTGTAGAAACTCAGAGGTGGTTAACTAGTACCTTGAAATGTATTCCTAGAAATATGCAGCGTTAGAATATTTGGACTTTTAATATTGCTGTGTTACAAGTAAAATAGAATTTCATACTTCAACTAACTCAAGGAACTCGGATTGATTGAGATCAATGGTTATGTTTTCAACCTTCTAAGCTCATTAGATATGTAATTTTAAAATTTAAACTTGATATTTTTAAGTAGTTTTGTTTCAGAAGCTAGATTGTTTGAATGCCAAGATACTGAAGAATGTCTTCCTTCTAATCTCAGATCTCTCCGCAAATTTTGATTCATCCATTACCCAAAGGAAATAACAAGAATATTACAGTCCATTAATTCATGCTGAACGTCTCTAAACCATTATTTATTCACGTTACACAAAAAAAAAAAAAGCATGAAAAGATAACTGGATTATTTACTCTTACCAAATAAAGGTCAATTCTATTTTTATACACTCTCCTAATACTCGTGCTTAGTTCAGAATTCACCAGCAAACAAAAGAATTGTAAACACACTGATCTTTGTGGCCGTTTGGTATCGAGATGTTTGATGGCACCATAGATCAAATGGTGCCACTCAGAAGGTTTCTGCATTGAAAAAACCCCGACCTATTTGCCAAACCCATTCTGAGACAGAGCTGTGTCCTACTGTAATTTTCTGGGGAGTGCCTGTGAGGGACATATTTATCTAATTCCACCCAATCCCACAATTTTGTTTGATGAATGTAGTTCAGTTTGAGTGTTTTTTTAAAGTATGGGTTCAGTGTAGGATTAGCCAGCTCAGCACTAATGCCAGACAGTGGTCACTTAAAATTAGCAGTTCCTTCTGAAACAATTTAAATTAAAAACATGTATTCTGTGATACTTTAGGAAATGATTGGAAACATATCTCAACCTACACTGCTCTGTCTTGATATTGGACATTGTGTAATTATAACCTTTTTTCTAGGAAAACTACAAGGTTGTTTTTGTTTTGTCTTTATAATTATGTCCTTTTTATTATTTGATGTAAAATAATTAATTTATTAATGCATAGCTTTTCCTTTATATTTCTTTGCTCACTTCCTTAAGTGACAACTGAGGAAAGAAAATGGTAGTGTCACAAAGTATGAATTATGGTGTAAAAAAAGCAAAAACTATAAGTGTAATATTTAATTATTTTATAAGCTTTGTAATAAAATACTCTAACTGTTTCATTATATTTGGAATTGTAAAATTCATGAATAAAATATGGAGGTTATAAGTAAATATCAAGTGTTATAAGTGCTGTAGTCATTCCCTTGCATCTGCGATTGTCCCGTAAGGAGAAGGTCATCCCGTTTTCCTGCTGCTGTGCAACTGGGAAATGCCTGTGAGCTGTTCTGTGGAGGGGCAGTGATGACAGCTGCCCGCAGGAGAAGTCTGGACCCTGGGCAGTGGCCGTGTAGCCACCGTGGCCGAGTGTGACCTCCCTGCCCAGCCAGGCCCGGCCGCGGGGGTCTGGAGCGGGTGGGTGTTGGTGGGGAACAGAGGATCCGAGTGTGGACAGCCCGGGTGATGGATGGGCTGGAGGTCATTCCTTCCAGGCACTCGGAGCCGGGCGTGTGTGCTGGGGTCATGTGAAACTTCCCCGCTGCTGAAGGTCCCATTGTCCCGCGGGTCAGGAATGCGGGGCTGGGTATTCAGCAGGGTGGACGTTCTGGAGGTGCCTTTTGAGAGCAGAAGGTGTTTCTCTTTGAACACTTACCCCGCCATTGAAACAGCTGGGGTGGCTGGGCCCACTGCAGGCTCAGAAAGGCAAAATGGACAAAAATTCATGGTTTTATTTGCGTAACAACACAAAAGCTAAAATACACAGCAATACATGTGCAAGACAAACCCGAGCTGTCGCTCCTCTCAGCAAAGACAGTGGGAACGTGTGTGTCCCAGAACCAGCAGGATTCTTCCCTGCCTGTCTTTATCTGCAAGGTGGTATTCAAGATAAGGAGCCTCACTCAGCACAGCAGGAGGTTTTACAGCCTCTCCCATCTGCCTGGGGATACTTGATTTTTCTAAAAATGGCTAAGAACTTTCCAAGCCAATCCGTAGGAGGGACTGTAGCAATTCACTGGCTCATTTCAGATATATTCTCCCACATATATTGGTGCTTTTCCCTTCATTCACAATCACTCAGTGCTCTCACAAGAGCCAGATATCCAGAGGGCTGTTGATAGAAATACTGAGATGCCTCTGACACACAGTACAATCCAGTAAGCAATAATAGATCAGTCTGCTCCTGAGGGACTCCCAGCAAGAGCTCTTTGGAATGGGATTTGGACTAGTGATTTAAATAATTAATATGCCCACACAGGAATTCAGACTCTATAAACGGCTTAGTGTTTGGGGCTAGAATTTTGGAATTAAAATGAACCGATGGTTGTCAGTGAATTACAGTGTTGGAGGGGGATGTTGAAAGAGGAAATATTGCATAAAGATGTGCTATTGTGTGCTTGGATCCCCCCCAAGTCCACAACTGTTTTATTGCTGAGCCCTTACGACGGTATTTGGTACACAAGGCTTGGCAGTTTTCTAGAAGTGTATTGCTGCAAGGCTCACTTTATAAAGCAGAATGGGGTCTTTTCACAAAGGAATAGCTCCATTTCCTGTAGTCAGATTTCATCACTCAGGTAAAGGATGCATCTGCCCAAAACTGAAGCAGATATTTAATGAATAGCTTGATTGTGTAAATCAAACTCAACTCTCTCGGATGCCCAGAAGACATGAAATTCTGGAGACAGATGAATGTTTCACTGCATGTGGTTTTATGGTAACATGATCCATATCCCGTATTTCCTTTATTTTTCAGCAAATCCTATTCAAAAGCATCAAGAAAATAAATTAACATTATTATTTCTATTGTCATTGAAGTGCAGCCTTACTGAGTCACTGGGATGCCATTGTGTTCAGGGTGTGAGCAAATGTCACGAGGGGCTCACAGCCCTGAGTGTGCAACCAAAAGCTAAGGAAAAGATCCCATTATCAGGGAGCTCATGGTGATTAGGAGGAAGAGTGCTGCTGGTGGCTCACTGGCTGTGTGGGCAGTGCAGGACATCTCCAAGGCAGCTCGGTGCAGGTAAGATCTGAAGGAGCAATACTGAGGAACTTTATCCTGACTTTGCTTTGAAAGCAGAAATGAGGTGTGCTCAGTGCTGAGTCCCAGCCGAGATAAGGACTGTCCTGAGAGGAGGGAAATCCATGTGGATCATTCACCTGCCAGTTACCGGGGACGGAGAAGTGAGGATTTGGCAAGGCAGTAAGCCTCCTTCTCATCAAAAATGTCTGAGATAAGGAGATGCAGCTTCCAGGAGATGCTTTAAATTCCTCCCCAGGCACTACTGTGTGAACATCAGCCAAATCAAGCTGCCCTCCCTGCCTGCTTCCTGCACACTGTGCGCCACTTCTGTAGATATTCTTCATCCCCTGTCCTCCGGACAAATCCAGGTCCAGCCTGGGCTGGAACGTGTCCTTTGATGTAGATCATGCTCTGAAGTCCTTCACCTTGAGCTTCCCACGAGCACAGTCAGTGGCAAAGGGGCAGTGGGGCTGAAGTGATCCTCAGCCCTGCAGAGGGCTCTGACGCAGGAGGTTCTGGCGGCATCTGCCTCGCAGTGCCCAGGGGAAGCCACAGGCTCTGCCTGGAGCACAGAGAATCAGAAACACACTCTGGCCTTCCAGCAGCCAGCACACACGAGGCAGGGCTAAAGGGAAGAGGTGCAAACATCTGCCAGCTGGGCTGAACAGGAGACAAAATCTGAATTCCTCAATTCACAGTATAATGTGAATTAAAAGCAGTTTTCCTTATGTTCCCTGAAGAAAAAATCTATTACAGGACCTATGCTTCAAGCTGTTAAATATTTTATGTACTTTCTGTTTAATAATAAGAATTATTCAGTCATGAACAGAACCTGTTATAATTTCTGGGTTCTGCCATTGGAGACAGGAACCTTCAGCTAAGTTGTAACTTCCAGGCTTACTTTGTAAGCATTAAATCAAGCTATTGTCACCATACATGTCAGCCTTAACACTGCAGTGTGCCTTCTGCAACCAAAGACAGATCTTTAGTATCCCTTGGGCTGCCAAACTTTAATTTATTATGTTCTGGTGTCATAATGTTCTCTAATCCTTTCATAATAACTCTGCAAATCTGACAAAAAAAGCTCATTCAAGAGGAATATGAAAGGGTTTTTACAGGAAGTGTTTACTTGTGAAGCTCTTGCCTGTGGAGAACAAAGATTTTGGAGGAAAGCATGCACAAGAACTTCCTCTTTGGGATTTCACCTTCTCAAATCACCACAACATCTGAATTTGGTCAGTCTGATAGGACAAACTGAAGGGATTCTCCCCAAAGCAGGAATGCCCTACCAATACTCTGCTTCCATGGAAATAATGGTCCTCTACTGTCTCTGTTCGGATTAGTTGAAGAGAGCCAGGATATCTATTAAAGGAATTTTCACTTTCCAAGACTTTAACTGTACAGCTCTCTCCACTGATAACATTTTAAGTGGATCAGAACATTTCACTCTTAGAGAGATATTGCCTGTCAGCAGAAAGCTCATCAGCTCAGGTTTTGTAAAAATAAACTGCAGATGCCAAGTTACCCAGAACTGCCATGACTTACTCTGGGCTTTGCTGGTGTGTGGGAAAAAATCAGCCAAGACAGACAATAACAGGCTGTAAGCACAGCTCTCTCCCACTAAATATAGGATATACTTCTTCAAACTGTATCACTTCCCACAGTTTCATTCGGAGGGGTTTGGTGTCCACTTCCAAAATACTAGTTGCAAACCCAAAATTGTGTATAAACAAACTGGAACATCTCATTTGAAAAGCATCCAGCTATTGACTGAGGCTGTTGGGCAGTGTAAGGGCTGCTGTGATATCCACTGACCATGTTACACAAACCTGAGCTGGCCTCGTGTCTGTGGCCACTTAGCAGCTAATGCTGACTTTTTATTTTGTCATTTCTCAGTTGCAATGGAACTTTTAATGAAAATCATGAACTTGGTATAAGGTTGTTGTTCAGGTAAGCTCAAGTGCCAGGATTAGCCTGCTAATCCCCAGCTCCAGCAGACCTGTGTGACGCTTGGCACATGGACTGGGCAGCAGAGCAGTGCAGCTGCAGACACTGAGCTCTCTAAGACACGCTGTACATCTGCCCCACTCCTCAGCCATTCCATTTGCTCCTTAGCACAGTGGCTCTACCCTGGAACTTGCACATCACTGAGAATCCTGCCCCGTTTCACCAGCTGTGCTACCAAAGAGTAAGGCAGAGTAAGGTGGTAATAAGGCAGTGGTATAAACAGCAAGGCAGAGCTAAAGCCCCCCTGCCTTCGTGCCCCAGTGCAGGCTGGGTGAGAGCACTGGGGAAAAAACTTCATCTGAGGATGCAGAAGTTCACAGAAGTGCTATCCCTGCCCTCTGGCAGTGGCAAGCCATTCCTCCATGTCCTGTCACTCCAGGCCCTTGTCCAAAGTCCCCCTCCAGCTCTCTTGGAGCCCTTTAGGTACTGGAAGGCAGCAATAAGGTCACCCTGGAGAGATTCTGGGTGTTGGTGCAGGTATTTTAACCACTTCTACAATTTCCCGTGAATTACCAGTTTTGAATCTTTGACCTTCTGTATCGACTCTGCTGTAGGGTGGCAGAGGGGGTTTTTGCAAGTTCCTCACTTGTGCTGAGGAAGGAAAAGGAGAAGTGGAACAGAAAAGTGAATCCTATTTGGGTTCATTGATTTTACACCTGTGACATAGCAGCCTGCTGTGGTCAGAGACTGGATTTACTAAAACAAGTGATCACTTTCAGCCCTGTAACTGCCTCTCTCTGGGTCTCTATATCCAGCATCCCCTTTGGTTGAACGGTTCGTTTTATTGAGGGCAGGAACAACTCACACCTCATGTCTGTGTAAGGGCAGGTGCTGTGGGGTCCTGGTGTTAATGTGTCACCATACTGATAACATCCCTGATCTGCTGAGAGATCGTGACTCAGAGGGAAACTAAAACTCTTCTTTTAGTTCAGAGATTCCTCTAATCAGGCCAGTTTTAGAAACTGCTACCCAAACTCTTCTTATCCACATATATACAATAAATATTGTATACTTACAGAGTGTTTATCTAGATCTTGTTTTATATAAGGAACATAATTAAGGTGGAAAAAACACCCAAACTATTCTGTATGTGCTATGTCTTCTTACCAGGAAGCAGCCAGACTAAAGTAGCTCCCCAGCTTCCTAGATTGCACAGTCCCACTTTGCCCAATAAGAGTGCTGCAAGAACTGGGTTGTTCTTGGTGCTGGCTTTTGTAAATGCTCTTCCCTGAACTTCTCATTAACCTTCTGAACCTCATGCCTACTGGATGGATCCCAGCCAGCATCCTCCACTACCAAAGGACTCTTTGAAAAGAGAGTTTACACCTCAGGTTCCAAATTGATTTACTGTGGCACACTAACTACACGGAAGAGGAAGGCAAACAGTGGATTTGCCTTTTTAAAAACAGCAGTTGATTAAAAAATAAAGTACCAATAATGTGAGAATCATATTGTCCTGAAACCTTCAGACATTTTGGCACATAGCTCTGTCTCTCTCGGACAATTGCATCCCCTTTTTCACTGCTTCCCTCCTCCTGTTCCAGAGCTCCCCCCTGAAGCTGTCGGGGGGTGGGAGCAGAGTGGGTTGTGAAGTGTCCTGGGATAATCCACTTTGACAGGGAACTGTGCTGATTAAAAGTTATGGCTTTGGAACAGCAAAGCTCCCACTGTTGTCCACGTAAAAGTTGCTGCTTTCTATTTAAACCTTAACAGTCAGATTTAATCAAGAGAAAATAAGGACGTTTTTATGAATTCCATGAGAAAAATTCCCCTCAGGTGTAGGTTGCACGGTTTGATCAGCTCCAGTATCATGTTTTAGTGTTTCATATTAATCCGGCCGACTCCGAGCCAAGAATTCAGCTTTCAAACTTGCCTGACGGCCAGGCAAAAACATTTTGGCAATTTGTTATTACTTCAGCTAAACTTGCAATATGCAAATTAAGATTTATGGCAAATGAGGGCTTAAAACTATGCATTTATCTCCACATGGAAAAGGTATCGTGGAGTTGCAAGGTGCCAAAAAATACCAGAGCTGGGCAGAGAACAAGCGAATTACAGCTCCCAGAAGGCACTGGAGAGTTGTACATCAGCATTTGGTGTCCTGATGACAGGAAACAAACTATTTCACAGTCTGAGATTTTCTGGAAGATACGGAGTTGACCCAGCCCTCAGACTAAAAGTATCTCATTTCACTGTTTCCAACTGAAAACTGTTAAAGTGTCAGGTAAATCTGGGTTTTTCAACAAGGCTGAACTAAAAGAAAAATTATTGTTTCGTGGAACGTAAGTATCCTGTTGAAAGCACAGTGATGGGAAAAAACTGATTAAGCACAGATAACATTTATATTCCTTTCTATTCTCCCATCCTCTCCCTCGTTTTTCCATGCAGATGCAATTAATATCATTCCCAGCCATGTGCCAATTCAGCTTTGCTGCAATCCCAGTAAGGCAAAAAGACAAGACACTGCCAGTTCCCAGCCTCCTCTTCCTGGGGTAGTCCAGAGGAGCACAAACCACGCAAGTCAGATCCAGAGGTGCTCTGGAGAGATGCGTTCATTGCTGTGTGGTCTAATTCCCTGCCCTATATTCTGCAGAACTGAAGACAATAGGATGACACATGGACTGGAGATAGATCTGTGCATACTTTCCTTCCTAAGTCAGGGTTTCCAATGAAAAGCGTTGGAAAACTGAGATACATGCCCAAAGTTCAGCTCAGCCTGAGCCTTGGGGTCCAATTCTCGTCTCAATCAGAAATAATTTCCCTTAAGTTAAAGGATTCATAACCACACAACATCGGTGCACACAGGCCAGAATCAAGCCACATCTGGCAACAAGGGCTTCAACACGAAGAGCGTTCAGTGAACAGCACAGATCTTTCCTCGCTCTGTCCCCTCACATGCAAACCAGAATTTCCAGATTCTGGAAGCTGCTTTGCCTCACTGCCCTAGTTTACTGGAATAAAAAAGCAGCTTTGGTTACGCACCTTATTCTCTGTTTTTACCCAGCTCCTAGGAATGTCTCACAGAATTTGAAAAACTGGTTGGTCCAAGCAAGGCTTGGACTCGGCTGATACAAAGACATAATTCTGACTCTGAGAACAAAAACTGGTTTAACCAAAGGGATCTGGTGTCCAGGGCGTGTGGGGCTGTGTTTCCTCAGGCCTGCCCTTGCAGTGGCAGCTGGTGCCTGCTGAGGCTGGGGAGAGGGTGCTCTCCAGTGCCCGAGCAGAGCAGGGCACGGCAGCGAGGGCGGGCAAGAGAGCAAGTGCAGAGCAGGGACCAGACCATGTGTGTTCTTAGACAGCCACCTAGTGAGCTCAGGGAGGAATCAAGAGCTCCAAGAAAATTCTGTGAATTCTCACAGAGGATGGAGTTACACTACAAATACAGTGCTAAAACAGTGCTGAAACAGTGCCAAACTTCACTGTGCAGTGCAGAGGGGCTTTGCCTCTGCCAGGGCACTAGCAGAGCAAAAGGGTGGTTCAATTACTGTGCTGTGAAACAAGATTTACCATCCTTCTGTGATTCTCAAAGTGAATGTTTGGGGAAGAGTTCAGGTATTCAAAAAGATGTCTGAGGTTTAAGTGAATCTCAGAATTTTGCTCAAGAACAAGTGTGTATATATATGGTTATCTATAAATATATATATATAGGAACATATATTTTTTATGCATATATACACATATATACACACACCCCTCGCCTTTTTCTTACATACCCTTTGCTAAATCAAAACATTCCTGTTGACTGAAAACAGGAGATCATGGACATCATGCAACATTGAAAAAGGGGCAAAGTCCGGAGGGAGAGAGAGAGAATCATGGAAACATTCATGTTGGGAAAGACCTCTAAGGACACCAAATCCTGCTCTGAGCCCAGCACCACCACCATGTTCACTGTTAAACCATGTCCTCAAGTGCTGTATCCACAAGTTTTTGAACCCTTCCAGGGATGTGACTCCACCAGTGCCCCTGGGGGTTGGCACAGGGAGCCAGCTTCACTGCTGGGGTGTGCTGGGCCATTTCTGCTGGGCCATTAAGCCAAATTTGGCTGTGGGTGTGAAATTAGCAGGAAGTCTTCCGAGAAAGAAAAGAGAACCTGTGAGCCCGGTTCACCTCAAAACCAGCGCTTGCATTTGTTAGTTGTGTGTGCAGAGTTCCAGCCCTGTGAACAAAAAGGAAAAAGAAAAATCCCTCAACTATAAGGATCTCCAGAAAAAACATTCAGGTATGATTTTTGGAGTTTACTTTTGCAAAGTTACCCCAAGGAGATGTCTGACAAAGCTACACACTCACTGTCTCATGCTCTGGGTACTCACAGAGCCACAACATGCAACTTTATCCCTGTGCTAGAAGGACACAGAATGTGTGGAATATAATGAAGCAGCCAGAGTCAGCACCTCATCAGTCCAGTGGTTACCTGTTAACCACTGCTCCCTAAATTGCCTTTTGCTATGAAGTTCCCAGATGGTCTCTCATTATAAATGGGATCACTGAAAGGAAAACTTAAAAAAAGATCATCTGAAACAGAAAAATTAAGATACTAGTGGTAAACCTTATCAAAACCGTGGTTCTCCAAAGTTTCATCCAGTATCAATATGCCATAGATTGGCTGCAGGGAGGTGACTAGGTCACAGAAGAGACAGTTAAACCCTGATGATGATACTCCGGGATGCCGTAGAATTTTTACTTAGATATTTATTGCCTCCCAAAACTCTCCCAAAACAGAGAACTGCCAGGGCTGCAGATCATGTCAGTCCTGATCCCCAGCTGTAGACTTGGCCATGGTTTCTTTGTTCTTTTGGACTTGCAGTGTTTGTAATCCCCAAGTCCAACAATGTAATAACATATTAAAAATAGCTATGAATGTGCTTTGAATTCCTCTTAGAAACATCAACTCTACATGCCTAATTAAATATCCTTGACACACACAAAATCATTGCATGGAAAAGAAACCTCTCTCATGAGGGCCAGATGATTTTAATTAGGTCTCACTCAAAACCTTCCTCGGCTCACATGGCTCAGCTCTTGACAAAACACTCGGTCACACTAAGATGCCATGCTGTGCTCCTCTCCTTTCCCTTTCACACTGCTTGCTGCTCCTGTGTCCCAGTTTCTTCCTCTTCCTTAAGAATTTACTGTCCCCCAGCCCTCAGAGCTGGGGTTCTGAATGCCCCAGACATGTGGGGCTGGGGCCATTTGCTGATTTCTTACTTCCCATGCCTCCAGAGAGCCGGTCTGCACATATGGTGTGATTCTGTGTAGAAGCTGAACATATGCACAAAGGTTCCACACCAAATCTGTGGAGGAGGAGAAACAGTATCTTTTTATTCCAGAGGAGAGTTACAGCTCCTTTATCCTCCCCCCAGCCAACAGAGGTCTGCTACTAGCCCAGCAACTGGAGTGTGAACTCAGCTCTTTCTGCCTTCCTCGGAGGGCAGGAGGGGCTAAATCCTGAGGGCAGCTCAGCAGAGCCTGAAGGGCACCCCCAGGGGGAAGGTGGGTACCACCCCAGCAGCAGAGAGCCTGACAAATTCACGCTGCTGCCTCCACAAACCTCCTTCTTCCTCTCTTTTGTACCCAGGGAGGGATTTGCTGCCGCGGTGTCCTGACAGTGCCCAGACAAGAGAGACAGGCACTTTTCAGTGTCTCACTTAACAGCTCAGATATTTCAGGCATAAAGGCATAAAGAAATGGGGCATCTCTAAAGCACAGTCTTCCACCTCCCCATTTCCCAGCCACAGTTATTAATAGATAATAGTAGAATTTATACTCCGTGAGAATTGAAATGATATGGATACCCAGTTTGCTCTAAGGAGTTATTCACAAATACTAGAATTACTTAATCCACTTCAGCATAACAGATATTGGTTGTCATAGTTAGCAAAGTCCTGCAGTTCTTTCTTGTGGGATTTCTCCTTTCCTGGCCCTGAGCATTTTTAAGCCTGGGCTTCTGGTTTGATGTTTTTCATGTGTGTACTATGAGTTTCAGCAGCATCAAGTGTCACAAGCCTCAACCTGGCCCTGAACGGCTTGTGTTCACTGCAGTGTTTTATCTGACATCTCAAGGGCTCATTCTAGATCTTGCAATGACTGCTGAATGCTTTTTTTGTTTGTTGGCTGGTTTTTAAATGCCAGATCAGGGAGTCTGGCAAGTCGTACCTTACAATATTAAGTTCCAGCTGTTGGAAAGGCTTACAACACAGCACACAGGCCTTCTGAAATATCTCTACCGCACTGCCATCCTTCGCCTCCACCTGAGGTCACCCACAAGTGTCCCCCAAATGGCCACTGGTTCCCAGCACTTCCCTGCTGCTGGAATTCAGCACTTGCAGGTGCTGCCTGTGACATTTGGGCCTGAACTTCTGCCAGTCACTTCCACAGCATCTGAGGTTTCCAGCTCTGTGCTGGGAGTTCTCTTCCCCCATGCTGGGTTTTTTGCTTATTTTTTATCTTACTTCTAGTACAGCAAGGAATTTAATCCAGCAATCTGCATGCAGCTATTGTTCAGTTGCACACAAGGTTCTTTAAAAGGACAGTCTCCACAGCCTCCATGGTTCCTCCAGTTCAGTAAGGATATCCACACAGAACTTGCTAGCAAAATTCAGAAGACTTTATTTACGAGAAAAGCAATGCCATTAGATTAAGAGTTATATTTAATTTGTCCAAAGATGGAGAGCTGCTCAGTGCTGTTGTGTTAAGGCAGTGTCCCACAAGTGATCACAGGCATCAAAGCTCCCTAACCTGCAGCAGCTCCTCTGGCTCTGAAGCTGTGACTCTGCTGAGATTCCTGCCTACGTGGATCATTCTTGCTGTTATTCACCTGGAGCACGAGTAAAATTCATCCATGTCAGACCATGCAGAAGGTATTGCATCTTGGGGATGTATAAAATGTATTTTCTCTACGTTAAACATGCAAATATGTTTTTCTCTCAAGTAATGCCTGTATGACACTAATTTCTACACTGTGTCTTTAAAATCTTTTCAGTGATGATCCCCAAAAAAGTGTTTCCAAGTACCTGAGCCTCCTGGAGTAATGTGTCTGTGTGATCCCATTATATGTCTAGAGGTCTCTGAGTGTGAGCCCTGTTCCTGTTCACAGACACCTGCTCTGGAGGAACATCTCTCTGTGAAGCCTGATTCAGAGCTTGTTGGTTTTTTTCCTCCATGACCTTCTGTTCTGACTCAACCTTGTCACCAGAATCACCTCATGGAGTACCCATTAACAGCCATAAAACCTTTCAGAATTGCAAGAATTTAAGACAGTTTGCAGGACTTTGCAGAATTGAAGCATTGTGGAAACAACGGTGATAGGTTCAGGCAGAGCTGCAGTTTTGTTCTAGGGCTTCTGTTCATGCATTTGACAATTTGTTCAATTCCATTGCTCTGCTGCATGAAGTGAAAAGTCTTGTCAGGGAGGGAAAGGATCCAAGGAACTGAAAGCAGACCAGCTTTCTGTACCCCTGGAAAACAGCAGACTTCTCATATGAATTACCATTAAGCTGCATCCATCTGTCTGTGGTTTGAAAATAAGGGCAGGACTTGACTGAATATCTTTGTGATTATGGGTTTAACCTTCAATGATTCAGAGAAAAAATATTTCTCCAGGGTCTTCTAATTCAGAAAGAAATGCTCCATCATCTCCTGTGAACAACCTCTGTAAAGTGAAATTTGGTATCCCCCAAAGCCTCTGGAAAATACCCTAAGCAGACTGGCAAAACTACAGCCATGAATTCTCTTGCAGAGGACAGTTTGGTGGATTTTTATTGCTTCCCAGATCTATAACTACAGAAACATTCCTTTATAAGTCTTCACAGACCTTTCATAACCCTGAGTTTGGATTATGTTATTGTTTCCATCCCTGATTAACTAACTGCAGGTTTATTCTTTAATTTTAAGGGCAGGCAAGAACATGAAAATACAGCTGAAGCTGCTGGGAACTTGAAGCATGGAAATACTAGAAATTCACCTCTGCTGTCAGAGCGAAGCCATTTTCCAGGAGTCGCGTTGTACGTTGACAGAACACTCCCAGGCCTGTGAAATTAAACATGTATGGGAAATTCTTTTACTCTGGTTTAACTTTTCAAACCTGACATGCTGACACAGCAGGTGGCAGAGTGACCAAGGGCAGCAGGAAAGCATATGGTTGTATTTTTTATGTTTGTGTTGTCCTGTGAACATGAGATGCACAAGAACACAAATTTAATTATTAAGATTTACCCAAGTTTTTGACAAATCCAGCTGAGCTGCACCGACCACACCAATGCAGCATGTGCTGGGCAGAGGGGCTCTGCAGGCAGAGCAGCAAAGTTTCAAAGTCATGTCAAGAGCACAAGAAACAAACCCTTACATTTGCTGGATGACTCGCTAGAAAAAACCTGATTTGTTCCATTTGCATGAAAACAACCTCAGAGACATGAGGCTGTCAGAGTTTTTGCAAAACAGGAGGAAGGCTGACCCACCTGAGGAGCTCAGATAGAGCTGCTGCTCACTCCCACTGCCTGCATGAATGGTGTGCTGGCACTGATGAAAATTCAGTGCTCAGAGGACAGAGCCAATGAACCCCACTACCGAGCCTGCAGAGAGCATTCCTCTCTGTCAGTGTTGCTCAATGCTGAGCCTATCCAGTTTTGAAGAAAGTCTCATATTTATGATAAGGTAAAAAAAAAGCCCAACCCCCATCTCTGTTTTCACAGATTTAGGAGATTTAAATTCAGACCGTCTGTGAAACTTCATAGAAGAAGAAAAACTTCCCACAGCTCATCTAGAACTTAAAAGAGGTATTTGCTCATTCCATTGATGTTTTACACTCTCCATGTGAGACAGTTCCCTCCACTGATCTCCCCCAGTGGTCCTGATTTCAGCAGTGAATTGTTGTATCACAGGAGCCGACTGCGTGGGGAGGTGGCAGAATAACTTCTGGAGAAAATCTTATGGCATATGGAAAATCTTTGAAAGCAAGTGACAGGTGTTTAGGTTATTACAAAATGAATGATAAATCCTTCCTTCATACATTTTTTGGACACTATTAGAAGAAATGCTGTAAACAACCACCCTCAGAAGTGCGCTATCCTTGCTGCTCAGTAGCAGTTACCTGGAAAGTTTTTACCTTCTTTTCCCCTTGTTCCTATAATTGCACATCAGTAGGGCCGTGGAACAGAGCTGCAAAAGGCTGCCACTAGCAGGCCCTGAAAACACAGGAACAAAGACCTTGTAGAGGTCCCGTGGCTGGAGCTTGCTGCTGTGCAAGAGGAACTGGTGAAAGGTGGGGTTGGAACAGCACATCATGGGACGTGAGGGAGGTGTGGAACCACGAGACAACTGTTCAGGTAGATCTGAGTGGCTCGGGCTGCCTGCTAGACTAAAATGTGTGAGGGTAAACCCCAGCAGTGCAGAGCCCATGCCATGCGCACCAGGAGGGCTGGCTTCGGTTCTGGTCTGGAGAGGAGATGCTCTGGTTACGGTCAGACACTTCTGGGGACTCTTTGCTTAAGGGCAAATACACACCAGAAGTACCTTTGGCTTAAGTCAGGTCATGGTGGAGTCATCAGGATGATACAAAGGGGAAACCTTGCACGAAGGATGGCACAATTCTTCAATTAATGACTTTCTGGTTCTGCCTGTGAGTTCACCGTAGCTCTCCCTAAGCCTCTGAAAGCACTGGAGATGCACATACAGCAGCTGCACTGCTGCAAGAAGCAGGATCCTCGTGTTCTTCCAAGGGCAAAGTCTCCACAAACACAGTTCAACTGTTTCCAGCAGGTGATAAAACTCAACAAGGAACCCCTTAACTCTACTCCTTCATGTTACACCTGTGTGTTTGTGAGCTGCCTTCAGCAGCAGCATCCTCTCCGAGTCAATAAAAACTGAAGCAAGTTTGTAAGTGTTATCACCTCCAAAAGGTGTTTGATGAGAGTGCCTTTCCCAGCCTGAGCCCAGCCCCACTAATCCCACTGCTTCACTGGACCAGGCACTGCACAATGCATAAATGAGCAATTGCATTCATACTGTTTGCCTGAAGGTTTTCAGCATGTGTGGATCTACTCGTGTGCCTTGAGAAAAAACACTCCAGCAAGTAAAAACATGAATGTGTCCTTAAAATTGCCCTTCTGGAATTAGCTCAGCCTATTTGTAAGAATTCTTGCAACTTAGCACATGCTTCATCTTCAGCTCAGAGTGTTAGCCAAGTAATAATCAGCACTCAGCAAGAATTAGAAAGCCAGTTTGTCACAGTGAGGTCACGGGGAAGATTATTCCTGCTTTATGTCTCCATTTATAATAAATATTCCATAGCCTGTCATGGAAAGGATGTAGAACATATTTATACTTCCAACCTCCCTTTTCACATAAAATTTATCAACTTGTCTGGTAAATTCAATAGGAGCCTATTCCCTTTTGTCACTTTTTACATGCCCCCTGGCTCAGGAGAACCAATAATCTACCTCAGAGCGCAACAGAGATCTTGTCTGCCTTTGAAGGTTAATGTGGCACAGATCTAGATTAGCAAAGGTATTTAGGTATTTCCTTTCCAGGTAGAATATAACTGCATAAATCTTCTTCTCAGAGTCAAGTCAAACATCTGATGCACTCACCTCATATTTAGGCTGCTTATTACCATCTGTTGAGGTATCAAGATTCAATTTCACAACATCATCTTGCTCCTATCCAAGTATTTATTGCCAGATAAGCGTGGGCTTGGGCAATCAGCCTACATGACAGTGTAATGCCTTTGTCCTCCTCTTTCAGAAACACTGGAAGGAAAATCCAGTGCATTTCTCAGAACAGAAACATTCCCTTCTCTGAAAAAGGCAACAGGAAACGTGAGCTGTGTCTCACTACGTGGCAATGAGACATTCGAGTCTTCACAGGGAGGGAGCCAAAGCAACCAGCGCAACCCAGAGTGGGTGGCTCCAACAGGACATCTCCACACCCAGATGGTCAGAGAGCAGCAGAATTTAGACAGAATTTCCCTATGTCCTCAGATTCCCCAAGGAAATGTGGCAAAGGAGCTGGCTGTGGTATTTTCACACAGACCAGGGACTCCTCACACCGGGGGTGCCCTGCAGAGTATTTGGAGAGCAGCACATGCCAGTGCCATTCTCCTGCATGATGGTGCCAAGTTCGGAAGACAGGTTGAAGAAAAGCTCTAGGTTCCTTTCTTTTTTACTCTGTATATATTATCATTTACTCTGTACATATCATCAGCAGCACTGTGGTGATGATACAACTTCACAAATAAAATAACAAAATAAATCAGACTGAGGAATGCGTTATAATTCAGGGCCCAGACCCACTGAAATGTTATAAAGAGGCAGGAAAGAAAGCATGGCAGCTAAGATTTCAGCAGGATGGTACCTCAGAAAGGCTTAGAGCATGGAATTGGCCAGAAAACAGGAAAAACATTTATTTACATTTATTTATGTTGTACCTGTGTCCCCTCTAAATATACAATGAATATTTAAAGGCACATTGTTGAAACAAAGTAAGTACAGACAGCTATTGCTTTTTACAAAACATATGGGAACGATCATGACGGAATTACTCTTTCCAGAAAAAAGTTTTGAGGAACTTCCAGTTGTACTCCAATAAAATAATTGCTTTGAGAGAGAGAGAGAAAAAAAAAAACAAACCCACAACAAAAAGAGCAATTTTTTTGTAGTAAGAAAGTTTCTAATCCTACATTTTTTGCTCCCATAATTTTTGCACAAATGGCTTTCACTGAAGTCTGCTGCATAAAGAAGCTTTCTTAAGTGAGTGAAAAATGATAATAAAAAAGCTAGTAACATAATTTAAGCTTCACAAAGAAATAGATTTGTCTTAAGATGGTAAATGAGAGGTTTGTCTTGAGATAAACTTGAGAAATAACTTGCATATGTGTTTTTTTTCCATACCAGCATAGCAGTTGCTGCAAGGTTTGTGTGGCATATCACAGGTGAGCTGATTCAGTGCCTGGAGCCTTTAACTGTTTCACAAAAAGAGCTAACCCAGGAAATGAGTGCACCTGCCCTTGAGGGGAGAGAGGACAAGGATGATGGAAATAGAGAGGAAGAAAGATTCCACCCCCCAAGGCTGAGAATCTGTTAAAATCTCATATAGCTTCGAGGAGCCAATTCACACAAATGTTATTTCAGGCCAATAAATCAGAGAAAGGCTGAATGAATGGATGAACAGTTAAAAAAGTGAGAACAAACCAGTAACCCCATCCAGGTGCTGAAAGATGTCGGGATTTGTATTTTAAATCTTTAAAATGACCATCTTGCCCTGACCATGGGGCGATAAGCACCCTTATCTCCATCTCCCGATCTTTTGTCAAAACATACATCCCCTCTCAGTTGCAGAGCTGACCTGGGTCATTTTCCATAGCCTCTCCTAAAAGCTCCTGACACCAGCACCTGGTCATCACCTCGGGCTGTCTTGCCTTTACAGTAGTCATACCTCGTTTTCCATATGCAGGAATTGTTAGCATCACATCATGCAGTTCACTGGACATTTCCATCGTTATTCTAAGCAGGGTTCTATGACATTTTAGTGGTTTTGCTTTGGGCCGTTTCAGTCCTTTAACCTAAGGCTGCCAGTAAATCCAACGACAGACTTTGCATTCTGATTTATACACACCCGTACACAGATTTTCCCCTTACATGGAAAACACTGGTGTTTCTGTGAAAAAAAAAATCAAGTGAGCTTAAACCCACCAGTTTTATACGCCTTTCTGAGGCTGCAGCACTTTAAAACTCTCGGCATGGTGTGTACAGCAGTCAGCAGCTCTTGCAGTTTAATTGTCCTTTTCCCCAGGCACTCGCAGTCAGGAGGGCAGCACCGGCACCTCCGTGCCCTAGCTGGGCAGACAGAGGCAAGAATTTTATGTCCCTTCTGAACTGACGTCTACTTTAGGATGACATCTGCTTAGAACTCAAGAAAGTCACCTTAAAACCTGTCTACAATCCTATTAAGGAAAATAATGAAAAAGTAGCAAGCCAGCTGAAGAGTGAGAATAAGGATTAAAAACTTGCAAAATATAAAGGTATGAGCACCGAAGAAAAAACCCTCTGAAGCAGGCAGTAGGTAACACATCTTTGGTTAAGATGGACTACACAGTAAACCTGTCATAAAAGCCTTCTGCAGACCCATGAACAACTATATTTTTAAAAAAATCCAATAAGAAACACTGAACACGAGCCCAATCCAGTATAACTAAGTACTATTTCTTGTTGATGTAAGCTCTGGAGCCAGCTGAGTGTGGTGCTCAGTTAAATCTCTGGCACTTAACAGCAGTGAGAGAAGTACACAATGCAATCTTGGAAGGCAGGCAAAGACAGATGGAACGGGACAATAAATGAGCCAGTGACTAGACAGACAGAAAATCTCACCCAACATTTTATCTTCCATCTGCTTCTCCTCATAACTGTACATTTACAAAATCAGATATCCCTTCCTGACACTGGAAATGGCACAAGGAGTGTTTATGACAGGGGGAATGTGTTTAAACACACAAAAAAACCAAAACAACAAAATGAAAATCGGAAGGTAAGCATTTGAGAGCAGCCACTCTTGAGAAAGCTTTCTTTGAAATAAAACATTCTTGTGTTTCCTTTGTTTCTCCAGATTGTTCTTTAATCTGCCCCTTAAAGGGGGGTGTGAAGAACACCGAGAGATAAGCAGAGAAGAGACAAAAAAAGGAAAGATGCAGCCTTGAAACAGTAAAATGTGTTTCTTTTTGTCCCACTCTCCAGTATCCCCTGCAGCAAGAGCGGGGAGCAGTAGGGAATGTGCTGGGGAGGGAGTTTGGGTGCCAGTCTCTGTTTCAGAGTGCATTTCTGCGTGGCGCGGAGTACAGGCTTTATCATCCTTCCCATCAGGTCTGGTGATATTTGACACTTACAAGTTTACGTATACTATGTTATCCTGAAATCTTGCAAATCATCTTTCATTTAAATTTAAATTGCTCCTGAGGGGCAGAAGCGAGGACAAAACACCCCAAGTCGTTAAAAGCTTGGTAGTTAGTGAATGAGTTTCCAGGCTCAATAGACTGCAAGAGTCGGTGAAATTCTGCCACAGGTTTGCTATGTACCACATCACCACAGATATTGCAAAGATACAGAGGGAAAATATTTTCTTCTGTTATCAAACGTGCAGGGATAGCATGAGAGCAAAACTTTATCTTCCGCTGCATAGCAAGAAGTACTTTGCTACCTAATATAAAGTTAGTTCTTCAAGAGATAAGTGATAGACAAAGCATCATTAGGGCTGAAGGTACATTTATAATGCAACCCTGGATTGCTTCTGCAAAACCAAACAGCCCCAGCATGCTGCACTTCAGGAGCTCTGGCTCTCCATCTGCATCACCCTGCACCTACTGTAACTCTCACCTTCCATCCCCATTTACCAGACTCAGGGAGAGTCTGAGAAAAGCATTTCCAACAGGATTAGCAAATTTAGAATCAATGGGTTTTATTGATGCAAAGGACAGAGGGATTTCTGGGAGCAAAAGAAAACATACACCTCCACTTCAAGCCCCCACTGATTTCGATTTCTTACTTAAAAGCAGCAAAACACTTCTGAGCCATCCCTGGTGAGCAGTTCCTAACGAGAATGGAGTTGGCATGGAGCACTAAATCAGTGCAACAAAGGACACTATTCCCTGGCACTGATGTAGAGGTTTTTTATGGCAAAACTGTACTGATTTCCAGAGCATTCTGTACTCAAGCATTTCAGACTTTGCAAGAATTGCAGCACTGAATTTTATCAGTTATGTCAGTTTGATTGGGTTGTATTCCAGCTCCGGAGGTGCCAGCTATACAGTAATATTTTATTGCTTGTATTGCTGACAAAGACTGTATCATCTAGCTCTGGAAATGTACTTAGAGGGCTGTAAATAAAAAGGAAATTTTGCACAACTTATATTGCAGGTTGTGAATGGCAAGGGGGCACATTTACAGTAGAACACTGATAGCACTTTCTGGCTGTTTTAGCAATTGGATAATGATGGATGGAGCTACAGCAACTTTGCCTTGGGTCTCAAGGGAGAGCAGCGCATATCCTAGGGAACGCCCTGCTCAGTAACTAAAATAAAGCCCTTTGATTTAATATCAACATTAAATACTGAACAGACTAATTCTGCTGAGCAGGAGCTTTGCACAGAGCACATCACAGCACCTCTACAGCACAGGGATGGTGCTTCTGAAGAGATGTCCTGACCTGCATCTCCTGCCCACGGCCACCCTTCAGCACATGGCTTGTTTGGCAGGATCCTTTACGTGTTTGGTAGCCCAGATGACAAAACCAAGCCAGCCAGTGCAGGGTTTATTTAGCTGACATAGTGAAGAGCTCCTCTGAGAGCCAGGGCTGCAGTGTTTGCGTTTCTGTGTCGTGCTGAGCCTGATCCAACCCCGTTCCAGCTGATGGAAGGACTCCTGCTGACCGCAGCGTGCACTGGGTTCGGCCCTTGGTGCAGTGAGGGGCAGTGACAGTGTTTGAATGCTGAAGTTCTTGAAGGATGTGGATATTTCACAACTTAAGGAACACATAAAAGACAGCTATTTTCTCTCTCTTTCAGTGCTCGTTTTACAGTCTGTGACAAAAAAACGTGCCAGCTTCTCCAAGCCATTGAGCAACCTTCCTTGCTTTTACATTCTTTTGTTCCTGGAAAAAAAAAATCAGACAAAAATATCAGCTGCATTGTCTCAATATTAAACAGCTCCTTCAGACAGGGACTGCCTTATTTTTTCCAATATTTAGCACTTCAGAAGTGGATTGTATTGAGATGAAAAGAATCAACCATTTCATTTACTGAATGACAAAATCCTAGTTAAAACCTGCTTCCATTTCAAGCTTGTCCCTGTATCACACAAGGCTATGCACTGCCTTGATCATGGACCAAGAGCAGCAGTTCTCTCCAGAGACTCATCTGAAAATGTCCCAAATATCACCCCATTTTAAATATCTTTAAACTTGCTTTTATACCTTTAAATGCCTTTATACATTTAAATACCTTTAAATGCTGAGTACTTTAAAAGCAGTTTCAACTGATTTCCCACCACCAAGACATGTGTCTATAGTTGTTATTGCTTCTGAAATAGGCATGATACAAGTAGGACTGATTCCTTTTGTGACTGCAGTTTTCTGATCTGGTGTTTTGTCACACCAGTTCTGTGATTAAATACATTAGTTCTGAGCAGGAACTCTGACTGAGAGATCAAGCACTGGAAGTGCTCAGGAGCCAAGGGCTGTATACACAAACAGGATTTTCCATGTCTTCGGCATTTTTTCTATTCACAAGTCCCTCTATAATATGAGATAACATGAGAAATTTAAGTTACACTGCATTCTTTGTCCCTTCCAGCAGCCAACCTTTTCCCTTTATTATTTAGCAGAGCAATGCCTCCATTTGGTGACAGTGGTGCAACCAAAGCTTGCCACGTTATGAGCCGGATTTGAAACGAAGAGGAGTTCTGTGGCTATAAGAGAATATTTTATTTTGGGCTTTCGGTTTTCTTGTTGACTTTTTTTTTTTTCTTTTTAACTTAAGATGGCATCATCAAGAGAATGACATATCCTGGAAGATTGTTTCAAAAGAATGAGGGTTACAGGCTACCCATGGAAACAATCTACTTGAAGTATTTCCTAGAGATCTTATCACTGTCATAGCAAAATTTCAATGTGTGAGGCAGATAAATATGGATGGCAACTGAGCTGCAAATTGACCTTGCAGGCTTGGGATAGATTTAGTCACTGCTGCCAAAAAAATTTTCAGGTACATCAGAGATTTGTGCCCAGGGGTCCTCTTCTTACCCAACTAACTTGTAATCACAACTGTCAGCTTCAGAACATTTATATGACCCTGTGGAGTGTAATGTGACTCAACCATCTGAATGTGAAATTCGTTAGACAACTGCAGCATGCTCGGTGGGAGCAGATTGTGAGACAACAGTGATGGATAAAAGAAGATGAAAGAACAGGTTAAAGGGTTCCTGCAGTGGTTTTGCAGGTTTGGGAATAGGTGTGCACGTATTAAGTGCCAACGTGCCTCCTCACACACCTCCAACAAGATCATTTGGGTGCTGTGAAAACGTCAGCAGTAACAGAACCTGACACCTATCTCTTCCAGTATCAGGGTATAACAATGATTGGACTGCACTTTAATAAGTCTTGCCATTCCTTGTTTATCAAGGACACCAGGCTTTGAAGGAACAACTTGCTTGATTATAATCAAGTGAGGTGTGAGCAGCCCTCCCCACAGCACTTTACCCATTACCCACAGCACCTCTCAGACCATGCCAATCACTCTTCTGTGAATCATTCTAATTGTATAAAGGGGGTTTGGACACTACTAACTTGTGTCTGGTACAAGCAGGGTTGATTTATTAGCCCTCTCCCACTTATACTTGTTTTAACCTCCAGTAGTCCAAAAGGAATCTATTGATCTAGCTAAGGGCTCTATGTAAAACTGAAGCCTTAAGCAATGAGACTCCTTGGCAGGCTCTCACTGACTTATCAGTTACACTTTTTTTTTTTTTAAGTCTAATTTTACTTCCCCTGTCCATTTTCCCCCATAATTTCTTCTTGCTGAGGTGGGCACTTACAGAAGAAAGGCAGTGCTGCTATTGAGAGAATCAATACTTCCATTGCAGGGTACTTACAGTGCTTCATTCTCTTTGCATCCTGTGCCCTTCATATGTCAGGGACAGGGATCAATTATGAAGATCTGTCGGGTTTGTTATTACATGAGAACATTTATTCTGTTAAGAGGATAAAGCAAAGTCAGCAAGCCAAGAACATTTCAACTCCAGTTTCCAAGCCTACAGTTACAGCCTGTTAGAAAGACAAGAATATTTCCTTTATTCTAAACTCAGAACAAATGGACAACTCTCTTCAGCCTGACCACTGAAGAAATGTAATTGAGAATCACAACACAGAGCCTGAAAATACCTGGAAAATTTTTTCTAATTTGTTTTTTGCCTAAAGGCTTTCCCCCAAAGCCTCTCCTCCATCACAAAAAGATTCAACTAGAACAGCACTTATCAGATCCCTTTTTGTACTGGACCAAGAGCATTACTTCATTTTCCATGGCTGGCCCAGTGCAGGCTCAGGGAATTACCAGCAGGGCATGCAGCTGTGCTCTCCTCTTGTCTCTCTAAGACAGCGTCAACTTGAATTTACCCGAACTAGCAGATGTCCAAGTACACTGTAACAGATGAAAAGAAAAGCAGCAAGTATGAGCAGAACCTGGCTCCCAGATCTCTAGGAGCTTGTTATCAGTGTGATAAGCTGTAGTACTGTAATTGAATAGGCTGGACACATTAAACTTGCAAACACATTCAGCTGCTGACTAACAAAACTCTTGTTCCACACGTGTACACCTGATCCAGGCAAGGGCAAGGTCGGAGACAGGCTTTGTTCCTTAAGGTTTTAATGGTTTTGCTTTTCTTCACAAGATAAAAAGCAAAGACAAGAGCAGAATTTCTTATAGGGATTTTCAACCAATGCTTTGAAGGTGAATTCTGAATATTTAAACTGTTCCTCACAGTGGGAATTCTGATATTTGTAACCACTGCCAAGGAAGGATCTTTTACTATTAAAGTGGACGAAAATGAAAGTGAACACACTGCAGAGTCCGGGAGAGATGCCAGAACTGCACATTCTCTGCATAGCTAAGAACAGGTACAGTGCAAGTGCTGCATGGTTAAGATGTTATCTACCCTCAGCAAACATCTCAGCCTGATTTGGAAAGAACAATATTGAGGGGAAAATGTTTGTTTTTTTTTTATTCTGTACTTCCATTCAATAGTGATTTAAGGAGCTAATTAGTGCCAATATTTGAGGTCCAGATCCTAAATAAGCTTGAGACCCTATTAGCTATTGCATCTCCTGCCAGCTGCAAGCCAAGTCCCTCAGAAGATGTGAACCCTGACTCTACTGTGGGAGGAACAGCCCTACGTGTGGAGCCTTCTCTTGCTGTCCAGTGAGAGGAAACCCAGCACCTGGGGGTCAGTTTGCACTTGTGCTCAGCCCTTGCAGTCAGCAAGAACAGACACGACTCTGAGAACATGAAGAGGAATTTGAATCCAGATACCAAACCCGGAAAGGTTTAAGTTATTTCAAAGCCCTACCTCAGCTATCACTTAACATTTAAAGTCCTGAATCAAATTGTTTCAGTTGAAATGCATTAGGTGCTAAGGATCTGCTTGGAGTTACGCATAATACCACCACCCCCCTCATGACTTTAGCTCCTTAAAAGAGGCTTTTCTCTGTCATTCTGCTTTATGGGACTCAAGGCACAAACTATCACCTCAGACCACATAGACCCAATACTTCTCCTAGCTCAGCATGCTCCTGGCTAGACCTACACACTGGTCTGTGCTATTTTCAGGGCCAAATTTTCTTCTCAGTACAAATTTAAACCCCACATAATGCAGCAAAGATTTTCCAGACACAGCGGTCAGGATGCATTTAAGGTTGAACTTCTCTTGTTTCTTGTTATTCTCCCATATGTCTCACATACAGCTTTCTTTTCAAATGTGAACAGGCTTAGAATATGTATTTGCATATCTGGAACCAGAGTTTCATCCTGCTCTGACTGTGACCCCGTGACACTCGTGGTGCTCTGCCTGTGCCGAGCCTGCTGCTGTGTTACACAAGTAATGACAAGCTGCAGGGAAACAGTTTAGGAGGAAAGAAATGCAATTCCAAATCTTTTATGCTTATCTAGGTTTGTAATTCCAGTCATGGATCCTATCTGTTTGTAAATTCCGAAGCAAAATACCTCTGAACTTGCTAAGTCGGTGTGGATATGCTCATCTTTTCCTTGCTACATCAAAATTAGACACATACCAGGCAACTGTGGACTGATTAAAGAGTCTCTCCAGCAAAATAAAAGAAGATGGGTCTTGTTATCAACTTGGCTGCTGACTCTTGACAGAGGCAGGAGTGTAAGGTGCATTGAGATGTTTATGAGATTCCTACCCTCTATTATGAGAACTTTCAGCAGTCATTTTATGCTGAAAAGTGACTCTGAATAAACAGCATTGTGAAGTTCCAAATTTATTTTCTCTCAAAGTCTTACAGAATAAATTTGCCCGCTTTACAGGAAAAGATGCATTTTCTCTCGCTGACATCTCTGCAAACTCTGAAAGTCACAGCTGTGTTCTCCTTTCATTGCTGCTCTCCTGAAGTGGTGTCGTAGTTAAAACTCTATTGTTAAAGTAACAGAGAAAAAATTTCAATACCTTCAGAAAGAAATCCCTTAAAAGGCCTTGAATATAAAAAACATCCAGTACATATCCTAAGATCACTATAAAGCTATGTCCATATCTAAGGGGAGGGATACAAATCACTCTGGGATTTGATTTCTCTGAATCATAAAGATTCATCATAAAAATCTAGTTATGAGGATCGTTAAAAAAATGAGCTTCAGAGCATGAAGTGTTACAGACATTTGCAATCTTTTAGAAAAATAGTGTCTTGTTCAAGATCAGATCTTAAATGACCCTTTCTAAGTTGTCTGAATGCCAACTTCTCGCAGGCAGGTCAAGTAGATGTGAAGAAATGTTGGCAAATGTGTTTCAAAAGTGTGATGTATGTAACACACCCAGCACTGGCACGTCATGGTCTTCTCAGAAGGGGATTAGGGTCCCACTTTATAGACATTTCATTTTCAAAGATGCAGATAAATTCCTATTGTCAGTTTTGAAAAACTTTATTATCTCACCCTTGTCAAAATCCTTTAGAAGCATCTCAGCTGTTTTGAAAATTCCAGGAGTTACTGAGCATGGCAAATGCCCAAATGACTTTAAAAGTCTAATCATCAGTGCCTGTAAATGGCTGGCAAAAGAACATGTAGAACAGACCCCTCACAGAGTTAAAGCAACAGATAAATAGATCACTAAATGTAATGCGATATTTTGCACTGCTCTGACTCCGCTCCTTTTATGAGGATAGATCACGTTATAGGATCACAGCTGACTGCAGGATACAGCTGTGAAATCAGGATGGGACAAAAATCAGGCCCAACATGAATATGTAAAAGCCATAGTAACATTTCTTGTTTATAAACTTGCTGGGATGTCATGATCCACCTTTTGTTGGGCACTTCAGGGTTTTGAATAAGGAATAAGCCAGCAGAGTTATTTGCTGGCTTTCATCAGCATGTTCCCAGCAAAATCTTTGCCAGAGGTGCCCAAGATCTCCTGCTTGGGAGCAGGATGAAAGCACACACGAGAGAACCAACTGGGTGTTTTACTTCCCACAGATCACTTCAGGACTCTTAATTTGAGTTCTCTGGATTTTTCCTTCAAACCACCCCCTAAATGGCAGTGCAATGAATGTGATGCATGCTTTGAGGAAAGTGCATTTACCTGCTGATCTGGGTTCTAGACTTTCAGGAACTTCAGAGAACTTTTCTGAACAGCTAATGTGAGATTGAAGATGATTAAAAAAATCTATTAATTTATCCTTTTGTAACGGGTCACGTTCCAATTTGTTTGTGCCATTCTACACCAATGCTGTTTTGAACTTACACTGCCATGTATTTTATTTTTATTAGTCCATTGCTAAACTAAACAATTTAAGCTCCCTGAGAAACTTTCAGGCACAGAAGAACTGGGATTAGATCAAAATGTCCATATGGCACCAGGGGCATCCTTGTTGGAATACAAACAGAGATGTGGAGAGCAAAGATCCCTGTGCTCCCCCTACTCCCTTTGTATGGAAATGAATATTCCAAGCGCTGGTTCTCAGTAAAGCCTTGGATAAGTCAAGGGATTACAAAATGCTTCTTTTCATGGATGTGTGGTCACTTCTTCTCAGGGCCAGCTCTGGCCCTGTCTCTTTGAAACGTGCATTTGTCGTTCAATTTTACAGAAGAATCTTCTCCATAGATTCTGAAGTAACACTAGAGGGCAATAATGCATGAGATATTCAGGATTTCTGAGCCTGAGAATATCTGACACGGGTGGTCTCCATTTGTTAATTCATCACTTGCTTCATGCGTTTGCTTTAATTTAGGAAGGACTTGTGCTGGGATAGGAAAAGAAGAAGAAAAAGCTTCACAGAAACTCAAAAATTAACAATCACTTGCTTTCACAATGTTGTGGTATTCTTAAAAGAAAGTGAGGAACCTTTTTGGGAAGGAGATTGCATACAGGGGAGGGGTGTCTCTTCCAAACAAAATGTCAAAATTTTAAAATCCCTGAATTTGTTTTGTATTTGGCTGAAGCACTGACGGCAAAAAATATCTTGAAAAGGACAGAAGAGGGAAAAGGCAAAACAGAAAAAAAAAGGGGAAAGAAAGGGGAGAAGATAAGAAAAAAATTAAAATTTTATAGAGATAGATTGCATCAGAAAAAAAAAAAATCTCTCCATTAGAGATTTTTCTTACCTGCACAACAAAGAGATTGCACTTTCCCTTACTGTGGAGGCTCCCCATAAGTTTTTTCCTTTAAAGCCATTTGATCCGTAAAGTGAGACTTTGGCAAGGGAGGGGAGGAAGGGTTTGGTTTGGTTCTCAGTCTGATCTGAGAGTGTCTTGGGTCACACAGCATTTTAACAACTGCTCTTCCTCAGGTTGCTGTGAGAAAAGGATATTGTCTGAAGCTTGGACACTGTATGGTGCTTGAAAACAAACCAAAAATCTTTGCACCTGGCTGCTTTCAAGTCTCAATAAATCCAAGGAATCTGGATGCCTTTTTGTCTTGAGTGTACATCTCTGGTGATTAACATCTTCAGGGTGCACTCAGACATCAAGAGAAGGTTTTGCTTCAAAAAAAGCTTTCTTTTAGGAATGCCAAGTGCAAAATTAATGATTCAGGACTGAGTCTGGAAGAAAGAGATCTAAGTGTGAAGTGAACCTTTAATGGTCTGTAAGAGGGAGTGACTGCTTAGAAGAGTTTTTATAGCACTGCACTTCCTGCTACTTGGGTAATAATAACAGCAGTAACAGTAATAATGCCTGCCTCTGATAGCTCACTTCCCATCAGCAGAACACAAGTAATTATGTTCATTTCTTATCTTAAAGCAAGTGTTACCGAAGAGAGGAATGTGATAATGTGGTGTTTGCTGCTATCTGTGTTTTTAGGCAAGGTATTAGGACAGTTTTTGTCTCCTGTACTGAGGCAGGGAAGGACCAAATATCAGACAAAGCTGTTCTTGAGCAACCACATTTAAACAGATCACTGTAATTCCTTTAAAGGTGAGATGGGGGTCATGTCATGGCCACAGAGGGTGTTTGGGTCCTTTGAGTAGAGAAAGAGCGTGTTTGTGACATTTCAAAGCCTCACCATTTCTGCTTTCAACTCTGCAGCAGTGGAGTGGCACGAGGCCACCTTGGTACAGCACATTATTTATGGGTGAAGATACCTAGGAGTTCCAGCCAGGCAGTTTAAAAACAGAAGATGATATTCTTTTTAATAAAATGAATTAAAGAGAAGCCTTAAAATGCTCATCAGCCCGAGCAGGCTTAATTTTTTCCCCTCCTCCAGCCAACAGGACATGATCATGCCACAGCAAATTAATTCAGGTCATGATAATGCCATGGTAAAGCTAGAGGCCAGTTCATGGAGATTGCTCAGAACAGCCTCTCTGTTTTCACATTGAATTTAATGAGCCTTTTGGTTGAAAAATTTGTTATGCTGCACTTCGATTCCAGCGTAAGATGAATATGGCTCCTGTGATTGTGAGCCTCTCCAAGATAATTGCTGTGATTCCATTGCTTCTCCTTCATACACCCACGTTCATGGGGCTGCACTCCCTCTGTCACTGGCAGGGCATGAAAGGGAGCTAAGGATATTCACACAGGTCAGGTTTCCCTGAAGAGATCTTGCCTCTCGTACCTGTGCTCCTTCTGCTAATCCAAACGTAAAGATGAATGGTAACAATTCATTTCAGCCATGTATTATTAATTTTAAGCAGTCTAGTTTTTCTTTCAGCCACTTTCTATTACCCACGTGTAATGACCCTTGCCCACATAAATCAGCCAGGAAGATTTAATTCGCTTACTGATGAACCCAGATCTGTTCATTTCCAGCCTCTTCCTGCAAAACTCAGAACAGAAGGCTGGGTTTTTTTCCTGGACTTGAAGAAGTAATGCACAACTAAACCCTTCAGTAAAACTTGGAAAATTGTCCTTCAGCACCTAAATGCTGACTATTAACTGCAGGAATTTTAAGTGTTCTTCTCTATTGTATTTAGCCCTGCGCTGCTAGATTATCCTTGATTTTTGCACTGTCCATTTTTGTTGAATGAGGTGATAATTAAACACATGCAGCCTATAGAACGGAAAGTGTTATTCAAAACTAACCAGCAAAGGTCACAGAAGAAATACATTGACAACTTGCTAAGAAAGGAGATTACCCAAAGTCTTGACTTGGTGTTATTTCAAATCCCAAGACACAAGAGAGTTTTTATTCCGTCTCAATTCCTTTGTTGTGTGGGGATTTCTGTGTATTGCTTAGCTTAAATTTCTGTCAAAGCCATCCAATCAACGCTGTTGACTGCTTGGTAAAATTCCCTTCTACACTTGGGTCGAAATGTACTGAAGAAGAAGGTTATCTGCACTATTAAACCTTTGACTCCTTGTCTTTTGAAGAGATCATTTTGCATTTTGCTATGGCAGAGCTGTAATTAGATCTGTTAATTAAGGACAGAATGAACTTTTTAAAAACTCTAAACCCCTTTGCATTTTTGATAAGTTTGCTTAGGTTGCTACTGACCTTCGTACAGGGTTTGCCACTGCTTATTAATTGTTAAATTTTAATTAGGCATGCTGATGAATGTGCTAGCCTTTGCAATAAATAAAAGGTAGCTTCATTTAGATTTGGATATTTACCACTCTACACAGAAATTATCTACTTTCCTAGAACACAGTTAATTTAACATATTTTGATAACAGTAATTGGTGGTCTATAAAAACCAAATGCAAGCAGATAAATATAATGACTCCCTGGCTCAAAGATTGAACTAGCAGTCCTAACAAACTGAGCTAGGACACCGGGTCTTAAAAACATTCCACAGGCACTTGAACTAAACGACTTCAACAGCTGGTCAGATATTCATGGTATTTTTATTGAAATTCCTTGAAAACATGTTTTCTAGAGAATAATCAACGCTCTTGTAGAAAAAGCAGGTCAGACTGGGGAGATAGAGGAGTAAGAGGATGAAGGAGGGGATCATCTTTCATGCCTAAGGGAAGTGAAATTTTGCAGCACCAGTGAACAACCTGCTTTTTCCTTTGCCACTAATGACTGTGTGGTGAATCCCAGTGCCTGTGGGACCCACCCGGGGGCTCCACAGACCAACCCACCAAAGCTGTAAAACAAAATATCAGGAAATCAAAGGGTACCAAGAATCAAAATAATTCTTTCAGATTGACCAATACCCCCATAACTGAAAGAAATATCAATTCTCTATCCTGTTTGATTGCTCCAGTAGAATTGCTAACTGCACCTTTTACATTGGACCTCCTGCCACTTTCACCTCTTGCCCCTGTGGGAGATCATCACAGAATCTTCTCCTGAGGAATGATATATTTAATTAGCCATGTCCATTGCGATGAAGCAGAGTTAACAATCAGCAGCTTCTGCCACAGCACACTCAAGGATGTAAATTTATCCCTGATTTCTGTGCCATAACTGAACAGTAAACTGTGAAAATACTGGAGACAGCGACTCAAGTCCTGGTTCACATAGAGACAAGTGGCAAAAGTCACCCTTAATTCCCACACAGTTCCTGCCAAGCTTCAGAGATCAATGGCCAAATGCTTTGCTCTTATCAGGACCCACCACATCCATAAGGAAATACTGCTGCTTTTTAAAGAAAGCAAACTTAGTTTTGAAAGTGGAAGGAATGGGGCTCCATATATTTACTTTTCATCCAGTGCTGATTTTCCAGCTGTTTCACTGTTTAGCTCAAGAAAAAGCTCCTATGATTCACTTTTTGCTGAGAACTTTAGCACCTATCTCGTCTCAAGGGCTGGATAATTAGATAATTATCACGTTGCCTGTATTATTAGCGCTGAAATGCTACCTACATTTCGTTAGGGGTGTTCAAGCAGGTTTAGCAGGCTGACGGAGTGCACTGCTCAGAGCTGTGTGAGCAGTGCCAGGGGTTACCTGTCCCCTGACCATCTCAAAGCATGTGGTCACTGCTGTCTGGTTTGATGCCAGTTCTTCAAGCGCCGAGCGGTGCTTTCAAGAGTCCCACTGCAAGGAGCAGGGCTGGTGATTGACTTGCCAGGGTGATTTCGGGCACTGATGAAAGCAGGACTTTTCAAAGGCTGGTGCTTTGGAGCATTCTGCCATACTGAGGGAATATTTTGCTAGTGGCACATCTAACTGGGCTTAGAGTGAGAATCCAGAGACAGGTAAATTAATTTTCTAGGTCCTAATAAGTATGTCTTCCCAGAAAACAAGTTTCAGCAGAATCCTGACGTGGGACTCAGTGATATGTGTTTGAATATCTCCTGACACTGAAAAAGAGACCTAAGCCAGTTTTCAGAGAGTGTTCAAGCAACCTGTCTGCTGTTAACCCTGGTTTATTCACAGATGTTCCTGCAACCCTACTGAGAATCAACTCTTTTCCTTTTGAAATCAGGTCTGACTGCATGCCTGGCTTCACTTTTCCCTGCAATGGAAAAGCAAAAGAAATGTCTGAAAGCTCTCTCCCTTAGGGACATAAAAATGACATTACATCCTCAGCACAGGGTGGGGATGCTTCACCTGCTCCTTCCAGACACAGCCTGACACATTTTACCTGTGCTGTTGCTGTAAGTGAAGGCCAACACTCTGGAAATGCAGTTGTTACTGCAATAGAAAATGGGGCATGAAATAGGGGCTGCAGATCAGTCTGTTTAATAATGATCTCCTCAGAGCTGTATTAATGAGCTGGAAGCGAGGAGAGCAGAATTTCTTCCCCTTGAACTTAGACTAGCAGCAGGACATGAAGGAGCTGTAATAGAATGTTATTTTACAAGAAGTAAATAATGTAATAGGGTCTATAAGGATGTCAGCAGGAGAGTTAGAACTGTCATAGCATAATCCTGACTTGAGCAGCAATGTGTGAAAAAGTAGCCTGCAGCAGTTTCTCCAGTACTTCAATAATTTCTGCCTTCTCACTGATCTTTGTTTACTCTACTTACCTTGTCAAAAAAATGTTTTACCTTATGTTAAAATGCTAGCTAAAAGAGGAAAATGTATTCCCAGAAATCCCAACTTTTCAAGCATACACATTTAAATTTTTTTTCTGTTGTTGCTGTTGTGGAAAAGGTGGAAGAATTGTATTCCCTTCACTTAAAAAATATGAAGACTAGTAAAACCATAAATAAAAAGAAGCTGCCTGTATCTTTATTGCTTCTTTTTCCTTCAGACTAATGAATAATTCAGAAAATTGGCAGTATTAGACTTCATATCCTTGTGATATGATGGCAGATTTTCCAATGAGGCCTCAAATGTAAGCTCAGGAGGGTCATGAAACTACACAGATATCATTATTGGAATGCAGCAACATCTTCCAAGGTACTGCAGCACCTTTATATCATCACTGAAGCAAGGCAGAGAGGACAAGTTTGCAACTAAAGAAAATGCTAAGTATTAAACTGAAGCTACAAAAAAGGGGGAGGAGGCTAAGTTTCCTTTTTGCCATTTCTCTTTTCATATGACACCTATTTAGGTTTTCTTAAGCCATTATTACAGCAACGCTGTAAAGACAAGGGGGACAAACGGACCCAAATTTTCAGGATGGTTTTGCTCGTGCCTTGACACTGTGCAAAGCATTCAGAGTATGTAGCCCCAGAAGAATATTCTCACAAGTCTTCCCTGGAACAAATCCTATCTGACTTTCCACAGGATCCAGGCTCTTCTACTCTCCTTTAAAATAAATGTTGCTTCTGTTGTTACTTTGCTACTGGTGCTCTTGCAGACCCCAAGCTCCTCTGCAATTCTCTAACCCAGACACAGCCTTGGGAATACTATGCTGTGTTTTAAATTCAAATTGTATTGGCTCCTCTAAGTTTGAGACAGACCTTTAACATCAGCCTGGTGTAATGTATTTGTATGGTATATTTGTCTTGGCTTTAAGGAAATACATTAAAAACCTTTCACTGAGAATATGAGATATTGCATTGTCCTTGAAATTGTGTTTGGACCTTCAAAGCCATTTAATCTCGATTAAAGCAGAGCATACAAGATAAGGTGCTCTGAAGATGCATTAAAGCGTGTTACAGTGCCAAGCCTGCGTGCACTCTGACACATCCTAAAAGCACTGTGGCACTGGTTGGAAGGTACGGTTCAGAACTCTCCCCGTGCCCCATTAGCCATGGATCATTAGCATAACTCAGAGCTCTTCCCGTGCTCTGTGCCAGTGTGTGCTAACAAGTGCTGCTAATGTATGAAGGCTTGACATGATAGATTGTAATGCCTCTGGCTCTGTCATGTCACAGGCAGTTTATGCATTAAATAAAACACACCAGGGGATTACAGAGTTAAGAGATTGGAAATGCACCATAAAGCCTTTTAACTCCAAATCACCATTTGTGATCTGTGCCGGAACTGCGAAGTGCAACCAAAAGTTTGACCTCCGATGGATGGTCAGGAACTGGTTTGAAATGAGTTTGGGGTTCTCAGTGCAGCCCGCCCACCCCGGGACAGCAGCCTTGTATCGCCCCTGCCGGGATGCTGAGGGCTGCGGGGGACGCGGAGCCAGGCTGCCCTCACAGCTCAGCGAGCACAAGACATTGCAGGGTGACAGGAGCGAGTTTATGCTGCCATTGATTTTGCTGCACTAATTCAGAGGATAAACAGAGGACTCAATTCTCCGGAGTTATCAATCTGGCACCTTTCAAGCACATTTAGATTGGCATGGGCTTTTGTTTTCTGTTTTCTTCTTTTTCCCCCTCCCAATTACATGTTAAGTGTAGCAGTGTTAACAGATGTCACTAGAATATAATCGCCAAGGATTTCAAGAGCAAATAACACTAGGAAAAAATTGATTCACAAGGAAATGTTTAGCTATCATGATCACTGAGAATAAACCACTTTATTTTCTTAAATGCCTAGTTGAAATACAGGTTTTAGAGTTATTTTGACAGAAGATTTTGTAAAAGGTGCCAGCAAGCAGTGTGGAATGACAGTCACACAGGAAGAAGATGGTGCCACAGTCAGAATTCACCAGTGACAAAGATGAAAGGCATTGGATCATGGTTTTTGCAGGGATCTAACCTCCACGCCTACAATATGGTTCATATAGCGGAGTCCTACTGCGCCAGAAAATACATTTATATTTGTAACATGCTAAAAATACTGTGAGTACCATGATATCTTGGTTCTTTTTCCCACTTGCTTTTTGGGCTTAGAAAACCCTTTCTGTATTTCTGTCCTTAATTTGTTAACTGACTTTTTTTAAAGCAGCTCACTTACCAGATAAGTCTGTTGTTAATAAATTTATGGCTGATAATTTTTTTTGAAAAGCATTATGTGGGAATGTGAAGTAATGAATACACCAGAATGCCTATGCAGGTTCCTACAAAATAATGATCACGGAAGCACAGAGCCCCTACAGCCTCCAAAGAAGAGGTGAAAGCTCTGAAAGCAGAGCTGCTTTAATACCTCTGCCCACATTTGGACAAGCACACTAAAACTGATGCCCATAAAGTTTATAACCTCTGTCATGATAACTGATTGGTAGTTAAACTTCTTTTTGGAGTTCCTTTGGCCACTGCCCCTTTATTTTAGACTAATAGACAATAGTAATTTTTGATATGTCTGTTTTGTACAGGCCAAAGCAGGTCACAAACAGCGGAGCACACTGACATAAAAACACACGAGAGAGTCTGTCTTTGTAGCTCGTGCACAAGGACTTTGTGTTTGTTTACTGCTACCCGGGTCTATCGCCACAAGTAACACCAGCAAAAGCAGAACAACAATCAGTGAAAATTGATTTCTCTGTAAGATGGGAATATCCCTGACCCTTATCAGAACCTCTGTTGTTCATCTTCCACTGGACCCCAGTGCCTGGAGCTGTATCAACGCCTCAAGCTGGGACAAGTGCCTTCAGCTGTCCTGAGCTGGCTGGTGTGAAGGAGGGCTTGCCAGAGAGAAACCAGCTTGTCTGGCCCCTCAGGGCATGGGGAAAACAGATGTGTTTCTGTCTGCAGCTGATCAGAGCTTTTTTCCCACTTTTTTCCCCTCCGAATTTGCCCCTGGACTCTGGGATGAAATCCGCGCCTGTTGCCCATCCTGAGTACGGTCTCAGGGAGTTCCCATCCCTCCTGGAGAAAGCCCATTAGCACCTTCCCACCGGCCGGGCTGCCCCGCACCCATGGCAGAACAGCTTCAGCCCTGTGTGAACGGCTCCTACACGGTGCCACTGAGAAGCAGTTTCAGCAAAGCACATCAAAATTGCGCACTTTTACCCTCACACGCACTGGTGCATTCTCCTCACTGTCCATTGCTGAACATGTGAACAGAATCTGGGTTTCATCTTATTAGTGACCTGGTTCAGGCTCGTATTTCCAGTACTTCTGGAACTATTTCAGTGATGAACTGTAGATGGAGTTATTAACCCACCAAGCCCATCTGACAGAGGAAAAGGAAAAGGCCCTCAACACATTCTTTTCCGAAACATTTCCAGTTTTTGTGATTGTTTGTTCATTTACTAAAAATAGTATATTTAAAAGCATGGAAAGGCAGAAGGATGGAGTTATTGAGGCATGTGACAGATATGACAGATACCTGGCTTGGAAATGCCACAGGACTTCTTCTCCATATACTATTATTCACCTCTGAACACTTCTTAACAAATTCTACACCTGCAGAAAAAAAGAACAAAAGACATAAATGCAACAGAAAAAGGAAAGATTTCAGGATAAAAAAAATACAACCAGCCAACCCTTCAACAAACCACATTCTTAGAAACACAAATAGCCAAATTTACTTGATTATTTTTCATTTTAGGAGCAGCAATAGCTCCTCGCTGTTCCCCAGTTATCAGTTCACATCACAGCTCACTCTCTCTCATATTTCAGCCTTGTTTTCAGCTGATCTTCAATGGTTTTTGAAGTTGGGCAATAGCCAACCCCCTGCTCAGTAGCATCAGTATTGGGCTAATACAAACAAATCCAGGTTCACTTTCCAAGATGTGCCAACTGCCTGCTGGAAACATCTGGATCACATTTCCTTTGCAATAGAAGATCTTCTCTCAATTGTTACAATACTTGCACATTTCTGAGGAAGCAGAACACCCAGTCTGCAGTGGGTTAAGAAAATCCCCTGGAACTGCATCATTAGCAAATTTTATTCCTGTTCAGTGATTTATTTAAACGCAGTTATCTCTGAAGGATAAGAAACAAATCCTGAGGGTATTCACAGAAGCAGGGAGTTAGGGCACAAGGGGATTTTTCACCTTCAGATTGAATTAACTGACTTTATTCTAAAATGAGGATGGTCAACTGGAATGGTCAACCAAGCATTTGTCCAGGACTACAGAACATGACTAGCAGAGGAACTCTGCTGACCTGAAGGGGTTTTGAGTAATCTGAAAGCTCAGCTGTGGGAGCAAGTGAATTAACAGAGACTGCTGGGGCTGAAAACCAACAGCCTGTCCTAAAGAGGATCCTGGAGAGCTGTTTGATTTAAACACACTCCTCACCTCCCTCTCTGTCCATTCTCCAAGGGGTTTGGCATGCATTTTCTTATCACCCCCAGCAATATGAAGATATAAAGACAAGGTTTGTAAAGTTAGGAAAGCTGGTCTGATCTCTTCTAGGCAGCTGTTCTCAGAACTGCATGCTGAGGCAAACATGGGAGATTCTCACCCCCAGAGATCCACACTGGAACCTCGGTCAGGCCATTAATTTACACCAGGGCATTGTAGGGGGTGGACTATTTCTGAAAACTGCCAGCACAGACATTCATTGTTGTCAGTCTGAGCAAGGTGGTCCTGGTAGCCTCCAAGCCCATATAATGTTAAATATTCAAATTTTCTTATGCAGATAGTGCCACAAGATAAACCTCACACAGAAAATTGTTCACATTTACAGGGAGTATAAAGATTATGCCTTTTAGCCATCTTAAAAGTATGCAAAGTTACCATTTAAAAATAAAATGCCTTGATAAATGTTTGTTCTAATCCATATGATACTGCAATTATTTGAACTGGAAAACCTCCACGCCTAGGAAGGCAGTAATTTGATGGCTTGCTAGAAGAAACAAGACATAATAATGTATTCGTGTTAAGATCCCACATTAAATGGAAGAATCACTTGAAAAGATGGATGTCTGATTCCCTGTTGCCTGGGTTCTCTGTTACCCTAGGACTTCTTCAGGCTCCTCTGAGGAAACAGCCTCAGACCATCAGTGCTGTTTATGGAGGAGAGCAGAAATGGGAGTTCTGGCTGATAATTGAATAATGGAGAATCTATCGCTGCTTTCTGCTGCATTGTACTGAGCCAGCGTGGAGATAGGTGGTAAGAGAGGGCTCCCAGGCTGTGGCTGTGGCTGTGCAGAGCAGCACTGTCACACTGCTGCCAGGGCACCACTAGATGTCTGTCTCTGCCTGCTCGCCCTGCACCGCCCGCTCCTGGAGGGCCTGGCCTCCAACTCGCCTTTTGGGCCCCAGCTTCTGTTTGTGCTCGAGACAATTTACCTCACATAACCTGAATGCTGGTAGAGAACACCCACTCATCGAATTAACTGTTTAACAGACCAATTAACTGCAGCTATGCCTCTCCATGACTGCTCGAATGCGATGGTTCTCTTCCCCTCCACAATGGGACATGATTACAATGAAAAGTTAGAGCAGACCGGGTAAAGCAACGTCTCTAGTGTGATCCAAGAATTATTGCAGGGAGTGGGACTTTTGCTATTGTCTCCAGCTGTGTCAGGATTTGCAGAAATCCACTTGCCCACAACAGTGATGTCCATTTTGCTGTGTCATTTTAACAGACTCGTGTATGGCTCCGCTCATTAATGCAGAGTTTACCTTTCAGGCTGTGTGTGTGTTGACTAATCTATCTCGTATTTTTGTACTTCTTTCCAGCTGACTCAACTCGTTGGTTTGTTAAGGACTTTTCACACTGCTCACACATTAAGTAAACCTGACTTGCACGCTCAGTTTGCACTCCCCAAGCAGTGCCAGAGCTGAGTTCCCGAGGAAACGCTTCCAACAGACGCTCAGGGTAGCATCTGCTCGGTGAGGCACATAAATTCCTTACCGTGTGATTCAGTGTCTTTGGCTGACTCCTGCCAGCGAGCCTGCACAGAGATCCTCCTCAGCAGCACTGCCATCTCTAAATTAACCTGTGGCAAGCAAGGCAGCTACAGCTTCCAGCCATTTGTGCCACTTCTCTGCAGGAATTCGCTGCCTCATGGCAGGATTAAGAGGGCCGGCTCAGATGTTGAGGTTTGCATGTGGACAGGGTAACAAAGGGCTCTCCCCTCAGCTCTATCTCCCTCCTCTTCTCCCCTACTCACCAGTCGTAGGAAAGAATTGGAGAATTTTTTAGGATAAGATGCCAAAACACTTTAAATCGGACTTCAGATCCATTGTCATACAATTTGGCTGTGCTAAATGGATCAGTGAGCATATCCCTTGCATATGTTAAAGTCCCTCAAAGTAGAGTCATGCAGTCAACTAGCTTATTTTCCTGGTAAATAATCAATTCTTTCTTTTGAGTGTGTATCTGCTATAATCTCCATTTCCATTTGAGAAACTGAGTTAGAATGAGTCTCAGTGGTTTGCTAAAGGACCACTCACAACATTTCTGGCAGACCAGAGACAAAGCCAGGAGTGAAAAAGACAACTAAAGGCTTGGATACTCAGTGTTTCATCAAGCTGGCAGCAAGTACTTGGACAAAATAAAAGTACTGTTCCACAGAATGTTCAATTACACTATGGAGTTCAGTATCATTTTAAGTTATGGAGAATAGAAGTGTAAATGGGTTTGAGAAAGGAATTAGAACAGCTGACTCCCATGATGACAGAGCTGTTTATCTGTCTAACTAACAGACAGACTTTTTTGTATTGGACTGAGTACAGAAATCCTCTTGCAACAGCAACAAGTCCAACCCATGAGATGAGGGAAAAAGGTTCCCCGTTCCATACCCATTCCTTAAACAGTACCTCCATCTTCCACCCTGCTCCCTCTGGAGATGGGATGTTTCACTCAAGAGGATTTCTGTTGAGGTCACCACTCCAGCCCAGAGGAGACAGCAAAGCTCTATTTCGTGAGGGACATCTATCTAGCAGGCAAGTGCAGTTATGGTTCTATAATGCAAACAGGATTTACAGGGAAGGAAGAGCTATTTTTGTGATTTTCCTCCAAGGTTCAGAGACTTTGTTCCTATAAAAAGTATCAGTTCAGGATGGCTGGTTCAGGACACGCCATGGAACAAGCAAACAATAATGGCACGGTTTGCATCATGGTCAGGAGACTAAGCTGGTTAAGTCAATCCAAGTGGTTTTCCCCTTCCACAGACAGGAAATTAGGCCTTTCTGCCCTGATACAAACACCTACTGCACACCAGGCTGCCAGGTGTGGAAATCAATATGAATAAGAGAAGAATCAATAAGAATAAGAGAAGACAAAATTTCAGAGGGAGCCTTTCCACCTTTTGCAACCCAAGCATGGTGCAATGGTTGTGAGGGTAATTTTGAAACCGAGGGCACTGCAAATGCTGTTTTTGCTTTGCAAAGCAAATGCCAGTTCTCCAAGTGTAGTGGCAACTGATGGCAGCTCAAGGCTATATCCATTTTTATTCCATGAGTGTACCAGGAACTAGCAGTGCTGGGAGGTGGTTATGGAAAATGAGGACATCAAAACAATTACTTGTTTACATAAATATTCTAAATAGGCCTTTAGTAAAGCACTGGGGTTATAGAACTAATTACTCTGCTCATCTCTTACTGACTTCCATGGCTCTACCTATTCCCTTTTAGGGTGGATATCTCATTTTTCGTATGGATCTGTATATGCCCTGGGTTTTATTGATCATTATGTGAAGGTCAAACTAGATACGTGTTTTCCTCTCCTCAAGAACCTGTTTCCAATGCTACATTTATTAAGCAAGTACATTATTAGCAAATGCAGCAAAAAAATAAAGCGAATTGAAATAAACCCGAACACAATCAGTCTATTTACATGCTTATTCTTATTTGATGATACACTTCAGTGCATGGCTAGTTAGATATGCTGCCTGCAGTTAGAGAAGACTGTACTCAACAAAATAAAAGTACTTTCTTAGCTCAGAGAGTTCTTAGCAGCAATCCCAGTGAAGATCTCCCACACCTTGCCTTTGCCTTTCAAAGGAAGCTGGACTCCCTCAAAAAAAAAAAATCCTTATCTTAGTTTTCCTCTCATTTTCATACTGCTCAGTTATGCTTCTTACACTCTTTACCTTTTTTTTTTTGCCACCATTAATTTTTTAAAGCTGGCAAAATTCCAGCCAAATAGAAATATCCAGAGAGAATGCCTTTCCAGTTTAGTCCAAAATTGTTGGTGTGGGGCTTTTTTCTCAAAATGAGAAAATCCTCCCTTATCAATTGAAACATTCTGTTCATTTCACACCACTAATGTTTCAGGTTTTAATTTTCAGGATTTTTTTTCCTCATAAGCTTCTAAGTTATGTTCAAGAAAATTTATCCATACACAGGATGCTTTTGCTATTGTTTGCCATCTTAGAGGCTGAACCGATCCTGTGCTTGCTAAAAGCTCACATTGCTAAAGGCAACACATTTTTCTTGTAGGAAGAATATTTGTGATAGCCCACTTCTGATACAGAATGAAATCCATTTTGGAGCAGCACTGTGAGAGCCCCACCACAGCCATTCTGCCCCTGAATAAATAGACAGATCAACGCTATCAGCAGCCTCTCTTCTGCTGCTGTTAACTCTGTGTAACCTGGCTTTAAATGGGATATAGTTTGGCTCTGAATATTTTCATTTAGGCCCTTAGCATTAGACTCCCTGACATACTGTTAGCATTACCAAACCTTTCAGATACATCAAGGAAACAAAACTGAAAAGCCAGGGAGATAAATCTATGCTCCCAAACAGATGCTGCACAATCACATGCAGCTCAAGATGCCAGTTCCTAACATCTTATTTCAGCAAGTCTTACAGATAAGAAATTTAACACAACCTCACCAAACACAAGCTGAATCAGCTTGCAGGATTCATGGATTTTAAAGTAAGCAAGGAGAGCTATGACTGTCCAGTTTGATTTGCATTGCACAGGCCAAAGAATTCCATCCAATAAATCCCACTATCAAATGAATTATTGCTTCCTTCCATGTAAGCAATCCTTAGATCCAGTAAGTTGTGGCTGAATTACAGCACATCTTGCAGGAGGGCATCCAGCTTCCGTCCATCCTATAATGCTTACAAGGCTAGGCACAGAGCCCAACAAGCCATCTCCTTCCCCATTTCCTAGTGCTGGAACTTAATCCAGCTATGATGGGAAGGTAAACTTATGTTGTTGTGAATACTATTTTCATATGGCGTGCCCTTACCCCATGCCAGAATTATACCTTTACTCAGAGAAATAAATAAGTGTTTCTTCAAAAATGATGGCTGGGATAATGGGAGGAAATCAGTCAACAAGAGGATTGCAGTCTACAAAACTTCCCATTTGGATCTTATCCCAATTTCTTTTGCAAACATGGAGAAATTTGAAGGGTAAAGCAGAAATTGGAAGGGGGAGTGAAGAAGACAAAATGACACAGGGCAAGAACGTGAAAATATCTCAGATTTATCTCGTGCCCCTCACTGGATATTTTGGAAGATAAACCCCTGGACATTAGGAGTCTGTGGTGGGTTAAACGACACAGTCACTGGCTCTCTGTCCCCAACAGGATGAGGGAGAGAGTCAGAAGAGAGAAAGTGAGAAAACTCGTGGGTTGAGATAAAGACAGTTTAATAGTAAGCCAAAATCTGTGCACACAAGCACAGCAAAACAAGGAATTCATTCCCTGCTTCCCACGAGCAGGCAGGTGTTCAGGATCCCCAGGAGAGCAGGGGATCCCATGGAACGGTGACTTGGGAAGACGAACACATTCACTCCCAACAGCAGAACTCAGTCAAACAGGCTCTGACTCATCTTTGGGTGCCTCTTTGTGTCTACCAACAAACAGCAGCATGTAAAGAGCAGTAAATTCCTTACCTGGAGCTGGTTTTGTGGGGTAAATTTGAACATGAATCATAGCTATATCTAGATGAATGCAGACTGAAAATGATCCTATTTATTCTACCGACAGGTATCTGAAATAAATTTGCAGCTTATTTTGTATATCTGTTACATCATTGCAACAAGGGATATGTTTAATAAGCAGAATCCCAACAGCTCCAGGGTGGAGGAGATATTTTTGTTGTTGTAGGTGTTTGCCATTGGTGACATAAGCAAATACAAGATGTCCCAGCTGCAGCCCATTCTCCCGCCTGATTAAAGATTTTAATGTGAAAATGGCTATTTTTAGGCTGGAGCTCATCTGAGGTTGTTCTGTGTCCCCAGCATGTAGCTGATTGCTGATAACCTATTTGGGGGAGTGGGGGTGAACCAGTAAAATCTGCAAACACTGAGAATCAGATTGACTGAAAAGCAGAGCAAAAGCTGCAGAGACCTTTCTGAGATTCAAGTCAGATCTCCGATACTCTGCCTTCTCTTGAAGATCCACTCTTTAGTTATAAGTGACACTTCTTTCACATTTTAAATAGCTGGCAGAAAATAAAAAGGAAAAGACCCTAAAATGCTTTTGCCAGACTAGTCAATGCATTTAAGATTAAGCTGAACATTTCTATACATCAGTGACCTTTAAAATCTGTTAGGAAGGTGAGATGTTAGGATTTAGTCTCAGCCAGGTGATTGATGTTTTTTTTCAACTGCAAAGCAAAGCTATAGCCTGTAGTCTAAAGCCTATTTATAATCTTCTTTAACAGCACTTGGTATAAAGATACAACTCATTTCTTTGTGAAAATAGCCCGGCTCTGCAATAGTGTCATATATTGAAAGAAAACAAAGTAAGAACCTGGAGCTTGCCTCCAAGATATATATTAAAGAACTGTCAATAATTGCCCTGCATTTGAAGGAATTTTGTTAATATGAAAACCTGATAACATTCCTACAAAGTGTCAGTAAGGGTGTTCATTCATCCACTTACCTTCTGAAACAGACTGGCAACGACAATAAACAACAACAGAAGCAGCTTTGTGGGTGGGGCATTTGTTTCTCGGGATGCTCCCAAGGATGTCACTTTACCCCACTTGCGAGTGCCCGTGCGGGAAGAGCAATCTGAGGGGCAATGCCTGGTGAAAGCAATGTTCACTGCAGCCCCTTCACTCTCAACCTGCTCTGCTCTGCTGCTCTGCTCTTCCCGTGCTCAAGGAAAGGTGCACCGAGGTGTAACTGTACCTGCCCTTTCACGAGCTTTTACCATGCAGCTTTTTCACCCTGTCCTTAGAGAGGGCGTGGAAAGAGGGAGAGAAGTTCTCTTGCCTTCATTGAAGTAAAGAAAAGGCTCAAATTCAACCCCTTGGCACCTGAATGTCAAGCGGAAGTCAGGACCTTGTTGCCCTTTACAACGACCCTGCTGTCTGCTTTTTGCCACCTCATTATCTGACCCTGGATTGCACCTCCCGCAGTAAACCACTGACAAACCCACTTTATACCATCACCAGACATGTGCCTTCCTTCTGGAAGACCACGCCGACGTTTTTTTTTCCCCTCCTTCATTGTGATTTTTCAATATGCAAGGCTGTAAATAGCGCATGGGAAAAAGCGTCAAAAATGGAAAGCAAAATCTATTTGTTTTACTTAAAGGGATATACCTCAAAGCCTGTCCTAATGCACTTCTGCTTTGGGGTTGAAGTATTAAGCACACATTATGCACTCAGGTTTCAACCCTGCCATCACTGAATTGCTTGATTGCAGTTGAGCTGCAGTAAAAATTCACGAAGAAACACATCCCTGGTGCCTCAGGGCAACTTCTTTTTGAGTTTTCCAGTGAAGGAAAAAGTGGGAGCACGGCCTGAGTTATTGCAGGCTGATCCCCCCGCGCATCCAAGTCCCTCCCGGCCAGTCAGTTCCGATGGATGTGCTGCTGGCTGCTCTCTGCTTCCACCACCCTTCGTCTTACAAGGAGAAGTGTTCCTCACTGCCGGCACTCAGACTGATGGGGCTGCCTGCTCCCTCCATAGCTAACCACGCACCTTGATCTTTACCCCAGGCAGCAGTTCCCGGCACTCTGCAGCTACCAGTCCCTATCGCTATTTGCAAGCTTTTTTCATATTTAGTAACCAGGGGAGTTAATTCCGAGATTTTGCTCAGGGGAGTTGTAACATGAAGGGGTTGCTATTGAATTTAACAGTGCCACCTTCCTTTTGCACGGAAACGGCGTATTTGTACAATGGCAGAGTAAAGTATTCCCGCAATCGCAGGCAAGGAGCTTTCTAGACTGTGCATGTCCCAAGAACTAGGTGTAAATGAGCTAAACAAATTCAAAACCACATCAAGCTTCAGGCTCTGAAATGGAGCCTCTCTGAATACCACTGGGACTTAACTGCAGTGCAGACCCCAGAAAAAGCCCAGCCCAATATATGCTTGGAAAGGGTCAAAAGCCAAACTTAATGGCAATGTGATCAAACCTAGGGTTTCTGTGGGCAAGGAGAAGGAAACGCTAGCCAATCTCTCAAAGGAAACACTGAGTCAACATAGTGGCAGGACTGATTTTATTCTGCGCAGTCAGTCTGGAATTTCCCAGTTCCTCTGAAAGCATTGCTGGAGAAACATGGTGTACATATTTATTTTACCTGAAAGCAATACAGGAACATTTGCTGTTACATCTCGATATGAAAATGTTAACTGTTGGTGCTGCACTTCTCAGGGAAAGAAGCAGAAAGGAAAGAAAAAAGCTCAAGTAGTAGATAAACATCCCTGCTACTGCATCTTTCTCTGCACGTCCAGCCTTTCTATTTTGGTTCTTTGCTGAAAGGAAGTACAGGACCATACCTAAGAAACATGACTGTCAGCATTCATTAAGACCAATGCTTAATCTCAGCTGACAACATCAATGTCAGAATCGTAGCTGGGAGCTGGCAGCATTTCAATAGAGGATTCTTCTGAGCTCTTACACACTACTTCAATAAATAATCCTACCGGGAAATATGGAGAAGAGCATTTAAAATGATTTTAGCTGGCACATCGCTACAAGGTTGAACCACCATGTAGTGATGTGCCCACTGCCTAATTCCACTGTGAAATGTTGAAATACAGCTTTTAGCTCCACAGAAGCATGTAGGCCTCTATTTACATGCAAATTAATGCTATTCATGTGTGAACTACAGCAGGTACTGATTCTGCCAGATGGAATAATTTGGGGATGGGCCCATTCTCTTTTGCTGAGGGCTGCATGTATTCTCACATGCTGTAGATAATTGTTGGAGTTTCTATGTCACCAGAAGTCCCAATTAAATAGCTATTTAAATAATTTACTTTTTTTCCAAGTGAAACATGGTCATGCATGCAGTTGCATAGACTAAAAAAAGTGATGGCAGTAATCACACTTCCAATGCCATTGTTAGTAATAACACCATTAGCACTGAGGGAGAAGCAGGTGGCTCAGGGCAAAGTATCAGGAAACCTGGACGTCTCACTGCCCAGTGATTCTGGACACGCCATTTCATCCCAGAACCAGACAATATGCCAAACTGGAAAGGACCCATCAGGACCAGCAAGTCATTGTCTCTTTCTTCCCTTTGTTTTCATCCGTAAATTATTCACAGAAGGCATAATACTTTACTCAGTTCAGTTCCTGAACTGAAGTAGGCAAAAAAACCCCATAAATATTACTGTGACATTTACATGCATTTTGCTGCATTAGCCCCCACTTGACCTTCACCAGCAGAGAGGGTCACTTGATTTTAATCAATGGCAGCCCCTAATTCCACTGAATTAGGATATTGAAAAGCAGTAGGTGGCTAAACTGACTGATGCAAACAGGCCTGGTTTGGCTGATGGAATTTTATTTGAAGCACTGATATGCTTAATATTTGTTCAATTATCATCAGCAGAGAAATCAAGAGATCAGTGTGTGAACCTCCTCAACATGCACTGGCCAACTTTATATGAGGCAGCAACAAACACAAGACCTGAGAGGAATCAACAACAGGATCTCCTGATCTATTTACAATTGGAAGCTACAAAGGATTTCTTAGCCAGTGACTTTCATTCTCTGAAGCTGGAGACGTAGAGACAGATTTTTGACAGTTCCACAAAGAAAAGGATTTAATTAAACTGAAGAAAATGAGATAAACTTTGCATAACAAAAGAAAGGAGGAAAATACACTCATCTTGCATAAAGAGGCTGGGATGGGATGTGAGGGGCTGTCCTCACCTCCTGCCCTCCTTGAAGCCCGTTCCTATCCTGTGACCTTCCAGTCCCTGACAGGGCTGTGCCCTCCCACAGCCCCTGCTGAGTCTGCCCAACCCCATCTGTGTCTGAAACGGGCATCAGCAGAGTAACCGCAGGAATCAGGGGAAAGGAGGACCCCAAGTGAAGACAATCAGCTGCACATTCACAAATCCACAAATGCAAATGACTGGAAAGATCATAACCAAACAAAAAAGCCCCAAACCCACATCAGAAAATCCCTAAATTCAGGCTAAATACGCAGCCATTAGGAAGGTCAGCAGATCCCTTTCCTTTCCCAGTTATTCTTACTCCAGAGCCATGTCATGAGCATTCAGCTTCACTGCTCTCACCCCCTGGAATACTCCCAGAAGCCTTTCCATGTCAGGGGCTCTGGGGCCAGTGGATGGGTTTGCTTCACCTGTCAGTGTTGGTGAGCACTGCAAAACACAGACTTACCATGGAATCACTGCAGTGGGAAATACAGCATCATCTTCCAACCACACAAAAAAATCCCCTTACCGTCATCCCTAATTCACAATCAAAGATATTTCTCCTTAGATATAATTTCTGAAAGGCCATTTAGAAATAAGATCAGTCACATATTCTTGCAGAAGGGAAAAGAGAAAACCTCAGTTGTGAGAATCACAGGTGAATGGCACACATTCTGATTCTACTGCCCGAATCTCTGTTTCCTTTACCAGAGATACAAACAAAACAAAACTAAACAGGAGAAGTCCATTCTGGACTTTTGATTTTCCCCCATGTGCTTGATTTTAGGAGACTAATTTTGTTTTGTCTTTTAAATTTAATCTCTCTTGGTCAAGTCTGTGGGATAACAATAAATTCAGAAAGTAACCAAAGGGCACTACCATGTAGCTGGTATCCATATCTGAGACTGTTGTGTCTTCAGCTGGTTGCACATGTTTGTGAATGGAAAGGCTGGATTTGCTTGCCCAGCCCACTGGGAGTTAATCAGCACCCCCTGACACAAACATGGAATCAGTATCTGCCTGGTATGTGAAACATGGAAAAAAGCCCTAACTGGAAAATCAGTGAGCAGCTGGTCTGTGCTGCACCTTTCCACAGCCACTAAAAACTTCTGCAGGAGGTTACATGAGAAGCCCACCTAGTTCTGTTCTCGGTCTCTGAGAGCAACCAAGGAGAGAGCACAAGCCATGGGAATGCACAGGGAAATGCTTTCCCTACTCTGCTCAATAATTCAGTCACTGTGACAAAAGATTTGAACAGACTTGCTTTTAGCAGCCACTAATATGCTTCTCCTTAAAGAGTTTAATCACATTTTGAATCCATGTTTAATTTCATTTTCTAAAAATCTTGTAGTGTTGAGTTTCACAAATTAATTTTACAGTTTGTGAAAAAGAACTCCCTCTTCTTTCTGTTAAATGTACTCACCAGTGAGATTGCTGGTTATGTTCCTGCACACCCATCTTGAAAAGCAGTAAAGCAATAATTCCTGATACTTTTCCTTTATATCATTTATGATGTTATCTGCTTCCATCATGTGCATCCCTTTCATTTATTTTCTAAGCCAAAGACTCCAAATCTGTGATCTTTCCTCCTATTTTGAGCATTCTTGTTGCCTTTCTCCTCTTTTAATATTCTGCCCTGAGCATTACTTTGGACTTCTCAGTACCAAATTTTATCTGCTATTTTATTAGTTCTGTAAATTTAAGGTCTAAGCTTTTCAGTTTTCAGTTTGACTATCCTGATAATTTTTTTTATTGCCACTGCACATGAACCTCCAGGATCTCTGATAATGTGCTGATTAGTACAAATCCCAGCTGAAAGCCTTGGAGTGCTTCCTTCAATAGAAAAGCAGTCCATGTCTTCCTACCCTTTATTTCTTATCTTTTAACCAGTTTTTAATACTTTAGAGGACCTTTCCTCTTATGCTTTGACAGCTTAGTTTCTATGAGGGTGTCTCATGAGAACCCTGTCAGGATTGTTGAATGGAAACCACTTGGATGAAATGTTTGTTATCAGGAATTAGAATATTCATTCAGGATCAGCAACCTGTGGAATGGACTGCTTGATTTCTGGAGAAGAGGAAAAGGAATTGTGAATCATTTATGGGATGTTTCCTGACATCATATGTCAACGTAGATGCTGCAGATGACATTAAAATATCATCATTTCAGTAACTTAGCTGGTGTTTTAGTAATATCTGGCGAATAATGTAACTGGTATTTTTCTCTAAATTCCGTATCGTCCCACTTTCATGTCTTCTCTTTTTTTTTATTATTCTTTTTTAATTTTTTTTTCATTTAAAAAAAAAATTATTTTTTAACTTAAAACTAAAATGAAAACAGGGATGACCTGACATTAAATAGAACAAGCCGAACTTGCTGTCCAGCACACTTCGGTGAGGCTGAAGGAAAACGAGAGCCGATACTCAGGGCTGGAGCCCGCTGGCAGGCGCTGTCAGTCCCGGCTCAGAACTCCAGCCCTGCCCGAGGCCCGGGCGAGGCAGCCTGGGAGAAGCGGCAGCCTGGCCGCTGTGCCGCTGTGCGCTGCACTCCAGAGCGGCCCGGCTCTGGCAGATGCTGCGCTGCCACGCGCGGAGCTGGGGCCAGGCCACGGTCCCTGCCAGCCCTGGCAGCCGCCCCTCGCTGCTCCGGCCTGGCGGCAGCAGCCACAAGAAGCCCCACTTTAGCGCTCTCGCCAGCCTGGCGCTGCTCCTTCCCACAAAGCCTAGGCAGCACTTCAAACCCGGCGTGCTCCGAGGCAGGGCTGCCTCCTTCAAATCCCAGGAAGGGCGGAGAAGAGAGACAAAAGCCGCGGGCAGGTGGGCAGTGAGAGGCCTCCCAGCGCCGCTCCCCCAGGCAGAGCCTTCCCGCTGCCCTCGCTCCTCCGCCCTGTCTGTGCCACGCACCCCGGAGCCCCTCTGCTGCCATCTCCAGCTCCTCCTGCCGCGGCCTGGGACAGGGCCGGGGCCGCGCTCCCCGGCAGAACCCGCTCTGCCAGCCCTGGGGCCTGGGGCAGGGCCGGGGCCGCGCTCCCCGGCAGAACCCGCTCTGCCAGCCCTGGGGCCTGGGGCAGGGCCGGCCCCGCGCTCCCCGGCAGAACCCGCTCTGCCAGCCCTGGGGCCTGGGGCAGGGCTGGCCCCGCTCACCCGGCAGAACCCGCTCTGCCAGCCCTGGGGCCTGGGGCAGGGCTGGGGCCGCGCTCCCCGGCAGAACCCGCTCTGCCAGCCCTGGGGCCGGGGCCTGGGGCGGGGCCGGGCCCGCCCGCCCCGGCAGAACCCGCTCTGCCAGCCCTGGGGCCTGGGGCCTGGGGCCGGCCCCGCGCTCCCCGGCAGAACCCGCTCTGCCAGCCCTGGGGCCTGGGGCAGGGCCGGCCCCGCGCCCCCCGGCAGAACCCGCTCTGCCAGCCCTGGGGCCTGGGGCCTGGGGCCGGCCCCGCGCTCCCCGGCAGAACCCGCTCTGCCAGCCCTGGGGCCTGGGGCCGCCGAGGAGCTGCAGAACAGCGGAGACCAAATGGAAATCCGGGCTGCTGGCACTGAGCAGGGCCCTGTCTGCTTGGAATATAAGTTATCCTGGTAATTTGGAGACCTAAGCAAAGTGAGCAGAGAATCTGTATGAGCAGGATTTCACATCCTATTTCCTTCTGGTCAGGGCATGGAGAAAAATAATTTACCAAGGAAATGATCTCACAAAGACATAATGTAAGAATTAGTAATGTCTAAAATAAAAAAAGCCCTCTCTGTACGTTACATTTTCTTACAATTTCATTAAAAGAATCATTTTGCATCTTGAAAAAAACAAGTTAGATTTTATTTTATTTTATTTTATTTTATTTTATTTTATTTTATTTTATTTTATTTTATTTTATCTTATTTTATTTTATTTTATTTTAATCTTGTGTTACTTCCTGATGAATAACCACATGGAGATAAAATTCAAATTCGTGTGTAGCAGACATTTCAGGATATAAAATGTCATTGTTAATTCCCTAAGGCATACATTGCAAGATTACCAACATTAAGATTACACTTAGAAGACATCTGCAAATACTAAGGACAGTAAAGGTCATTAAATAAAATTAACATTTCCGTGTACTTCAAATAGAATAAAGAGTTTGAATTCCTGCTGCAGGTGTCAAGCCCACTCTATTTTGCATCTCCAGTCATGACCAGTTTCATATGGGAAGTTATCTTTATAACACGGAAGCTTCCTGCAAGGTTTATCTGGAGCTACACAACAGTTTTAGAATAAAAACTAAACCTTCCCCCCGCCAATAATCTAGAAACGGTTAATGAGGGAGAATTACTGTTCCTTAACAAAATGGAGAAAGATTAGAATACTTGATGAGAACATTGTTGAAATTTTTCCTTTCTAAGGTGTTCTGTGCTGGCTGGGAGCCATTTACTCCTGCACTGCAATTGAAGAGAACATTTGCCTCCTTGGTTTTCCACTCTAATATCTCACAGCACAAGCAGAGCTTTTGTTATGCATCAGCAGCTGCCAATATTTTAATGAAAGGCTCCAACAAAACCAGTTGTCCTTTTCTTTTCATTTCTTTTAGCTGGCAGCTCTTCAGAGTTTCACTCCCCAGTTCAAACCCTGTCTGCTGCAACCTCTATCCACAGCCCTCCAGGATCTCCCAGTATTCTCCCATTACAAACTGATTGACTACACTGTCAGAACGTCTCAGCAAACTTCCCAGTTTCATTTAGTCTGCAGGACTTTTGTCTTCAGCAAAGCAAATTCCCAATTCTACCCTTATCTCATATTAAACTGGAAGGAATATTTCACATCAGATGGGTTCCTGCTGAATCCAGATACATTTAGCAAAGTCTCAAAGTCTCTCTTCATCCTGTGATCTGCATTTGTTTCTCAACATGTAAGGCCTTTCTTTGCCTATTTATATAAGGTTTTCATTTTTGATATACTTATTTTTTTTAATTCTTGTCTGAGTGTGTATTTCTCCAACACTCTTGGATGCTGTGACAGGCACCAGCAAAATGTCAGGCACCTAAGTAAGCCTGTGCTTAAGACATATAGATCTGCAGAAGTTAAATACATGGCTACACGCTCCCTTGAACTCTCACTGACAATAAGATCTGTGGCCTTTTTGCACTGGACTCTGCTGATGTCTCTGTTTTATGCTATTGGTAACAGCAGCACTTAACCAGCTTCCTTTCTGGCACAATATTCCAAGGACCTTTCAGTAAATCAGTTGCAATCAGCGGAAAAAAAAGAAACCCTTGAAAGATAATAAATGTCAATTCATTTGTACAACAAGAATAATGAGGCTGATTGCAAAACACACGTTAGAAAAAACCAGTGGGAATGCTATGAATTATATTCCTATTCATGACACGGAATTTAAAAGCACAGAATTTGCCCAGTTTTAAAAAATTTCTGGAGAGCTGATATTTTTTTACCCATTTCTCCTGGCTTTGCTGATTTATCTGGCAGTGATATGTCTGTGGAGATATAACACTGCTTGGCGTGCAAAATAGTGTCACTTTCTTCTGATTCTGTCGAGTTTTAATGTTGACTAGCACAAGGAAATGTTAACCTCTCCTGTTCTCACTCTTTCAGCGTGATTTCTAATACTTCTGACACAATCCCTTGCATGTCCGTATTTCTCTGTAATTACATTAACATGATGATGTGCCTTCATCTGGGACTTCAGCAGGATTTCATCTTGTAAAGAAAAGAAAAGCCCTAGATCACTGAAGTACCTTTTTTCTTATGGAACCACCTTCAAAGCCTTAATCTCAATGTTTCTGGAGATCTGTCAGCTTAGAAGTCAACACCTGACACCGTCAAATTATTGCCATTATCACGTCCAGGGCAATCACTTCTCCCTCCCCTGCCATCCCAAGGTTTTCAGAAAACGAAAAACAGGGTGCCTTTCGACTTTGAAAGTTGTTGGCCACAGGTGTGACTTAGATTTACTGAATTATTCTGCTGTAGTGTCCCAGGAAGATTTGGCAGAGATTGATTCAGGCCACACCGAGGATGACACATAACAAACTCCTTCACAGATGCTTATTCACCCATCAGACTATATAACGCTGACCCTGGAATTGCTGAGAACTAGGAGTAAAGAGAGAGTTGGATGTGTGTGATCGGGATGCCAGGTCATTAAGACTATTCTGGTAAGACAAAACAGAAGGGTATGATGCAGACTTTCTACCTCAGGCTATGAACTTGTCATCTTTCAAGAGAAGTGAAGCCAGTCTGCCTAACTGCCTGAGCAATAAATAGAACCTCTTTCCTAGCACATAATAAAAGCAATGGACACCTTCTACTCTAGTTTTTCTTCTTCATTCTCTCATCTAACATTGCCCTGAGCTCTTCTGGAGTGCTTGTTTGGGAGTGCTCACTGTTGATACCCATAAGCAATTAGTCGTGGTAATGGGGCTATTTTTTTTTTGCCACAACTGTCATTTTATGTTTACAAACACAACATCAAAACCTCAGGAAGGGGTGGGACATAGCTTATTTTTTGCAACATGAAACAAAGCTTAAGTTGGGAGAGAAAAATACTGTAGTTATTTCCTAAAAATTTCCCACAGCATGTCATTAAGTAAACTGTAATGTGAGCAGACACAGGACCTGGGTCATTGTTGTAGAGTTGAGGTATTTCTCTGCTGACACAGTCTAATGCTAAATAAGTATGTGTTTGATCAGATGTTCCAGTTTAAGATCGTTTCTTCTCTATGGCAGAAACCTGCCTATGGCACGGGGGACAGACAAGAGGAAACTCAGCAAGGATTCCATTTTGAATCCATTATTAACAAAGCCTGGTTCACACTGGACTACTGAGAAAGTGTTCTGTGGGTGCACAAAAAATGTGTTTAGGGTTTATTAAAAAGCCTACATAGCTGAAGGACAGATACTGCGCTGACTGACCTCTTCCCACTCGTGATATTCACAGAATTTAGGGCAGCTGGGCCATTTTGGTCTCCTGTATCTGGCAGGACATTAATTTCAGGTACCTTCATGATGCTGCTGGGGTTGCCTGGGACCTCACAGCGTCCAGCTGCAGGTGTCCTTGGCTTCCCTGCCAAGTAGAGATCGCTGGCTCCTGCACAAGGAGCTAACCACAAGCAGGGATGTTAAAGAAGCGCCGGCGGAGGTAAAGGACGAGGGAGGGATCTTCTGTATGGCCTGCAATCCTTTATTGCAGGTGAAGGTTCCAGGGACAGAAAGCCATGGATCAGGGGGTACATGGGTTTATACCCATGGGGGTGGAGCAAGGTGGAGCAAAGGGAAGGAGCCAATGGAGTTTGGCTAGCTGGGAGGGAACAACGGGGGAACAGCCAACAGGGATAATTCAGGGGAGCGTTCTACGGAAACCATCCAATGGGGCATCGAATAAAACCGAACATTCCAGAACAAATGCACAAGCAATTAGGGGAAATACATAAACATGGCCTTCTACACAAAACTGGGTTGATAACTCCTGAACCAGTGACACAACAATATGCAAACTGAGCTCCATTGGGAACCTGGGAACTCGCGGTAACTAAGGGATGAGAGTTAGACCTTGGCGTCTTGGACGTCTGCCCGCCAGTCCTCTGGCTGACTGGCCCCTGTGGCCATGGCCACGTGCACCGCAACACCTTAATGTTCAGCCCAGTACCCTGGTCTGGAGTGAGGCACTTTGATCCTTGACAAACCTGTGGGGACCACAGACAGCAGTGTCAAAGCCATCCTTCAAACCACAGTGCTGACTGGAAATGAACTGAAAAAAGTGGTTTGCATTGGCTCTTTTCCTACGGAAATACTGGAAAACCACATGCCGAGGCAACTGTGCTCCTCCTCTGACTGCTGCTTTTGAGCTGCCTCAGCTTTGCAGTGATAACAAACTGCTTTTCTTGCCAGATAGTAAAAACTTCGTTCCTGGCCATTATGTCATGAAAATTTTTGAGTTTCTTTAGAGAAGACATTTGTTCAAGGCTAATATAGGATCTTTGGTCTTCTGAGGAGTTTGTTTTCCTTCCTATGAACAGGTTCACCTTGACCTAAATAAAAGCATGACTTGTCCTCAGTGCCCTGGCACAGTCCATACACTCAGCTCCAGCCCTCATTTCCTTAGGTCTTTAGGCTTTGAGTTGGCAGAACTTGTGTCTTCAGTTACTGCAACAAAATTATGCTTACAAACGAGGGAGATAATCAGGTCCCTTTAAAAATCAGGTTTATGGGAACTAATCTAAATGTGAAGTTAACTCATTTTTAAAGCAGCAGCTTAAACTGTCATTAAAGCAACAAAATAAAGGCCTTTAGAGAGAAGGGAACATTAAGAGGAAGGAACAGACATCAGGTTACAGATAGAGTTGTTTCCTGCCCAGCAAACAAGTAGTAGAGCTAACCACTTCATCTTCCACCTCACATAAACAGGTAGTTGATGATACAATAAACACAGCAAAAGTGAATCTTGGTACTGCAAATGGCTTTATGCCAAAGCGCAACAAAAATCAGGCGCTGAGGCTGGGTGAGCTCTTAACAAACAGGCGCGTTAAGACTGCAATATTGCACAAGATCATTTAAAGCCTCTAAAAACCCTTAAAATTTCTCTCCCTCTTTCGCTGGCACTTTAATAAGGCAATTCCCAATATTTGACTTGTGAAATAGCCTGGAATATAACAGTTGTATCAGCAGCCTGTAGCGAGGCTGTTCCGTATTGGCCCTGTGTGCACATTTGAAACCCCCTCTGTAACACGATGAAAGCCGTACCTATTCCAGGGCTTATTTGCGCAGAGGGAGTAGTTAAAAGTTTTGATTACTGGGACTGCAGATGGTGGGGCTGATTCTGGGAGTAGCGGGCTACTCTCCCAGTCCCCAGCATCTGGAGACCACTGGCACCCATTTTTTTCTGAGCTAAAATCCTTTTCATCTGATAACAAATCTCTGACTCACATTGTTCTCTTCAGCAAGCCAGCACAGTGTCACATCAGCTTTGTCCCCATCTTTAAATATATTCATGCCATCTGTCTCTTGGTCTCAACTGGTAAAACAATTGCAACGTAGGTTACGTGCAATCAATTCCCAGTTGTTCTGAACAGCTTGAGATGTCTCACATCTTACTCACTGGCTTGTGGAAGAGACTGGTAAATGACTTTTTATAGGAAGATGATCGGTTTAGGATTCCCTTTGCAGGCATTTCAGATGGCAAGAAGTTCAAATTTTAGCTTGATATCTTTGCACTTTTTCTCCATATGGTTTTGGTTCTTCTTGCAAAGAAAAGTGTTTGTCTCCATATGTCTCTTATCTTGAGTTTTCAGTGTCATCTTTAATTAGGAACTGAAAATCAGTTGGTTTGATTTATATCAGTATTTGTCATTGATGCTATTGTCTTTCAGGCAATCATGTTCAGATGTTAGTCAGATTAAAATTATTCTTTATAGGGTCATAAATATGAAATACGCAATTAAAACGTTGCCATTTTGAAACAACAGAGTGTATGACAGACCCCTGCTCACGGTGCCTCAGTCAGCACTGTCCTTGTGAGAGAGCACTGTGAATCTCCGTCACTCAGACCTACCCCAGCCAAACATAGATTAAATCTGTGACTGCAGGTGCGACACGGTTCAAATTCAGACACCAGGGGAGTTAAATTTGCTCTCAGCTCCTGTGATCATGATGAGATTGTCAAAGTGAATGATGACGCATCACCCAAGTGGAGAATGTAGGTGGTCCTTGCTGAAAGCTGGGTATCAGGAGCCATTGGATGTCCTTACATCCCTGGGAATGCAGCCCAGGGGGAGCAGAGTGCTGGTCCCTGGCGGGATACAGCTGCTCCTTCTGGGGAGGGAAGCCTAACCATCTACAGAGAGAAAAGTGGGGACTGTGGAGAAGCACAGGCCTGAACGGGCAGGCCAGCACTTGTTACACAGATTTGTAAGCAAAACCACTCTCACCCAAAATCTCTTTCTGAAAGTACATAGTATTCCTAAATTTTTTTTTTTTTACTTGAAAAACTTCCAGCTTCCTTATGAGGTTATTCCACACTAACCTGTGGATTCTAGTGACAATAGGTAGGTCCTTGCCTTGAAGCCTCTGCAAAGAACTGGGATTTGTCTTTTTTTTTAAATGAAAGGAGCCTGAACAAATGTATAACTTCATTTTGGTAGGTCCTTCTTTCATCCTGTGCCTGAAACCAGCATTCCTCTTTCACAGGGAACCCTCTACAGTAACTTAGGTGACCCTTTTGTTCTGTTCCACACAAGCACAGGTAGCGTGAGAATCCCCAGCATCCCCTCATTACCTCTCCCAGAGGTGGTAATGGGCCCTCAGATAATCCCTAAATAGTGCTAAGAACTGTGTGTGAAGAGCTGTACACAAAAGAAGCCTTTTACAATGAAGCATAAACCAAGGTATTCGATTTATCCTGCAAATCACAGGAACAAATGCTGCGTACTCCTTCATGCCAGCTGCTGACACGCTGTCTTCAAGCTAGTTATTGGAGCTGGTTATTTCCATTATTTCCACATTCCCAGATGATTTTGCCATCAGGAGTGGCTGCGGTCTGAGTGTTCAGAGCTGTCTCCAGCAGGGAGTAAATCCCTCTTACCCACCGCCCCTCACAGCACGTGGCAGGGAAAAGGGAACCCCGAGGCTCCTGGAGGAGCAAGGCAAAGCAACAATTTGCCAGGACTGATGGCATGGAGGACACACAGGTCCTTACAATTCGGGAGCAGGTTAAATACTCATTTTAGCAAACTTCTGGAATTTTCTTAGATGCAGAGGGAAGGACACAAATTCAAGCACAAACTGCCCTGCTGGCTCCTCCATCTATGATCAACAGTGTCTGGAGAAATGATAAATACCTTTGAGAAAGGGCCAGGCTCTATTCTATGGGAATCTTATTTCTGTGTAATATTTTTGATCATTCAGTCCAGTTCTAAAGTGGAATGTCTTCTGCTCCCAGCCTTCCTGGGAAACCCTGTTTTTGAGACAAGATACCTTGGAAATTGTTGTACCCCCTGAGATGCTTCGGCTCTCTGCAGGGCTACGGGGACATTGACCATAAAATAATAATAATAGTAATAATAATATCTGAAGAACTGCTTCTGGACACTGACCTGAGTAAAATCAGTCACGTTTTTGGAAGGCACCCAAGTAGTTTTAGCCTCCATATTTTCTTCTCTCCTAGTAGGTAAACTGAGAATAAATCAGGGTCCTTTATTGCGGTACAAAAGAAACAACCTGTTACATTGGGCTTCGTGGGTCAGTGCTTTGATGTCTGTGCCAGTATAAATCTGAGCTAAAATGTATTTCCTAACTACACAGGGAGAACAATAAAGAACGTGAAGGGAGCTCAGAGGATACATGAATAATGAGATAGGCTTTCATTGCATTCATCTGTTTGAGTAAAACGGGACCGGTCTGGATTTTGCTTCCATCCCAGCCGTGGGCAGCCCTGTCCTAGCAGGAGTGGGACCCCTCAGGGTGTCACCTGCTGCTGTGCACCTGCACATTTCTGCTGGAACAAACTGGTGCAAATACAGCTGACGAGGGCAAGGAGCCACCTGCTCAGCCCCCTTGTCAGTGGGGAAGCCTCGCCTGAGCCTGGGTGGCATCTCACCTCCTTCCTGGAGTTTCCCTGTGACATCCTGGCTTGGAAAGAGGGAGAGATGGTGAGAAGACGTTCAGGAATTTGTCTAGAGAACCATAAGAAGGGTCAATGAGATTATGGAGACATAAAGTTTCTTGAGAAGCGAATTAAAATGCAAAATATGGGGGACTCATACTGCAGTGTCTCCAGTGCGAAGTCCGGTGAATATCAGTCTAAATTAATTTTGGCCTCTTTAATTAATCATCTCTTTATGAAATACAAATAAAGCCACATCAGTATGACATGTTATTAAGGAAGAAAAGACTGTTGCCCTAAACTTCTGGTGACAATTTACATAAATGTCGTTTGAGGCAGCAAGGTTAAAACCTCAGGCAGAGCATTATAATATTCTAAAGATCATCAGCAACTTCACTGTGTACAAAACAAAGAGGCTTGGTGTCCCTGGAACGAGGGGGTGCTGGAGGAGTGAGAGAGAAGGAATTTAATTTGGCATCTCTGCAAATCTTAGAGAGTTTTTAAAGCATAAAAGGAATGTAAACAAGTCATCAAAATAAAATAGCCTGAAAGAAGAATATTTAGTGTATTTTTTTTTTAAGAACTGTGATCCTCAACTCATCCAGAAAGATTTGTTTTTGTAAAAGATTTGTGTAACTGAGGTCCATGCTTGGTGTATTTATTATGTTGTAGTATTTCTGTGATGGGATTGGTATTACTGTAACTCCCAATCCCCAGATGGAAGTGGGACCCTGTTACGTCACACGTGTTTGCTGCAGAGGAATTTCACATGGGGAATTTTATTTTCGCAAGAATGAGAGATGGAAGGAGACTGATTTCCTGGGGATAAACTGAACATGACTGGTTAAACCCTGATTAAAGCTCAGGAAATGCCATTCACAGCAGTGCCCAAGCCAGTGCCCAGCCCAGCTCTTGCACCTCTCTCTCTCATATTCACCATGGGTTTTCTTCACAGAAAGGTCATCGGATCACACCGAAGTCTCACTCGTAGCCAGTTTCTCTCATCAGGTCTCTAATGTGTGCTTTGCTTTCCTTCCCTCCAGCCTGTTTATCATTTATTCCCATTCTCCTGTATAAAAAAATGAACAAAGACACTTTCTAAAGGCCATTTCACAGCTTTAGGGAGCTGTATTCAGGAGAGTAATGTGTGATCTAAGGCAAGCTGAGGAGCATTATTTTCCTATCACCACCCCACAGATGATGGGGAGTGACAGATTACATGCCAGTCACAGCACACTAGGCAAGGGGCCAGGCTGCCAGGAGTTCTGTCCTTTCTGGCTCCAGCCAAAGCATTGTTGAGAATGAAAGAATGATTTATAAATAGCTCACACTGAAGTCAGTCTATCATAGAGGCTGCAGATCAGCCTGGTCTTTATTCAGGCTGTTCAAGATGATGTCTGCACGCTCTGTACGTGCAGGTGTTGCATACAGAGCCTGCAAGGATCATGTCCCAGAGCTATTCCCTTCCTGGCTGTCACCTTTCTTTGCAAGAAAAGGAAAACCTACTGCGAGCACATTTAGCTTCACTCCCTTCATTCCCTTTTAGCTTCCCTTTCATTTGATAGATTCCACATTAATTTGTACTCTTTTCGAAAGACTTCTTTTTTAAAAAAAAATTTAAGAATCTGTCCTTTCTCTGAAAAACTGACAAAGAAAAAAGAACAATATCTTATTAGCAATCATGTTAACAGATCTCCCACAGAAAGGTAAGATGGAGAGTTAGGATTCAGTGTCAGAAGAGAGCAGAACCTTCTGCCAAAACTGAACTGAATCAGCCTGGAGCCATCACAAATGAGTCATTATTCTCTAACCTTTCACTGAATGTTCACACACAAAAACTACATGTTTTTTCAAGACTTTCTGCTTATTCTACGAAATGAAATCTGTCTAAATCAAAGCATGAGTATCCACAGTCTGATGAGAGAATCTGTTAGCAGTCCTAGTGGGCCCATGACACTATGCAGACTTTNAGCATCTTGTGATGCCCCGGCCTTTGTGTCCTGTGGCTGAACACAGCTACCGAGAGGTGTCTCCTTTTCCAGGTCAGTGACAGGGGACACTGCTGTGGAGCCAGCTGCAAGAGATCTGCAGCAGCATCCCCTGTTTTGAGGTGGCCCCTGAAATGCTGTGGTGTGGTGTTTTTACATGAAAGGACCTGGAATGGGACTGGCTTTCTAATGGATACCTTCACCTGGTGTATTTTTAAGTATTTAACTTCTCCAAAGTTAACTTTCTGCATTATCCATTAAACTCACTCTTGGCACTGCCAAAGGAGGGAAGATGAATAAAGGCTATTTCTTTCAGAAGAGAACTCCTAAGCTACAATAAAATTTTATTGCCAAAAGCAAAACCAGAACAGATTGGAAGAGAATCTGTGCCCACTGAAGATTTTTTTTTTTTAATTATCACTAAATATCATTTATCCTGATTATAAATGATTATAAATATCATATTATGCACAGAACATCACTGCTGCTGATACATTGACCAACAATAAAACCTGACAAGTTACTCAGGAGCTGAAGGTGTAAGATGAAGACTAATGAATTATACATATGTTTTGGGCATAGTTGAAGTCAAGACAGTATGGGTCTAAATGGGTACTTACAGCTACCAAAACCATATAATCTGAACTTTTCAGCTATGTACCTTCTGCGTGTTCTGCATGTGTGAGCAGTGACTGCCCAGGATATCAATAATGGTAAAAAAGGGAATTACACTGCAGCTCATCACATTGTTTGTGGACTTACTGCTTTGGGGTGGGAGGGGGAGAGAAACAGAGAGGCAGAGAGACATAAAGACAGAGTCTCAGACAGATGGGGTGCAACATTCTCGTTCTGCCATCTACACCCACAAATCACTGAGACAGACAGTGCCTCTTGCCAGTGGAAGGGTATGAGTGAAACCCTGGCTGCCATGGAATGGAGAGGTCCCCAAGTTAGCTTCCTTACAGGATTAATTTACCCTAAAAAAACCTCCCTACAATCAAAGGCTGCTTCTAATACCTGACACGGAGGTTTCATAGTTCTCTGTGCTTCTTAATGCCACAGTCCTGCATGTTAAATCTACCCCAAGTGGAAAATGGATCCAGCTCCTCTCCAGTACTGCAGAACTCATGTTTCAGTGTTTGTGGTGTTCTTCCATGAAGTGTGGGTCTGGTTCTGACAGTGCTTCCTAAATGGAGCAGTGCAGGGACACAGACAGGACGATGCTGTGCTCGCATTGCCTGCCCTGTTTCCTGTTTTGTGCCTGCACGGGTAATGCTGAGCTGGCAAACACCAGGAGGATGGTGACAAGCAGCTCTTTGTGCACCAGCTGAAAATAGATCTGTCTTAAAAGAGAGCCTAAGTGTTATTCATTGATCATGTCTGTTATTGTCTACATAAATAGAAGCAGCTGATTGCAAAAGTCCTCCACTTTGGGAAAATGAGGATCACGCTGCCAGTTTAAGGCCAGATTGCACATGGCTGATCAGCAAACTAAAAGCAGAGGAATGGGAAGTGCTCTGCCCCAAGGCAGCAGATATTACACGAGTTTTGTGGCTGATCCTCTTCTAGGGGTTCTTCAAAGCAATTAAAAGTCTAGGGAAGCTTTTATATATGAAGAATCTGCATAGTTCATGAACTTGAACCCTGAGAAGCTGATTTACATGGGTAAGTAGACAGTTACATTGAAGTAATTGACAAGAAAAACAGAAACTTTATCCTTGTTAGCAAGGATAACTAAGTCTCAGAAATCTGGGCATGAACTTAATCAGCAGCAGAATTCTAAAGCTTCTGTGCTGCTGGGTGTTTATATTATGTGCATTGGGAGTGGCAGTGTCCAAAGCCAGGCTGGACAGGGTTTGGAGCAGCCAGGGATAGTGGAAGGTCCCTTCCCACCCAAACCATTCCATGATTCTGTGATCCTATGAATACTGTTGCAATAACCAGTTACAAATAAAATTATTTGATTAGGTTATTTACCACTCTTGTCATTTTTCTCCCACTGTGCCCCTGACCAGAGGAGGCACTTACAAAGTTTGGCAGTGATCCTTCATTGAGAAGACTGAAAATTTAATTTAAATTCTACCTGTTTTTTTCTTTAACCAATAACCTTATTATTGGTTCATCTCAGACAATAGGCCTGCGATTTTCCCTGAATCTTGACACAAGATGAATTCTAAAGGTTGTTACGTGCCCCAAAAATCACAGCAGGCATTTCTTGCAATGAATCCAAAATAATGATATTTTACTCTGCTCCTTCAGCCTTTTCAGTGGTGGCAGGTCAGGACCTGCCCTACCATCAGCTGGAAGCTGCAGAGGATGAACTTGGCTTGCTGAAGGAGAAATGTAGAAAACATTGGGCCAGGCATCTCAGCACTTCTGAGAAGCCCACCAGGGGCCTAGCAACATCACTGGGAGGCAAAATACTTTTCAAAATCTTCAGTGTTTTAGACTCCCTTAAACCTACAGCATAAAGGACCATATTGTCAAAGATTAAAACAAATATCTTTCGTCTTAGTGTCCTCTGAGTCAAGCTATTCTTAGAGGAAGCATAAAAAATGGAAAAGAAAAGAAATAAAAGCTGTACCACTTATCTCTTTAGTGTATAGAAATAGCAATGTTAGGCTAATCCAAATATTACTTAGCCAGATCCTGGTTTGATATTCCAACGGTGCATATAGTTCTAAAATAATATTTTAATATTGAATTCCCTAAATAATTATTCATTGCAAAATATATTCAGTCCATAGAATTTTTCCTTTTATTTTCGGGGATTGAATCTGGAAGTCCTTATTAAGGTAAGATGCTGCAGAAATCCACAGGGTTTACCTGAGTTAAGAGCTCAGGAACTGGTCCTGCATATGCACATAAATTGCTTTGGGAGCTGGAAGATGGTAATGTAACAAAAGAAGAGTCCATAATGCATGCAGGCTTCTGACAGTTTTTGCAAACATCAAGGAATATGACACCTACCCTTAATATGTTTCTGCTCTGATTATGAAACCCAAGCTGCAAGGAGTCCATCTTTGCATATGCCAGATAAATCAGTTTTCCAACCTGAGCTGTCTGGCTTTTCTTTGAGTGGATGATGAACTTGTTAAAAATGAAATAGAGAGTAATGGGTACTTATAATTTAAATGAACCACTGCATGCAAAGTAATTTCTTTAAACTATCTGCCAGGTAAATCTTGAATCACCAGCATGACACATTTGAAAATTTAAAAATGTGAACATATATTATTTAAATACGAGTACCATTAATTGAGATTCAGCAGAGTACAATTTGTTGTTTAAGGGAAAATCCCAAGATGCCTGTGCGACAAAAACTTCCAAAGTCAGGAGAAGTTACACCTGCAGATGAGGAGCAGGTTACAAAGGCCCCAGTCTTCTCTGTCAGACTGGCCAGCCTAATGTTTACCTTTACCAAATTGCAAGGGAGAACTTTCAAACTTTGTATGATGGGGGAAAATGTTATCTACCTCATTATCTGGAGACCTGCTAGTAGGCAGGCTACAAGAGGCTCAGGAAGGTGAGCTGTGCTGCTGCCCAGAGCTCAGGGTGTGATGTCTGGGAGCTGCTGGCAGCAGCTGCAGGAACGCTCAGTGCTCGCCTTGCCAGAGCTGGGTCAGTGCAAAGTGAGTCCGAAACAGCTCTCTCTAAATGCAGCCTGACAGATCTGGAACTGGCCAAAATTGTTTATTTTCACTATAGACAGTTCAGCTTTGAATGTAAAAGTTTTCCCTTTAAGAACAGCACATCCTTTTAGGGAGATCTGGACAACAACACAGGGGGATGAGCCTGGTTGGCTGGAAGGGATTTGAGGTGGGGAGTTTGTGTTCGGGGAGACTTTCTGCAATGGCGTTTTACAATCAAATTTCCATCAGCCCTAGCAGTAAAATCCAGGCACATTTTCTCCATAGCTGAGTGGAACAGCCAAAGCATTATGTGTAGGTGCAGCTGTGCAGATGCATCAGTCTGTGCACATTCTGGTCAGAGCTGAAGCGGGGATGGGCGAGGTGGAGATGAGTGGTTTTTGGCTGGCAGGTATAATCTCCTTCCCTCTGAAACTGTGGATCAGTGCTTTGCAGTACCTCAGGTACACTCCTGAGCTCGTATGACGTGGAGTAAGGACACTGTGGGATGCAGTTTCAGCATAAGAGCAGGATCAGGTTCTACATGGCTGATGCATCACAAATTTATCCTGGTGTGATTGTTAATTCTATGTTTAATATTTACTGCATCTTTCCAATACAATAAAATGTTAAAAAGTCAGATTGCCGATAGGTGGGTTAAGCCAAACATCCTTGTTCTGAGAAGTGTTTTTCCCATGGACATTCCTTCTTCTGAAAGGGTGAGAGGCTGAGAGCTACCATGGGTTTAGCTCAGGAGCATCACTGAGACTGAAAACAGCAATGAGGAAAAAAGAAAAACGCAGTGTGTTCAACAGAGCACATTTAGAGATTTTAAAACTCTGTATTTCCCTTGACCAGACCTAAAGCAAAACAGTGTTGTGTTCTGCCATGCCTTCATCACTGGGAAATCAGAGCAGAATTTTAAAGTGCATTAAGCAATAGGATGGGGTCACATGAGGACTGATGCTAAATTGAACAAAATCGGGAAATCTGTTCTTTCTTTAACTGCAGTTTTGTGTTACATTTGAACTTATTCTTCCCATGGTGATTTTGAAAGCCTTGCCTCACACTAAAAATAATTAACCTAACACTCAGTAATGCATCTGAAATCAATGAAGTTAAGCAGGTATACAACTGGTGTAATGAGTATCACCTATTAGTACAAATTCTGAAATTATTTGGGTTGCTTTATGTCAAGGGGTAGTATCTCATTGACTTCAATGAGCTTTGAATAAAGCTTTAAAATTCTCTGTCTCACTAGAGTTTGGATTTGTTTAATGAGAACAAAACAAGATGGTTCCACTTAAATAAATGGAGCTACATTTATAGAAAATTAAGGTAGAATCAGAACTGGGATTACTGAAATTATGTTTTTGGCAACCACAATATAAGTGTTCAAAATCAATTTCCTGTTATGGCCATTCTGGAATAGCATTTTCCTTCTGTTTTTTTTGGTAAATATTTTTAACAAAACAAAAGTATTTTACAGGCATCGCTCATATTACCAAAACCAATTGGATTTACAATTCCTTTTTATTAACACTAAAGGAACACTAAGTCAAGTGTTAGATGCAGTGTAAGGCCATGGAACAAGAATAATCTTATTTTTATAGTCCTACACATGTAGAATAGCTTAGGCTTTCTTCTATTTAATACAGCCAAGGTGTTGCACTTGGTAAAGGCAGCTGACAGCCATGGTTTCACTTGCTCTCGCCTTCAGGGTTCTAAAACCAAAAGAGATTAGGCCAATTCTTCAGGGTGCACAAACCCTCTACACTTTCAGTGCATTTTAGCTACAAAGCTGTAACTGTTTTATTCAGCTTCTCAGGCCCAATTACAGTTCTCAAACATCACAGGTGGAGTTATCCTAACAAAGAACACTTCAATAATATTTAGGTATTTTCCCAGTTCACTGCTTGGCTTTGTTTATACTCAATGCCCATCTTTCTGTTGCCTTCAGTGACCTTTAAACCAACTCTCTGAAGACTCCACTAACTCAGACCCTGTGGGAAAAGCCATCTAAGTCAGGTCAGCTAAGACCCTTTGCTGGAATAAGCTGTTAAATTAAGGTTTGTTTTGGGAAATAATAGTCTCTGTATAAATAACCCACTGCAAACCCAACATTATCAGAAGACAAATTAACAAACCAGTAAATGCCAGACTGGATTGCAGGTTGAGCAGGCAGAGCCCTCTATCTTGTCCCAGAAGGTAAGAAATGTTTGGAATTGAAAGCTGCTGGAGGAATTTTCACCCTGCAAGCCAGTGGGGTGCAGGGCTTGTGCAGGAAATCAGGCTGGGGGTGTGCACAGAGCCTGGACAGCCCCAGACTGACCCAGGTGTCACCAGAACAGGAAGGCCTGGGGATCCATCTGGAGTGCCACCCACTCTCCCTAACATTTTCATCTCCAAAGCACAGAATATTTTGCAGTTTTGACTGGATGACTGGCATGAGGAAGAGGACATAAGCAAATCAGAGCGAGCACCTAAGGTCACCTGCCGGGAAGGTGTCATCAGGGAAATTGCCACACTGAAGCTGCTGGTGGGCAGTTCAGAGCTTGCTGTCCCTTTGCAAAGGATTGTTAGGCTTGATTGTGTCTTTCCAGGTGATTTCACAATCGAGGGACAGCACTGATGAGCAGGGAAAGGATTAAATGCAGGGCAGCTGATGAGAGTGGGACCTGATGAAGATGATATTTCTACCAGTCCCTGTATTTGACACGTTTGTTCAAATAGAATTACAGGAGAGAGTTCTACTCTTCTGTAAGCTCCGTTTGATTGGTACAATTTGTGTTTAACATCTGCCTTTGATTTCCTGGCTTTATAAAGTGACTCCCATGGCTCCTATTATCCAGCCCAGGCACACCACTAAGCTAAAACTGGCAAGGTGGGAAGGGCAAGATTGAGGCTAACAGCAGAAAGCCCTGCCTAGTGCAAACTACCTGATCTTTAAACAAAGAAGGCACTGAAAATCTTTTATATACGTGCTTGCATGCATATTTCGCCATTAAACTTGACAAAAAGTTTGTGACAGAAAGCAAAAAGTGCGTGAGCAATGTGGGATTGCTGTATTTTGAAGTGTGTGCTTGGGGGAAGTTGCTGGGAGACAGTAGGAGAATGTCACTGTTGAGAAATGGTTGGCTTTGTTCACAGCTGTGTAATTTCCAAGCTGATTGATAGTCTACACACAGACAGAGCAAATATGTGTTGTCCTGAAACCCCGAACTTTCTTTTTGTTTCCTTTTATAATATTTTTTTCTGGCGTAGAAACCCCAGAGTGCAAATGTAATTTCCCACTGCTAAAGCAGAGCCCCCGTAACGTCACTCATGCCCATCATTCTTACCCAGGAAATGCTTTCTTCAATGGTATTCACAAAACTGACAACTCAAACATTTCCCCAAGTGGCAAAGGGGGATATTTTTGGATATAACTTGTATTTATTATATTATTGTGTTACAGTTTATCCCTAAGAATCAAATGAAATTAAGACACCAATCATCCACCACACTGAAGAAGTTCTGCAACTGGGCCATGGACTCAAACAGTTCTTGAGTCCATGTAAAAGGGACACAACTACTGCTCTTTTTAAGATGAGCCCCATCATTCTCAGGGACTTGTTGCAGTCCTCTGAATGCTTCAGCCTGTGCTAGTGAGGGCTGTGAGATGGTGACAGAAACCAGTGTCCAAGGGACAGAATGTGGAAATGTAAAATTTAGAAAATGACATGATAGGAAAGTACAGCAAAAAGAGCACTGAAGGCCTGGAGACCATTTCAAAGTGTTCCCCCTGCCCAAGATATTTATGTCTCTAACAAGAGTTCCTGATATCAGTAAAATCACAGGCACTGGCCTCAGAGATAAAACTTGAGAGCCAGTGACTGAAGTGATCTATTGGCCAGATGCCACTCCTGCTCCTGCTCATCTGTGCTCATCAGTGTGCTTCACTAGAGTGACTAAATCCAGAACAGCTCCACTGGCCCTACTTTTAATTAAACATTTATTAACAGAAGGATGTGGATGTTACGGATATACGATGAAAGCAGGGGCAGTCCACCGTACATCACTTTCCACACAGCTGGCTCATTGTGTATCATTTGGATAATCTATAAAATGTTCTTTGCAGTTTTTGTTCTGATGTAATTTACAACTGAGAGTAAATCATTGCTATACCATAACTGTTTATGTCCACGAGGCTGGTGACTTAATCTTCCAGAACTTCTTAAGCAGGCACAACAAACATATAGCTAGTAAAGTTTAAAACTTATAGAAATATGGAATCATGCAATGTTTTGGGTTGGAAAGGACCTTAGAGCTCATCCAGTCCCACCCCCTGCCATGGGCAGGGACACCTTCCACTGTCCCAGGCTGCTGCGAGTCATGTCCAACCTGGCCTTGGGCACTGCCAGGGATCCAGGGGCAGCCCCAGCTGCTCTGGGCACCCTGTGCCAGGGCCTGCCCACCCTCAAAGGGGAAGAATTTCTTCCCAATGTCCAATCTAAACATACCCTCTCTGTGTTTAAAGCCATGCATGTTGCACATACCTAGTAGGGAAAATGCTAATTGACTTGAGATTTGATGCCAGTCAGTCTGGTATTTTCTAATTAATAGTAAAACAAATATACCCAAAGATAAAGATTCTAAATATATTGTCTACTTTCCATCTCCCTTCATTGGTCAGAATCCTGATTTTGAAAAAAAAAAAAAGAATTTCAAGAAATTCTGTTTCTTTGTGCTTAATAACAGTGTCTCTTTAGAAAAAGGCTTTTGTGAAAAAATAACTGATGTATAAGGCACTGTACTTTGTTATTTCAGAAGGATTTCCAGTATGAATTTATGGTTTGTGTTTGCTTTTACATTTTCTTTTCCTAAGAAGGGCTGGGTTGCTAACACTGTACTAATAAAGCCCTTTGTTTAAATACTCAGCTGTGTTTCAGTGTGCCTTTTGATCAAGGAAAGGATTTGGCCAGCCATCACTAGGTTAACCAATTAATATGCACAAAGCAACCAACGTGACAGCAGGCACTCACCCTCAGCTGTAATTATCCCCATTGTGATATAATATTGTTGGAATTCTGTGTCCTAATTGCAGACATCGGGGATCTGGCAGGTCAGATTCTCAGTGGAGGATAAATTAGTGTCATGGAATGTGGGGAGCTCTCCTGGAGCAGCTGGATAGTGCAGTCCTGTGCGCAGCAGAGGTGCTGGCCCTGGGGGGGCTGCTCCCTCCTCCAGCCTTGTCCTGTCACCTGCCACCAACCGAGGGTTCAGCTCTGCCTCCAGCGCTGGCTCCAGCCTGAGACATGAAGAAGACAAATTCCTGGGCCGTTCACCAGAACTTGCTCCATAAAACACCCTCAAGCCACAGCAGTGAAATGCTTCTGCACAAGCTGCAGGTCATTTGTACGCTATCAAAGTACGGCGTGGAGAACTGACTCTCCTTCCTGCCTTGGGAGACTTCTGCTAAAAGTAATGTAAGTTTTCTTTCCCCAGTGCAGAGAGGATGTCTGGGTCACAGGACTGAATAATCTATACTCAGACTGAACAAACACCTTTCTTAGAGAAAACTCTGGGACGAATTCTCTCTGTGAATCCATGCATTTCCATCTTGTCCTTACTGTGTAAAGGATAAAGGTGTGCAGTCTGTTCCTCACTCCCATTGCCCAAGGCTAGTGCAGGTGAAGGGAGAGCAGTTTGTGGGAATGGGGGATGATGCAGAATTGAAAGAGGCAGTTCAGATGGGACAAAACACAAAGGAATGAATGAAAGAAATAAAGGATGACGGGTGATGTACATGAATGAGGATAATATTTACAGTATATTCCTCTTAAAAGGACTTCATATTGCTCTGCGCCTCCTAAAAAGTCTAAAGAGGTTTTTGGTAACACCCAGTTGTGCCACAGTTTGGGAAATAACTCGAGAAAAAATGCCATTTTGCTGCTTTTCTTAGGCAGTTAAATTATTCATATTGGCAATATAACTAATGAAATGAGAAATGAGAGACAGCATTGGCTGTAGCACAATTCCAATGCTGATTGATTGGTCATTCTTAAGAAGGGATTGATTCATTTTATCCCAGAGTGATGCTCACCACCAGCTCATTCCCCTGAAAATAGAGGTGTGAAAGTCTAAATATTACCTATGAGAAAGAAAGCAATTAGCATCTCCAACACAGAACTCTATTAATCTCATGGCTACAATATTCAAGCCCCAAACAATTTACTAAGATGATGTATCTCTATTTAAATTTAAAAAAAGAATAAGTCTATATCAAATTGGCAACTTGTAGGGGTGTGGTTAATAAGAAATGCACATATTTACGGGGAGCACTTGGCTTTTACATAGCAAAATGCCCAAGGATAATACTGCCTCCTGATAATCACATCCCATGCTGGGTTTTATTGCTTATAATTCTCACTTTCTTATTGGAAAAAACATCTTACATTAAGTTTTTTTGTATTATCAACCAGCATAGACAGTAACTGAACCTTATCTCCTGTCTTCAAAGTAATTATTAGGAGAGTTCAATTGTTGGTTTAGAAATCAATTATTTAGAAAACTCTCTCATTTTAGTGCTTTTCTAAAAGGGCTGGGGTTTATGGTGTGCTTGCATTTTGCTTGCACAGCAAAGCGACCTCCCCAAATCCATCTGTCAAATTTGTGTGCTGTGCAAATACATTTGTGGAAGTAAACAGGAATGTGTCTGAAAAATTATTATTATATCCAAAACCTAATTGTTGAAACTACACAATTTTTAAAATGCGTTCTTGCTGTGGCACGTGTTGGGGAACAAGGTTTAGGTCCTTGCCCTAATTCACTGGTTTATGTAGTATGATTTTGTCATGAGGGAAATTAATCATAACCTTTAACACCATTCACAGTGGTGAAATGCAGGGGGACTGTGACTGTGCCATCTCAGGATCTGATGACAGGCTGGGTCCCAAACTTGGCTTTCACTGAGTGATGGAATTGTGCTGTTTTCCTACAGTTCAGAATCCTGCAGGAGGTAGAAGTGAAGACATTTTCATCCTTTGTTGCTTTTTCTGCTTTAAGGCACTCCTTACTTTTTAATATTGGTCTGGAAATATTTCTCCTGAACTTGGTATAACAGACATGTTCATAAATACTTCTGACGTGATACAAGAGAGACAAAATCATAGCAAGGGTAGTTTAGCACTGCAACAGGAATCAAATAAGGGAGTATCCAAAAGGTGGAGGTTCTCAAGTCAGCCCTGGTCTGCTTCCCTCCCAACCAGAACTCTTCCTGTGGTTCTGTGAAATGTTGATGAGGCAACACAAATTCACTCTAGAAAGGAACTCCCAGCTCTCTGGGCCATGGGACTTTGCCTGCTGACTCTGCCATCAGCATTTCTCAGAAAAAAGGGATACAAACCAAATAAGTAATAACTTATCTACCCCTAAAGCAGAAGAAGCCGAGAAAGAATAAATAAATGAATAGCAAAAGCTCCAGGGTTACGGTCCTGAGAGATGTACTGTTTGAACTGCACTCACTTATCTGGGAGCTGAAAACTAAGAGAACTTGATGAAACTGTAGGGTTTTAGTATGTTTATAGTTTTTTCCTATGTAAAAGAACCTGTTCAATGCCTCAGGCAAATTCCAACGGGTATTTTGCACAACCCCTGCAGAAATTAGGTTTCATTGCAAGTCTTGCTGGTTCGATCTGTCCTTGCCAAGGAGTCATTTTTGAGGCATCTGAGTGAACACTGCAGTACAAACATTCTATTCCAGCTGCAGTGGTACCAGCCTGTGTTAGACAGCTGGGAGTAACACACAGATGTGGTTACTGTTTTGGAAACTTGCTGTGAGAGGTTATGGTTCTGCCAAAGCAGAACCTGTAGAAGCAGCTCATTCTGCAGGCTGCAATATCCAAATCTAAATTCAAAGGCAGGATTTCTTTTTCAGCTATCCCCTGGCTGTACCACATCACGTGCTGCTTACACAACGTGCTGCTCCTCTTCACCTACAGCAGTCACAAGGAGACAGAGAATAAAGCCTTTAGCTGGTGACCTGTGTTTCCATGGGGGGCTGAGGCAAGAACCCATATTCAAATGTCTGAGACAAACCCTGACCCAATATCTGACCTTTTAGATTAGAGTTGTTAAGAAGAGCAAAATAACCAAGGTGGGCTGTGCTGGGATTTTTTTTGAAGTTTGCTTCTTTGTCAGGCTTTTAATTACTCTAAACCAATTATGCCAGTTCTGACTGCTGATGGTGATGCTGGTGCCCAGATTTATGTGCTGCAGATTAACTCAGCCAGTCCAGATCAGGGTGCAAAATTAATTGAAGCAGAGCTGCATGAGGAAAATCTGTTCTGCTTACGTTTAGCACTTACTTGTGGCAAATGTTCTCAACATCCTATTTTTGTCACAGGGCAAGTGAACAGGGAACAACTTAAAAAGCACCAGAGCTGTGACAAGAATGGCATTTCCATTTTCCTAAAGAATTTGTAATTTCAAAACTGGTTTCATGCCCATCAGGAAGCAAATCCTATCACTTCAAAATTCGCCATGAAAGAAGATTCCAACCGTAACAAACCAAAATACTGTCTCAGGCCAGCTCCTGACAGATTTTATTTTGACAAAAATCAAAATGCTTCATTTGGTTGCAACTGCACTTTAGTGTAGAATACAGAATAGAAAGGAAGGCCTCATTCGAAAGGAAAAATAAAAATATTGTTGGAAAAATATATCAGCTGAGCAGATAAAAAAGTGCTTCATCAGCCCATGCCTCTATTTTTCCCCAAAATAAAAATTCAACAAAATTAACAATCTGTCAAACAACTGAGGTATGAGAAAAGTGCGCGTCCCAATAAAAATGAAGAAATGTATTTTCAATAAACACTTAAAGAATACCTCAGGTGTTTTTGGATCCATCAGTTCCTGATATCCCACCTCTGAGAAACCAGAGCCAAAGCACCCTTTTTGCAGGCTGCAGCGCGGGTACTGTGCTGCCACAGCTGGTTGCTCTCTGTGAGCCTTCCAGCGCAGCCACGGATAGGATCCGAGAGGTAAAACAGATGATCACAGCCAGCCTTGACAACAGCCAAGAGACTCACAAGTTTACCAAGCACTTGCTACTGTGAAAGTCTTCTGAGTAACACCCTGACACGAACACCCTTAGGAAAACCCGTGATTTTGTTATTAAATGTGTAATTACCTGAATTCAACTTCTGCTTGAATAATCTCTTGAGTACAGCATTGCTTCTTACTCGAGCTGCTGGACCGTAACTCAAAATAACCACCAGCCCTTTCCTTTGTCCTTCTGTCCCTTGAAATAGGATCCCTCTGTTCTTCAAGCAAGGAGAGCTATTTGAAAAGGAATATATTGCCATTTAGCAGGTCAGATTTTAACACAGTCTCCAATGTAAATTGGGAAATGCTCCAATGAGCTCCACGAGTTTACACAAGTAATCTGCTCATACCCTTGCATTCCTAATCAGTGCACAGGACCAACACGGGGAGACTCTTAAAGGTTAATAACAGTCATTTATTTGTACAAGGATGCAGCAGTGCTGTATCCATATTTCACAGGCTGCTGCAAGCAGATGTAAGTCAAGGAAAATATTACAGGCAAAGAAAATATACTCCTACACAGAAAAAACTGCGGAATTTTGCAGACATTTCTGGAGTGCACTCTCAAGGAACATAGCATTCATCAAGCTGCTTGTTATTCTTTACATTTAACAACCACCCTGGAACTGTTTTTGTCTTACTTAAGAAGTGTAATTTCTCATTGACCTTAGATTTGTGAAAATTACTTAGAATTAGGTATAGTATGTCAAACTGGAACACCTGTGTAGCAACATAAACATATTTAAATATCAACCTTTCCCTCTGATTGGTTTTTGTGGGAGCAACTACTGATTAGAAACAGAAATTTCAAGCCATGACCTTCCATGGCAGAAGCTAACACATTGTGCCATTAAGTTCTGATATTGAATTATCTCATTAACGAAAAAGGGCAGTGTTCTTTTTTTTTTTACTTTTAATTTTGCCAAGCACCATGACTTGCAGTGTTGTAGAGAAACCTTGAAAGCAAACTTTATGGTCTTTCTCCGTGCTTGCAAAAGGCACCACGGTCAACACACCTCTCACACAGAAATGAACCACACCAAAGGCATCCCTCATAATGAAAATCTTCTTTTTTCTTTTGGAGATGTTTTCAATGAGCAGTGGTGTTTTTCGTGGCACAGCTCTCTCCACTGCGTTGGAAGAGATAGAGTTCAGAATATAGGTAAGATTGTTGGTCTAAATAGCACCTGATAAAAGGAAATCTATTTTTTGTTGAACATTTATTACAACAAACATATGCACCAACACCAACTGTTCAAACCCTTGTATTTGCTGATAAAGACTTTGTTGGTGTTAAAATTCAAACTTGGAGCAAATTTAGATGCAAAGAAATTAAATATTTTGGGAATTTTTTTGAACCATAATCTTGTCAGAACAGATCGTCAGATGATCAAAGCAGTAACAGAATGAATTGGGGTTTAAACATTTATGAAAAAGCAGTTATAGTGTAGGATCACACTTTTTAATAGAGTAAAGGCATTAAACAGACCTTGTATTAGGCTTTGAAATTAATGGGTCACTGTATAACATTCCAGTCTTCATAGATTGATAAGATTAATGCTTGCTTATATAGAAAATTCAATGGCTCATTTAATTTCATATGAATGTTTAAAGTTAAATTGCTTTTGGATTAAGTCTAAACTCATTATTAATTTTAACGTCTGAAAGAACCTCCATTTTTCTTTCATTTTATTTAATCAAGTGCATCATCATTAAGTAAAGGCTATGAACTTAGATAGTGGAGAAATAAGGAAGTTTATTAATTTCGTTTTTAAGAGATCTATTTGTTAAAGTTTAATTCAGTGGCCATTTTAGGTTCCCTAAGAAGTTAGGAAAAATAGTGACTGCAGCCTATTCAGTTTTCCTGTAATAATTTAGAGGGAGAGGGTGCTTTTGGGCAATATGTTTGCAGCACGTGAATCCCTCTGAGAATTTCAAAGGTAAATTTTGTATTCACATCTCTTTGGCACTTTGAAAGACTGATCCCCCTTCATTGTAGCTCAGCAAGCCTTTTGCCCACACCTGGCTCACAATGCCCATGAATTAATTAATTAATTTCGGTGAATACCCCCCCAGTTTACATCAGGTGAGCCCCTGGCTCTGGATTTCCCACTGATGTTCCAGCTGAGAAAGGATTTTTCCTTAATTTTGTATTGAAAGTTCAGAAGTCTGAGTGGTGAGTGAAACCTACAGCAGATTTTCAAATGGAAGAGGACACAGTCACTTATCAAGAGGAGCCACACACGGGTTTGTGCTGCCATTCTGTGCAGAGTCACTCTGGCACCACACACAAGCACAATTAGACACTGTGCACTAATTACAGGTTCCAGAACAAATATCTCTTTAAAAACACTCACACATCCTCTTATTATGTAAAACTTAATGCATTTGATGAGGAGCATGGCTGAGCGACCACAAAACCCCTCTCTGGGATTTACCTGGGACTATCAGAGTTTAAGAGTGTTAGCTAATGAATTATTCAAAATGAATTAATAGCTTGGGAGAGTCCTTCACCTGTCTGACACAACTTCATTTTCCCTAGATAAGGTTTCTCAGCAGAGTCAGACCCTGGCAAACAACTTTGTTTTCCCTTTTTAATGTGTGTGAAAATCTGCACTGTAGACAATGAAAAAAAAAATATTTCCTTGCATCATAATAACGATTTCACCTGGTTGCAAGGTAATTTAAGGATGGATCTTTGAATGCTTTGCAGTGGAGACACAATTGCCAGCTGACACCTGCCCATGCCCAAAACCCAAGAGAGAAACCCAAGCCAGGGCACAAGCCAGGCTGTGCCCAGCTGAGCACTCTGTTCTCTAGGCAGCATCGCTCATTTCCTCAGACAGCAACCACAGCTTTCCATAAAGTATGAGATAACATTTTAAGTTACTTTTTCTCATCAACTGTATACAGAATGCATTTTTTAATGAGAAGAGGTATTATACTTGCATCATATTTGTCAGTTCTTTCCCACTGAATGTCTTACTCAGGAGCTGAAGAACAATTTGCCTTTTGTAGTACTGCTGTCTCCTATTTATTTATGGATTTATTTAATTAAGAAGAGGAACCTACTTTTCTTTATAATTGACTTTGCATGGTGTGTCTACTGCCAGTTATCTCATTGTTTGCAAACGGTGAGAATCTGTGTGCACAGACACACACACACCTACGAAGAATTGTGGCTTCCTGGCTTAGTTTGTGATTTACTGTAAATTGTTAAGCACTTCTAAATCAAAACACTTTATTATAATGCTATTTACAATGTTTGAAATAGTGCTAATCACACGGTAACAGAGTAAATTCAAATGAGGTCTCAGTCCTCTTGCTGGTTCTTCCTTTATTTAAGAAAACAGAAAACAATTCCCAGAGCTTGTGGTAACCTGTCACCAAAACCGGACGTTTCTAACTTGATAATGACTTTGACTCCATGCTGAGTCAGGGACAAAGAAAATTAAGATTCCTCCCCCCTTCACCTCAAATGTCATCCGTGTGGAACATCATGATCGAGGTGGGTGAGTTTTATGGTGTCTACTCCTCCTGAGAAGCCACAGGAGTTATTGCTGTGCTTTCTCTCCCGTCTCTCATGACGGGCAGACGAACTGACCCTCTGTCAGGATGTGGAATTTGTTGCTGCCTCTGCTTTACAGCAAATTACTCCTGCCCTGAAGCAAAGGAGAAGCACGGAGGGAACATGTCCCTGAGGCACATCTCCTTTGAGGTTATTCCAGGGGGGACAGCAGCTTATGCATCCTTTTTCTCTTCTTTTTTTTTTTATTTATTTTGATCAACAGCTATCTTTAAAAATAAATCTGCTCAAGAGTCCCAGGAGGTTTGTTACAGCCCCTCAATCACTCACAGCTCCCGGGGGATCCTGCTGCAGCACTGCCAATCCTCTCACTCCCCTGTCTCCTCCAGGGAAGGCCAGCTACTGCTGGGGTTGAAAGAGACAAGATGGGAAAAGAATATCGGCTACGGGCTGGAATAATGAAAATAGTAATGGAACATGGCATCAGTGGTGACATGGAGGCTGAAAGAGCAGAAATGTTGTGGAGATGAAAGCAGTGGGGAACAGTCCTTTGTACTATTAATATCTCCCATATTTTTAAAGTGGAGGAGAAATGTGAAAGCAAACTGTGTACTGTTCTCCCTCGGGCCACCACCATTAGAGGCACTTGATAAGCCTTGCGAGCTCCCGCGGAAGGACAGCAGACCACTGGAGTACAGAACATAACACGTACTATCTAAAAAGCTAACATGACAGATACAAGGCCAGGCAAGTATTCAATTTGGGCTATCATGAAAAGAGAAAAAAGCGAGAGAAGGATCTTTAGTGACAGCTCACCGAGGAGCTGGCTCTGCCGTGCCTGGGAGCAGAGCCCCGAGCCAGGAGAGCGCCAGCGCTCTGTGCCTGTCGGGGGTAAGACACTCCTTACCAGGAGCAGCCTGGGGACACACAGACCTTCCCCGTGATTTTTGTCATGGTTCTGCTTTCTTTCCTCCTTATTCTTGATGAACAACTCTCAAAGGCATTTGTCTTTTATCTGCAGCCAGGCCAAAAAGAAACTGCATCATTTTTCCTACTTTACTGCCCTTCACTGAGACCCTGAAGGGGGACACGAGGCAGGACCAAGCTTCACCTGTGTGTAACTAAGCAAGTTGTGTCTTTTCTTCCACAGGGTTGGGCTGTGCATCTTTCTAACCCATGCACAAAGTAGTTTTCCTGCCAAGCAATTCGCAAAAATGAGTTAAGAGAGAACATGGATGTCCAGAAATGGCAAAAAGTTGTGTCATTTGGTTTGTTTTACTCTGACAGTCCTCATTTCCCTCCCTCTCTTTCCATGCTTCCCGTATTTCCCTCTCTGGAGCCACAAGGGTCTCTCCCAGAACTCACCAGGGCTGCAGGAGAAGGGGGTTTGAGCGTGGCTGTATCCATGGGTAACATCAGAGCACAAATAATTTAGAAGCAGGATTACTGGGGAAAACATTTGCCAAAGGAGACAGTGGATATTATAACAGCAATTCACTGCCTGCTTGACATAGATTGAATATAAATGTATCCTGAGATTATAAGTGAAAGAATTGGTTTAATGTATTTCCAACAAAATAAGCTTCTCTTGGAAAATATCAGTGAAATGGAGCTTTGCTTATTTTTGCTTCTTATTAAACATTTCTCATTGAGACTTCTTATAAAAAGCCTTGAACTGGTTTTATCAAAATTGTATATTTATTTCAACATTAAAATTTAATTTAAAATATTCTGCATTTTTATTCACATTATTTCATGATCTGTCAGTAGCAAAAAATGTGAAGCTTTATCCCACAGAAGGATACAGAAAACAGCTCCTTCTCTATTGTACTGATAAAAAAAACCAGCAAAGTCTCTGATGGTGCTTTTGTTCTCAGCAAATTCTCCCATACACTGTCATTTCTTTAACCAAACCATGACATTGAAATAATAAAAAATAAAAAGACAATTTTAAAGCTAAACTTTTGAGTTTGAAACGCACATTACTTTTTGAAACAGCTATTTAGAATTTTCCTTTTGTAGGAAAGATATTTGTTCCATTTCTGAACAAAATTGAACTTCAAGATGTCCACATTTCCCAAATAGAAATTCTATATTCTGTTCAGCTCCATTTAAGAATTCAGCATGTTACGTGGTGCTCTCATTGCTCAGAATAGTGCTATTTAGGATTGTGCTATTTGTGGAATATTTGACAATTATTAACAAAATATCATTTCAGCCTAGCTTATAACTTCAGTTCAAATTCTACTTGATAGTGTTTATGTGCAGGCTTTTCATGTGCTACAATGACATCTTCAGATGTCTTGCACTATCTCACAGTTTTCAAATGAGGCAGCTCAAACAGGACTCTTTTTAGTGGCAATTTCATGAAAATCATCTAAAGAAAAAGATTATTTAGAAGTAAATGGAAGGGGGGAGAGCAAGAAAAGTAAATGAGGCAATGCATTTCCAGCTAGGTTAAATGTCAGATTAAAATTCAAAGAAGCAATAACAGTAGGCAACTGCTGTCAGATTGTGATGACTGAGAAGTGATGGGTCTGATCCTATAGCTGCTGTATTTGGGCATTTCAAAGGCTGAATGGGGCAGATTCTCTGTGCAGGTAAAACTTTAAAAGTCCTCTAAGATGTCAAATGGAAGATGACAATTTATATTGGCTGAAGATCTGACTCATTACTCATATCAGAATCACAGGATCACAGCTTTGTTTGGGCTGGAAGGGACCTTAAAGCTCATCTCGTTCCACCCCCTGCCATGGGCAGGGACACCTTCCACTGGAACATATATTGTATATGCAATATAAAACATACCTCTGCAAGCACATCTAATATTTCACATTACTTATATGGCCTTCCCTTAGTGTTAAAAGACAGTCCTATCCTTACACCATCAAAAAACTACATTTTTTTTAAACTAAGTGATATAGCTGTGCAAAATCCACCATGCAAATAAAATGCTGTGTATTTCTCTGGAGCTATGCAAGTACCTGTGCTTGCCCGGGCGTGCTCAGAGGCACACCCTGCTGCACAAAAGACTCTCTGGAGCTAAGAAATGTTCTCTACTTGCCTTTTTTCTTTGGCAGGCAGAGATTTTGGTAGTGCAGGATCATCCCCTGAGTAGCAGCACATGGAAACAACATATAACAAATTGCCAGGCTGCTGGTGGAACGGCACAGACTTCACGTGTGCTTTCCTCCCTGTGGTGCTTTGACTTTTAGGAACAAACATGCACATTTCCCCGGTGGTCTCTAGCAAAATACACGAAGAATATTGTTTTTTTTCCTTTCCTTTCCCCATCCTTTGTGAATTATGGAGTAGTAAGCACATTTTAAATACAGCTCTGCAGACAGTGAGATACAGTTCCACTCTGTGCAAGACGAATGGAAGCTCATTTGTGAAAGTACATCTGCAAATGCCAAGGGAGTAGACTTATCAAAGAGATGACATCAAGTTGTCACTCATCCTTCGTACACGCACCTGTGATTGAGAAAAGTGTTTTCTTTAATATAACTTGATATTTGAAGAGAACATGACAAAATGAAGTCCCATCCCTTCATCATTTACATTATGCCTTAGGGGTACAAAGCTGATCTAAGGCATTTTGATTTATGCCTATTAGTGAAGCTGTACCTACAGATGATCAAAAGGCTCATTCTGATTCCTATAAAATAGTCAATATCACAATTAGGGAAACATATTAGGTATAATTAAATTACAGCTATAAATGACATAGAACTGAGATATTTTATGATAAATATCATTTGATATACCAGCCTTTTTAAAGAATTCATCCCATCCATCCTCCTTCTAAAGACAGATCCTAACTACAGGACATGAAAAATGATACACATCAGAAAGAGCCTTAGAACTAACCCAGCAACTTCTTGTGCTTTCCCATCTGGCACTGGACGAGCTGCACCATGAAGGCACAGGCATAAGGAAAGCACCTTTTGTCTTTATTTTAGCCACAAGTATCCTTTGCGAGCCAAGATGTGGTAGAGATGAGCAGAGAGGGAACACAGGGAAATCCATGCCACGGGAATCCAGCAGAGCTCAGTGTACATTTTACAAGAGTCAGGGGGGTTTTTGTGTGCAAAAAAAAGCTTGGGGTGGCCCAGAGGCAAGGAAAGAAAGAAGTTCTTTACAAGAAGTTCATTCCTCATATTCAACATGCCAAAGACAAATGCAATTAGAGATATCCATCTAACCATGTGCAATGAACTCAGGGACACTCAGGTCAGAAGTGCCCAAAGTTAGCCAGGAACACAGCAAACCCAGCTCTAATATCCTGAGTGTGTCTGTTTGCAATGATTAGGTTACCTCTGGAATGTACAGAAAAGGCAAATAGCTTGCAGATACGCTAAGGAGAAAAAAAAGGTGGGATTCATACATCATTTCGGTTTCTTTCAGGAGCTAAGATGTGGAAATTATTTCCACATGGAGAAAATCCTACTTAACCAGTGACATGAGGGCATGAGAGCAAACATGAGAACTGCAATTATGTTTGACCTGTGCTCTGCCTAGGCTGTTGTACTCCCTGGATGCTGCAAGCACCACATCCTCGGGCTAGGTGTGAGAAGCTTCCAGTGAAATAAAAACCTAAAATTGTGCTAAATCCCATTACTGAAGGAGTTCTTTCTCCCCTCACTTGGTAGGTAGCTCACTGTAAATACATATTGTATAATCCTTTCTCCTCAGGACCTTTCCCTTTCCTAAAGCCTATGGAATGTGACTGGAGGCCGGCTGCAGCGCACTGAGCCAGCTGCCTGTCATGCTGGAAGTATAATTTCCAATACTGTTCTCTTTCAGCAGTCAGGATCCTTCTGTCAGCTCTCATGTCATTTTTAGGCTGCAGCTTTTCTAGGCATAAAAATATTTTTTTTGTTGCTGTAAGAGAAGACAAGTGCTGGAAAGCAGCTGGGCACCTGACCTCTTTAGGGCTGCCCGCACTGGGCTGGCCAGATCACTCACAGGGAATACCTGAGTGACTGGGGGGAAATCAACCCATACACAGATGGGAGAGTGAAAAAATGATCCAAGAGAAGTCCAGAGCCGGCTCGGAGCGCCTTGGTGGAAAACGACAGCCTGCAGTGTGGCCAGGCCTTTGCTAACCACCTGCAACGAGCTCCCTCGCTCAGGCTGCAGCTGAGCAAGGGTGAACATTTAATTGTAATTGTTTTGACTTCAGTGAAAGTGCTCATCTGTTCAGCATTAGACATCTGCTTAATTTCCTGAATGGATTGAGTCCTACAGAGCTAAACATCCAGGAGTGACAAATGCTGGTTCAGGTGTGGGATTATGCCATTCTGAGACAGATGTTCCTAAGCCACCGCATGCATCAAAGTCAACGGCACTAAAAAAGGGTTGAATTTAGCCCTGTTGCTCTGTTTATCCATCCTGCTGCATTATGTCTTTTCCTTTCCTTCATTTTTGCATTCCGCTGTCTCACTTCAGTACAAACTGTATGAGACAGAGGCTCCTGGGGGAGCAGCTGGAGATTTGAAATTCACATCACTGTTCCCCTTAAGCCTGTCAGATGATCAGATAGCCGAGGAAGTGCTAATAGCTTATGCTCTGGTGAAATATGTTTTTCTGTACATGATTACCTTTGTATTTTGTTCCCCTTATCCCTGATTGTCAGCATTTTAATTAAAAGTAGAGGTGTGAGAACATGGGAAAACCTGTCTGCAGAACAAGGCTGACTTTGATTTAAGTTAGTGTACTAAGTTTGTAAATGTGGAGCCCAATTTTCTGCTGCTGTCATCTGTCTGGAGTGAGACCGTGGAGCTGGATGCTGAGCAATTCACTTTGCTTCCTGTATCTCTCCAGTAGGGCAGAGGAGGTGTAGACAGCAAGTAAACCTTGATGGAATGTTCCAAAGGTGCTTTGAGCTGCTGTTCCTGCTCTGACTAAAAGTTTCTGTCCCTGTTACAACACTGGGAGACCATTTGGTATCCTCTCAGCTCCTCAGCATCTCCACAGCCAGAGCTCCAGGGCTCAAAGGCTCTGTCTCGTCAGCTTTATGGCTGCATCGGGGAGATTTATATCCACAGGTTTTGTCTTCAAAGGAATGCTGACCTTGTAGACAACACAGTAGGTAATGTGCCTAATTTCTCGACTGCTCTAGTCCACAAACTTCCATATGTTAGTGCAAATTAATCCAGCGGTTGCTATGGAGCACATTTGTGTGAATTCAGCCACCTCTGCCACTTGCGGAGGGAAATCAAGGGCGGGAGCAGACGGGAGCAGACTGGAGCCTCTCAAATGAGCACAGCTTGAGTCTCTGTGAGACCCCTGGCTGAAGAACGCCACGCTGGCATGTGGGCACGCCCTCCCCTCCTCTGCCGGGAAAGTACTGCTGGAAAGGTTGGGAAAGACAGCACAGGGCAAAAAGAAGGTAACCTCTTAATCTGCCACCACAGTATTTGCTGGTTTATTGCCAGCTTCGGTGGTATCTTATGTAAAAACCCCCAGTAACCCCATTTAGTGCCAGCAGCCCTGGCTTTGACAGCGTTGGCCTGTTCAAAGCTGTCTGAGCACAACCATGATCCAGAATTAGATCTCTTCCATATGCCCTGGGAAGCCCAACTGGTGGGAGCCACAGTTCTGTACTGGATTCAGCTTTGCGTAACTCACCCACTTCTGGAGGTGAACGTTTTCCTCCTGAGTTACAGAAAGGCTTTTTAAAAGTAGCCAGTCTCTAGTGAGGACTATAAAATAGAAATTGTGAAAGAAAGAGAAATCCTCACGTTTTTCCTTGTTGTACAGTACTTGGGATTGTTAATTTATTTTTCTCAGGATTTTTATGATCAAAAAATAACTTTTTGATGTTAAAACAAAAAATTAGCACTTCATCACAAGTGGAAAATGTACTATTTTATCATAAATCGATGCGAAGATCACATTTTGGTGGGATTTTTTAGGTGGAAACATGCTGTGAAGCAATGTGCCAGGGCACGTATCTGATTGTTGAGGTGACACAATCATTTGACAGAAAAAATTACAAGATGAACGGAAGTAAAACAATATGATAAAGATGAAAGATGATGCAGCAAAAATACCACGAGGAAAGAAGTGAGCATGAAATAATAGCATTAGGACACAAGAAAATACGATGTGATGGAAAAGAATTAGCCTGATATGGTTCCTGATGCTGCTGCATGGGAAGAGCTGTTATGATGATGTATTGCAGAGACAAAAAGCAATGTTGGATTACTCAGAATAGGACACATAAATGGACAAAGCAGAAAAATGCTGCCATGCACTGGAAAGAAGACAAAGTGTTTTGATATTTATATTTTAATGATCTCATTCTAATTCCACGGAGCTCACGTCAGTAGCAGTGTTCATATGGACACTTGTTCACTGAAACATTCATTTGATATAAGTAACCCTCAGGTCTCCTCAGGGACAGAGGGAGGCAGGAGAAATTCCCTGCAAGTGCTCAAGGCCTGCTCCCAGCACCGAGTGGTGCAGGACTGACTCCTGGCTGGGGTTTGGGACCATCAGGAAGGGCCACGCTTGACCCCCACCTGCGTGAGCGAAGACAAGATGTGCTTTATTTCCCTGTCAGCTACCACACTGCTGGGGCCCTAGCAACAAACCCCAGTCTCTCTGCTGGGTTTGTATATTGCCGTATTTAAACTGAGGCAAAATCACTGAAGTTTAGACAAATCTCTGTTTCAGATTGTCTCTGTGACTTTTAGGATGCTGTGTTTCTTTCTGTGGCAGGAAAGTAGGTTGCTGGTATTCTTGGTTCATCTTTGCTCACAGAGGTAAAATTAGAGGCCTTGAGATTCCTGCTGGTAGAACAAGCTCTCAATTTCTCACTGCCGAAATTCAATCTGATTTCTATCTTTTTCACTAAAAAGCTGTCAACAGAAAATAAGCAATTCCCATCAAAGAGCTATATTAGTTTCTGAGGTATATACACTGGGCTGGTGGATGAAGAAAACCTCCAAGTAATTTAAATAGGTTTTTTTATTTTCATTTGCATTTCCTAGCAAACTTAAGCAAAAATACTAATGCAGGACATAACTGTAACCCATTCAAAAGAAAAGAATCAAAAAGAGAGAAGGTGATTCACTGTTAGGTCACAAATAACTTCTTTTCTTTCTGTGGCCCTGGGTCTGATTTCCTCCTCCTCAAGCTGGTGTAACTCTGTCATCCTGGTTATCCTTTATCTGCTGTGGTGGAAGCAGGAAGGCAGCATATATTTGCCATGAAGAACATATAAATAAAATCAAAACCAGAAGCTCTCTTTGCAGTACACAATAATATGAGATCTATCAGGAGCCAATGGGACTGCCTTGATATGCCAACAATGTAACTCCACTTTTCATATGTGGAATAGCAGCTTTCGAATGCAGAGACTATATAAATTAGATTTTGGGTACGTTTTTGCATTTGCAAGTCACATTTTGAAACCTGATTTACATTTTATTTATAAAGAGACGTTGAAAAATGTGTAATATTTTCAAGTTTTTTAAATTGCAAAAGAATGGTGGATTTTTTACTGCAGTTTCTTCATTACTCAGTTTCTCAAAGGAATCTTAAATGTGGGCGATTTCTAGTTTGGAGTTAAATCCACACTGTGAAGTCCCCTTCAGCTTTCTCAGACCTTTGAGAATAACACCTGAGCTGCATACTCTTCCCTCTTTATTGACAGATATTCAAGCAAAAATGTTGTTCAGTTTAGAGTTCTGTAGTCGTTTAAGATTTTCTATTTCTTTGTTACACAGATTTATTTACAGCTTTTTTTTACAGTGGCAGCTGAGCCTTTCCTTCAACTGATGGATTTGCCCTCCTGATGGATTTGCCATAGGGACAATAGGTTTGCCACAGGTTTGAGAACTCCTTAGAGGGAGAGAGCCCAGGGAGAGCCCAGCCTGTCCCTAAACCCCAAAGGAACCAAGAAACCCAGGCCTGACCTTTAAGAGTTGCCTATTGTATTCTCACAATCTCTGTTCTTGCTCATGTTTTGCTCCTCTTGGATTCTTCATAAGAACTTCAGTCGCATTTCTTCCCTCCCTAGCTTTTGCTGCTCAGAATTATCAAGACAGCCTAATTAACTTCAATTCCATCAGTTTTGTTTGCAATATAACAGATGAATGAAAGAGAATGGTTGTGTTCCAGCTAAATATAAAAGCCCAGCTGCAGTAGAGAGCATGAAATCCTTAAGAAAACCTGCAACAAGAATTCCAATGCTCCAGAGCATTTCCCTGTGCAAGTCCTGGATCCCACCATCCACAAAGAGCAGCCCGAAAAAAAAAACCAAACCCTAAGAGCAAGTGAACAAACAAATGAAAGAAATGAAAAATAGAGAGGAAATGAAACGTGACACTTGATGAGAGGAGGGCAAAAAGCAAGCACGTGGCAAACATGGGGCTTGCTCTCCACAGCTTCCTTGGTGGGAGCTGCTGAGATGCTTCGGAGCAGAACATTGTCTGAGGGGAAACATGGAAGGGAACAGAGAGCAAGTAAAGATCCGAGCATTAAACTCAGTGCCTTCTCCCATGGGCTGCCCTGGATACTTGTAACGCACTGGGGATATTTTCTGTGCAGCATTTAATGGCACTTAAAATCATGCTTTCTCCCATGGTGTGTTGAGGAAGTGCCCACTGTTTAATGGAAAACCTGTAGGAGAAGGAGATTTATCCACAGCTGCTAATGGCTTTCCTTTGCTCTCCCTGAGATTCTTTGTTCATCCAAATATATTGCTTTCTACCTGAAAAATATTTATCAGAATGGAGAGACACACTAGGAAGCTTCTTCCCAGGAGGGATTAAATGACCACAAATCTCACAACTTTCAGGAAAAAAATGTAAAACTCTGTAATTTGTCCTAGCTTTTTTTTATAAGTAAATCAACAAGAAAAGAAGAGCTGAGAAAGGAAAGAGAAATCCTTGACATTTATCACACAAATGTTTAAGGCATTTCCTGATCTAACAGGTTATAACTACAGAGACAAATAAGCTGAAGTGCTACATACAGAAAAGGTTAAGTAAATTGAGATATTTCAGTGAATTCTAATGTTTTTCTAGAGAACAGGCCCTGTGTTAAGATTCAGGACAAGAATTTATGGCAGAATCAGGTTGAAATCAGGTCTGTGCTCTGTCCCAGAATGTCTGTGTGGCTTCAAGCAAGTCCCTTTGAAGCAGATTTCAAAGCTGCTTCCACACCTAAAGAAACAAATTGAGGTGTGATCCCTCAGGTAGGAGATGGGCATTTTCATGCATTTGAAAATCCCACTTGGCACCACAGCAGCCATTTGACTCTATAACTCTCCAATGGCCTATCAAAAATTCAGTCCTTAATCCCTCTTCACCTCAGTAGTAAAACAGGAACAGCAGCATTTTCATTCCTGTCCAGTCTATTGAATTTGCAGCTTAAATCACCTTAAATCAGCTTAAAGCAGGGGTTCTCTCAGTAACTACAGCTGTGTCCTCCAGCCTTCTCCAGTGAATAATCACCTGCATTCTCAAGGCTGGAGTCAGAATATTCCAACATCCTGGGGCTGCAATACAAAACTGGAGGTCTGGTGAGAAGAGAGTGAGTGATGTAGAAGGAGAAGCAGCTCCAGTCTGTGTTCTCATGCAAAGAAGGTGTTTTGGCTCCTGATGCCACCAGAAGCTGAAGGGTAGAGAGGGGTGAGAGTGTGTAAAGGTGGAGTGGTGGAAGGGCAGAAGAATCACTTCTTTTTTAAAGCTTTTCTAAAGCTTTTAAAGAAGAAATTCAGTTCAGTTTTGCACAGAAATCAAAGTTTATTGTGGAAAACCTTGCAGGAAATCCATGCAAAAATGCAAACAACAGGCAATAACTGCCCCTGCTAACGCATGACTCTCTTTTTGTACCTGAGCATTGTGTATAGCTGGGGATGGGTTGGGAGAAGGGAGGGAGGGCAAAGCAGCCTTCCAGCCAGGCTGCAGGATGAGATCCAGGGAAGTGGGATGGACTGGCTGATGGCAGTGATGGCAGAGCAGAAAAAGTCCCCTTGGCACCAGCATTCCCCTCCCACACAGCCCAGCACAGGAATTCACACCTGTGGGACCAACTGGATCCTGAGGGTGTCCGAGCTGTGAGGAAACCTGAACCCAGAAGGAAGAAAACTCAGAGAAGCTGGAAAATGACAGGCCTGAAAATGCATAGAAAAGGGTAGAGAAAACAAAATGTGGTAAACAAACTTAAAATATGAACAAAAACTCAGAAAAGAAGGGGAAAGGAGGCTCTAAATCTTACAAAGCATTAGCAGTTGGGAATGTTGAACAGCTGCACTTACAAACACTCTGCTCAATTCTAATAGCTGAAAGGCAAGATTTTCCTTCGCCCAGGACACAATGATATTGTTTTCTGTCGTATTTTTGTGCTCGATTGCTGCAGCTGATCTCAACCCTTTATAGTCTTAGTGACAAGAATCCAATCTCCCAGCTGGATGTCCCACATGCTGGGACTGCCATCTTCCCATCACGTTGTCCACACAGTCAAAGCTGCACAGCAAATTCCTTCACTTTTGAATATAGGGAGCTGTCTACTTCCTTAAACCCTTCAGAGAAGGGTTGAAAAAGCCTTTTTTCACGGTACCCACACGGGTTTGATGAATATTCCAACCAGCCAGGGCTTCTATTCTCAAAACAACCAGGTGAGGCTGAGGCACACTAATATTCCTTCAGAATTTACAGACTGAGAAGCACAGCACAGACAGACCCTGGGAGTTTGTCTGCGTGATAGGGGTGAATATTCCTGAGCCCTGAACTGGTATAAAGAGAGACAGCTCTGGTCTCAAAGCCACCAAGTTCTGTTGTTCTGGGACTTCCAAATCAAGACAGGCTCGAGTATGGGCATCAGGGGGACCTGAGGCTCTGAACTGCATTTTCCTGACTACACTGACAGATCTTAATCAGCCTTCTCCGGGTCAGCAAGAACCTATGGCAGGAATTCCTCCTGGAAATGAAGGTTTTTGTTTCCCCCTCAGGGAGCTGTAAAAATGCAAACAGATATACTTTCATTTCGTGCAAGTGTTTTACATTTTCTTCCTTATTTCTCAATTCTGTCTGATATACTACTGCAAGTTACAATTAATGAGAAATTTGTGCCATTATTTCATGGAGTTTCAGCTGCCTGAATCTCTGCATTAAATTCCATCACCCCAGTCACTGTCGTGTCTCTTGTCATCCTACTTTCAGCTATTTGAAAACAAAGAAACAAACAAAACCCTTCTTATTTTTCCAGACTGAAAAAAAAAAAATTGGGTGTTTGTGGAACTAAAATAAAAACTTTAGCCAGTTAGTTATTTTGATTAGTTTAGAAATAGCAGAGTTGGCCACAATCAAACTGCAAACAAGGCAGGACAGAAGCCAAATGAAGAAACAGTGGTGTGTTAAATGAAGAGATGTCACCCAAAGCACATTATGCCAACTATTTAAAATAGTTAATAGACTTTCCCAGAAAACTTTAGAAAGAATTGATTGGACATATATGTATTTAAGAGATGAAATTCATTAAATTTATTTTGGTTCATTTACTCAAACCCCTTAATTCTTTACTAATTGGTGATTATTTTTCAGATTGTCTGGAAATATACGTAGCTTGAAGAATGGGAAGTTAATAAAAGCTCCAGCTGCAGTGTTATTAAATAGGACACAAATGAAACAGAGCTCACTTTAACAGTCCAGAGCGCAGATTTACATTTAGTGTTGCAAAGTGAAAAAAATTCCAATCAAGTTGGATTTCAGAAAACAGAACACTTCCAAATGTTATTAGGGTCTGTGTTTTAAAAGCCTTTTCAGCAGCACCCACCATCAGAGGCTGCTAGCAGCTTAAAAGGACTGAAAATTGCATTTTTTTCCCTGAAACTAATGCTGGAACTTTTCATCTTTCCTGACTTATAGGGAATTTATTTGAGAGACATAGATCCCTCAGTGAAGTTCCCACATCAGATTCCAGTTGAGCTCTGTGAACAGTGCATTATTAGTGCAATATTAGCAATAATCCACTGATGCAGAAAAAATATTAGACCACAGATGGGCAATGGACTGCAATACATTTTAGGAATCACTACTTTTATTACCAGTGTTCATATTTGGGGATTCCAGTTCCAAAATAGGAATTATGATGGTAATTTGAGACAGGACAGAGAAAACATTGTTTGCGACTAAGAAATGCATATTTTTGGGAAGCAAAGCATGGCTTGCTTTGACTCAGGCTGTCCCATATGCCCCTTTCTTAAGAAAAACGAGATACTACATTAGGAAACTTAAAAATGAATGCACAAATGATGGAAAACCCACACTCAGTGTGTGGGAGTCAGTAAGGAAATGTCCTGTTCTGAGGACACACCACTGGTGGTGTCCCAGGGATTTGCTCCAGGTCTAACACAATTCAGTGTATTTACTGACACATTGGTGCAAAGGAAGATAAAGAACACTGCATACTGTGGGTGCTGGGAAGTACTTTGGACAACAGGCTCAGGATTCATAATGATTTTCACCTTACTAAATTGGACAGACAGCCTGGAGTCAGTAAGATGAAACTCAGTAAAGACAAGTACAAAGTATTCTACAGAGGAAGGCAAAATAAACTTGTAATTACAAAACTGGGGATTAAGTGGCCGAGGCTGGAACATGCCACAAACTGTTTCTGGCTGACCAAAATAACACTTTGGGTAAAAAAAAAGGGAAGGAAAATCTAAATCAGAGATGTAATTAAGAGACACTCCTTCAGAACACCAGTGAGATAATTATTGCACTTTATAGGCTGTAGGAATCCTCATCTAGAAGAACTGGTCTTCACACCAGGAAGCTTGGAGCCAAATTAAAAAGACTCCTGAGGATAGCAACAAAAATTACTAGGATCTTAGAAAATATTGCTTATCTTAAAAGGTTAAAATAATTGGATTTGTCTGAACCAGAAAAGATGGAGGGGCACATGATAAATGTCTTCAAAAGTCAGGTTATTTTAAAGGAGATGGTGATCAGTTGCTCTCTATCGAAACTGAACCTTAGACAAGAAGAAATAGGTTTAATTTTTATCACAGCAAGTCTAAGTTAGACATTAGGAGAACTATGGTAACTGCTAAGAGCAGGGAAGCATTACCTGAGAGTCCAGAAAATCCTCTTCATGGTAATATTTTTTAAAAAAACCAAGGAGTATTCTGTAGCAAAGGTCTAGATTTACAAGATTTTCATTACACTGGAGACAGAATGAGACGTATTAAATTACTTTTTTTTCTGAAATCCTACAGCTCTTTCACAGGTGAGAATTCTGTCATATTTAAAAAGACTAGAAGAAATCCCACCAATGCTGACAGGATCAACATCACTGTATTATTTTGCTACAGGTCTGACCCTTTTCCCCAAGCTACATACTGTTTTAATAGCTTTTTGAAAAAATATATCAAATTCCTTTCCTGTACTTTATAATGAAAAATCATTGGCATTAGCACTAATGTTAGAACTGGTGTAAGCGAAAAAAAAAAACCCTGAGATCCACTCCATTGAAACAAACACTACAGATACTCATTGAAAATTCACAATTACTTGTGAATTAAAAAAATTGTCTTAAAACATAAATGTGTGAAGAGCTCAGAAACAGTGCTGCTGTTCAGAAATGCATCATTCAATTTTCTCCCAGCAGAACAGGAGGCATTTCTTAATCAAGACAATTGAAAAGGCTGCAACTTGTGAATAAAATCTTAGAAAAGGTTGGCACGTGTCTGTCTTCCCTCTTCTTGACCTCCTTGCAGCTGTATCTGCTGCCTCACTAAGTCCAACGATTCTGTTGTACTCAGTGATGAATTCAGCCAATAAGGTCAATAAGGTCAATATCTTTGTGTGACAACGACACAAACCAGATTTCCATCTCTTATTGTAGCTGATAATGGTATTTCCAATGACTTCAAAAAGTTTCACTGACAATCTTCCACATCTGTGGGTCAAGGCCTAAAGTCTGCATTTTTGACCATGCCTTGATCTAAATGTATTGTATTGTTTGCCTGGGTAAAATAAAACCCCCCCCTTCTAGCAACACTTCTGTCAAGAGTACCCTGTGCAATTTAGTTTAGATTATTTAGAGAGCTTGTGAGTATCCCAAAGGACAAAACACAAGTATCTTCCTTTCTGGGGCCGAGGTGCTTCACACTGACCTGTCACACTGATTCTTTTCTTTCCTTCCTGTCAAACACTGACTGAAAAGGTTTTTCATCTGTTTATGTTGCATAAAGGAAGGCAATGGAGAGGATGATTCTGAAAAGGTTTCTATATTTGTCCAGCATGACACAGATTTGCTCTTTGAAGATTGCAAATTATTGATAAATAAAAGCAAAAGAATAAAATGTTGTGATGCTAATTGTTTGTGAAGTCTATCATAAACAGTGCAGCTGAATAAAAGATGGATGTTACCAACTATGCTTTCCAATACTGGAAAGACATTTAATACAAACTATATGAAGGGAAGCCAAAATAAATTCACTACAAATTGGAGTCATTATTTTCCAGTGATCAAGATCCAGGATGGTCCCAGATAGATCTACTGAAACACCCACTGTTTTAAAAGGAAAATAAACCAAACTCTCTCTGAATGTGACAGCCATTAATATTAACCTGCAGTATTACTACTTGAGAAAAAAAAAAACTTGTTTCATAATCTCTGTGACCTTTCCCTACTAACATTAGTATTCTTGATAAAGTCTAAATACTAGCTGCTACACATAAATACTGTGATATTTCTTCACTGTTATGATAGACAGTTTCCCAGTTGAGCATCCAGAGGTGAACAGGCTGGTACATGTTTTATGCATAAGATTATACCTAGAAAATTTAAGAACTCCACGGGATATCTGAAAGAGAGAATAAAGACTAAATGTTGCATTGTCTTGGCTTTCTTTCTTCCTTTGCAAAAGCTCAGAGCATGGTATTAAGAATGACTTACTTCCTGCAGACCCATGAAATACGAAATCATGAGCATTTGAAAAACCTTCAAAAAAAAAAAAACCAAAAAAACCAAAACAAAACCTATCACCATCGTGGCAACTGGGGTGCAAGGGCAGGCACGGGGGTGGGTGTGGTGACATTGCACGTTCTTTGCCATCACTTCAGAAAAAATCACCAAATTGGAGCGGATCTGGACAAAAAGAAGGAGGCCAGCTAAGAGCTCATGTGCCTCTGAGCTGCCACAGACAAATGCTATCACATCTTTTAATGATCTCGCTTATTCAAGGCGCAGCAGCAGCAGGCTGGGGGGGTTGTGTCCACTCCTGGCAGAGGCTCTCAAAGGCAATGCTGGAGTGTTGGTTGCTCAGGGCGGTTCTCAACATGCATCAGCTGTGCCTGGCTGCAGAGCAGGGCTGGGTCACCCGCACAGCACACAGACAACATCCCATGGATCGAGGTTTATTATTATTAGGGAAGAAAAGTTCAGGTGCTCCCATGAGAATAGCCATGGAACCAGTGGTAGCTGTCTTTATAGATTTAAACTGATCCAGCATCCCATCCCAAACACTGAGCTGAAGCAGCACAGAGAAAGTTCACCAACAGGGCACAGGGAAAACATGGAAATACAAGAGAAAATTTGCCAAAACTCTAAGTGAAAGAGCAAATTCACCAACGGAATGCAAAAGAAGACCTATTGATACTGTAGAGGGAAAATATGATAATGGAAAATGCCCTGCGTACGAGGTCATAAGCAATAATTGTAGCAAGAGAAAACATCGTGTCAAAGGTTGTAGATGCAAAAAACAAAGTACAAAGGCATCATATCAAGGAAGCAGGCAGTGACTCAGGGGGTGAGATTTTGCATGTCCAACATAAAGGCAGCACAAAAATAAATAAATGGTTTATAAAGCTCAGGCTGGCATAAGATGCAAGGGCAGGCACAGAAACAGCCAGAAAACTGAATGCCAATGAGGAGGGAGAGCATCAGATACTCTGCTGGCCTGTAAAGTCTCACTTACTCTTAAATAAGAGAGAAAAACCAACCAAATAACCAAGGCAAAGCTGCACTGACCTGAACCAAATTAAAATTCAACGGGTGCACAGACATAATGCACAGGATAATGTAAATTATAATCAGAATACAGAAGTATAGTACAGAGACCAAGGTGTGGACTGTAAAAATGTAAGACACAGCCACCTGCTGAAACAAGTGAACTTAGGAACATAAAGAAATTATTAATAAAGTACAAGAAAGCCCAAAACACAAATAACTCAGAGCAGGGAATTCTCTGTGGTATTCCTATAGCAAAGCTGCTGAAAATTACCAAGCTGTATTTGAAAGACTGGGACACTTTCCAAGGATGTTACACCTGGAAATAAATAAAACAATTCAGTGTGTACAACATCTGTCTTGCAGAACACCCATTGCATTAAAACAAACAAACAAAATAGTGGGAGCAATAAAGAAAATGAGGGAAAAAAAAGCCCTAACCATCCCATCCATCATTGCTAAACAAATAACAAGGCACTCACTGAGGACTGCGGGCAAGCAGGGAATTCCAAAATGTCCAAGAAATTTAAACAAAGTGCTAAGAGGAGATAATTACCAAATATCTCTGCAAAACCTTGCTTGATTTAACAAAGCTTATTATACTTTGGAGGTAGATACTATCTGGATTAGGAGCACAGTGACCTCTCCACACACCAGCAGAGACAGTTTTCCTGTTGTAACAAAGGACTCAGCTCTCCAAAGTATAGAAGAAAGACTTGAGGATGGAGCAGACAACCCTACACAGGCAACAGGATCTTAATGCAACCTCCTTCTATCTTTGTAAGAATGAGTCAAGAATGAGTCAAGAATAAGGAGCTAAGTAAGACTGAAAGAAAATTGCAAGAAAGCATAATATAATTTGTAGCTTTGCAAGGGTTGCTGACCAAACAAAAAAAACCCAAGAATTGAGGGATCATATTAAAGAATTCCAGTCAGTTTGAGGATTACAGAGATACACCAATCACATGCAAAACATTACTTCCATTGTTCCACCTGTTTGCGTTTGGGCCATTTTCTGGTCAAAAATTCAAGTATTTTAAGTGTTCACTTTGTACAGTAACAACTTGCTGAGATACAGACTGAAGACAGGGAACCAATAAATGGAATACCTGAAAAAGAGAGGCTGCAGTAGGTGTTTGCAATTAAGACCAGTATTTCCCACAGATTTCCACGTGAAAACTTCAGTCTGCATGCTAAGAATGGAGAATGTTTGGGGCAGAAAATGATGTAATTGTCAGTGCCTTGAGCACGGTTCCTCCACTTTCCCTCCCTGGGGGCTTGGCTGCCTGGGCTCAAGGCCAGCTGAAATAATGCAGCTGTGTGGCCTGGAAAAGCAAATCAGAAAGTCTGGATTCACTTAGGAGCTGCTTGGAAACTCAGTGTCTCATCCTTGGTCACTGCATGGGCTACTCTGCAGCCATGGCCCCGCCCTTCTTACCCTGACCTCGGTAGGCTTGTGTGATGGTCTGGACTCTTGACTGAGCCATCACTGTCCCTGGGCTGTTCTGTCCCTTGTTGGGCACTGTGGGACTCTCCCTGGCAGTGCCACCCCTGTCCCTGAGCTGTTCTGTCCCTTGTTGGGCACTGTGGGACTCTCCCTGGCAGTGCCACCCCTGTCCCTGCCTGCCCTGCTGGCACACTCTGCTCCCAGCTGGCGCTCGCTGCTCTCTGGTGACAGCACCGGCAGAATGCGTTTGTGACAACACATAAGGGTTCTCAAAATCTTCAGTTTAATCTATTGAAATCTCATTAATTAGGTTTAGAAACGTGCATGTCCAGGAAGGATTCAATTTCTATCTGGCTGCCTGCTTATCCGGAGCAGAACAAAAACTGCGAGATCAACAAACAGACAGATCTCCAGAAGCATTGTCCAAGGCAATTGTACACCAGGCTCAAGACAGGGCTTGGAAAGAGTCCAGGAATCCACTACAAACAAAGATTTACATGTGCTGTGATCCATCATCCTGTTCAAACTGCCAAGCACTGCAAGAGTACCTCCACCTGCCACCAGACAGCATCAGAATCAATTGGATTATTTGGACATAAAAATTGCTCCAAATAAATGGGCAGAAAAATCACAATCCTGCTTTCACGTAGCCAAGTACATGGTTGCTCTCAGGAACACAGGGATCTAGAACAAAATGTTGCATCCAGAAGGCCAGACATGTTGGACTAAGATAAATAAGTGTGTGAGGTCTGGTGGAGGGATATGATACTTACAAAAAAATGCAAGCCAAGTGACTGAAAGAACCAAAATACTTTTGTAGCACAAGGACCCAGACTTAAACAGGAACATTTTTTTCCCCTCAGAACTAACCACATACAAAATATCTCATTATTATAGAAAAGTCAGAATTTTACAAAGTAGATGAAGTGGGAGACATAACTGTAATGATAGTCACTGGCAAAGCAATGCAACCTGCCAATAGTTTGATGGAAGAACTGGGTTTCCTTGCAGTGAGTTCCTGTAATCTTCTCATAAATGAAAATTGAGATTCATCATATTATCACCACTTCCATAATCACCCTGTCAAAAGCAAAGCTGGACCAGTATTACAATTTCAGATCTTCTAATAAAGAGGTGTGCTAAAACCCTTACCCCAGGCCAGAACAAATCATCCTGAAGGGGCAGGACAATCCCACAGAAGGGTCAGTGAATATTCTGATGTTGAGGTGCACATGCATGATAACACATGTGGTGCCACTAGAGCTCCTGAGCTGAAGGGTTACACACTACAAGGAGGAAGAGACATGCTAACAGCAAATTCTACTGTGAGAAACTAAAGACAGCTCAAACCACAGGCTTGATACCAGGTTTGGATCAAAGTACTCCTTACTTACACAGCACCATGGTGCAGTAACACCAGCTTCCCCCAAGCCAGACTGACTCTGTGGTGATAGAGACAGGGGCTGAGTCCTCCGAGGGAAAAGAGAGAGGCACCTGAGTTCCAAAGCTGTTTTCTGATTATGAAGCACATCCATCCCCACAGTGCCAAGACAGGACTGGTGAGTCCTTTGCTCACCCTCAGATCTTGTCTTTGGTGTGACTTTCAGCACCTGCACACAGTTTGCCTTGTCTTGGTCAGAAAGATCACCTTCCACTGAGAGGTACCTGCCTCTTCCTGTGATTGCAGTGAGGCACCAGGGAGCTGCACCCAGGAATTCAGGATTTCCCAGTGGGAGTCAAATGCTTCAAAGTCAGAAGTCTCCCACTGAGTCCCCTGCTAGATTTGTTAGGGGCATTTGCAGTCTGCATACATTTTTAACTTAGAGAGGTAGGAGTAAAGCACCTTAAAATGAAATAATTAAGGGGGCCACTGAAATGCACAAAGATAAAGCCAACAGGACTGTGAGAGATAATAGTTATCTGCAGCAATAAACATTAAGTGAGAACAAGTCATGATTTGTGATAACATTTAATGTGAGGATATAAATCAGATGAAAGGAGCACAGTTGAAAGATGGAAAACACACGCAGAGCTAGGCAGAAATAAAGAAAATATAAAGAGCCTTTTGTTATCTTCACCTTGTAATTGAGATAATGCTTGTCTTTAATGATACACCCTTAGAGCAGCTCCCGCACTTGGCTGCAGGGCTGGAACAAAGACGCAGGAACACGGAGGTTTACGGATGTTCCTGGTGGGCACGGGTCTGCGCTAGGCACCGCTGAGCCTGGTGCTTGCTGAGTCACACTGAGCTCCTCACCGCGTGCCTGCACTTTGGAACATTCAGCTGTAAATCTGAACAGCAGCCAGGGGTTCCAAACTTATCAGCCCAATGATGTATTTCTTGACGCTGTCACAGCCTGATGTGTAAAGCAGTTCGTGTTATCCAGGCCCGAGCTGCACCTGCACGGGTGAGATGAAAGCAGGTAGGACTGAGGCGGGGTGTCCTGTGGCCACGTGTCGGAATCCTCGTGTTGATCCTGCCTGTTGCAGGAGGTCCTGCAGAAGCACTTGGAAAACAAAAAGTGCCAGTTGCTTTTCTACCTCAGAGGAATAATCAAAAGAAAAAAGAAATAGAAAGAGCCAATACCAGAACTATAAAGAAGATAGCATGTTCGTACTGGTTCCCTTGCAGCTTCTGACATTGCTTCACACAACATTTTCTAAACCTGTAGAAGCATCTTACAGATGAAAGAATTACAAGGGGAGGGAAAACGGAATGAAAACTCTAGCCTGAGATTAGTTATGAATATTTCATGGCCTTACTGAAAGGATATTTCAGGTGAGTCTCCATAGCAATCTGCTTTGTATCCGGTATCATTAAATAATTTCAAATTAATGGCTTGGTTAATGGAGCAGACATTAAATTCGCGCTGAAAACTGGGGTGGACGGGACTGCCAATTTGCTGGAGCAATAAAAATGGCAATACCAGACTGGGTAAGTGCTCCAAACAAGGTGCAATTGTTTGGGGACGACGAGCACAAAGCTCTGCACACAAGCAGGAGGAAGAGTAACGCAGGAACCTGCCAGCAGAAAGAAAAAGCTGTGCAGAGATCCAGGGGTGTTTAGCGGCTCAGAATCTGCACGGGAGTCGGTCATACCTTGCTGCTGTGCAAAGCATGCCGCAGGAGGGTGGCGAGGGGCTGCGGGCTCCCCGGAGCGCTGGGCAGCACTCGGCGCTGGATGGCAGCACGGCGAGAACGCGGCGGCGCCGGGGAATGCTCGGGAATGCAGAGCACCTGCCTTTCCAGGAAAACGGGGTGAACTGAGGCTCTTTAGCCCGAAGACGAGAGGGGTGAGGCAGAAGGGGTGCCGGCGTTCCCGAGCAGAAGGAGCTGTGAGGAAGGGGCGGAGGAGGAGCGGGCGGTGCCTCTGTGAGGGACGGAGCGGGAGGCGGCGGGCGCGGGCCGCGCCGCGGGGCTCGGGCCGGGCCCGGCAACAGCGTCCGTGCTGCAGGGACGGCGAAACAACGAGGAAATAAATCGCCGGAGGAGAGTGCAGCACTGCCACCTTTGGGGGTGTGTAAAACGGGGCGGGCAAGCATTTAGCCGGGATAACAAAGAAAGAGACTGACTTCCTGAGTTATTTCTAGCCCTCGTTTTCCATTTCTTTACACCTCTCGGCAACTAAGCTTCCGTGACTCAAAAATCATAGCTGTCGAGTGCTCTGTTCTCCCACTTAAGCCTTTCTCTTCATATTCAAAAATGCTGTGACTTTCCGTGACACTGACTGTGCACAAAGAACTTGTCATGAATATATATGGACAAGGAATTTTCTTATGAGTAGCACTGAAACACTAAAACTCATTCTTAGAAAATGTAACAGTGTCCCTACCACTAGTGGTTCTTGAGAAATCAAAAGGCAAAATGTAATTTCTCTTCACAGTACTTTTTAAGTGTCATTTTTACAGCAGGGAGTACAAAGCCATCATTTTCTTTAGAAAAAGACCCAATAACAAACCCTTAACATGGATTTTTAAAATCAGATTGGTGAAGGAAAAGAGGCAGGAGAAATGTCTTAGCATGGACAATGCTTTACAGGGCGATGAAAGAAATAAAGTCACACACAAATGCAAGATTTAAATTATTCGGAAATAATTTTTTTGGCCTTTATAATAAATAATTTAACAGAGAAAAAGACACTTTGGAACCACTCATCTTTAGATCCCTAAATATTTTTTTAAAATCTGATCACATATAATACTAACACTGTCAATATTCTCTGAGGCACACAGAATTTAATGAGGTTTTTTTCCATTTTTATTGGCCAAAGAATACAAATTTTCTGACAGTTCATAAACAAGTATTAACTTCAGTTGCGGGAGCTTTTCTATTACTCACCTTTATAAAATGAAATAGCCATTTTCATTAATTTTTCACATGCCTTCCACGCGTGCTTTTTAACAATTCAGTTTTGTTTAAGAAATAGCACAGCAGCAGTCAGGATCCTTTTCTATTTCAAGAATGTTCCAAAGAGCCTGTCAATGCCTTTGAAAATCCCTGTCTGTTTATTTGCTTTCTGGATAACAATTCTGTATTGTGAAAATATCTGTACAGTCCTTTATTCACTGGTAAAATGTTACTAACACTTTAATTTAGTGTCTCCAGCAAGCATTTAATTCAAACTTAGCAAGCCAGATACTGCTTTTTAATTAAATATAAGATGATTGTTAAAAGAGAACTTACTGAGTATTTAGAAGATAAATCTAATAGTCTTATAATTAGCTCATAATTACATAAGCAAGAAATGCCTAATCTCATTCTTAGTAGCACATGGACTTTGTAAGGAATTTGTAGATAATTAACAGTTATCAAAATGGCCTACAGCAAGACAGGTTTCTATTAATTGTTAAAACAGTGCTATTTAATAAGCTTGTTAAATGATAATGCACTTGGGACAACAGACTCATTTAATTTTTCAAGTATTCCATTGTTATTCCCTGATGTCTTTATCAATATTTTACGTTGCTGTTTTGTTCCGTGTAACCAGTGATTTCCCCTTGTTTCGTTGAGAAGTTTGTGAGGAGGTGCCACCCTCAGCAGCAGCTCTTTAGCTCCCGTCAGTATTGCCAGTTCCTGTTCACGTCTGCTGGTTCTGATCACAGCAGGCTCAGTTTTAGCTTTTGGGCAGGGGACGAGGCCTCTGCAGCTCGTTTTTGTTTGCAAACCTGAACTGTTCGTCTTCCACGAGCAAGGTACAGACAGGAGGTAACTGCTGGAAATCCTTTCCTTCCCTGTGCCTTTCATTTCTCGCTCCTTGCCCCTACAAACAAGGTGGTTTTTTTGGTGAAACTTCGGTTTTTAGCATGAGGAAATCGAAGCAGTTTGGAGAGGCTGTACTGACACTGCACTGAGTACTTCAGGAGGGCTTTATTCTCCTGGGCTAAGCCTGTTTACTCTTGCTCCTGGGGTAGCACTACCTAGAACACTTCCTCCTGCTGGAATTTTCTGCAGGATAGCAACAAGGTCTAACAATTTTCTACTACTGTAGATGAGGTAATAAAGGCTGAGTTTATAACCAAATAAAGAAAAATATATAGATGATTATATGATATGATATATGATATGATATATGATATATGATACGATATATGATATGATATATGATATGTGATATGATGACATGATATGATATGTGATTGCAAGACCAGATTTCTCACCCAGTGAAAGAACAGGCCACTGTAAATCCCACAGTTCTCAGGCTAAACTGTCCCCTAAGAACCCCTAAATGCTGTTTACAAATAGGAAAAGGTTTGCTAATGCAAGAAGTAGTAGCAGTATTTTTATGAAGTTAAACTAAAGAAAATGGAACACAATTTGTTTAGAGTTCAAAGTAGAAGTAACAACTCCAGCACAAGTTTCTTAGGAGGACTTAGAAGAGAATATTTACGGGTGTTTTTTTCATTTACTCAGAAAAGAAGGGATTTCTGCAGCTTCTCTTCAGTCCACGAATGAAAGGCATCATATCCATATAAAAGAGATTTGGAGGAAAACAATTGACCTATATAATCTTTTACAGTGAGGACTGGCTTCCAAACGTATTTTCTTCAGAATGTCCTTGAGAATCCAAACAGTGAGAAATTACTGTAACCCAAGTAACTCAGCGGAAAAGTAATTTTCTGCTTCTCTTTGGTTTGTGAATTTTTTTTTGTTGTTGTTGTTGGTTTGTTTATTGAAGAGCTGGCAGCCCGGAGAGCGGGCACGGCCCCATGGCCCCTGGCCACGGGAGGTTAAATTAGTGAGAGGAGTCAGAACCCTGAGCATCACACATGGCACGGGGTGGGCCGTACATTACACAGCAGGTTTAACCCTGAACAGCTCGGGCTGCAGCTGCTATTGTTGACTCCGTGGTGGTGAAGGGTCCCCACCCTGCCCGTAGGGTCCCCACCTCTGCAGGGGCAACAAGGGAGCGCTTCCTCCTCTGCGAGAAGGAATCGGCTTCCCAGGAGCCAGGCCCTTCATGACACCTGACACGGCTCCAAATGAACAACGGGCTCCAGTCTGGCGAATTCCACCACCAGCAGCTGGACACCTTGCAGGTTAAACGAGGACCGGTGGAGAGTGACAGGATCAGGAGCTGGCATTGTTCAGAGCAGTTGGAATTAGTGCATCTGGAAAAGTATTCCTACTGTTCCCCAGCACAACAGAGCTGGCTGTCCCAGCAATGCCCTGTGGATCACAGAGAACAATGCCTGTTCAGAGTGCATATTGATGTGTACACACTGCTTTAAATGGCATTTATTATCTCACAAGTAGCATGGGAGTCAGTGATGTGGTAATTCATTTAATTTGTTTAACCTGTTTAATATACTGAAGACACTGTGCAAGTACTTGTCAGTCCTTTAGCTGCTACAGTTCTAGGGGCTCTTTCATCTACATTTAAGCCCATTACTACCCTAAAATGTTGGACAGAAGTCCAACATTATGGACAGAAATCTTCTTCAGGCAATTCTTGCAAAGAAAAAAATAAGTATATCCAGTAGCATCTGTGATTTAAAAAAAAAATGCAGTTGCAGCAGAGATAAAATGCATGTTTGGGGCAAGGGGCAGGGGGAGGTAAGGAATAAAATCTGCCTTCAGTTTTTATTTCCTGGCTTTTGAAGTTTGACATCAAGAACAATATTGGCAGAAGCTTAAATGTTTCGTTTAACAATATTTTGGAGAATTAATTTTATAGCTTTTTGTAAGTGTTTTAATGTTTTCAATAGCTTGTGTCAATAGGAGCAAGAGCTTTGTGAAATAGCTGCTGAAGTTTTGCCACAGAGGGGCATTTTCTGATAGAGAAAATTAAATCTGAGTGGAAAGTATAGTTGCTGATGGAGAAGATTTTACCTGCAGAGGAGCACAGATACTGCCAAAACAGATTTTATCTGCTTGCTAACAGACAAGATTTTACCTGGTAGTGAGATGCAACTATTGACAAAGAAGATCCCACTCAGCAGCAGCTGAACTACTGTGGCACGTAAAACTTTCTCTGTCAGACACTGCACATAAATATTTGTCTCCATTTTAGGATAAAATCTAAGGAAAAAAAAAAGGAAGCTGCTGATAAAGGTTGCGTGAGTATGTGATGGGGAAGAGTTCACTGGCTGTGGCATAATTTTCACCAGGTGAAAATCTGGCCCAGTTATGTATGACAGACATAAATGAAGCACTGCCTCTTGGAGCAGGAGCCAAAACACTCCTAAACTCCAGGGAAGTAACCTTCTTATGCGAAATTTAACATCAACACTGTAGTGACTTCACTTTTTAGAGCAGTGGTGGAAAGAAGGATGCTGAGTTGTTATTGCTGCAGCACCAGCATGACCTGCACACAAGGAGGGAATCCAAGAGCCCCAAAGCAGCCTTAACTCAAGTGTATCTGTGTTTGTCTGGTTTTCAGCTCTGGGTTCCTGAACCAGCGATACAATTTGCTTCTCCAGCTTTTTTTGCTGAGGTGAATGTGTGAGTGAAGCCCTGTTTGTGCGGGCACAAAGTCTGTGCATCCAGGAGCCCCCTTGGAAAGCACAAATGCACCCTCGGCCTCACAGGGATGTGCAAGCAGCTGGCAGAGCAGGAAGTGGTACAGTCTGAAGAAAAGTCATGTTTTTTAAGGCAGAGGTATTGGTTGGTAATAAAGACCTTTGTTTTTCTAAATACATGAATTGTTTGGTTTCACGGCTCTCAGGCAGCTTTCAGCTTCCCTATGACTCCTAAGCAACTTGCTCCAGTGCCTTATTTTTCAGAAAAATGCAGAATGGCAAGATAACCACATATCTCCCAGAATGCAAAATGTACATACAAAAGACATTCCCCACTATTCTGGATTTCAGATTCTTTCCACGTAAGCTATTGAAAGAGATGAAAATGGATAAATGTGTAGCCACCAATGGCGTCCCCCTCTCACTTTATAGAGAGTTACCATTTCATTAAGTTTGAAGTTTTTGAAATAATATAATCATAATGAAAGAAAGGAAATAAAATCCTCAGAAAGTTCTCAAAGGTGTATTAAAAGATGAGATTTGAATAAGACTGATCAAATGTTGGAATGGAAGATGCAGATAGGTCATAAGCCTTTGCTTTTTTGATTGCCCATATTGTCTCGAAACTGTTCAGCAGAACAAAGAGTTTTGTGGATGAAAGACTGGTGTGAAGAAACATGAATGTCAACTTCAGTTCTGAAAGACAGTCTGCTAATGAAATATTCTAAAAGTCATTTTCAAGGTGGTAGAAAGTTCTCACTGATGTGCATCAATGCTTCTGATAAAAAGCATCAAATAGCTATGCAAGTATTGGCTTTTAGGTCTGAGGAAATAAAGCAATGCTTGTATGATTCCAAATGTTGCAGAAACGGGTTTAGTTTTTATACTTTCTGGGGATTAAAAATAATAATTAGGATGTTGTTTAGTTTCTACCTTAGGCATACAAAACAATTCAGGATTAGTTAATTTTCAATATAGCAAAATTAGATAATATAAAGTGAAAATGAGTACACTGAAAATAAAGACAGATCCTAAATGCATTTTTAGTTCAAGAAAAAATAAAACTACACTATTTGTTTGTGCAATAAATAAAATAAGTATAATTTGAGACAAACAGTAAATAATACATTTGGCTGCTCCTAGTAGGATAGACTTCTGTATCTGACACTGTGTGATATTTAATAGCTTCTTCATAATAGGAATTCATAAGACAGAAAGATCTAAAAGCAGTAAACATATTTCCAACAGTTCTAGGTGAGCAGATCTAATTAAATTTTGGAATATGAAAGCCTCTGAAGTAGTGCTGCCAATTCCTATCTTCTACAGGGATTTTCTTGCACGCTTGAACTAGCTTCTAAAAAATTTCCTTTATCTTTGATTTCTTGTAGGGCCAAATTTTAACAGCACTGAAGTTCACGAAGGGGAGGCCTCCTGTACCTTGAGTGGCCATTGCTTCACCCTGGCACCCCCTCTCACCAAAGCACTGGCCAGGATGAGAGCCTGGAACTTGGTGTGAGCATGAGCTGGCACGCACCAGGGCCGGATCCAGGGGAGATGTTAAACACTCAAAGGGAAATTTAAAGCGATTTCTTTTGCTTTAAGAGCAAGATATGGGAGCAAGAAGCAGTGCTGCCTGTAGTCACCTAAACCCATCAGGAGACTGTTCCCCGCAGGGACAGGAGAGTCACCCCAGTGCTTACAGGGCTGAGGCACCTCTGCCCCCAGCTGTGCCCACTCCTCAGTGCCTTCCAACAGCCGGGAGCCCCAAATCCTCTGAGGCACTGGAACCTGTTGGCAGATTCAGAACATGCGGCCCACAAACCAGCAGGGGATGAATGGTACAGAATTAACTTGCAATAATAATTTATTTGTCAAATACAGTCGAAGCAGAGGTGGTTCAAACTCAGCCCAGAAATTAACACGCTGCAATAAGTGAGAGTGTCCCTGTCAGAGTGCCACCTCTAGTACCTTCCAGAAACCCCTAGTGACAAAGCTAAGACTACTGAAAAACAGGGGAGGACCCCCCTGACCCCATCTTGCTTAAGCTATTTCACACTACAGGCAAGAAATCGAGTTTAAATGAGTCAGAAAGAAGGTACAAGAAATCTGATGCAATGATCCTTGTGGGTCTCTTCCAACTCAAGAGTGTTCTGTGACTATTCTGTTATTCTTAACAAGTGAAGGTAAACAATGTGGTGAGATGTCTAACTCTGCTGTTACCCTCAAAGGCTCACTCTGAAGAGCTGCCAAGTCAAGACCTTTCTTACCTCAAATCTCAAGTGGAGGCCCTTAGCTTTTACTGTCACAGTCTGGGGACCTGGGCTTTTAAGAAAGAGCTCTGAGCTCTCCACAGGCAGCCTCATTTTAGTGATGCCAATCTTATGAAGATTTGGCTTTAAATCTTCAACACGCAGCCCTTTCCTTTTGTTTCTATTTTGAGACTGTCATAAATATATATCTTGTGTGAGTTACAGCTCCAGCTTTTATTCCTCAGGTCACTCTTTTCCTTTCGATTGCAGCAGGGCGTGGGTTCTTTGTTCCCAAACAATTCAGCCAGGTTTCAAAGAGATGATACACATTGTATGCTAAGTCTGTACTGGCTTTTATCATGTATTCCCTTGGAAACAGGAAATGCCCGGCTGTTTTTGGCTGCCCTCCCTCATGATTTAGAAGAGGAACCATAGGAAGGCTTTGCTGAATGGCCTTTGATTTTCTGTCAACGCCGTTTTGCCAGAATTCTAACCGAGGTCCCAAAAGTAGAAATAAAACATTAATCTGCTCCATCAGTCAGTCCCTGGACAAGTCTTAGAAACAGCAAATCTGTTTACAACAACGATATCATAACCCTTTGAATACTTAATAAGAATAATAACAAAGCAAGTAACTCTCGTTTAAAACTGGTTAAAGTGCAACACCTCTGTTCTGAATCTAGATGAACAAATAAAAGCCAAAGATAGGTTACAGTTTATATTTTAAAGTTACTTAGCCTTTTTCTTAAAACCAGCCCTAAATGAAATGTTTAACTCTCTTTTCAAATGTGTGACACCATCCATCACAATTTTATAGTTAGACACATAATAATGTATAATCTCAGCTGGCTGTCCACTTGTAAAAATGGGAATAGACTTCAAGAAATAAGCAATTTCCCAACAGAAAATTGGAAATTCTGCCAACCAATTCCAGGTGACCTGCCATCAATCAGTGTTAAATTCTCCCCAGCTATTGCTGAAGGGTATTGCCATTACTGACGGGCTTCACCTGGTGACTAATGGTATATAACAAACACATTCAAGAACTATAGAAATCCTAAGAATCTGTAATTGTCAGTTAACTTCCAGCAAAGACCTTCTCAGGCAATTCAGAAAGAGAGTGAGATTTCTATAACCTCGAAACTACTCATTTTTATTATAATGTTTTTAAAAAAATCAGAATGACTTGATGCCATGAAACTAAATTAAATCAGACTGCAAAACACTTATTTGTTGCAGAATGATTTCATGCAACTACTTTGCTGTATGCACTGAATATGTGCTAATATGACAATTACTATAGGCCTGGACTTATATTCAGGTTTCTCAAAAAACTTTGTGTGATTAATAATTATGATTAATGTTTGAAGTGTGCTGTTCCAGGGTAACAGTTTCCTTCATTTGCCAGAGTATACATTTAGAATTAAGTATTCAAGTGCTCTGGTTACTCATGTAAAGCCTGTGTAGCTATGATTTACTTTACAGGTGAGAAACATGCTGCAAACAAGAAATCCTGACTCTGTTCAGCCAGTACCAGAGAGGCAGAGAGAAATGATGATGGATTTGCTACATGGAATCTCCAAGATAGGGAAAAAGGGTTTTCACAGTTGTCAAAAACAGAATCTGTCAAGGTTTAAAACTCTTTGTGAAGCATGGAAACTTGAATTTCCACTGAACTTTCAGATTGAAAAATAAAATAAAATTGAAAAAAGTAGTGGGAAGTACTGATGGGCTCACCCCGGAATTGGATCAGATCAGGAAGTCTCCTGTCCCTAATAACCCTTTCAAAGTCACTAATCCTGAGTTTAAAGGTCCACAGGACCTTACAGAGATCCATGGCACCATTCTGCCCACCTGATTTCTATGGGGCACTCACAGGGGTGGAGAAAAGGACATGTATATTAACAGGACTTATATTTATAAAACCTGCAACAAGATGTGTAATTAATTATGTGTTAGAGGGGCAAGAGATAGCAGTACCAGAATAATTTTCTTTTTTTTTTTCTAACTAAATCTGCTTCATGCTGTGCTATGTTATGATAATAATGGTGAGGTTCTAAGAGAGAGAGTGCAACATTTTAATTCATGGTAAAAAGCTGTATTGCTCATAGTTCTAACGTCCACGGGATGCTGGGCCAGTCCTCAAAATAATGTAAAGCAACAACAAACAAAGGCAATGAAAATATTTTATATGCATTCAGTGTCTGCTTTGTCCAAAAAGGTGGAAGACAATGAAGGCAGGGAAATAGATGTGAGCAGAAAAGAAACAGTCCTTAAATCCCCGATAATGTTCAAAGTAAGAGGCTTGCTCATGCCCTGCGCCACGGCTCAGACAAAATGTGGACAGAAGATACCTCTGCGTAAAGAGAGACATCTGGATTTTCCCTGTATGTGTGCAACAGTGGAGATTTCATGCTCTGTGATGCCCATGGCTTAAGAGTTCTGGTTTTGTTCCTAGCCCATTCTGTCCAGCCCTCTCATCCCTTGCCCAGGCAGCAGTGACAGGAGCTGAGCCCTTGGCTCTCCAGAATCCCTGCTGGGAGCAGAAATCTTCCCTCCAGCACAGTCAGACCCTTTGGCTTTCAAATGACATCAGCTGATTCACTTGGTCAGGGTTTGCTTCTTGGTGAGCAGATTAAACGCAGAAAAGTAAATTTTCAAAAGAGCAGCCAACCTCTCAATAAATGCAGGGCTTGCTACGATGGGCTGCAAAGTTACCATGCACATTCTTTTCTGTAAAAAACCCACATCCCAGGTTTGCACTCCCAGGTCAGTGCCAGTGAGGGCAATACTGAGAGCAGGCGTTGGTTGTGAATACTGGGCTGCAGTAATGCTGAGGTCTTTATTCCTAAATCTGGGAGATGCTCAGCATTTCATAACATTCTGTGAATAATCAGGTCATCTTTGCAGTGTTTATTAACTTTCCCACTGCACCTCTCCATCAGAGAGGTGTTACTTAAAGCCACTGTACAGATGAAGTATAAAATGGAGATGTGCTGTGAAAGAAGAATTAATATCCAGGAGTGGGTTTCAGTCCCTTTGACATTCTCAGAAATAACATGTCCCATTCTCTCCATAGCTCCTGTGCTCTCTCTGGGTGCTTAACATCATTTGTAAAAGAAATTGTCTTAGATTTTCAAAGTAGAGTCTTAAAATAGCCTTAAATAGTTAATGGCAGATTGAAAGATTGGGGAATAAAAGCAGAAATATATTGAACAAAATAGCATCTAAGATACTGATTTAATTACCAAGTCTTCTCTAAGGGTTGGGTAACTGATCTGTGGTAGCATGGACCTAATTTTTCCCCTCAAGTTCAGAACAGAGAGAAAGCAAATGACATGATCTTCTATTATTCTCTAGATATATATCAGTGAGCACTGTATTGCTGTAATTCACAGAACAATGGTCCTTCAAGTTTAGTATCTTGTCTCAAGACATGTTTTGTGAGAGTACAGTCACTAATGAAGCTTATTGAGAGACTTCGAACATATAGTAGATTTAAAATTAGATTTGCCTTTGAAATCACATTTTCTGGGATAATTGCTCTTTTTAAAATTTTTAAAGGCAGTTTGGAAACTATTTCAGTTTTCTGAGCTAGACCCTTTTTATTAGATACCGGAAGACTCCCTGTCATGAAGCAGCCTTAAATATTTCCAATCACTTCAGTAACTCCCTGTAAAAATACTGATATTCACTTCCAAATGACTTCTTGTAAAACCTGGACTTTGGTTATTTGGATTACTTTAAAACAAATGAAATGCAAGCATTTCTCTCACTACTGTGAAACCCTCAGGAGTATTAATGCATTTCAACACACTGAAGTTTTCAAAACTCTCAAATTCTGACCATGAAAATTCCATGAGCAAAGGATGAATTCTCAGTCCCTGTACCTGGGTGAGTCCTGCTGATTACACAGGACTAGCAGGAGTGTAAACCAGATTATTTAGAAACAGTTCTAAAGAGATTCAGGTCTGTAAGTAACAGATCTGTATATGACAGGATATATTCAAGAGATAACCCTAAAAAGACCTTTCTTCTTATGAATACTTGTGCCAAATTCACAGGAACAGCTCAGGCCAGTGTTTTCTACTGAGCAGGAAGAACGCTAGGACTGTGCATGCTGACATCTGAAGGAAGAAATGAGCAGGTGTTTTCAGAGGACATTTTTCCTGCATCAGACAGAGTTGCCTCTGAAATGCAAAGGTGTTGGTTATGACAAATACTAATTGAAAATGCTCAGGCCTGGAGGTGTGTGTTCGCTTCCAGCTTTCCTGAAGCTCTCACAAAGCCCACCAGGCCTTTCAGGCCTGTCCCAAGCTGTTCACACGTTGTGCACCAGCACTGCCGTCTCTGCTGCTCCTGAGCTGTGGCACACAGGGAAGGCATCCCAAGGAAATATGGGCTATGGACTGCTGACAAAAATCAGCACATACAAAAAACTACAGGAAATAGGGCTCCTTGCACCTACAGGCCAGGAGGAGCTTTCTATCTGCAAAGTCTCACAGTAAATGGTTATGGGAACTCTAGGAATACTTAGCATTACATCACTATGAAGAATTCTGCCATGTCTGTAACACCAGAAAAATTGCTGATAAACCTTAGGATAGGATAAAGAATGCACCTCAAGTATTTCTCTCAGAGGATCTAGATTTCCTGCAGGGGTAAAATCTGACACCTGTGTCTATGCTTAGTGGAACCTCACTTCATGAGCTGTCTCACTGACTGGATAGACTTACTCATTGAAGGGTTTCTTAGGGGTGTCTGGAGGCCCATAAACAAGCCCCCATTTTTTAATACACAAAGACTGCTTTCCAAATCCTTCCTCAGCTGACAATTTCCTCATCAAAGGCAGAACAGCATTAGAAAAACCTGTAGCATTGCCAAGCTCGAAATAAATGGTTTTGTTGTTTTAAATACAAATAATGATCCATCGTTATGCACTCTGCAAGGAAAGCATTACCCTGCCTTGAAAAACACAGAAGAGAAACAACACTGAAGTAGTTTTGATAAATGCTGTCATTCTCTAAGGAAATTTAGGAATTAGAATGCTATTAAATGAAGCTGATTTATGTCCTCTTTGAGTTTTCATTCCTTCGACAATGGAAACTGCCTTTGGGAAGACAACAGATGCAGGTCCTGTGAGGATTTAAGTGGCTTGATCATGTCCTTGTGAGTAGAGTTGGGCAGTGAAAGCCAGAGACATTGCAGTCCCCTGGCCTGCTGCATCTGGTAAGCTTCTTCCAAGCCATTAAAATGAACATGCAAACAACTCTAACACTCTTCACACACACAGAGAAATTTCTGTCTTCAGTAAAACTTCAAAAAGTGAATGTGTATGTTCTAACCACAAATATGCTTTTTGGGAACTTCTGTGTTTTGGGCACAATAGTAAATTTGGCCCAAAATTCTCCTCACATCATCTCTATCAGTGTCACTGCAGCTCATTTTCAACCTGCCAGATCCAGGCAATATGAACTTGCCTCATTTTTTCCAGCTGCCCCCTCCCAGCACGAGGATCCCACAGTCACAGGACACCTCTGAGATTCTGGATAAGGAGCTGCAATTACAAGCAAGCAGGAGTAAGAAGCTCAGTGTGTGGTTTGAAGTGTAACTAATAATACCCTTTAATGGGGACAAACCAATTCGGGAAAACTCACGGCAAAAAGACACGTGGTCATGATGGGAGACAAAATAGAGGAGAAAGTCAAGACAACGTAGTGTGAGCAGCAGTGTTTTGAGATTTAAATATCAGAGGTTTTAGGGGCTATTCATTCCAAAAATGAAGGCAATGGAAGGTTAAAGAAGGGAGAGGTGTTCTCTAACCCAGAACAGTGTGGCTTTCCTCAGAATGGCCTCCACTGCAGTCTGTCACTGAGCCACTTTCTATTCCCCCCCAAGTAGGAGCTGTAGAATATTTTCTAAAGTTGCATCTTTTAAAGTTCAGAAAATAAGCAGTGAAGCAAGATGCATCTCCTTTAGAAAGAGGAATTGAACTCACCCCATGCTCCATGAAGCCATCAAGCTCATGGCTGAGCAACACATTGTTGAGTTGAATATAATGAGGCTGCTGTATAATGTCACATCACAAAAAACCTGTGCAACACTATAAAAAAAAATCCTACTGCATTCTGATAACACAGCTCCCTTTCCCCCTACTGAAAAAGGTTCAGAAGGAAACTAGGAAATGGATTCCGGCATAGCAATCTTGTGCAGTTCGTGTTAATTAGCCACTTTTCAGTCAAAATATATGTACTGAACACAACTGAGATTCTTTAGAGATTATCAGAAATTAAGTATATGAATTGCACATGCTGTTCTAAACAGCTCTTTCTTCACTATAAATTAACACAACTAGAGAGAGCAAAATCATGGTCATTGGATTGCTAAAATATTATTTTTATAAAATTAAATTAATTAACACTTCATTTGCAATTTCACTAGTTGACTGCAACTCTTTAGCCTTGAAAACTCTATCAGAAGAGGAATTCAACCTAAATTCTAAGTGGTTAACCTCTGAAATGGATGTTGAGCTTAATTATTTATTCATAATCCTGAATTTGGGGCATCCTTGATTATCCCTAACTTAAACAGACATAAGTGTGACGATGCATCAAGCCTTAGACTTTTTCCTGGCCTTATATATCTGAACTTTGGAGGCTTACCTCAAGAATAACCATTCAAGGACACAACCAGTTGCTTGGTGGGCTGCAAGGAAAATGGAGTAAGGAAGAATAAATAAGAGAGATCCTCCATGTCTCCTAAGAGATGTGCCTGACGGCCAGAGCCATTTTCCTGTGCAGAAATCCCTTCCCTGTTTACAGTTTATGTTTGGCCACATTTTTTTTTTTTTTCTTCATTATTTGAAAACTGAAAATTCGTAGTCTTTTATATCTTGCCTTTTAAGGGGAAGGAAAGAAAACCACTCCAACAACCGGAATATTCTCCCACAGCCCTGGAAAGAGAAGCTCAGCCATGCACACCTCAGGAGGTTCATGCAGTGCCTTCCTAGGGCCATGCCACGGATTTGTCCTCTTGCATGGGGCTCCCTGGTACACTGCAAACATAGGTCAGTACTGATCTCTGCCCCATTCCGTGTCAGAAAAGCAGATATAGTTTGTTCTGTGCCTTAATAGGCAGCAGGCTGGGGACTGTGCAAGGCAAGTGTTGATATGAAATTTTTAAGAGACTCCTCATAATGAAGCAGTAGTAGTGACACAGATCTTCTAATCAGGCATTTAGTAATTTTGCTTTGCATCTTGGAAAATGTATTTCATTTAAATTCACCTCCTAGGAGCTCTGTGTCAGGCAATTACTCTCTACCAGAAGATTTCAAAGTCCAAGCAAATTAAATGGGCTCTGTTCTTAAAGTAATACCGCCCTCAAAGCATCATTACTGTTGTTAAGAAATAGCAAACCTGAAGGCACAATTTCTGTTCTCTCCCATGAATACAGGTGCAGTTCCCATTAATGTTATTGGCAATCAGCTGTGCATATTTACAGATTTAATGCAGAGTCTCTCTGAGTGAGGAGCACACCTGAACACTCACAGTTCTGAAAGAACACTACTGAAAAGGAGAGCTGAGTTCAGTTTCCAGAAGGCTGAGACTTCCAAATTAAATTCAAAATATGATGGCCTGTAATGATATTCATTCCAAATATACCCCAATATTAGGTAAGTAGAATCAGGTTTTTTTCATGAATAGACTCCTGAGGAAGAAGAACAACCTTGCAAGACACGGCACCAGCGAGCATTTGTCTTCCTCTGACTTACTGCTAACTGAATGTTCTTATAAAGAGCAGTAAGCCTCCACATGTTGCTGAATTTTAGTATTAGGTTGCCTCCTCACTGGAATAGAAAGTAAATTCTTGATTTTGTGTTAGACATTTAGAAAACTTGTGGTCATTTACAATCAGTGTGAACCACTGCCCCAAATACAGACCATCTGGGAGCCTGCAGATGGGTTTGATACCAACCCACCTGCCCGGGGAAGTGGTGGAGTCACCACTCCTAGAAGTGATTAAAAAACAGGTAGATATGGCCCTTGAGGACCTGGTTTGAGGGTGAACATGATGGTGGTGCTGGATTAATCATTGCACTTGATGATCTCAGAGCTCTTTTCCAGCCTGAATTATTCTGTGATTCTATGATTCTACTTTCTATTGCTGTTTCCCACTCTTAGTTCCAAAGCTCTAGATTCCCAAAGATCCAGAGGCATATGTAGAGCAGAATAATGGAATGGAGGTCAGTTGGCACTTTAGAAATTTCTCCTTTTTACTTGTCTTTATTTACTGCCACTTAAAAGCTTTCAGAACCATCTAGAAGTGTCCAGATCCCTTTTTAAACCCAGGCACCCAGTCAGCTAAGTGGCCCTGAAAATCCTGTTCAAAGTGCCTTTTCCAAGTGTACACAAAAAGCATCTGATGATGGTCCTTGGGCACTGTCCTAACTGTTGGAGAGGTCAAGCTGAGCTGAATAGAACTCTTCATGTTATTGAAGTTAACAGCTGGAGAAACACTTCCCTAAAGGGGGAGTATATTGCCAGAATTGCATCCAGAATGAAAGGAATTCCAGCCTTGAATACTGATACTCTGTTTTTCTGCCTCCCACACTTTCAACCAAGCAGCATAAGATACTCATAAATATAGGCAAACAGATGCAAAAAACCTGTCCAAATATTTATGTAAAGCTCCTTCTTTGGTGCTTTAGGTGTTTTGGTGCTTCAGCAGGCCAGAATCATCTCCCAAGCACGTGTTTTGTAAAGGATATTATCCCTGATTAGTTTAAGTTAACTACTGTTAGAGACTAGAATGGGAATTCTGCAGGGCAGGTTATCTGTCTGTCACACTTTCAGAGCAGCTACAGTCAGGGACTAGGTACTGGAGCAGCAAAAATTTGGGCCGGATGCCAGTTTTTATGCTCCTGCAGTAGTTTTGCCTCATAAAGATCCTTACATTTGCTCGTGATATTCAGTGAAGTTCATCTGTTTCAAGCCAGCACAATATCAAGTACTCAGTCACTGACTCCAATTAAATCTCTGCTTAAAACCAACTCTTTCCACTCACTTTTCATTCTTTTTGCTCCTTGATTGTTTCACTTGCAAATAGAAAATAAACAGCTCATTGTTATTGAACCAAACTCTTGTAAGCACAGTGACATAGCAGCAGCCTCTGTCAATGATTTAAAAAGATAGTTAATATATTTTATTGTGTGTAATGCAATGGGGCCTTGACATTTAGCCATTAGTGTAATGCAAATGATAAGCAATAATACATAACTGTGATTCAAATTGAAACGCTGAGCAAATGTAAAAAGAAAAGAAAAGGTGGTCCAGGTAGTAAACAAGGACATACGAAAACCCATCAGGAGTCAAAGGTAAGTATACTTGGAGCCATAAAATTACCTCGTGTCAAAACTAATTGAGGGAAGCAGCTCGTTACTAATGCAATTGTGCTTTAATAATGGAGATGGCATCTCCATGAGCCTGGGAGAGAGGCAGCTCTGAGAGCCAGGCATGGAAACTTTGCAGAGATCGGGTTCATTCTCTCAGCCCTCTGTGTTGTGCATCAGGCTGAAATAATTGGAGGCATCGTTTCAAAACACACAGTTTCTGCCTGAGTGGGCAGCAGGACCTCGCGGAGCTCAGGGCAACCCACGGGCTGCTCTGGGGACCGGCAAAATTTACCAGGTGGTCCCCTGAGAAGCAACCCATGTCATCCCATGTCATCCCATGTCCTAGCTCCTCTCAGCTCCAAATTTATACAGTCTGTCAAGGTTGTCATTGTGAAGCCATTTAGATGTTGTCTTGTTTCGCATTTCCTACTCTAAAATGTTCCAGAAATGAATCTGCTATCTCTGAATAGAGAATTGGTCTAGGAATTGGCAAGGACTTCATTCCTACTTTTATTAAGGGCTTATCAAGTAAAAAGGACTGGAACAAAGAAGAATAAAATATTTGATTTCCCCACCCTCCACCTAGTCTGAATGACAGTCCTTTTGAGGTCAGTATTGCTTAAGTCTGTAAAATGAAAATGCTACGAATCACAATCAAATAACTGTCAGGCGCCTTATTAAATTTCATTCAACTCCATACCAAATCTTAAGGGACCATTGCTATCTTCCAATTTAGACAAAGATTAAATAAAAGCTGATCAAAGATTTATAGAATTCTAAAGTGATACTAAACACAATGTGCTATGCCTGGAAAGCTTTCCCCGGTACAATGGAGTTAGAAGTAGCCTGCTTTAATGGTTTCATTTAAGCACCACTTTCCATTGGAGGAAAAAATCAGCAGTTTACAACCACCTCATCTAATTAAAATCTCATAATTCACAGTCTAAATCAAGTTTAAATTGATGCTAGGGTTCATATTGTTGGCCAGATAGAATAAAAAATCAGTAACAATTTCAACAAAAGAGGCATTCCTTTTTTTTTTTTTTTAATTCAGGAAAAGACACAAACCTTCACTTTTACTGGGTTTCCTGACTAGCAATTTTCAGCCTATCTTCCATAAAAGAAATGTACAGGTAAGCTAAGGAGGTCTCCTAAGTGCAGGTAGTAGCAGTAGTTGCTAGAATGTCTGTTTTCACCACTAAAACTAAACCTCTATTCTGTCCCTCAGTGGTAAAGTACTCATGGAATGAGTACCCTGCTACATTAGAAACATTAACAGGAAATATAGGGAAGAAAAAGAAGCAAAGAAGCAACAAGAAGGGAAAGGTGCTTTAACAGAGAGAATTTGTTTCATATTTTCTTTTCTTGCTGCGGCAGGAGAGAACTAAATAAGAAGAGTCACAAGCTGAGGAGAGTCTGCCTTAAACATTTAGGGAAAAAGCTCTTAAAATTGTGTTTATTTGTTTTCAAGGCAAGTAGGTTCATTACAAAACGAGTCTTTTGTAGTGTTCCAGTGTTCATCTACAACAGAAATCATATTTCTGTATGAAAAATTTCTGCCTAAGGCTTAGCAAGGAATTTACGATGCTGAACATAAAATCTGAATTCTGAGGTCAAACCTCTTGTGAGGGAATATACAATTACAGCAGACATCCTGATTTCTGAAAAGCTTTAATGATATGTAACCTGGAAAATATTTTCACCATTTTGTGTACCTGGTCTACTTCCTTCTGCTGGGGCTTTTCTGAACACCCAGAGAACCCCTTGTTAGTGAGGTGGTGCTCACTATTGCACTACAGTGACTGGCTCTGCCCTAGGAATGGGATCTACATCTACTGAAAAATTAAACGTGGGATAAAGAGGCAAAGCTCAGATCCTGCCATCCCTTCTGGACAGTGGTGCAGCCCCAGTGCCCTCAAGTAGGTGTGAAAGCAAAGGCAAATTTGCAGCAGAAATGCCAAACAACACCACTTGCGACTTCTGCAAGACGCGGTATTTCAAAATCACTTTTAGACCCTGAAAGGAATGTAAAGCAAGATATCAAGTAGGCCATCATCTTTCTGTTAGCAGGGCACATAGTTTTCCATACTTTGGCACGGAATCCTAAGGAGCACACCAGTGACAGTGTTTATACTTGTAGTTCATATATAAGGTTATTCTGTTATCTGTACTCGATAAACCCAACCCAGGCTCCTGTGAAGGCAATTCATAAATGTCAGCCAGAAGGGAAAAGACAATGAAGTGGTTTACAATACGCATGTTTGCTTTTTATTAGCAACTTCGAACTGAGAACCTTTCCCCTCCAGTCAGCAACATCACAGGTAATTAAGCCAATGCCCTTTTGTCGTGCACTGAAAAAGGAAGATGTAAACTGAAACATAACAAAAATCATTGCCTGCTGATCTCAACTTCAGCGTGGGGATGACTAATTCCTTTTGATACTGCTTAAAATATATGATTTAGGATGAATTCTGAGGGGGCAAGGTAGCTGTATAAAGAGATGGATTAAATAAAAGATAACAGACTTTGCTGTATATAATTTCAAATAATCGTTTTGGTCTTTTCTTTTAGGATTAGCAGAGATCACGATTCAAGATCAGCAGATTAAAAAGTAAGAGCAGCAAAAATTAGCTGAAGAGAAAACACATTGTATGTCACGCATCTATCTGCAAAAGATTTTCTGTCTGTTCTTCCCTCAATGATGCAGGATCTTCTCCCCAGTGTTAAGCACGGGAATTGTAAGTACTTCTGGAACATGGTAATTTCCAACTGTGAGTGCCAGAGAAACCTCTCCGTGAGTCCCTCCGATGGGACTTGTGTCTGAGGAAGGAGCTCCATCTGAATTCAGTGCACTAGGATAGTTTAATATTTCTTCTTTGGAACATCTCCAAGGAAACAGAGATGAATAGAAATGAGACAAAAATTGGGAAATCCCATCTTCCAACTTCTGGTGTTAAGAGCCATCTTACAAGCCAGAAGAAAAACAAACACAACAACCAAGCTGTCCCAAACCCCAGGACAGATATATGGTGGGAATTTGGGTTAAAAATGTACACGCCACGATTTTCCTTCTTGTGGGGAATGAGGGATGAAGTTCTGTTATCTGGGCCTGACACAGGCAGTGCTTTGTCTCATCATCTGTTCTTGTCTGTGAGAAAAGAATTAGAAGAGCAGACTCCTAAATTTTCCCTTCGACTTTCTCTTGACCTTGGGTGATATGAGGCCTGCTACTATGCAAACCCAGGAAAACACAGACAGAAGTTGCCATTTAGTTTACAGAGAAAGAAGCCTATCCTTAATCCAGCACTTGATGGCCACAGAGAATGACACACAGAGAAAAAAGCAGGTTTTTTTCCAACTGTCCCCTTTCCCAAGGAAGCTGCCCCTCCTACCCCTCGGTTTCTCCCAGCACATTCCTTATATATTGTTTTATAACACTTTTGGATGGGTCAGCTGGCAGAGGAAGGTCCGGTGACACAGCAGCAAAGGCAGGTGAATTCTACTTTGGCCTAATTCAAATTGTAATTTGGCAAAATGTAAATTAATTTGCTTTCAGCTCTATCACTAGTCATGAACCCCCCCAGTTCTCTCACTGTTACTGATGCTGCTCCTTGCAAAGAAATGTCATTTTACCACACGATTTCCCAGTTCCCACCTCGGTTCCAGGAACAGCATTCAGCAAAACCCCACCTTGAAACCTTTACCCACTTTTGCAGCTTAACCCTATTGCACAGAACAAAATGTGAATTTGTGGAACATCCAGGGGGTAATGCTGAGAATCTACTGGAGGGGGCCAAAGCAGTTTGAAAATGGGTTCTTGGGCTAATATGTGGACAGGCAGGATTAATCACAGTTAAACACAAGGGGTCAAACTCTGATGGAGCAATCTCTCTTTGTTTCATCAACAGTGCCCACTATTAGGTGAGCATATACCTTGAAATTAAGCCAATGGAATCTGGATGGAAAACTTGGTATTAACTCTTTAGACAAATTAAAAGCCAAGCCCCCAGTGAAATTTCCTGTGCTCTCAACCAGTGCTCTTTCACAGCCATTAAATTTCTACCTCATGCAAAAAACTTGTATTTTTCTTCACCTTGGGAATAAAAAAGAAAAATAAAGGAAACATCTGGCATTTTTATGGTGAATTTGTATTTAGAACTAAGAACTGGCAGAAGAAAAGCTGAAATAGAAATTAAACTGCATAAGCAACACTTTCACGTCTATTAGGAAAATAAATTTAGCCCTGAAGCCTTTAAAGGACAATGTATTTGATAAAAGGCTTGTACAAAAGGAAATATTTTGGGGTTTTTTTTGTCTGGAACTATTTGAAGGCTGAAAACTCCAGTGTAAACAGTGTATGACACATTTCTAAGTAATTTTTGACAAATCAGCTATGAGCTGCATTAAAAAAATCAGTATGGAAGTAGAAAGCCTTATTTGGGCTTAAACATGCAGCGATTGCTTTTCTTGCTTTCTTTTTGTTTGAATGGAAAGTCAAATAACATATTTGTTCATTTAATTATTTATAGTCCATAAAACCAGTCACAGAGACACACTCAATCTGTAAAATCCAAGTACCCTCATTTTCAAAGTGCTCTTAAATTTTCTAGAAGCAGGTCTGAGATCCATTCAGGAACCTGATTTCCAGCAGAGCACTAGACATGATTGAGCTTTTCTATTTGTCTCCTATTTATAAAACATAACTTTGGATGACAGATTAGCAATTATTTCCAAATTGAACTTATATTCTCTAAATATTTTGCTTTATGCAAATCATCTTGCACCAACATTTCTACGACTTTTGGCACTTTTTTAAGCTCGAAGCCCTTCTTTCCCCATGAAAATGATACTTTTGAATCCCCCGTTGACAAACTAAGAGCTTATGCACAACATGAAATATTGCAAAGAACCAAAGAATGTTTACTAGCAAATGGCATCTCTAAAGGACGAAGAAGCCAAGGCAGTCTCTTGGTAGCTAAAACGTGACAGAGCCATGGGCAGCTTCAAAGCTGTTCTGATGCTGCAGCTGCCAAGCAGCAGCTGCTCCTGCTAGACAATCTTCTTTGTGACTTGGCACCCAGGCCTTGTGCTGGCCATTCAAAAGCAGCAGAAAGAGTCACAGGATGCAGGATGGCAGCTACCCCTTCATAAATCATACAATATCTGCAAAAATCCCTGTGGAGATAGTGGGTGCCCTGGGAAGTTACAGTATTGCTCTGAAATGCTGACGCAGTCAGTCACAGGCTGCAAATGCAAACTGAAAAATAAATTTATTGTTAGAGCTCCTCTGCGTTCCTGATAAAGTATCTCAGGACTCAGAAAAGCTTCTGCGGCATGAAGAAGTAATATTTTCATTATTTTGAAGAGAATGAAGGTACCAAAGATTAGCTGGCTCAGGAAAGGTCACAGAGGGTGTTTGAGAGAGTAAGGGCTCGAGTATGGTCTCCTGAGAAACAAGGCTGACATGGTCCTGAATACATCATCCCTTCTTCCCTATGAAGAACAGATAATTTCTGCATACAGCAAGATGTTTGCCATCTAGCAACTGTCAGGAATGAAACCACTACAGCTAAGCTAAATCTCAGTTGCACAGAATCTCCTCTGAGCAGCCTTTCCCAGTGTTAATGAAGGATCATGTCTTTCCTAGATATTGTACTTGATGCCATCCTATACAACGTTAAAGCAAATCCATAAATCATATCACTTTCTGTAATATGATTCTGAGAAGCTAGCCTCTTCTCTCAAACCTTAAAGAATTTTATATTAAGAGCAGGCCTGATTTGATTGCTTCAGGCTTATATATGAATTCTTATTTTTATGGCTCCCTGGAAATAAATAGATTGCTGTTCAATCCTCTGTAAACTTAAAAGCAGCAACATGATGGAAAAATTTGGTGTTGGTGCTACGGCATCAATGGCCAGATTTAGAAGCTCACAGAGTGGTGATTTGAAAGCCTCAGGTTCATTTCCAGGCTCATTCCCTGGCAAGAAGGGATGGGGACAAGAACAGGACTGCACCCTCTCCCTCTTGCAGCTGTTTGTCTCCAAGCACTCACTGCACGCACATTCACTGAGCAAGTTTCTGTGTCTAGAGGGCAGCCTGGCATCAGCTTCTCTGAAACATTCATATATCATATCCAGGGATCCAGCAACATTTAAACAAGACAGATGATTAAAAGATAGCGGGAGCTATGCATTATGGATTAAAGTGTAGAGTGAGAAGTTTTCGGAACATTAGTGTTCCAGAAATATGAACTATAAACCCATGTGAAACACTGAAAATCGTCACATTCAGTGATATTCTATGTTCTTTTAGTGGAAAATTGAAAATAAAAGTAGTAGAGAAACATATCCCAATTGTATGAACAAATTATATATTTATAATCCTTTATTAGGATTTTCTGGAAAACCCCGTGTTTTCATAATCACACAGTGGCAATGGAGAAGTTATAAAAGCTAATATTTGGCCTTAATACAGTCTTATTTTTATTGTGGTAGTTTATATGAACAACAATCAAGGATCTTCAGCTTATATAAAGCTCCAGAGCTAAAGAAAACATGAGTGGAGAGAAATGTCCAAAAATATACTGGCACGTTCATTCTCTTTGTTGTGTCACCTGTGGAGTCCATCAAAAGATGAAGGCAAACTGAAAATTACTTGGCTTCTGAAATGTACGTACAGGAAATATTTATTCTGATGTGTAACTGATCAGGTATTGCAGCAGTCTTGGAAACGCTGAGGATCCCACTGGAAAATAGAGACAAGACATCCTCTGGGAGGCCAACAGAACCAACCAGCTGGGCTGTCCAGGTTTCCTGGTCCTCAAGTGGCCAAATGCCATGGAGAAGGTAAATCCTACTGAGCTGTTCCCTCAGTCACTGGAGCCAAACCAAACCTCAAAGCGAGTCCCACTCTGACAGAGATTCCTGCTGCCGATCCCTCCTTGGGCCTGGCAGTGGAAAAGATGTGTCAGAGGTGGGACCCCTGGCCTGTTCCCAGCTGGTGTGACCTCACTGCCATAAACTGGACCCTGGGTAGGCACTGTGTGGGACATCTCACTGCAGAGGGATGCACAACCCCCCCCGACAGATCCACATTTCAAAAATGCTCTGTGGTCTTAGTCAAAAGGGAGATGCAACAGCCTGAGATACAGTTCTACAGGAAAATGACACAACTGAAGCAGGATCTGCAGTATGAGAAGAGGTAACAAATTAAGTAGAGAGGGTTACAAGACTGGGGTAAGGACCAAAAGGGATCCCATATTGTGCTGTCGCATTTTCCGCTCCCTGGGAGTTGTGCTCTAGGGTGTGAATGATGACACAGACCAATAGCCAGGGCTCTGTGCGTTCCAGCCGTGGGCAGGATGCTGCGGTGATGAGGATGTCTGGTGCATCTGTTCGTGTTGTGAGGCCGGAATTCATGGGAAGTTGTTACGTTTGTTGAAATAATGAGGGGGAAGCAGTAGTAGAAAATGCTACAACTGCAACAAGAAGCTCACAAGAAGGCAAATAAGCCCCCGTGGATTTTACTTGGGTTAACTCGCTCACATTTGGGAGAGAAGATGCTTCTTAACAAATAAAACATTATTATTATGCCTGTGCTGGTGTGTTGCTCTGTTTGGCAAATTTCCTGATCTCTCTTGACTTTCAGTTCTGAAATACACATTGTCAGGAACTAAAATGATTAAACTGTGTAATCTGTTTATTCAGATCATATGCTGAAAAGTATCTTATTTCACATGTATCTACTGTAGAGTGATTCCAACAAAGACACCAAACAAAAGATGAGCTCTCAGATGAAGGAAGACAGTCTTTACCTTCTCTTGACAGCTGCCTGCAGCCTCAACTCTCCTTTGATAAACTGCCATATAAAAATTTACCTATTAAATTATTTTTGGCATTTAAATCATATCTATCATAAAGGCAGGTGAATCCTTAAAAGCACTGCATTTTAACATGTGCAGCCTCTGGATTATACTTCAAGAAATGCTGCAGCTGAACAGGACTGTGATATACTCTGCACAGGTTAATAAAAGACGTTTTCCCAGATACTCCTTAGCCTCAGCTTCTGATTTCTCCATAATCTGCTTCCTGAGACCTCCCATCAGTATAATTAAATATGTCTGCGCTATTTCATGGTGCTAAGTCCACTTATACCAGCTAAAACCCTTCAATTGTTTGATTTGTCCATGCAGCTACCTCACGTTCTATCCATCTTTTGGGATACGTGACAAATACAGATGTCCTGCATGAGGAAAAGTTTGTACAGCCCAATCCACCAACATTGTCAATATTGGCTACAGCTTACTAATTAACTTGAGAAAAGTGAACGAGCTAATTAGCAGGGCAAACGAAATAGAATATCATTAGTTAGTCAATCAATGCTGGTTTCCAATAAGTGAATGAGTAATTTCCACACATTCTGGGTCACTGTCAATGTCTCAGATTTCCCATTGGACTTCCCTGTCCTGCAGCAAATCTTAACCTGAAAAATACTCAACAGAATGACCTGGTTCAAGTTACTGCTTGTACTCCCGCAGATCACCAGTGGTTACACTCTGGAAAACACTGAAACATCCTCAGTTGCTTCAGGCTGGTTTCTGTTTCCTTCACTGAGAACAGAAAATGAGGCCAGAATTCTTCCAGGTCCCAAGAAACCTTAAAAGTTTTTCCAAAAAATATCCACTTTTAGGAAATTCTTTATTGAGGTATAAAACTTGCAGCCATAAAGAAAGAGAACCTGCCAGAGGGACAAGTGACCTAAGGAAATGGCTTTAAGTGGTCATAGAATCCCAGAATGGGTTGGAAGGAACCTGAAAGATCACTCAGTTTCAACCCCCTGCCACGGGCAGGGACACCTCCCACTGTCCCAGGCTGCTCCAAGCCCCAGTGTCCAGCCTGGCCTTGGGCACTGCCAGGGATCCAGGGGCAGCCACAGCTGCTCTGGGCACCCTGTGCCAGGGCCTGCCCACCCTCCCAGGGAACCATTCCTTCCCAATATCCCATCCAGCCCTGCCCTCTGGCAGTTTAAGGCTATTTCTCCTTGTCCTGTCACTCCATTCCCCTGTCTAAAGTCCCTCTCCAGCTCTCTTGGAGCCCCTTTAAGTATTAGAAGAGCCTCTAAGTTCACCCTGAAGCCTCCTCTTCTCCAGGTGAGCACCCCCAGCTCTCTCTCCCAGCCTGGCTCAGGAGCAGAGGAGCTCCAGCCCTTGGAGTATCTCCGTGGCCTCCTCTGGACTCTCTCCAACAGATCCTTTTCATGTTGAGGACCCCAGGGCTGGGGCAGCTCTGCAGGTGGGGTCTCACCTGGGTGGGGCAGAGGGGCAGAATTCCCCCCTCGCCTGCTGCCCACGCCGGGGGCTCAGCCCACGTGCTTGCCTTGTGTCTCGTGTCAAATATCAATGCCCTTCCCCAAACTGGGGACATTGCCTGCAACTGTTTGAGGGGTCCATCCACCAAATCCACATCTCCCCTGTTTAGAGACCAGGATGCTGTGTGGGCCAGTGTCAAATGCTTTGCACAGATCCAGGTAGATGACATGATCTGTTAACTGGCAGTTCCCCGACACATTTTGAGTGTGGCAAAGTAAATTGAAGATTATTGGCATCAGGCCCACTTTTCCTGCTTACCTTTCCTGTATTTCCCCCAAACCAGCCCGCTGACCCCCACCATGCTGCCAGGACGTGGGCTGCAAACCCTTCTGCAGACAGGGAACTCTAGAAATAATAACACAACACAATATAATACAACAGGCAGCCCCCAAAGAATGTGCTCAAATATGCTCTCACTGCAAGGTCCACTGCCCAAACTCGAGTTCATTTACTTTAGTGCTTAAAGCCTTACAGGAATGTCTCAGCTCTCTAAAGGCTCTGATAGCTGCAAGTGTAAACACTGAGTTTCAGTCATGGCCCTTATCCTTTCACTGATAGCATGTAATTGTTTATGGCACCCTCTTAATACTAAAATAACAACAAATACTCAGCTGGAGACAAGGAAAAATGATAATGCCCCAAATGCTCATGGTGCTTATGAGTCTTGTCATTCTCTGATTTCAGAGCTTTTCTTATACAAGTTGTTTATTTTGACTAATATCCATTTTTAATGTCTGTGCCATGCAAAATCTCCTGCTACATGTGCATTCAGACATCACAAGCAGTGTTTTGGAAATGAAGCATTTCCATTAGTTTAGATAACATCATCAGATTCAGTGGGAGAGAATGACTGATCCATATAAATACTGGTTGGAACAAGTGTGCATGATGAAGCATCTCTTATTGATTAGCAGATTTGCTCTTGTATATGGTATTTCCCAACATCCTTAATCAAGCCTCCTCTGGATGATTCGAAGAAATTCTTGATTTTGATAAGCAGGCTGTCAGGCAAGGTTAGACTTGTGATGTTTTTAACCACTGGTTGCACCTTACATCCTCCTTTCAGACATAAGTCCTAATATGGAACACAACCCCCACAAAACCCACATACAGCCCCAGAGAAATGCTGTATTTTGCTATGACAGGTTTTGCGTTGTACTTTGGAAAAAACCTGTTAGCAGCACGTGAGGGGATTGCATTCTGAGGGGGTAGATGCTCCCTGAAGCCTGCTCTTCCCAAATCCGCATCTTTGTGTGGTCCAGCAGAGCAGTTTGTAGCTCTGCAGTAAATACAGGCATTGGAAGTCATCTGCAATGCACTTTCCAACATGATGCCTTGTTTTGGCTGCCATTTCAGATTTTCCAGCAACGTAAAAATACATTGAATCACTGGGAAAGCCAAGGAGAAAGCTCAAGATACGGGAACTTTTCTCCACCAAGCACAATGAAGGAAGGGGAATTACGGTGTCAGTCAGTGGAGGTGAGAAGACAGCAGGAAAGCATCCTTCTGTGCATTCTGCATAAAACAGAAATGAGGCTTCACTCAAGCATTCCTGTTTCCCTAAGCTATTCCATTTGCAGGACATCCATCAAGAGCATTTTCTCCATAATGTTGTCTACTACAGCAAATACCACTTTAGAGACACAAGAATTCTTGGTTGCACTATACATAGGGAGTTAGTTGCTAATGATGATTAGAATTTGTATGAATAATCAATTAGTAGTATATAAATGGCAAATGTCTGGCAGAACTTGGAATCAGATCCTTAAAAATGTAATTTGTTGCCTTACACTGCAAGTTATCTCCATCAGAGAGGAGATAACTGCACATGATGCTGACATATAAATTTCAAAGCCTTCAAATATGCATCTTTAATTAATAATTTAATTAAATGCAGATTTTTTTTCAAATGCTTCAGTGAAAAAAAGATTATCTTCAAATACATCATTGCTGTTCTTCAAGGACAATTTTTTACTTTCTCAAATAATATTTGGATTCCTTGGAGGCAAGCAAGACTCCAGTACAGAAAGCAAACATTAAGGCAATAAAATCCCATCACCTCTTTTGTCCATAAGAGACCTTTCATGTGGAACACCAAAAATGGGCATTATCTCCTAATACCTGCTGGAGGATTTGAGCTAGCCCAAGTGAAAAGACTAAGCACTGCATCATTGCTATATTACATTTTTAAAGTATTAATCTGCTTTTGATTTAGAGCTGATACCACTTCATACTCTCTCCACTCTTCCTGCAGGTGTATGCTGAGCACGGAGCATGTAGGCTCCAAAGAGCTCTGAAATGAAGCAGTGCTCAAAATAATGGGAATGCTTCTCCTAAAGTTACAGACTTGATTTATTAGAAATGGTTCAAACATTTTTCCTAATTAATGTGAGCAAAGTGCCTAACAAAACTAGAATAATGTCTCCAGCTTGGACTCCACTGAGACTAATACTCATCCTTCACACTTCAAGGGGCAAAGCTGGGTAGGAGAAAAGAGGGAGCACTGGTTTTAGTCTCAGTGACAACATTTAAAAGGTCCATTTAATGTTGGTATGTGAGCCATGGCGGGTGAACAAGTTCTATGTTTTCCATTTAAATTGTAAATAAATCTTGAAATTGAGTTGAAAAATCTCACTATTATCTCATACCCATATTTCCCTTCACCTCCTAAGAGTCAGACACTTTTAAAAACATATGCAAACGTTTTCCCTAGGACTGCAAGGAAGTTGTGCTTCTGTTTTCTGACAGATAAAATGAGGTGTAGATTCAAGATTCATCTCTGGAAGTGAAACTTGGTTAGTTGTCTGAACAGTGGGAGTCATGTTACCCACCTTTAGCTTTCTAAAGTGCTCCTGTGTGAAGGAGACACTCTGAGAGGCAGACTGACTTCACCGATAACAATCGTGGGATGTGTCTGAGCATAACACACATCTGACAGATTTTACGTCTCTTGTTTCAGCCTTTTTTTGCTACATTAAGCAACATCCCCATTCACTGTGCTGCCTCTGCCAAAGCCCATTCTGGGCTCACTCACTGTACATTTGTCAGGGTTGTGCTTTGTATTCCAGCAGCCAACAAAACACCAAAGTCCCTCTGGAGACCTGGCTCAGAATGATTTGCCAACAGATGTGACCCATGTCATTGTCAGTGCCAGAATTAGGGTTTCAGAAGACCTGGCTTCCAGTCCAAAAGCACAAAAATTACTCTTGGGAGAGAGATCTAATGCTCAGAAAGATGTAGAATCCTTCCCCCAATTTGTATGTGCAGTGATTGTGGAGCCATATGTAAAAACCAGTCAGCCACTCACCCAGCAACTCCAAATGCTGAATGTGGTCCTGCATAAAAAGCAGAGGGGCACAAGATGGTGCCTTCTTCCCCACTGTTTGCCATCTGACTTCCACAGAAATCCCAGGTAGAAGGACAACTGCCAAATGCCATGAAGCCAGCCCTTTATACATCCCTTGTGCGAGACATTAACTCAACCGCTTATCAATGCCACTTGCTGTCGGATGTAGATTGATGTACTAAAAGCTGTGCACATCAGTTTCCTTCAGCCTAGGCTGAAGCCATGTCCCCAAAAGTAGATTTCTTTCCAAATGTCTAAATCAACTTAGGTCAAATGATGAGAAACTCTGCCAAAGCACTTCTGCTAGAGAAGCAAAAGAACACTTACTCCAAAACAGGTTGTCTGGTTTAGCCTTCGATGGCACAAACAGTATGGTAAGTACTGAAATTTTGGGGTTTGCTAGAAAGAATGTCTCAAAACTGTGAAGCTGTTTTTGCCATCCTGCCAGTGGGATGTGAGGAAAACACCTTGTCTGGAAGCAAATAGGGAAGTGTTTTAAAGTGCAGACAACAAGCCTGTGATATGTTTGTTGTGTGTCTCACACTGGTAGGTCACTGGCAGAGTCTGACACTCCTCTTCCATAAGTTACTTGTGGAAAACCCCCCACATTTTCAGATCCTTACCCAAAGAGCAGCAGTATTGCCAATGCTAACACAGACACTAAAGATCTTGCTCTCTTTTGACATCCAGTTCAATCTTTCTGCCAACATGACTTGGTCAAGTTGGCACCACTGGCAATAATTTACCAAAGTCTACTGAATCACCTTTCAACCTCCTTACATGCACAACTCATTAAGAAAAAAATATTAAAATCAGTTAAACTGAATGTATTCATAGAGTATTTTTCTTTTCCCTTGGTTCTAGTTAAAATCAAATACAACTCTTAATGGTACACGTTTGTAAGAAAGCTGCAGGAAGTCAGGTAGAAAATGATTGACTAACCAGGAAGACTAATGACACCAGTAGCAGTAAAATGTATAATAAACTAAGGAATTACTATTTGATAGAGCTTTGCATGCATGCACTCATACACACATCTTTCAGTCACACTGAGGGATGTAAGCTGTCATTATGGTAAAGTGTTAAAATGCTGTGTAAAATTTCCTTAAACAATGCCACCCTGCACTTTGCAGTACTGAGGGTGCTGCAGGAGTAGTTGAAAGTTTTGGCAGGTAAGTACATTAAATGTAGGTCTGAGGGCCATCTTTACTGAAAACAATTAGAATATTAGTTCTAGCTCTCGGGAAGAAAAACCTCAACTTTAAAATATGATCTTTTCTGTGTAAAGATTGAGATTTCATTTAAGATTTTTTAAAGTGCTGTTTAATGTGCAAATAGGACCAACCCCACACCCCAAAACTTAAAAAGCCAAGCCTCCTTTATTCTAGGTTGACCAAGCTCACTTTTTGAGGAATGTTTGACAAATTCAGCCCTTTTTGGTAGTGAATGAGCAGTGGATAGGTTTCAATTTTTACAGACATCTTCATTTTTCAAACCCCTTTAGTGAAAGGTTTATTACAATGTATGTCTGCCTACAGCTTGTTCATGAGGGAGTACCTGGGTTGTTTTGAAAGTGATCAACCTTTCATTATTCACTCTATGGTGTGATTGAAATTGGCAATATTTGAAAAAATAATTTCCAATTCTTATTTGCTACCAATCCAGTCAAAACTGTATTTGTACTGGTGCAAGATTGATTTGCATCCACTTCTCTTCTGAGAAATTTAGCTCTGGGTTCAAGTAGTAGGTCCTGGGTCTGGCATTGTAAAATGGGGTTCTATTGCACACCAAATGAACCTCTCAAGGTCTGTGCAAAAAAAAGTCCAAGGTTAAACTTAAATGCTTATCTGAATTAATGTCTGTAAATCCTGTTTCCTGCTGTTATTACAGCAGAAATTTGTGAGCAGAATCATTCTCAGAAAGTTGATAGAAAGACTTAAACATAAAGACAGAGCGCTTCAAGATGTACCCCTCCCTTCACTACCGCTTCAGGTGTGATATATCTTGCCCAGTATTAAACCATAAAGTAACAGCTAGTTAGTTTCTGGGTTGACCTAATCCTAGAATTTCCTTTGTGCCAAAGTCATCACAGTTATCAATCTTAGAAATAATTTTTTTCTCCCAGAATTAACCAAAGACCCATCCAAAACAATGATTAGCCCACAGTTCTTTAATGTAAAACCTCACCAAAATTCAGATGTGTATGTATCAAACACACGTGGTAGTCTTTTACGTTATTGACATGAGAGTTGACTCAAACGAGTAATTGAAAAAGGTAATTTACAGTCTGGCATCTTGATTTTAAAGATTTATTTTATTAACATCCACCAAGAGAGTAATCAATTTAGTGGTGAGGCAGAGCTAATAATTCCACAGAAGTTTTATAATGTCTTCATGCTTCAGCATGGAGTTTTGTCCTTGTGTTGTGTAATGGGGGATATTTATTCCATCTGCACATTTTCTTTTTAATGCTTGATTCTTTGAATCACAAAAGAAATATAAAGTGGATCAACAAGCAAATGAATGATTGTAAACCACTGGGTTACTTTCTGATGCTTATTGCAGCCTCCTTTTAAACATGCCTCTGCATCTGATGAACAAATTCCTTCCCCGTATGGTATTTTCTTCCCTTAAGTGCCTTAATGTGCCAAGACCCTCTTTTTCAGTCATATAATTACAATGATTGGGCTTTTCCCGATCCATTCTCACTCGGGAACATGAGGCTGTGTGTAACCTTTCATGAAAACAAAGGCAGTTGATAGTTTTGTGAGGCAAATTACAAATGAAAGAACTTCATGTACTTCTGGCATCAGTTCAGGTTTCTTTGTAACAGTGTTCAGAAGGATATTTGGGTAGCACGTTTGGAGTCAAGCCGTGTGAAATGCAGTGGGCCTGTCAGAGGCTCAGTCTCACACTAAGGCACGTTGCCATGGATTGTTTACAAATATCCACATGTTCTTGACCTTACCCCGAATTTGCTTTGAAAGCCCAGGAGCATCCATATCTATTTTGTTTCTCCCCACTCTGTGCAATATGAACCAATAATATGAGGGAAAATATTTCAAGTTAAGAAATACAAGGTAAAGAAACAATCCATTTGTCTGTGCAAGCAGAAGTAGGGGCCCACATTTATTGTTCTCTTTATACATTTTCAGAAGGAGATAATGTAAATGCGGGACAAGAGCCAGAGGGGCTTTAAGGGTAGTTCAGAAGGTGCCTAAGCATGTTCATACACAGGGCCACTGGCAGAAATAAGACAAAGAGGAACTAAGACGGCTGGAACAAGGTTGTGTTCATGACCTTCTTTAAAAATGAGTCACCTACCACTTTCACAGCTGTTTGCTGCTGTGAGCTGGGCAGGATGTTCCAGTGTACAGCTTCTATTTCTTTCTAATTATAATTTTAATACTACTCTTACTACTGCTATAAAAATTGAACATTAATTTGTGAAGAAGTTTGGCTTGATTTTGAATTTAGTTTTTGTAAAATGGAAACATGAAATCAAAAGTAATTTCAAAATGGAAGGTTTTACTCTTCCATTCTACAAGCAACAAAATAAAACATTCACATCACTCGGTTGGAAACTGCTGTTTGGAGTAAACAAAACATCATTAAAATATGTCTCTCAAAATTTTTGTATTTAACAAACCACACTTTCCTCCAACCAGAGAAGACTTTCCCTGAAATAATTCCCGTTCAGGCAATCATGATCAGCAGTGTTATTTTATTAGAGGCCTAGAAGTCAGCAACAAACAACTTTATAACAAAGGTAGAGCTTAAAAGGACTCATGAGGTGTTTCAGTCCTCATTCTCTTGGACCTCTTGGCTCTAAGGAAGCCTTGAATTATTCAGCAGATAAGATCAACCAGCTTTTGGAAGGAGTTTATACAGTCTGAACAAAGTATGAGAAACTCTGCTAAGTTGTAGATACATTTTACTTGCGACTTTGACGGAGTGGTTCAGGTAGGGCTTTTTTAAAAAAGGAGTGGATAAAATAAAGAAAATGAAACATTTTTAGAAACTTGATTTTCTCAGTGTTTCAAAGCATGCTATACTTTGGCTGCCGATAGAACAGCTTGTGGCAGCTGTTTCCTTTGTAAATGAGGGAATTAAAGCAAGAGATCATCTTTGATATTTACATTTCTATTTATTTACTGGTAAAGAAAACTACTAAAATGCTTTATGATCAGGAAACAATACAGGCTGGACAAGGCTTTCATGTTGATGCTTTCCCACCACCAGTTGTCGCAGTAGTGGTCTTTACTTGAGGTGCTTTTTATTTTCACTACAGTCAGTGAAAATTTATCACTTGCACACACACTGTTGCTGATATATGAGAATAACAAGTAACAGCTCAGTGGTTTCTCCATAGTCTAAGAAAGGAAGCTCCTCTGGGTTATGAAATACTACAGTTCCAGTCCAAGGAGCTGTACTTTGCCATTGTCATTTGTTACATTAAAATACATCTTATATGCATGAAGAAACAAAAAGTTCCTTTGCTCTTTTCCAAACCATTGTACTCCTGTGAAACTTTGAATCCCAAAAGCTTTGCCTCAAATTACTGCCTGAACAGAAACCTTCAGCTTCTGCTTTCTCTAGTAGGGTTTATTCTTGTTCTCTTGATTATTATTTCAGCAATTTAATCCTTCTTACCAACAGCAGCAGTGAATGTAAGGCTTCTGTGTGCCCCTAAAATTATATTACCTTCATCCTCTGTGCTTGTCTCTATATCCAAGTCACCTTTATTAAGTCAGTCCCCAGTGCAAGCTCCACAATGCATCAGGAACAGATGCTTTGAGTGTCTGTACAATAGTTATTGGGGTATTCTGTTTATTTTAATGGGACCCTGGATCCCTGTAACTGCAAGGAACATTCACACATTTACAAAAGATTTTATAATGCATTCCAACGAGAAACCATAAGCAGATTCAGCTTTTCTGCATTCATGCAATAAAGAAATGTTTAAGGCCAGAACCTGGAGACACAACTGAGTGATTCAGCCCCATGAGAAGAGAGAAGAGGTTTCACTTCTCAGGAGAGCCCAAGATCTGACATGGGCTTAAAACAAACTTTAACTATTAAAGAGTTTCTTGTCAGAAACTGCTCACCCCATTCCCTTCAGAAGGGAAAGATAAAAATAGCTGACCATTCCTATTTTCCTGAAATGGTCCCCATGCTCTCAGTTTTGTATTTACTTTCACTCCCTCAGCCTGAGAAGAGCAACACATACATACTGAGTTAACAAGATAAAGGGAAAGATTTTTAGCAGTAGAAGAGATAAATGCAGTGGGTAAAATACTCCAAGGTATGATGCTAGAAGAAAATAAGACTCAGCAGGCACTGCACACAAAGTTCTAGGGCCTTACTGAGACAAACTCTGCTTGAGCTGAGCGGGAAGCAGACATAGATACAGAGAATAGGAACTTTCAAAGCTGTGTGCAAAACCTTCCTCCCATGATTCACGCAGGCTGCACTGGTCCTAGCCCAGCCTTTCCTCTTGCCATAGCTCCTGCTTCTGGCAGTGCCCTCTGTCCTCATCCACACTGGGGTGACACTGCTGCCTCAGCTTTGTCTTGGCAGGGCAGGGACCATCAGGAACCCTGACTCCTCATCCCTGATTTTACAGCGTTATTTTCCATCAAAACCACAGTCCTGCCTCCTTCACTTTGCTGTTTCTTCCCCTCAGCCCTGTCATGGAAGTGCTCATGCAGACTTGGACTGGGCCATTATAAGGAGCTGATCTTTCTGAAAATAAGAGATCTTTGATTTGAGTAATAAAGTGGCTGCTACTTCCAGCAGCAGTAAATGGGAATGAGCAAGCAGAGAAAGGAGAGATGCTGGGGCTGCCTCTCGGTAGTGACATGGATTTTGGCTGGACTGGGCAACTACAGCCCTAAGTGGGGGTGAAAAAAAGCCACTGGAATGAATGACTCCTTGAGGAATTATTTGGACCTTCACAGCAAGGCTGTAACAAGAGGGGCTCACCTGAATAACAGCTTTCAGCTCTCTCTGGTGAAAGAAAATGATGTAATATCTGGGGGGGAGGCAAATAATAGTTATTTCACCTCCCAATTGTTAATCAACACCTACATTATTGACCTCCTCCAGTCACATATAAATAAAATAATCTCTTTTTCCTCCTTACCTTCTTCTACCCTCGCCTCTTATAGGCAACACAGAGACCCTCCTACCACAGTATCACGTATTTAACACCTCCTCAGTTACACGAACAATAAACACAATCAAATTTATTCTCCTGGGCTGCCCCTCCCTCTTATTTAGGACTAAGGATGTCGATATTTCTTGACACCTTGGCCAAACAAACAGCATTTTGAAAATTTGAGAGAGAAAACTTTGAACTCCTGAACATTTTTTTTGATGGAAAGTGTTAAAACCACAGCAGACCATGGAGAGCAACACCACAGAAAATAAACATGAGCGGCAGGAAAGAGGAGGAAAAAAACCCTCTTGTGTGATCCCTTCACTGGCTTTGCAAAAACTTGCACTTGATACGTGAAGAGCTCTGTCTGAAACCATTAATAACAAAAACAATCACTAAATGAAAGAGCAGCCTTGCAAGCAGCCATCCATAAAAAGAAAGCCAGTTAATTAAACAAACCACAAGCTATCTATGGACTGTCTCTCTCACTTTAAAGTCCTCAGTGCAGAAAAGAGAAGAAAAAAATCTCATCAAATGATATAATCATAGCAGCCTCAAAATAACTCACACATATTTCCAGATAAATCACTTCTGAAATACTAAGTGCCTGGAAAAGCTTGGAGGGAAATTGCACCTCAGCTGCAATTCCTGCTTCTTGGAGGGGCTTTGGAGAATACTGGATCTTCTATCTGTTCACTAAATGTTTATTCCTATTCCTTAAATTGTCAATTTTTAATATAAAACTTTAATTAATCTCTGGATTCATTTCACTTAATGTTGCAGGGCCATTTCACTATGTCTCAGAAGGCACTTAACTGGAATTGAAGGCTCAGGGTTAGAAACACAACATTTTTCCCTTGCCAAAACTTTACACAGCTTTCTGGGAAGGGCCAGGAGCCCCTTGTGAGCTGGGGAATTGGCTGTGTGAGGATGGCTAAAGGCACTGCTGACCCCATGCACATCATTGCCCTGATGGAACAGATAGCAGTGAGCTAATGGAACTGGATGTGCATTAATTTTTCTGAGATTATACACAGCGATGAGACGCTTTCATCAGCTTCTGTGGGTCACAGCAGCTGGTAGGAGCCTTAACAGTGTCATTCCATTATAAGGCTATTATTGATCCAGAATCTAATTTGAAGATCAATTTGGATTGGAATCAGAACCCAATATGACAATGATTTCAGAGAGGATAAGAGATAATTTACTCCTCTGGGTGCCAGAAATCAATTTTTGTTTTTCTGTACTGACCCAACGGCCAAAAATGAAAGGGGGGAAAAAGAAAAAAAAAAAAAAGGAGCTGAGGATAACATGCAAATAAAGGATTACAGTAATCCAATCTGGAGGTGATAAAAGTATAAACCCGGCTGCAAACCCATCTTAGGTAAACACACATTTAATCCCAGCTAAATATCTCTGATAATGGCAAAAAGGCTTCATGGTATTTTTGATGTATTTGGCCAATACAAAATACAGCTTTGAATTCAAAGCAACTCCTTGCATTTCTCACATATTTCTTTGTGGCAGTCAACACCTGGGAAGTTTATGTGGGGCTCTGGAGAGCCAGCACTGCTGTTTGTGTTCCAGCTGTGCTGGACACCCAGGCACATCTGCACCAAAGGGCTGAGATCCAGACTCACTCGGGCTTCTCAGAAGCCGAGTGCCTCCATTGTGAGTGCCACAGTGGTTCTGTCCTCATCCCCACGCATCCAGTCTCTTCCCAGAGAAAGGGAGGGTGCCCAACTGGCTGACATCCCCGCTTTGCTTTGCTGGGTGCATCCCAATCCCTCTGCACCAGGAGCAAGGACCTCCAGGTGTGCGCCACAGGAGTCTGGTCCTGACCTAACTCGGGTGTCGGGGCAAAGACGTCTCTCAGCACACAGGCACTGCACAGCTCCTGCTGCTGCCACCTCAGCCCAGCACACGGGGACACAATGAATCTGGGCCTCTCATGCCCCAGGGAAGGCAGGGGAAATAGCCAAGAGGGCATGGAAAACTGAAGGGACTTCTGCTCAAAGTTGTTGGCAGAGCTGAGAATTTTCTGCTCTCTCCAGGGTTGGCCCTTAAACCCTTTTCACTTTTATTAAGTGCAGATGTACTGCAGAGATGCGAGACTTAGTTATCTACAGTGAAACTGGAAAGGGCTTTTTCTTCTTTTTTTTTCTTTCTTTTTTTTTTTTCCTTTTTCCTCCAGACAACTGCGGTGGAATCAGTTTTATTCAGATGTGGCTGTAATTGGAGTGAGGCTCTCACTGAATCTAATTTCAGCTGGAACTAATTATAGGGGGAAAAGGTCATAAATGTAAGATGGCTGCATAACTATGTTGGAAGAATATTGACATCATATAGTATTAACTCCGCTCCTGTAAAGGCCATAAATACCTAGAATAAAAACAGCCATTAAGAGACAGAACAAAATGTACCTATTTCTTCTTATTAGAGGGGGAAAATGAGGGAGGGAAAAATCTCTAAAGGGAGATTCAACAGCATACATTCAAGAAGTGCTGCACGCACACACACACAAACAAATCAAGAAATAGAGATCGACTTTCTCAGATGAAATCCTGAGCCGTACTGGAAACAACCATCACTGCTACACCTGGACTGAGCCCTATTCAAAACCTAACAGGAAAAATGCAATAACAGAAGCAGCCACATGGAATTGCCAAGGCTGATAACCAAGCTAGAATGGGCAGCACTGATTCCACAAGATCATAACATATGTGGATGCTTCCCTTCCCTACTGTCCCCACCAGAGAAGGAAAGCAGCACGTGGGACAGAGAGGGGTGAGCCCACATCTCATGGAAACTGTCTTGATTCACCTCTCACTTGAGCCTCAGGGGCTTCAGGACATTTCCTACGAGAAAATTCACTGGCAGACCTAGCCAGGACTCCTCACTGGGAATCCTCTTGCTACATATCTCACGGAATTTCCTGATTTATTAAATGAAGAACTTCAGCATTTTCTCTCTACATATGTTTCCTTGTAATCAACACACCATCAGTACAAGCAGAATAACTTACAAATGAGAGCAAATTATGCATGCAGCCTAAATTTTGTCTGCTGTGATACTTGGATGGCAGAAGTTTAATACCTAAACTGGTTACATGGTCTGCTTTAGCCCCGAGGCTGAACTGCAGGGATGACCTGCAGAACTCAGGATAAACACAGAAACCCGCCAGACATCTCGTGATGAGCTGCACCAATGAACCTGTGGAGACTCTGGAAGCAGCTGAAAGGCATTGCTGAAACATCAACCAAAATAAGTCAGTGATTAATTTTTTTCTCCTTCTCTCTCAGCAGCCCCACGACTGGGGTCTGGATCAGAACGCTGTGCAGTCGGTGACTCTGCAGGGTCTCACCAAAGCTCAGTGTCACAGCAGCAAAGGCTCAGCCCCAGTCAGACTGCTTTAGGTGACTTTATTCTCCTCTCCCTTCAGTCTGAAGCAAATTCCTACTCAGTTGATGGAGGTGCATGAGGAGATGAAGAAACCAGTCTGCCTTTGGCACAGCAGTATCTTCCCAGGGGTGTTTATTGCTCCAGCGGTATCAGTGGAGAACCCTGTTCCCTTCTGGGTCACTTCCCACACTGAATTCCTACAATGATCTCTGAGTTGCTGCCTTTCAAGCAAGTACTTCTCAGTCAGCATCTACTGCCATCAGCTGAGCTCACCTACGTTTTGTCTCTGCTGTGGCCACAAGGAAGAGAAGAACTCATCCTTCCCCCAGAACACATTTAATAAAAAGAAAGGGGACAATGAACAGCTTTTCAGAAGTACTCACAACAGACTCAGAACCAGATCATCATAAAATAAATGCTAGAAAAAATGGAAAGTCAAGGCCAAACCCTTCATCATGAGAAGGAAGAAAGCATTTTTATCCATACTTTGCTTTCCAGTCATTATTCTACTTGCTGGAACATTAGTTCTTCAAATTGTTTTTAATTACATGGTCTAGAAATAAATATGCACCCCTATTAGCATGCTCTCAGGCAAGTACAAAGGGTACTCACTCCCATTCCAGTCAAGGCACCAATCCAAGGTGATTTATACTCTCATTATAGGCTGTTACCTTTCCTATGTAAATTTGTAATCAAATATTCCAAACAGTTGATGATAAATACCTTTGGTAACTACTGCTCGCAGCCATTCCCACGGCCACAGGGCCTTGGGAGTCGGGCAGGAGCACTCACACACACGAGAGGGAATGCACAGAAACAGCCCACGCAGGTACTCTGCAGTGCTGTTAAATCTTCCCACAGCTTTGGGATACAGGAACCCACCCTGTGTCAAACCGCTGACAAAATTTTTTTTTACCATGCCTAATTTAGCGAACTTCCCTCTCATTATATAAGCTATTAGGACAAAAGGAGCATTAATTAACTTACTGAATTTTTGATCAGATGTTGCAATGATAGTTTATCATTTTACTAATCTGTTCCAGAGTGGATTTTCTAGGAAAGGTTTCAGAGTGAACCAACAAGTTAATGCAGTAATTATAACCCTTTCGCAGGGTTCCAGTATTTTGCATCACTCTGTGCTGTTTAAACATCCTTTCAGTGCAACAGTCCAAGGCAGAAGCATTTTTCCTACACACAGAAAGTCCTTTACTGATACACTTTCAATTACTTCATGTCCCATCCCTAAAGATTTTCTTTTAGTTTAACTTCTGAACAAGTCACTTCTTGCTTTGAGATTCCAGGCTGGGACATCCACAGACTGTTTGAAATGTGATGAGTACTGTTAAAAACTTTACTTGGATGGGAAAACTGAAGCTAATCAGGTGGGCTAAGCTGTTCTCTTGCAGGCAGCCCTGTTTTCTGCACCAGTCTAGTCTTAGGTAGGACAGAATTCAGGAATATTAGGATGCCAAACACTGGAAATACTGAGCATATCTGGGCGTTACAGAGTTCCACAGAAACAAAAAAGGAAGGACAAAAAGCCTTTTCTAATGGCACAATACAATTTGTACAGAACTTTGCTGTCCAGGTTTGACACTTCTCACTCTTGACTCTCTGCCTCTGCATGCAATTGCCAGTCTTTTAAAATTCCAGCCTTAATGAAATAGGTAAGCTTCAGAAAAGATTAAGCTGAAAAATACAGCAGGAATACAGAATGAGGACAGGTGATTGATCTTTGAGTGGATATCCAACAGTGCAATGAAATTCTCAGGCTGGTTCTTCTTTATTTCAAAATGGTTTTGATTCAGAGGGATTTTATAGCAGCTAAATCATGCAGTTGGCACAGACTGTGCAAGCTTTTCAGCATGTTATACTCTGAAAGATGTCACATTTGGCAGAGGCAGCAAAGCTCCATGAATTTATTGTTGTTTTCCATTGAACACCAAAATCCAGGGCATCAAAAGATGATACAGCACACGTTACCACGCTATTGTGTGGAGTCCTCTGCCGTCCTGACCAGCACAAACCTCTGGGGGGATGCTGTGCAGTGCCAAGTGGGACACGAGGCCAAAGCAGGGGAGCTGTGTGGAGCAGGGGGTGACCGTGGCACGCTCAGGCCCTGGGGACAAACTGCAGCCCAGCAACGCAACGGGTGTGCAAACCCATCTTCTGCAGGGATGCACGCCAAGGCTGCTCCCAGATAACAGCCTTCCTTTGGGAAGTGTGCTTTCAGGGTGTGTAGGACTTCTCAGAATGCCAAATCATAGCTATGGTTAAGCACTCCCAAAATCAGAACCACGTATTGGGTGTTTAGTTCCTGCACCTATTTATTATGGACAATTGCCTTTCTCAGGGTGAGCAAGGTGCAGGTTTATTGAAATTTCAGCTTGAACACACTGCTAATTAGCTCTGTACAAAGGTGTCTAAAGGCACGTGAAGTAAGACCAAAATCTTAGCTTTATGTTTTCTTTTTCTGTCCTAAACTCTCAATAAACCACACAAACTGAAATTTCACCACAGCTTGTTAATCTCTACCAAATTCCAAGTGAAAGACAGTCCATTTTCAGCCAGAAGTAGAGCAGAAAAAGTTGTGACTAGAAAAAAATTAGAATGGCTTCTTTAACACCATTTTTCTTTTCCACTCAACTTGAGCTAATGGAAAATATTGCAGGGAATGCTTGAAAACTATATAATGATATATTCAAAAAACAAAATAAAAAGCCACTTTCTCATAGACCAGGACATTCTGTGTAAGCAATCAACAGGAAAAGCTCTTTGAAAATTTATCAGGAATTCTCTGAAATGGATATAAGACACAGCTGCCCTCTCATTATTTCCAATGAATCTACAAACTCAGGAAAATAAAAAAAAGCTGTCTTTTAAGATTCTGGAAGCCTCTTCCTTTAATAATTAATGTTGGAAGATATGAGAGATGTTTAAGAAGCTTTTGCTTCTGTTTTCCAATTCTAAATACCTAGTCAGGAATTCAGTATCTCAGCAAGTACATGGCCACCACCTAAGCAGCTGCACTGTGAGAAACTACTGCAAGAAAGTTCAAAAGAGAGCTCTGACCCTCAGTTTAACCTTGCAAAAAGTCTCTTCTCCCTGCTGCTGGATATACAAAAGCAGCATTAATAGAGTTCGGGGTGTGCAATTTCTCTGTGCATCAAGAGCATTAGGAAGGCTTTACTATGTACATCACAAATAGGTAAAGCATATCCCACATCCAAGTTTCTCATTATGGGAGATATTATATTAGATTGTTATTCACCACAGGAGAATGTCACACTTTTCTGTGTACTCTAGTTCAGCACTTTTCTAATTTCACGGACCTCAATTTACATTTGTCAGTGTCTGAAGTTGGATGATATTGGTCTACTCAGGAAATGAGTTAGAGGGGAGAGAGGTCTTTCACCTTTTGGGCAGTACCATACTTTGATGATGCATAAATAAAGCACAGCACGAGTGTGTCAGCAAAAAATGGATGTCCCAAAGCCCTCTGATGCAAAGGATGATGTTTGTTAGAAACAGAAGGTTAAATATGTAGAAACTGTGAGGCTGCAGAGTTGATGTGAAGAAAATCTGGCAGACGTCTTAGCAGAAATCCACCCTGTCTTTCACTGTGAGTGTGCAGACGTGGAGCTTTCAATAGATTACCAATGCTGATTAGTGAATGTATATGGAAATTGTATTTACAAGCTCAGTGATACGAACCCTAAAGAACTGGAATTCCTAGTGGCCCTGATCCAAAGACCTGTCAGCTGTTTTTTTATTACTTTAATGGGATTCAGATGAGCCCCCCAGGAGTTAATTTCCCATAAAGGGGCAGCTGTGTTACCTCCTCTTACAGGTCCACACTTCCAGAGCAACTACACGTTGCCACCTGTTAATGCAGACCAGGAGAATTTACCAAATATTTTGTTCTAAGCACTCAGAACCATTTTCCTAAATCTGAATGACAGAGTTAAGATAAAAATCTTTGGCTGCTTAATGCAATTTATCCAATGATGAACTTGAAAGTGTTTCAGAACTTTTTGCAGATTTCTGATGCTGCTTCACTGACATTTGTGGCTGCAGTTTAGACTCAGCTGAGGTTACAAACCATCTTCCCCAGGCATTTCTACAAACTCACCCTTATTTATCCTCACAAGCCTTTCTGTTTGGACTTTGCCAGTGGTTTGAATGAGCCCCAAAGTCCAATATCAGAGCTGACATGCCCCAAAAATCAGCCACATGTCATGGGTGAGCTGCCCAACAGCACAAGGTGCCCAATCTTGAGCACACATTTGTAACCTCCACACTTCAGCTTTTTTTAAGTCTAGCAAGTAAAAAAAAAAAAAAGATTTGTACTTATGCACCACATTTTCCATCCATTGCACAGCAATACAGACTTTGCAAAAGGAAGCAAAACCTTAAACCAGACACAAAAGTCAGGAAAATAGTGAAGCTTTGAAGAAGAACAATTAATTCAATAAACCCAACCCACCAAACAAACCCCTAAAGTGTTAAAACAAGGCATTTGAATAGTAACAACTGTTAAAATGAGCTCTGAAATCTCCATGCAACATGAGATTTTTATTGGCAAACAATTAAATCTCTCTTTAAGTGCACTTTCTCTGTAAAACCTAATTTATAATCTTATCAGGCATGTCTCTCAGAAGAATTTGCTACTAGTCTGTGTCTTTATCTGCACAATGCAGAATGCTAACAATTGTCTTGTATGTTTGTTTCCAATGTCAAAGACTGAAATTCCAATTTAAGGTTCTGACTGCTTTTGGAATTTGATATTATTTTTAAAGTGCTGTCACTTCCGTTCACTTGGTGTGTCAGACAAAGAGAATGTAACAATAAAAAAGCCTGTGTGAGTGGTAAGAAAGGAGAAGGGCGGTGTTTGCTGTAGCTCATTTGCTCTTCTATCATTTTCCTGGTACCCTCCAGGGCCCTGTCTTGCTTCAGCTCTACTCGTTAGAATTTAACGTTTGCAGTGAGCATTAAGGTGAAGGGAGTCGGAGCAGGGTGGAATTATCAGTGTGCGCTGTGGGTGTGGGGCATCCAGCCGGGAATTCCGCAGCCTGAGGTGGATCTGCCAACAACTCGGCTGCCCTGCGCCCTGCCCCGTTCTGAGCTCTCTGCCGTGGGTTTGCCTGGAAATCTGCGACAGCTGAACCTTTCCTGCCCACAGACCTACACCACGGTGGGCATTTCTAACTGGAATAATAGATAACAATTTCAATCAAACAGTTTTAATTCTAAGCACTGCTAACCTACCTCTTTTTTCACTTTAGCAGAATTCAAAAGAGAAGAAAGTGGGTTGGGGTTTTTTTTCAGCGAGCAAATCATACCACTCTGCATTATTATTTCCTTCCACTGCCCCCAGTCCAAGTCCTTTAAGAAATGGAACCACAGCAGTCACACACAGTACTAGCCTAGAGAGTATTTGTTTCATTTAACTTTTTTTTTAATCCCACATAAAATCCTGCTAATTCTTTCAGCATAAATAGGACACATTGCTATTCCAGGCTTCCCCTCCCCTTTTATTTAGCTCAGAACACCTGATGGTTAATTCCCAGTTGAGATAATTAGTCCTTGGTTATCACCAGTTATTGTCACCTGTTCAACTTGCAAATGTCTACAAATTTGAGTTTTCCAATTAGCAGCATAAGATCCCTATAGCGTACAGCTAGAATGTACTTCTATTTTCCACAAGGCAAATCACTTTTCACTTACACACTTTGTCTATTGAGTCTCATTTGGTAATAGTGCTTTAAAAATTATAGTGTTTTTCACAGAATAGACTTGTCATTGCCCTACCTCCTATCAAGCCCAGATGGCTGCTTCTATAAAGGAGAGAAAAACAGAAAAGGGAATTAAATGAAAACCTCTCCCTAATAAGTATCCAAGTCAATTTAAATAGTTTCATTTCATTTTTACATCAGAGTCGTGCCCTAGTATTAAGGCATGAAGAACATTCTCAGTGCGCTAATAAGCCCCATGACATGTTGAACTGACTTTTCAGTAAGTGGAATAAGCTCTAGTTTATTTTTAGCTTTTATAGTAGGTAAACTGCATTAGAGGCAGCGGCCCAGTGCATTAGATCTGGGTTGACTTCCAGCTGAACATAATAAGGTGGCCTTCTGACTAAACCCAGCACAGAACAGTGCTTGGAAGGTGGAGGAGGTACTTCTGGAAGCACCATTTTCAATCCCCACAACACACGGTACAAGATCACTCAACATCTCAGTAATTACTTGGCTTTGTTTCCTGTAATGCCTGCAGTGGATTTATGGTGCTTCCAGGGAGGTGCTCAGTCCACCTCCAAAGAGAAGTTCTGCAGCAAAAACGAGCTCCAACACTTTTTGTGGGAGTAAATCATAGAAACTCTGATCACATCTCTCACCTTTGCACAGTTCCTCTGCAAATCTGAGAGGGCTTCCCAGAGCGCGGAAACTGCCGGCCTGGACAGGTGAAAAGGGTTGTGCCCTTTGGGAGCCAAATTCCTCCACTTCACAGAAAGCCTTGGGCTCAGAAGGGACTTTTAAAGGCCACTTAGACCAACCCCTCTGTAACAAGCAGGGACTCCTGCAGCCAGGTCAGGCTGCTCAGAGCCCCATCCAGCCTGGCCTTGAATGTTTCCAGGGATGGAGCAGCCACAGGTTCTCTGGGCAGCCTGTGCCAGGGGCTCACCACCCTCACAATAAAAAAAAAATCTTCCTTATTCCTTCCTCTGTGTGTGCTGAGAATGGCCCTATGCAATCGATGGATCCCAAGCAGAAATGGCAAGAGAGAATCTCCCTTCAGAGATCTGTGCAGTTTATTATTAAGAATGAAACCTTTTCGGTAACTCACCAGTTCTGACTGACTCATTACTTTGTGTTTGCACATATTCCCCCTCTGTGGGGATATCTGTAAGGGTGTTCTCGTGCTGTGGCTGTAGCTTTGAGACGGGTTTGGTGACAATGACAGAATTCTCTAAAAACACTGGTGCCTCTAAATAGAATTGTTTTCAAGACAGCCACATAACTATACCTGGCTGTGTGAGGTTTGGGGTGCATGGAATAGCATTAACAACATTATAGCCAGACAAACAGGTGCTGAAAGGTAAAAATGCTCTGTTCTGAGCCTAAAGCTAAACAACCCAATGAAAGATTTTATGAAGAATACTAGAAAGCAAGTTGTGGAGTACTAGGAAAAAAAATTGTTTCTTTCAAGCCTATACTAATGACAAATCACGACACTGCTGGCTGGAACAGGTGTTAACAAACTCTCCTGCACTTTTCTCTTGTCCCTGGTTCTCTGTCTTGGGGCAGGGACCAGAGCTCAGACTCTCAGATGCATTTGGGCATCAAATTCCCTTTGAAATTGAGCTGTTAGATTCCTAACTGTTTTTGAGAACCTGGGTTTAAATGAGGATACAGTGTCTGCTTATTGCTTTGTGTCTGGAGCCCATGAATCAGCCAGACTCGCACACAGTGGAATAGGATTATTGCTGCATGGCATGGGCAGGCTGCAGCAGTCGCAACCGAGCCCTTGGAGATCCGGGCAGCAAGAAATTCATGAAGATTTAAAGTAGTTAAAGGAGTTTATTTTCCAGGTGGGAAATCCAGGTGTCAGAAGGAAAGCAACTATAAATTTTCAACCCAGCTTTGCACATAAAATGTAAAGCCATTTGGAGCACACAGAAAGCTCAATATGAACTATGGCTGATAGCTGGTGCAAGGTATGATCAGTGGTTTTAAAAGATTGATGGAGCTATCTCTGCACTAAGGTACTAAGGTTGGAATAGAAGAAAAAAATTGAGACCTGCTATAATGGTGCTTTATACCTTTTTTCTTCCTCTGATGGTCAAATAGAGTTCAGTTGTACCAAACGACTGTTACTTTTACCAGTGATACCTATGGTAGCTCTCCATACATCTACGAGAGCATTTTGTTCCAATAAACCCAACAATACAACATGTGGAGATGGTTTCAAAAACATCTAATTTATTATAGTCTCTCTAGAAAGTAAAAGAGGTAGAGCATATGCAAAGTTATTTCAAGAAGAAATGCATATGTGAATAAATATTTAATGCTGTGCTTTATTCCTATTTAAATACTCAAAAGGGCTTTATGGTATGCCAGTGAGTCATCTTAGCTCAGTGGATTTATTCCCTTTCACTTGTGGCACCCTGGGGTTTCTCCCCACAGCATCCTGTAAATCAGTCTGGTACAGGCAGGCAACTCCAACCCCTGCTGGAACATCAGCATCCTGCAGGCACTCGAGAGAACTCGGGGCAGTCACTCCTTCCCTCTCCTTTCCAAATACCCAGAGCTGTGTGAGTTTTCAACCAATATCAGATCATTTTAATATCATTTCCCTGAAAGCAGTGCCTGCCCGAGGACTACTCTGCATGAAAAAGACATGGACAAGTGCTGAGGGAACAGACTCCCAAAGAGCCTCTGAGGAGGAGACCGAGGTGCTGACTCTATTTATACTCAGCTCTGAGATCAGTGCATTAGCTGACTGGCATTTCTCTTGCTGAGAAAAGATCAATGAAGAAAAGATCAGCCGAAGAAAGATCGATGGTGACCAGACAAACCATTAATTCATAAGAAAAGAGGTTTTGCTTGGAGAAATAGGACATTACCCTGAGGCTCAAGCTCAGACTCGATCATTCCCATGTCTTACATGCTGACCTGAATTCTCCCTGCAATAAACTGCCAGGCCTGCAAGGACAGGGTGAGAATGAGCCCCTTGCAGGACAGAGCTGCACACAGACAGAGCAAGAGGGAAGAAAAACAGGGGCGAGTAAAATCATAGATAGTCGTGCCACACCTGCCAAGGGAGCCCTGTATTTTCACACGTGCTTCTGTAACATGCTTCTGTAACAAAATGTAGCTGTTCCTCATAACCTAGAATTTGGTATTCCTTCTGTCCTGAGGTCTGCAGGCTCTTCTGCAGCTGTAGGATCTGGAGGATGTCTGGTTTCTCTTTAAGTACTGCCACGAGCATCTCACTGCTTTTTGTGGGGAGTGAATGGAGTTGCACTGCTGGATCGGAGCATTGCTGGAGAAAGGTGTGGGTGGGCATTGTTCTGTTTAGTTATCTCCCACTGGCACTCCTCAGACTCTAGATGGTCTCCATTCTCAGACTGCCTGGAAAAAAAAAAAAGAAACCAGCTCTTTCAGTGGTAAACTTTTTCAACCCCCAAAAGATAAGGAATAACTCAGATAAATAAGAATATACTCCTCAGTGTGTATGTATATATACTCACAAAAGCATTCTGTGGTAATAGAGACATGAGGTGCTCAAAGAACAGTTCCAGGTGCTGAGAAGAAAGCTTTGATGTTGAGACATTAAAGGAGTTGTTAAAGAGCAGTTCACCTGTGGATATTGCCAAGGAGAGGTAGCACTGCTGCACTGATCATGTTTTAAAGTGCTGCTCCGTGTGAAGTATAAACAGCAGAGCAGCTGCAACCAGAGTGTCCTGCTGTTTGCACAGGAGAAAATAACTGGAGATCAGAGGGCAACTTCAGATGGAGCAAAGTTCCAGCTTTTCCAGAATTAAGGAGGAGCTTTTATTCTACTCTATTTGTTTGTGCCTACTGTTACCCCATCCTCTCTTGGAAGTTGCCCAGGATCTCACACTGTCACTGTCACTGTACTGCTGGCACAGGGGGAAAGTAGCAGTGGGTTGCATGGGAGGAGCCCCAAAAAAGCAGTTGAAGCTGTGTTTTTGTGAAGAAAATGGATTTTGAAAGAAAAACTAGCAAAAGTCCCTCTCTGAAGAAGCAAAGAACCCTCGCTGAAGTGGCAGTAAAGATGTACACTTAGCAATTAGCCAGAATTTTCCAGAGCAAAAGGGTAATTTCAAAATAAAGCCTGACTGTTTCCAGGATGACAAACATCAGATCAAGTTCTGGAACACTATGAGTTCTACCTGACGGATGTAATGAAAAAAACCCAAACAAAACACATGGTGCAAGGCATGATCCTGTGTTAAGCCACTATCCTTTGCTGTTTGTGCTGGGAACCAGATCTAAAATCCTAACCTAATATTTATTTAGGATGGCATGCTGCTGATTATTATAAAGTAATCTTTGGATACATCTTAATACCTACCTGGAGCCAATACACACTGTCTTAATGGACTGCCACATGCACCCAATGAAACTATTAATTTAATGAAGCCTTACTGACTTCTGTGGTTAAAAGGAAAGTAACCTGGTTTATAAATCTGACCTCAAATCACTAGGTAATGGCTTTCTCTTGCTTATTAGATTTTTGCTACTGTCATCAAAAGAATAAAAAAAATCAGATTAAATTTGAAGTATTGCTTTAACAATATGTTTCAAGAATGCTTTTAGAATATCTGAACCTTCCCCATTGTTTCCTTTCATTGTGAAGTTTCATGGGAAGAATGGAGAGAAATAATTCAGTATTATATGAAGACAATTCACAAAGCATATAAATGTGTCTTCCTCAATTCTCTTCCTATTGCTACCTTTTTCCTTAGAAATGTGGGGTGAAAAATCTTGATTTATGAAGAATTTCCTAAACAAAAAATAATTTTAAAATACACAGATTTTTATGTGATATATATTTGAACATGTAATACAAGTATCTTCCCCAGGAAACAATGAAGAATTGGGCAGAGTTAAGTGAAGCCCATTTTTGCTAAAAAGCCAAGATGCACATTTTTTCCTCCCAAAGCCCCGCTGACACTCTGCAGCCCTGTGTTCTGCTGTCCAGCTGCTCCTGCAGTGAGCCTGCTGCCAGGTGTGTGTCCCAGCTGGGCACTGGGCTCCAGGAGTTCTTGTCCCTTGGAGGGCATAGCAGTGTCCCAGATATCCCAGAGGGACACTGGGAATCATCTCACAGTGGGGTGGCAGCTATAGGGCAGCGTGATTGCTTCAGCTGACAGCGTGCACTGACAGTTTCAGATTGCTTTAATAGATGATTTTTGCATTTTGGGGGCACTGTTCCCGTTATGGGAATAGGTCTTGCTGGTGAATTTGAAGGAGGAGAATACACAGCTTCACTTCCCGTGAACTGTCAGAATATTTTTTGCTTTTGTTCAGATTTCAGCACAACTTTGTGGGTGAAATCCAAACCTCTTTCAAGCCAGTGGGGGTTTTCTCATGGATTCAAAGAGGCAGAGCCGCTTTGTGAGGATAAGCTGGAGCTCCATTTTGCCAAACTCCACATGACCAAAATGCATTGTTCATTTACAGCTGCCTTGATCATAAATATGTCTCATTTTACTTTATTCTGAGTCACTCCCCTGAGGTTTTAACTTACATATTTATTATTGATTCAGAAATATCTGGCTAACAATGACAGCCTGACTTAATGGCCAACACAATTTAGACATCTGTCATTTTTAAGCAAAACTCTAGGAAGAAAGACATTTAATAAAGTTCCAATGTTTCCCGGGCAAAACTCCCCTCTATCTAATCAGCAGTCCTGAGGCTCTGCGTTTATTGCAGTAAATTATTTCCATGCTCTGGGCTGCGAGGATGAGGAAGGGTCTGGAGGGGCCACACGGGGAGCCCGAGGGAATGGCCTGAAGTTGTGTCACGGAAGTTTAGGTTGGATTTTAGGGAAAAGTTCTTCCCCCAGAGGGTGCTGGGCACTGCCCGGGCTCCCCAGGGAATGGGCACGGCCCCGAGGCTGCCAGAGCTCCAGGAGCGTTTGGGCAGCGCTGCCAGGGATGCCCAGGGTGGGGTTGGTGGGGGGTCTGTGCAGGGACAAGGGCTGGATGGGTCATCCTTGGGGTTCCCTTCCAGCACAGGATATTCCGTGTTCCATGGTTCTCGTCAGAGGTTTGCGATCCCAAGGAAACCCTCCTTGCTCGGCTCCCAGGCAGGGAGCTCAGGGAAACCACACCCCATCCCATTTTCCGGGCAGTTCTGGCTCAGCTGACAGTAAAGCTCGAAAGCTGAATTTGTTGTGAATTTTGAGACTTCGCAGCGCATTTCAGTACAACACTCAGTTTAATTAGCACCCGGGCGGTTCCTTTCGTTGTGGTAAACAACAAGAAGGTTTGACAAGGCAGAGAAGAGAGTGCATTCGTTGCTTTCATATGTCACTCAAACGAGACCATCGCCATCCCCAAACTAATACTTCTTTACACGAACTTGCGCTAAATAGTGTTAGATTTCTATGCCTAAACCTGGCAGGTTTTACCAGGGTTGCATCTGATATCAAAATCAAGGTTTATTAACATTACAAAGAGCACCGCTGTCCTGTAGTGCCCCTTTTATCATTCTAAGCAGCTGCCTTGAGGCAATGCATTTAACCTTGGGAAATGGGAGAGGAATTCTGGGAAGACAGAAATCTTTGACAGCTCAAGCCTTTTACCTCTGCCAAAATCTGCTCTCCTTTAGCTCCCACACTGAAAAAAGAGGAGACCCTTATTTGATGTTTATCTATTCCATTCACTGCACTTAAAATCGAAAGAGAGGGTGGCATTTCCTTACAGTGATCTCCCATTTGTGCTTCAAGCACACCAGGGATGAAAATTTTCCTTTTTTCTACCGAGACTCCTATTAGAAAAACAGAGCTGGTGAGTTGGGGGGGGCGGGGGGGGCACCAAAAGAATCCCCAAACCATTTAGCAGAGTGCAAATTTTTAAAAAACATACTTGTGCAGGTTGTCTCATTCCTACATGTTTTATGTCTTATGATAAATTTCACATTCCATTCACTATTTCATCACCTGTTGCAATGGCAAAGGATCTGTCACTGGTTCAGTTATAAGCCTTTATTTGTCAGGGTTTAGGGCTTAGCTGTAAAAATAGAATTCATTTTGATGTTTCACATATCAATTCTCACTTTATACACATCTTTTTTTCTCAGAAGCTCCCAAAGTATTTCCTAAGCTCTACATGAATATAACCTTTGAAATGCAGCTAATTCCACAGTTTCTGGCTAGCCCTTGGCATATTGCAAAACACCAAAGCAGTGTGGATACAAATTAACTATCAGATATTAAACAAACATCTCCAGGTTTAAATGTTGGTATCACACCTCTCAAGCAAAAAAAAAAAAACAACCACCCCAGAAGTCCTCTTTTTCCCTCAAATTTCTGACAAAAGTGTATATAATAAGCTGTACTATTCAGGGCCAGGTTCAGAAGGGGTAATGTGCACATCCTCTAAGGGATTTAATTACACGTCTCTGCTTTCCTGGGGTGTATTTACATGGCACAGTACAGTGCTTTTCCTCTTCAGCAGGCAACACCAGCCAAGGCAGAAGCCAGTGCTGGCTTTTGCAGGCAGCTGTAGCAGTCTGGAGTCTTAGTGCAGAGCAAGACTGATCAAACCTGGCATTTTAGCCCTCTAAGCTCAGGGGACACGGTCCGTGCTCCCTCTCTTCATAGCTATCTCCATCTAATGAGATTTTGCTCTTATTCAGGTGAATTGCTCAGCTGCTCTGACCGTAAGCAGCTTAATGTTTTACTTCAGCTGTATGAAAATGTTTCCTGCAGCCAGTTCCCCTCTGACATGTGTTATTGGCCATGCTGGGTGTCTGGATTCTGACAGAGCACAGGCTAATGCCAGCTCTGCAAGGATCCTGTTCGCTGAGGGGCTTTACCGAGCAACAAGTCCCTTTGAAATCACAACACTGAGATGTTGTCTTCACAACGAGGTAAGTGTGGGCCCTATTTGTGTTTGCATCTAGAGCTGGACTTCCTCATCAGTGCCCATCAGGTCTCTCCCAGGCTGTTACTTTACCCTGTGCACAGTTTGAGCCTTCTCTGAGGAACAGGAAGCAGACCCACAAACCAGGAGAACTGCCCTGTGCAAGCAGTGCTCACCTTCTTGTGCCACAGAATGGTCCAGCTGTTAAGGAAACTGCCCATTCTGACCATCCAGAGTCTTTCAGTCTCACTGGCAGCACTTGAGCTGGGACCCGAGCCCTTGCCAGCTGCTCCCCCCACACCCACACCCACACCAGGATTCCTCACCAGCTCGGCCCCATGTTTCCCACTGCACAGTCTCAGATATCCTGACCCTCAAAATAATTTCATCCTGGTGCAATAACTAAATAAAATCGCAGCTCGAGCTGGTGCCTGAGAGGAGGGACCCCAAACAAAAGACACCCAAGACTTCTATCCCCTCACAGTTTTACCGTGGGGAAGTCTGGTCTCTCTGACCAGCTTAACATTTCTATGGACCATTAACGAGCGCTGACCCATTGGCAAGGGAATGTTTCTGGTAAATCTGAAATCCCAACAGCCCCAGTGTATTAAATATAGGTTCAATATTTTTGCAAGTAGCAGATTACATTCCAGCATCCTGTTAAATCATTCCATACTCCTTGTGTCTCTAGTCCCAACCAGCTAAGTTATGGCTTTTTCATTACCCCTCTTAAAATCAGGTCTGCTCTGAGTTTGTACATCAAAAGTGATGTGTGTGTGCATAAACACTCAATATCTATAAGGATAACTTGTTGTCACTGTTGTAAAATTGTACCACTGATTCATATACCAGCAGTGCATTATAATAAATATTTTACCATTTTATGTACATACTCATGTAGCATATAAACAAAATATATTTAAGGAAAGCTGAGGCTATGAAATGAAACATTTGAAAGTTGTTACTCTGCTTTCCTTTCACTTGTCCTTTCAACCTTACTCCAGCCCTTTTCATGCTATAATATATCTTTTACTTGCATCATTTTACAGTACTTACGCCTCATTCACACACAGGGTCTAAGGGACTCCTTCAGAATTCAGGTTTGTTCTCCAGCAGCCACTTCAGGCACAGTTATCACTGCACAGAGGACAATTGCAGCCTCAGGAAGTAGGGCCAGTTTTACATCAATTACCTTGATAAACGCAAGGATCACATTGTTTCTTGCCATGTGGACTTCAGGGGCCTCAGACTCTGCTTTAGGACCTCCATGGAACCTGCTGCTTTCTCTCAGCTCCAGGCACTTTGCTCTGAACAGCCACTGCTGGGACAGAGATCAGAAATGTGGTTGCCCGTGCCAGCAACCTCCTCTTCAGCATTTTCTGGGAAAGAAAATGACTGTGGGAGCCTCAGTTAGGGCTGTCCTTTAACTTCTGTAGATTTAATTTTGGAAAGGCTGATGTCCTCCTGCTCAGCCCTCCCCACCTGCTCAGGAATGCTTCTCACATTGCCACCTGCCTTGGTGGCACTTGTCTGCCTGGTCAGACACGGAGCTGTACTGCTCGATGAGGAGCGGGGCTCCGAGCCTGACACTTGACACATTATCAAGATATCTTATTACCACTTTAGGGATGTGACCAGACTAAAATGTGTGCTCTCACATGCAGATGTCAGGATTCTTGTTCGTGCTGTCATTATGTCCAGACTGGAGTAGTGCAATTCACGTTTCTCTTTTGTAAGGAACAAAGTGTCTGTGTCACATCCTTCCAAACTTGATTTTACGGAGATTTATGGCTGAACCCTACTGGATGCCCCGTGCATTCCAGAAATATCCATTACAGGAGACTGGAATATTGTGGAAGAATTGAACGTGTAACAGAGTAGTACAGGCAAATTTATTTTTCCCTTTTCCTTTTTTTTGGTGATTTTATGTCTCTTACTCACACAATAGACCAAACACAACTTAATTTTAAATCAGTTGTCTCAATGATATTTCACTAAGACCAGAAATGAAATGGAGGTATTTATTATTTTGGCATTTCATATATACTTTAAGTGCTTTAGTGATAGAAACAGTCTCTTAGGATTAAGCACTTCATTATTGTAGCCTCTCATCAAGAAAAGAAATTTAAAATTTTAAAAATAAGTGAAACTTTCTTATTCCTCTGTAAATTCTAGGCCCAAATTGCATATGTGGTTCTTGAATTTAGTGAAAAGTTTCAATTTTGGGAAAAGTAATTCATTTTATTGCCTCTAACCTTGGCCTCTTCTGATGGAAGAGTTGAGATACCACTGTTTTAATTCCTTGGCAAAGCATTCCTTTGACTAATCTCTGATTCGGAAGATATTGAGCTTACATTTTCCTTTGTTAAATCTCACCTCATTAATCCTAGTTCTATACCTTGTGACACTGCGAAACAATGGCTTTCCTTCTTTGAAGTTTACAGCTCTGTAATACTGGGAGATAATTAGTATATCCCCCTTAGTCATTCTTTGACCAAGCAGTGCATATTTAGTACTCATAATCTCCCTTTATTAATCCCCTTACAGCTTCTGTTACTCATCCTCCAAACCTCTCCAGTCTGAGCAGCCTCCCAGCACTGGAAATTGAAGCCAGTACTCCAAAGGCAGGATTTACAAATGCTGTGGACACGGGGGCTGTTTCCCTTTGGCTGGACACACATTGCAACTCACTAAACTGGGCCTGAGTGTCTCTGCTCCCAGAGCTGGATCCCAGCATTACACAGCTTGGTCAAATGCTTTTGAGACTTGGTCCACTTCAAACTTCCTCTTTGCTGTCAATCCAGCCAAAAGTTATTCCTCCCAGGAGAGCCTTTTCTTTGGGAAGCTCAGTCAAAAGCACTGTGACAAAGTGAAAAACCACTTTCCTGAGTAAGGGCAGATTTTCACAGAAAGGAGAAATCCAGGATAGAAAAAAAGATCAGAATTCACGTTTTTAGGAGTAATGGGGAAGAGAGAAAATGATACTGATTTGTCTTTATTGTTTAAGTAACATTAGCGAAATAAGAGTCATACACATACTAATTATTCAGCACTAGCTTGGATGCAAGGAAGGTACACTTAAAAGCTGGAATTCACTGCAAACAGAATACTGGACAGTGCTGCCATGTTCTGTTATTCCAAAGGATTATTTTAGTATTGCTTGTGTTTTGGTATGGACTGGACTAATCAACATCAGGTTGATTGAAAACTGCCTGGACTGCTGGGCTGAAAGATTAATTAGCCACCAGTTATATATGATGCTAAATTGGAGGAGCTGGGTGGCATTCAAACCCCAGCCTGCCACTTCACAGTGACCCGGAGAGAACCGACAGTGCAGCCAACAGGAACCTCAGTGAAACTCCAGGAGCGCAGAATCCTGCACCTGTGGAACCATCTGATGCTGCACCTGCTTGTTCAGAGGCTGGGAACCGACTGGCTGGGGAAGAGCCCTGCTGAAAGGCCCTGGCTGGCAGTGCCAGGCTGGATGCCACCCAGCAGAGGGGACACGCTGCATTCAGGGGGTGGGAGCAGCAGCATGCCCAGCAGAACGAGGCATGTCATTATTCCCTGCTGCTTGGCACTGGGAAGGCCACACCTGGAACAGTGTCCAGCTGGGGAAGGACACACCTTGGAAGGCTGCCCAGGTCAAGAAGGATATGAGAAACTGGGGAGAAACACATGAAAAATTACCAGAATTATGTGACCTCCAAGGAGAGACTCAGGCTTGCTGAGTCTGGTGAAGAGGCTGCTAAAGGACAACCTAATAGCAGCCTAAAACTGTTTTGAAGGAAATTGCAAGACAGTGGAAGCAAACCTCAGTGGTGCCAGATGGTAAAACAAGAGACAACAGCACAAACCACAGCTCATGGGACTCCTGCTGGGGATTAGGAGAAACTTCTTCACTTTGAAGGTACTGCAGCACTGGAACAAGCAATCCAGAGGTAACGAAGATTCGTCATTTTGGAGGCTTTCAAGGCTTGGCCAGGAAAACCTGCAGCTCTCCTGACGTGTATTTTCAGTAGCCCTGCTCCAAGCAGGAGGTTGGAGCAAATAACCTCCAGAGATCTCTTCCAATGCATATTTTTCTGATTCTGTGTGTCTATGAAATTTTGCTCAGAGTCTATGTTAGACTTACTGGAAAGTGCCTTTAAAGTTGCCTTTCATGGCTTTCTACAAAAGACAGATTAAAATCACAACAAAGAATTCTGCCCCAGGAAACTGAAATGCTATGGCAGTTTGGGCCATGGCCAGATGAGCTTACCCCAGTCATCATCTCCTGCTACTGATTGTCCTCATCCATCACTTAGATTCTTCACTCTCTCTCCTGGAAAATGGCACCATTCCTATTGGATAATTTAAATACAAAAGCAGTTTCCCTAACCCACTTGTGCGGGAATGAGCCAGGTCAAAACCCCTTGTTATTAGGCATGGTTAATTAGCCTAGATCATTTTAACAAAACTGGGCAAGTGAGCAAGCACACATGCAGTGGTGTCATCAGTGCCAAGAGAATGCAGCCTCTGGAGGAAAGGGGAGAGCAGTAGTGAGCTGGATGCAGTAAGTGCTTAACCACACTGAGCTGCAGTGAGGGCGTCACGCAGAGATCCCTACCAAGGAATCCATGGGCAGGACAGAAGGCTCATTGTAAAAACCATGAGGTGATTGTGAAATCATGGTATCACGTGAAGCAGCACAAACAGCTTTTTGTACCTTCCATAACCTCTCTTATATGTGGAGAATTTCAAATGCATAAGGTACAAAAGGAATAAAAGATTCATAAGACCTGTAAATTATTTCTGCTCATTTCCCGATTAAAGAGTGTGAGGGTGTGTTGTGAGTGTCAGGAGGCAAATTCTCAACCATCCTGAGGAGAGGTAAGAACGGAATCTAAACCAAAGAAGGGATGGGGATCATTGTTACAATAAACTGAACTGGTCCAGTTCAGACATCTTTCCTTCTATGCAGAACAGGAAGCCTTAGTGAGCCTTACTGAGAAGATGAGTTCTCTTTTGAGTCTTAAAGTTTATGCTCTAAACTGTCACCTCAAGAGCAAATTACTGAAACAAGGCAGGAGTCCAAAAGGAAGATCTGCCTAGATTCGTGCTGTCATCACGTGCAGGTAGGGGCTATCTCAGGGTCCTTGTTTTGGTTTGTACAGAAAGGGCTGTGGTGTGAGCGCAGCATAAACAAATTGATGCAGATTTCCCCATTTACTGATGATGACACCTTGTTTTTGTAGTTTGTCAGGATGACAAGATCATGTGGATCCTATTTGGGATGAAAACTAAATGGTGCAAGAGGGGAGAGGTGAGCATAGCAATGCGCACTACAGATGCAGCATCTTCCCAGGAGATGAGTCCAAGCTTCCCAAAGACACCCAGCACAAGGCAGAGGACTGGGAACATGGCGCTTGTGATGGGAATGTTATTCATAAATCAAAGGCATGATCTGAATTGAGTCCTGGCCAGAGAAGCAGCACGATAAAGAAAGGAGCCATGGCTCACTAGACAAGGAGATGTCTGTTTTGGCAATAAAATACCTGGGAGGGAGGAACATTCTAGATCTGCTCCCAGCTGGGCTCTGTTGGAACAGAAAAGCTGACATGCTTCCTGGACATGTTTCCTCCTACCAGCTGCAGAACAGATTCTTTGAAGATGATGAAAACCAGCATCACAGGAGAAACTAGACTGGATTATTTGGGGATTTTCTGGCATATGTGTGAGGTGGCTAAGAGAAGTGTATTCTAATGGATTACTGAGAGCAGAAAGAAGTCCATGGCATTTATAAGCCTCTTTCCGGTTCAAAAAACCTCAGTGATAATGGATGAGCGCTCCCTTCATGAGAATTTCCCACTGCATTGAGTAGCATTGCCAAGGCTTCTGGTCCACTGCCAATAAGGATATAGCCAGGGTGTCTCTTTTTTCTCTTTTCTCTCTGCTAGAAGGAGCTGTAGCATGGCCAATTCAGTCTCTTATACCACAGGGGTTACAACACTGGTAGTACATGTTCAATTCTTGTAGATCTCTCAGGAGATGGTAAAGTTTCAGAGATAAATTTCTGGAACTAGGAAGAAATTCAGGCTTTGAGGAGACAGTAAGGAATTAAAAGACCCCAGAGAAGTACATTGCAGGAGAGTGCTAGCAGTAAAGACCCAAGATGCAAAGATATTAGATTAAGCATGTTGTCTCAGAATTGTGACGTTCGGACAAATGCCATGGAAAGGCATTTCAGGATGAGACAGAGAGGCTCTGACTTTTTTAAGGCAAGGGTAGCAGCAGATAAAAAGATCCCTGTCTACTTTTGGCCACGGGACAGGATTCAAAATGCTGTTGACCCAATATAGATTGTAGACCCAATATAAATAGAGAAAATGGAGAGGTTTTTTTTTTTAAGAATAACATCATACTTTCAAGTGTATTTTTACTTTCCAAGCACTTTCGCAGACTCCCCTTCTCATCATCTGTCAGGAGTTCAATATGTTCTTTATTAACTTAGATATAGAATAACATCTTACAGGACATGTTAGCATTTGCAAGATTTTAATTCTTCCTAATTGGCCCAGCTCATTTTGTTCCACTTTTTCAGTGTCACTCATTCTTTAGGTTAGATGGCTGGATCTATCACAGTACAGCAGCTGCTGTTTCCCCTGTCTTTCTTTAACCCCCAAATCTGAGTCTATGCTTCTGCTGCTTTACCACTGCTCTCTACCTTTCCCTGTGTTCTCTCCACACCTTTTCTTTTCCACTGCCAGTTTTTCCTGCTCCAAAACCAGCCGGGTGCCACTGCAGCATGATCACTCTGGCATAACTCATCATTCCCCTCGTTATACCTGGGGTGCTACATTTCCTCATTTTTCCCCTTTCAGGTTCAGAAACACAGTTCTAATAAAGACTCAGCCTTCTCGTACTACTCTACGCTGTGTTTAGGAACAGAAGGCCATCCCTGTGCTCTGCCAGCTCTCCTTAGAACCCATGATACATGCTATTTCCTTTAGTATCTCATTATATGTGTCATCGATGTCTTGTTTGGCCTAAAGCCACATGGCAGCCTGACAGGCCTGTGCTGCAGTTTGGCAGCTCCCGTGCAGGGCACAGCTGTCAGCAGCTCTTATCCTCCATTTCAGAAAATCAGCTGGTGCTGGCAAGAGATCATAAGCTGAGACTAAGCAGTAACTGTGCATCCTTTTGAGCAAAGAAGAAATGGGAAAATCATTCGGGGGTCCATTTTCTGTCCTACTCTTTTTGGCAGCCCTTTCTTACTGATGGCAAATCTGATAAGCTCCTTCTTTTGTGCTCAGCACTTCATATAGAGTGGGCTTTCCTCCTTCTACCACTTGTTGCGGATGCACAGCACAATGCTGAGGAAAACGTGAAAGGAAGGCAGCTCATTACATGTATGAGCATATGCTCTGCCTGCTAAGAACACACACTCCAGCTGCTTCTGCAGGCCACTGTCAGGGACACAGGGAATTAGCCCACTGCAGGAGGAGTGGAAGGCTGTCTGTCATGCTGGCTGTCTGTCATGCTGGCTAATGTCCCATTTTACTGTTTCATGCCAGAAACTGTGAGGATCAACTGCTGTGAATATAATACCGAAGGACAGAGGACAAGAAGCAAAAAAGGGGAGAAAGGAACAGCAGAGAAAGCAAACAAAAAAAAAAAACATCAGCAAAGCAAAGTAAAGGAAATGGAAATCATGAAGAAATTATTTCCAGAGAATGCTGAACAGCACCACACCTAGCTCTTTCCAGAGCACCATGTTGATTTTAGGGATGATTTCTTTACCTCTGTTTTTTTTATGCTGGTACTTCGAGAACCAAGCTGGCAACACAGGGAAAGAGGAAATATGACTGTCATTGCAAGAGTAGAAGATAATGAGTGATGAGGATGAATTCAAGAAAGGGAAGGTGAAGAAGTGAGAGTTCCAAGTGCCTGTAGCTGAGACTACCACTGCACTTTACCTAGAGAAGCAGGCACACTGAAAAGGCTCCTTAAAGATAAGTCAGGCCAGGCTTGTCTGTGTGAAAGTGATGTTAGTGAAGATAAGTGGGGTGTTGAGGGAGCCTGGGGCGGGGTGACAATGCAGAAAGGCAGTGGATCTGTGGAGGCACAGAGCAAGCCCACGGGTGGTGAGTGCCAGACCTAGAGATGTTTTGTGGGTACAGTTGGTACCCTTAGACAAATAATTGCTCATCAGTGCCAGCAAGGGAATTGCAACCTGGCCCATCACTGTGAGGCACAGGGGGCACATCTGAGTGCCTCTCCCTCTCCTGGTGAGCACATGACCTTCTCCAGGGAAACCTATGCAGGGCAATACACCTGGAACGTCCACTGCTGTATTTAAAGGGGATTCTGAGACCTATACCCAAAGGCAGGTGTATGTTTATATACCTAATAAACAGCATACATGAAACAGGTGAGAGTGTGGCCTTTAAAAGAGAAAACCAGTGCTCCTCCACCAAGATAAAGAGGAGCTGTGTAATCAGGCCCATTCTGTCCAGCTGCTGGATCCTTGGAGCTCTCCTTTCAACCTACTAGAAGCACAGGGAGTATCCCCTCCTACGTGAGGAGGAGCAGGGAAAAGTCCCACAGAGTCTGTAAATGGAAGGCCATCTCTGCTGGGGTTGCAAGGCAAATTGCCAGTTTTGGAAGGAGTTGTTAAATATTTATCCTTTACAGTAAAGTTGTGATGTGGGATATATTTCTCACCTTGATTGTTTCTTACTGGCATTGAACCCACATTGCACCGTGCCTTGCTAGAGGGATGCACTTGAATCCCTGCAGTGCCACCCTGCAGTGACAGCAGTGGTCGAAAGGAAGACTTTAACAGGTATCATTTTCATCCTATGAGATAAATTTTAGACACATGAACTGCTAATAAGACTTGTTTTCTTCAGTATGGATTTGTCTCATGTCCTTGCCTGCGCTCTGCTGCCTTCCATTCTTGCACTTTTCACCCTGTGTTTTGTTCAGATGCCTCGCCTGCAAACTGCAGGGTCACCTGTGGAGGGAAAGAAAAAACAAGGACTGCGCAGTGTGACAAATCCCCATGGTATATGGTCTGCTCTAATGCCTAGGAGGAGCACTGCAGATCATCAGTGTGAGGACTTAGCTGGAAGAGGTGATGCTGCAGCCCTGAAAAAGGCTGTTCCAGCATGGATTCATGACCAGCAGATTCCCCTAGTGCTCACACACATGGGAACTGATTGCTTCACAATGTTATGCCTCACAGAAATCAAGGTGTTGCTTCTTGAAAGCTGCTGCCTCTGTCAGAACTTCCTGGGAAGGTTTTCCTATGAGGAAAATTAAAGCAGGAGAAGTCGTATCTGAGTAATGTTCAGGAGTCCTGTTGGTTCTGTAAGTCATTATGACAAAGTGTCACAAAAGAAAAGAGCTAAAACCTTAGCTACAAGGTGTTTGATTTAGCTGGCCAGGTATTCAGCCTGACCCCTCAAATCCACAGATACTTTTCCCCTAGCTTCCATTATTAACTTCTTATTAACTGCCTGGTGTAGATGCACACACACACACACACACACACACAGTGCTGTCAAGGCATGTTCTCCAAAGATGTGCAAAAGCCCAGGGCCTCTCAGCCTTTATTTTGTGAAAATCAGTGCCAAAAGGTGACAACTACAAAGATGTTAAAACAAAACAGCCCCTGTAAGCATAGCATTCATTTAATCTCAGTAGGAAAAATGACAAGACCTGAAATCTTTCTCTGCCTCAGTGAAAACCAAGTGCCACAGGGAAAACCCAAGAGCGGAGTTGGTATGAAGCAGCAGTATCTTGTGGGAGCCAGGGGTATCAAGTGGAAGAAGCAAGATCATACATCCAATCTACATCTCAAAAAGCCTGTGTATACCTAGATATCTTTCAAAAAGATATCTTTTTATCACTTTGATATTTCATCTGCAATGAAGGGGAAAAAAACCCTTCAAAATGATTATAGACCTAGTTGGATTTGGGAAAGAACATTAAAGTCTGAGATCATAACTGAGCTTTTCTAACTCAACAGAACTCTCTTGAAACCTTAATTTTGCAAGATACTTAAACATGTCCTTAATGGTAATCACCAGCTGAAAGCAGTGGGACTACCTGCATGCTTACAATTAGTGAGAATGCTTAAGCACCTTGCATAAATTCAGACCTATTATTCTCAATAGGTACTGGGAGCCCATTGGGAGATGAGCTTCTTGTGGCATTCTGCAATTCCTACTTCCCAGCTGTTGTAATATATACCTGCAAGTTCACAGATTCTGAAGTACATTATTAGTATTATGTCTGTAACTGGAATGAAAACCGAGCTGGAGCTCTAAAGTCTGTTATTTGTCTGCCTTAGCAGAGAATTGTCTCTGAATTTTTTAAGTATTTCCAGATCTCATAATGAAAGTAGGGCTTATCACATTATGTCACAAGAATTAAATATTTACTTGTGTTTTGGGTGGTAGATGTAGTCAACAACATAGGAATTTAATTTCTTCAATTAATGGCAAAACCTAGGGATTGTTCACCGCCTTTATTAAGACCTCAGCAGTGTGATCAGGCCGTTGTCTATCATTTCCATCACTCCAAAGCACACTGTCTGCCCTGACAAGCAGAACTGCCATGGCTCAATCCTGCCACTACTCTTCCTTGACATTTCCGGGGAATCATCAAGGGATACTCTGAGAGCAGCTGCCAACATGTCTTTGACAGGCCACTCATGTTTTTTGGGTTTCTTTCATATTCAGCTCTGACTGTGCCACTTCAACGAACTCTAGACATCAGTCTGAGTCATAAATAAGTAAACTGAAAAACATCAGGAAAATCTACGTGAGTCAGAGCCTGACAGACATAACGTGTTTTAAAGAACCTGTGCACAGTGTCACAATTCACCCACTCTGGGTGCTGCAGGTAAAGCAGCAATTGGTACTGGTTCATGCTGGGCATCACCCTGCCTCTGTGCTGTCAAAATCATCAGGAGAAAATTCTTCATCTCCAGCCAGCAGAAAGGCTCTTCTTAATCCTCTCGGATGATGGCCTGGCTTGTCTTTGTTCCAGGCTGGTACACTCTAATTCAGTCTGTTTGGGTCTAATCCAAAGTTCTGAGGAAAGCTGCAGCTAAATCGGAGTTCAGTGGGCTATTTCTGATGAGGCAAGAGTGAAAGGCAGTACGACATTCCAGATCTTCCCATCTGCCACTGTCTCCCCATTCACTGCTCCGTTCAAAGTTCTGTCCTTTTACTGAAGTAGGCAGTACCTGAGAAGATTGGCACTTTTTAGAAGTTTGGGGTTTTTTGTCATGAACTCTGTGATTGGGTGAGCGTGGCCACAAATGTGCAGAGCTGAGGGAACAGATTCTGAGTCTCCCAAACTGAAGGAAAGCAGGCACTGTGTTACTGAACAGAGACCTAGGGCAGGAAGAGGTGAGGTTTTTTTCTGCACCTCACAGCTACTGTTTACAGGAAATGATGACTGCAGATGAATCAAAGCCTTTTTTCTGTCCATCTTGCGTAACAAATAACGATGAATTCTGGACTGAAAGTTCACATTCACATGAATTCATATGAGCTAGACCTTCACACTAGGAGATGTTACTCCACCCTAGCCAGCTCATGGCACCTGCATTCCTTTGTAGTCCCCGATCCCTGGAGTGGGTAGGGTTGGTTTGGGTTTCACGAGAGAAGGCAGTGTGGAGGTTGCTGTGATTCCTTCAGGCGAGGAGGCGTTCCAGCACCAGTGTGTGGTGGGGAACAAGAAGCTTGCTGGGCTCGTTGATGTGTGTCCTGTGTGTCTCCTGAGCTGGGACAGGATGTGACCAGCAGCAGCAAAGTGCAGTGCACAGGCAGCTCCGATGCCTCAGCTCTGCATGGTGAATTCTTACCTGGGTGCTAAACAGCAGCAAAGGGAACAGAGCAGTACTGAAAGTCTGTCCTCTGTTTTAAAGTTAAGAAAACCTAGGCACAGAAAAAAGCGGTGTTTCATACTGTGCTGGCTTGTGTTACAGCAGAGCTTTCAGATCCATTGTGAATTTAAATGATTTGTGTACCCTCTATCTCCAGGTATCTCCAGTGAATCTTAGAGCAGGAAAGAATATCCAACTGTTTCTGCTCTGCCAAAGTTAACTATTATTACAGCACAGAGATATAATATTAATTTTGTTCCAGTGAAATTGGCTGGCATATGTGTTTCTGTGAGCCAGGCAACAGGTCATTACTGAAATAGCAAAACAAACCTGTTCACCAGTCTTGCTCCAGCACTTTGCATTTAGATTTTAAGATCATACTGTTGGATACCTCTCCTGCAATGATGTACAAGACCCACTCTGCCAGAAGCTATATTCTTTCATAAAATGACTTTGCTGTATCTTCCTTTTCCAGACCCATCTCACTATAACAAAATTTAACAGTCCTGTAGACAATGCCAAATATCTTTCATTCATAATTAAGGTGAAGGCAAGTGGTACAAATCTCTAATTATCTTTTATGTCCTATTTATTCTCTAGTGAATTATTAAGTAATGATTTATAGCCCAAATTCCACATGTGTACCTGCTAATTCAGGGGGAAAAATATCAGCCCTTCATGCTCATTCAGCTAATGGGCATCGCTAATTGAAAAAATGTTCTTTGCACATATCACTAACTTTCCAATCATTTACTTGTAGAGAAGTTTGAAAACTAAAAATATAAGAAACAAGGAGAGAGAGAGATTTGGTGGAACTTTGGAAGCTGGGTATGGTGCTATGCTGAGTTCTCCCTCCCCTGTGTAGGCAGCAGGCAGAAATCAGTGACTGAAATATTCTGTCACCTCATATTAGTTTCTGCCAAAGTAGGAGTTGTCAGGAACAACAACTGAAGTTTGAAAGCAGAGGTTCCTTGTATTACTTCCAGTGCTCACTGTACTTCCTGCAGGCAGGATATTTTAGTGGTGTGTCTTGATTTTCTCTTTTCTTTTCTTTTTTCTATTCTTTTCTTTTCTTTTTTCTATTCTTTTCTTTTCTTTTTTCTATTCTTTTCTTTTCTTTTTTCTATTCTTTTCTTTTCTTTTTTCTATTCTTTTCTTTTCTTTTTTCTATTCTTTTCTTTTCTTTTTTCTATTCTTTTCTTTTCTTTTTTCTATTCTTTTCTTTTCTTTTTTCTATTCTTTTCTTTTCTTTTTCCTCTCCTCTCCTCTCCGCCCACCCGGCCCTCTCTCTCTTCTTTCTCTCTTTCACATAATTGAATTTTTCCTGCAAAAGAGGTTTCCCTCTCAGAACCAAGGCTGCCTCCTGTGCTGGATAAAAGTCCTTGCAAGAGTCCCTGCTCCATCCTGAGCCACTGCTTTTGTATAAGGACTGGTCCTTTGATAGTAGCAAAGAAAATACCTGAGCACCACGAGGCCAGAAAGAGCAGAATCAGAGACAGCCTGCTGCAAGAGCTGCAGTACCAAACCCTGTAACCTTTCTTCCCTGCTTTTATTTTTTTAATTTCTTTTGTTTCCTTCCTAAGTTGTTGTGGTTTAACCCCAGCCTGTCCCCAGCCCCTCAGGGCTGCTCACTCACATCGCACCAGTGGGACTGGGGAGGGAATAAGGAGGGCAAAGGCTGGAAGACCCCTGGGTTGAGATAAAGACAGTTTAATAGGGAAAGCAAAAGCCATGCATGCAAGCACAGCAAAACATGGAATGAATTCCCTGCTTCCCGTGGGCAGGCAGGTGTTCAGCAGCTCCAGGAGAGCAGGGCCACATCCCGTGGAATGGTTACCTGGGATGACAAACACATTCACTCCAAACATCTCCCGTTCCTCCTTCTTCCCCTCACTGCATGCATCCTGTGCATGATGTGATATGGTCTGGAATACGCCTTGGGTTGGTTGGGGTTGCCCGTCCTGGCTGTGTCCCTTCCAAGCCTCCTGTGCATCCCCAACTTCCTTCCCAGCATGGCCCTACAAAAAGCAGGAAAGGCCTTGGCTCTGTGTGAGTCCTGCTCAGCAAGAACAGAAAACATCTCCGTGTTATCAGTCCTGTGTTCAGCGCAGATCCAAAACACAGCCCCACACCAGCCCCTGGGAAGAGACTTCAGCCCAAGTCAGCACACAGGTTGAAGTAACTTTTCTTCCCAGTGTAGGTTCTGCAAGTATTGCTTTGTCAACCCCTTCATTAAGAGTAGAAAACCAGACTATTAAGTACATAACATTTTTCTGACCCTAAACTTTATAATAATTTAACTTCTCATTGCTAACACTTTACAAGTGACTCTGCATAATTTTCAGAGAGGAAAAGAAAAGAACTAAAGTTTTAAATTTAATTTAAAGAAGAAAATTACTCAGTTCATAAAGTACCATATATTAACCTCGTTGTCTGCTTCAGGAGTGTAACCTCTAAAGTTGATTCAAAGGTAACCCGAATCCCCCCTGTGAGGACTATTCATATCCATTAATTGTTGCAATACAAGACACTGTAGGTTCGAGCTGGTTGCCAGTTCTTCAGCATCTGAAACGTACTCTCAGCAGAGTGGAGGACAGCACTGGGACTCATTTAACTCTGACTTTCACATTAATTTTGCTGTGCTGTGAAGAGCAAAGACAAAATCAATGTCCATCAGTGATTATGCAAGGTAAAATATCTGGTGATATTGAATACCAATGGCAGTGGTGAGCATTAAACTTGCTTAAGGATTGTGCAGTTGACAAAGCCATTTATTCCAGTTTCACTTAATTTTCAGCGAGGCATGGAAGTTTAAAAAAATATAACAATTACAGTGAAAATACTGGATTGCAGTTCCTGGCAAGATAGACTTTAAATCAACAAAAAATATTATATATATATATATATATATAATTTTACAGGTCAGGGGAGGTTTGAGTCATGCAAGGACTGAATCTCTGCAAAGAACATTTTGTGACCAAGAAACTGGCCTCTGTCACTGCTGCATTATTTGTGGCATTGGATCACTTTGTGGCTTCATTGCTCAGAGTACAGGCAAAAAAATGCAACTAATGTGACAGCTCTCCCACACAAGTCCTCCTCCCTCATTTTCCCCAATAAGCCATGTCTGAAATCCTCACTGAGGTAATGGGCATTTATCAGATTTCACCATATAACTTAAAAGTTTGGACTTACAGCAACAACCAGCTGAACATGCACAGGACTTTCTACTGAGAGTTGTTATGAGCATTGCTGTGGTTTTCCCCTGAGATTCTCATAAAATCATTTTTCTTCCCTGAAATTTCCCTATTATTGTTCCAATGCTATTGCTTATGTCCCACATTCATCAGAGCCCTTAAAGCACAGTATTTACCCTGGTAAAAAGGTAAGTGATAGCCCAGTCCTCCTCTCATGTAAACCACTGCCATCTAATCAGATCTATTATGCTTAATAGTGCCATTAATATTCAATTTCAATGGAAATTATTTTGTTTTATCCCTTTCAAAGAAATTTTAAGATAATAAATATCAACCGAATGGAAAAATATTTTGAAACGCAAATCTTGATGACTATTTAGTCTTGTCTTACCCATGGAAAATAAAGGAAGGTGGGCAGCTTTCAGACATAAATTGGTGTAAGAAAATCAAACATGTTGCAAGTTGTTTTGAGGAAAATGTTTAACCAACCCTCCTTAGTAAAGCACAGGTTTTGGAGCAACATCAAGTCAGGAGAACCACCTGGAGCAGCCAGGTTTGGTTGTCTCCAGGCAAACACCAGCAGAGATGCTGAGGACCCTCTTGCCAAACTGCCTTTTGTTGGCTTCTTCCAGCAGCATCCAGGAGGTAACTGGTACACAACAAGTGGTGAAATGTTTATCAACTAAGCCAATCCAGAGTTGGAATAGCTTTGCAAAGATGATATTTTGAGATGCTCTTGATTTACAGGCTGTAAAGGGTAAAGCAAACATACTCAGTGCCTGGTCAAGTTGCAGTTTCTTTAAGAGAGTGGCCAAGAGGTTTTTTTTTGCTGTAAAGAAATCCAGTGCAATAAAGAGGCACAAAAAAATCCTGAGGAAGCAAACAAGTCCTCCCCAAAGCAAAGATTAAGCTCCCAGCAGTGGTGAATGCATGAAGAACCAACAGCCAAATGAGAAATGCCACTAAAAGGCTCTAATAAATGATTATGTCTTTGATTTTCTTGTTTCTCAAACTGTAAGCAATATTCACTGGCTTTGACCTATAATAGAATCTTGTTCATAAGACACAGAGGAAAATGAAATAAGACTTACACAAACAAAATCTTCTTAAGGACATAAGCCACAGGGGGGATGGAATTTCTCTCCTATCTTCAGTTTACACTTTGTCCTTTGTTCTGGCATGAGAATTGTTAACTAATTACATTCTTTCTTCTATGAAAAATTCCCACTGAACATTTATTTCTATTCCAATGATGCTATTTTTTTTTAAATTTTGCATCTAGCCATAAAAGACCAGCAGTATTTGATCACATTAATCTCTGCAGTTAAGCAGACAATAAACCCCCCAGAGCCTCTTTTGTGCCACAACTGTTTCATTGTTTGAGGGAGCATCGTTTTCCAATACACCATGTGTGCTGCACCAAGGATGCCCCTAATCCTGGACTGTGATCAGCCCTGGCAGAAAATGCATCTGGCCCAGCTGGGCAAGCCCAGAATGTCTTTAAAGTGTTACAAGGTTTACTGTACAGATCTACTTAAAAATTGAATTTAACAGGAGCTGAGTCAGAACCTCCAAGTACAGCTAGAAAATGACAAAGCCAATGAAAGTAAAGAGGGGAAGAGGCAAAGGCTGACACTGGGATAATAATTAGCTATATTCAGGGAATGATACATCTGCATTGGAATTGCTGGCCACAGTTATTTGATGTTAATACATTTTAATTGCTCATTTATTGGTAAAGCACGCTGATGTTACTGCCTCTAGTTCAGACACTCAGACACAAAGTGCCTTTCCCAAGTGACAGTCAGTCCCAGAATCAGAACTAAGACCAGCTCTCCTGCCTCCAAATGCCATGCCCAATTAACTGCACCGTAGCTCCCCACAGGAGCGGAATCTGTGCTCACACAGGATAATCTGTGTGCATGCTACTCAAGGAAATTAAAGTGCAGCTATAAATCTCAGCTAGTAGCTGCTGTCTGGCCAGCTGCCCAAATTAAGGCCAGAGGTGTCCTCACTATGAAGGAAAATATTTGCTGCTTGTAAATTGATTTTTGTTTCTTCTTCCAAAGGAAAAAAAAAAAAAAGCAGCCACACGTATCCAGCCTTCTCAATTTAAAATGTCACACAATACAGCCTCCCAATCATTCAGGTGACACTCTGAGTTTATCTCATGTGATGCATTGTGAGTTCAAGGGACACACCAAGGACAGTTCAGTGACATGTTAATTATATCTCCAGCAAGAAAATCCAGTTTAAAAAAGTGCTCTGTGTGTATGTGTATCCCTTTAGAAGGACAAGAGACCAAGGAGACTCTTCTTTTGCTCTTTGAGAAGAACCATTACACACCTCTCAGTAACCAAAGAGGTAACAACCTTGACAATACACACTTAGCTCAAATACACTTGCTGAAAAAAGCCTGGAGAGTGTCAATAGAAATATATATACAATAATTACACTGATGGTCCTGCGCTGTTCAGCTCGGGGCTTTTGAAATGGAGATTAGTGGCTGAAGATGATAATGTTCAGGTTCAGGATGTGGCTTTTCAAAAAGTAGTTTTGAAAATGAATGCAATGTGAAGCAGGTTCATTGGTTCAGATAATTTTGAATTATATCTCTTCTGTGAAGGGAGCAATTGGACTCAACTTCTGTTATTATTAGTCAGAGCACTTATGCCCCTGCTGCTGAAGAAAAGTTCATAAACTCAGGTTTGCCCAAGATGGATGAGCCATAATATGCTTATCAGAAGTTACCTACTGTTTTATCTTTCATTACACATTTGCAGTGTTTCATTTTTCTGTTGCTGTACTAGGCTGTTAATGAAGATGGCCAAATGGATCATGTCAAATTGTATCCCCATTTATACAGAAATGCAATATGTCACCATATAAGAAAAACAATTCTCATGCCAGCTTATCATCACTGTTACTATCATCTGCATGGGTTTCTGCAAGTGTCTTTATCAAAAAGGTCTAAAATGGTCCTTTTGGCATCATCTGGAGAACTAAATCCTCTCAGAAGCATATTTCTGTCCCTTCCAAACTGATGACAGATTTTTAACTACTGGCAGCAATAAAAAAAATTTCTTCCCAGAATGTGATTTCCACTGGAAAAACCTTCCAAGCATGTAGTTTCCCTAATGTTTGACAGTCATTCCTGCATCATAATGCAGGGGGAAATGTACTGGATCATAATATGTACATACCTGAGAGGATGGCTTTAAGCTGCTGGGTCTGGGGGTCAATCACAGTTTAGCAGTGGCTGCAGGGAATTTGGTTTGCCTTGGGAGACCTGAGTGGGGATTTGGGTTCAGACTTGAGAGGTTTTGCTGTCCTGAGCTCTGAGTTCCTCCTTAGGTCAGCTGCAGGGATCCCAGCTCTAAGAGAAACAAGCTTAGTGCCTCCAGCAACATCTGCTGTACACACTAAATGTGAGATCAAGAGAGGATATTGCCCTGAGCCCCACTGCTAAATCTTGTATCACATTAGGAAGGTATTCAAGAGACAACGGCTGACGAAATTAGTTAGTATCATTAATTTAATAACCTGTCCTCCATTTCAGGCTACCACACCAATGCTACTGTGTTCTATGTAATGCACATCTTTAAAAATCCATTTCTTTCATTACGGTGTCCCCCCAGTGAACAGAGCAATAATGCTAAAAGGGTTTGTGTATCGGTACTTATCTTAAACTACTGCAGGTTTTGCTGAATGAATGGGGAGAGATTTGGATGTGACTTTGGAAATTAGCTTTAATAAATTGTCAGTCCCTCATTTCAGTGAAACATTTGCCAGAGATGAATATTTGCTATCATCAGTACTTGCACCGCATCTCAAGGGCAGAACTAACACATACTTCTAACTCAAACTGACATAAATTGCAGGAAGAATCCTTTCAAAAATAAAGGGCTGAAGGCCATGCCATAAAATGCCTCTCCTACTTCCTGCTCTCTGTTTTTCATCTTCCTGGCAAGGCGAGCTTTCTGACAAAAACTTCGGTGAGTGCAGCCAGGAATGCAAAAGAGAAAGGTAAAGTGGGAGTCACTGACATTCCTGTTCCCAGCTGGTGCAGTTAACATGGGTAGGTGCCCAGCCACCCACTAGGTTTGAAAATAACACAGAGCCCAGGATTCTTGGACCTTTTCTTAGTACAAGAATGGGATAGCCAGTGTTCTGAAACTTTAGCTCAGAGCAAGTTACCAAATTATGCCATAGGCCTGGCTTTTCTCTGGTACTGGGGAGCTCAGGCTAAGCCAGGTGTCAGTGGATAACAGAGCTAGCCAGGATCCGTACACACATCTCTGTCTTTGCAACTGGTGCTCATCACTTGTGAGGCCCCACAAAGCACAGCCTCTAGGCAGCTAACAAACATTTTACTTTGTCCACTGATTATTTGCACATGGACGTTACAGCCCAGATCCTTTGTTTTTACAAGAGCTGGCTCCTGAAGGGTATTGGTTTCGGAGACCCCTAAATATTCCCGGTATCCATTATCTGATGTAATACCTCCCTCATACTTCCTGCTTATTATTCCAGTAATTTTAACCCTGCCAGAGAGTGTTCCAGCACAGCTGACCCCAGTTTAACACTTCACACTGACAGTTTTCTTCACACAGCTGGACCATACCAAAAATATATACGGACCAGCTCATTTATTTTCCCATGTGCTACAATGCCTAGAACAACTTTTGTTCAGTGAAGATCTTGGGTATGCCCTTGCAGCCCAGTCGTGGAAGCTTTCTCTCCCCTGATTGTCAGGCAAAGCCTCCCCAGGACAGGGCTCCCAGCACGTGTATGGCCCCTAGAGTAATTTTTCACCTCATGTATAACATATGTTCAGGCATAAATAAAAATCAACTTGGTCCATCTCAGATAATATATCTAGTTTTTAACTTTCCAGCTCCTGGCCCTGCACAGACACCCCAACAATCCCACCCTGTGCATCCCTGAGAGCATTGTCCAAATGCTTCTGGAGCTCTGGAACAAAACCTAGAGTTACTAAAATGGAACTGAAATAAATGTGGATGTCTTTATCTGCTAATCTGGTATGCTGTGACCGTAGCACCAGGGAGCAGCTCTGGAAGGGAAGAAGTGGAAGTAGGTCTTCAAAGCAGGGCTCATACCCAGAGAGAACCCTTTTGTCACAGCCCCCACCTGGCCATTTCCCGTTTGGCTTCAGCCAGCAGGGCTCAAAGGCCACAAGGGCCACTTGAGCACCACAGATTTGATTAATTTCTGCAGGGTCTTTGCTTCCACACTACAAGTGGATGTTGGCTCTGGTAGCACCTAAAAAAAATGGTCTTGAGCCTCAGAAAAGCAACATTGCTCCAGGTCCTGCCATGCAACACCAAGAGCACATTGGCAGCTTTATTTCCAGTGATTATATCTACACAGGAGGGCTCCAACACCACAGCTCTGGGTTTTCTGTTCCTGGAGAGAAATTTGCTCTTTTTCCTCAGTAGAAAAATATGTAGGTAAGCTGAACAATGCCTCTTCTTCACAGGATTTAAAAAAAACATTTAAATACTCAAACATTTGCATATTATTTGACCAATACTTTCACTTCTTTATACCAGGAGTGAAATCCTGGGCTGGAGGAGGGTGCCAGCAGGTCTGTGGGGTGGCGTAGCTGTAGCAGCACCAAGATCAGGGATATAACCCATGGCTTTGCCAAGGAAATGTCACTGCTGAGGTCCAAGGGCACTCATCCCTCACGTGGGGATGGGCTCTCCTCACAGGCACAGGCAGGGACTGCCCACCAGGGCTCAGCCTCTTTGCCAGGTGAGCATCTGAGGAGCTCTTGGCTTGCTAGGTTTGCATTTTGCCCTCTGTGATTTCAGTTCATGCTGTCCTCAAACTTCACATTCCCAGCATGAATTGCTATGTTTGTAAGCTCTTCTTTTAGGCAAGTACCAGAAACTGGGTTTATTTTTATAACTGCCACACGTTCCAGGTTGCATAAGCATCTGCAGGGGTATTTTCACTCAGGGGACTCTCCTCTTTCCCTTTTGGAGAGGATCTCTGTCTATCACCCTTTCTGGAGAGACAGCACCAGCTCTGGGTCCTTTGTAAGCACACTTAATATCTCACACGGTGTACCAATCTTGAGCTAGGCTTTTACACAAATACAAACCCCACACGATGTCATTCAGGAAGTTACACTGGGCCAGAAGTGATAGAAGAAGTAACTTCTCGTCTTATTTTACATAAAAATAAGATACACACAAATATATTATTTCCTGAATCAGCTGTAAAATGCACAGTTCTTGCTTGTGCTTTGCATTATGCACCAACAATTTCTTTTCATTATTGACAGAGTATTTACTTTTGCAGAAAAAGTACCTGGTACAAAAGGAAATAGGCAAATGGCTTCTGATGCTGTATTATTGTTTGTGAAGCTCCAAAACACAAAGCAACAAGAAGGAACTGTTTTAATTTGCAAAGAATTCCTTGAGTGATTACTTTGTTTTCCTGCAATTTAGCTCTGCCAGCTTGGAAATGGCTATTTAAAGGTTTGTGAGGGTTGTCAGCGTCATTTAAGAACTGCACAGCTTTACATTAGTGGTAGGTGCTTTCACAGTCAGCTTGTATCTTGACTGTTTAAATCTCCTACTTTTACTAGGCAACACAGATACCTTGGGATAGATTTTCCACTTGGCTGAGGCTTGAAATCCTTTTCTGGTGGCGTAAGTTGCCCGGTAAAATGTGTGCCTATTAAATAAATTGCACCCACAGTCCAATGAATGGTGCAAAAATGTATATCCCGCAAGGTTTTAATAATTAAAAACCCCTTTAAATACCGAGCCAGCTTATTGCTTTTGAAATTTGTTCACTTTCCCTCATGGATCACATTTTGACAAAATGGACTTTTTCATGCGTAATTTTAATTTTATCTTGTGGAAATCACGTTTTCAGCTGAAAAGGTTTAAAGGGAAAAGGTTCAAACCAGCTCCAGCCAGAACATTGCAATCTCAGTGATAAGGCCATCAGTCTGCTAGCATCACCTTCAAGGACTGAATTTATTTGTGCTGTTAAGGAGGGCTGAATTCAACACTCAAAACAACATAAGTCAGTGTGATTAATATCCGTGGAGAAAGGACATTTCTCCCAAAGGCGAGAGGCCACACCTTTGTTGGGTGGGTCCCAGGGAGTTCTGGTGAGTTGGAGGTGTTTATAAAACACCCCTATGAACATCCCTGCTTCATTTGGTTTTAATGCATGGTGAGACACCCCAGAAATATTTCCATGCAATTTCGCCTCATGAATGGAATGACACCTTTTGTATACTTACAGATCATCCGAGGGCATCTGAAGGTGCCCGAAATGCAGATTTCCCAAGATCCACCTGCAGGGTTCTTTAAAACTATAAATTCTTGGACGCTGTCACCACAGGCTTTGATACTGCCTGTCATTAATGCTTCTCCTGCCTTTCTCCTTTCTTTTCACTATTAACAGTCCTTTTTCTTGTTTTGCAGAACACTTTCCCAACAGGATGTAGCTCACGTGAACTTACCATCTACATTTAAAAAAAAAAAAAGAATTTTTCCATGGGGTATTCTGAGATGCCATCTGTTCCCCAAACAGACATAAAAAAATCCTATTTGATCCTCAGAGTTTTTTGATTTAATTATTGTGTCATCAATCCCCCAATTCATAAACAAGGGCATCTTGTTTTTTTGTCTGTTTGTTTTCTAATGAAGTCAGAGTTCCTCTTTTTTCATAAATAGTGCTGTGGAGACATTTAATGGGGAGAGAGAATGTGTACATAATACCATACTCATCTAGAATACAATAAACTGAATATCTTTATGCAGAAAAACACTGATTTTCTCTTCAACTCCAAGCTTCAGTCCAGAGGATTTGTCAGACCAGGTCTCATTTTGGCCAAATTGAGTTACAGGGGGCAATACTTTGTGACGTGGCTGCACATTCCGTGTGCGTGAGGCTGAGGTTTGGCAGTGCTGATGGCACAGGAACACACATGGAGGACGTGATGTGTTTGAGGAGCCTTCAGGGATGATCTCCTGCCTCACAATGCAGTTGAGAAGAGGTTTTGTGATGCCTTGTACTATTTGTAAGCAGCAGAAAAATTAACAGACTTGGATAGAGCTTGTTCTAAGAGACTGCACAAAATTTATGACCGCCCACCACGAAAAGAGATGGGATGGACAGGGATGTTTTTTCCTAGAGTCCCATTTAGCAGCAGGAGGCTGGAGAAGAGGCTGCACCAGCTCTGTACAAGGCAGAGCACACACCTGCTTAGGTTCAGCTTGTTTGATGGAGAGGACATTTTGGCCAGCACTGTTTCCCAACACTTCACTCTTTGACCTTTTCCTTAGCATTTTTATGTGCTCCCTAATGCTCTACAGCACACAAGCACGGGGATCTCATTCCCTGCTTGTGCTATAACAATGAGTTTGTTGTTTCTGTTAGATCAATTCATAACGTAAAATGTAACTTACCTGTAAAAGTTTTGCTTACATTGCTTTTTGGGAAACTGGCTTAACGGGACTGAATTTGGGTGCAGCTCAATTTGGATGCAAGCTCAACACACAGTACAAAGGTCTCCAGGCAGAACTATGCCTGGAAGATCTGCACTGTGTTTTACTGTAGCTGCTGTACACGTCTTGTCTAAAGTGAAAATCAAAATATTTTACCCCGCAGGTTGGTAAAAGTGGAGTGTTCTAAACAAAAAGAGACAGAGAAATAACATAATAATAATAGCTGATCAATGGACAGCAACAGTCTAAAAGGCTTGACACTGGTTGCTATTGATGTGTGGGATACAGTGAGTCAGGAATATGGAATGTCAGTTTGCCCAGCAATGCCCAGCACCGGTCTGGTCATAATAACAAAATACCAGAAATGGCCAAATAAATCCAGGCCAGTTTGGCTTTGAAACAAAAGAAACCAGGCATTTTCCTTTGCCTCGGCAGCAGATCATTGCAATGCCTTCTGCTGTCACTGTCCGACACAGGACTTGCCTCTGCAGTGGACGCAGCAGCAGAACGAGGGACACAGGGCATGGCAGGGCCTCCCATATCCCTGCAGAGGGATCAATTTTGGGCCTGCTACACCACCAGCCTCAAAGAAAGGGTGATCACCCACAGTTCCTGGGGCCACACCTGTGGAATAAAAAGAAAATGGACAGACATGTCCATTAACTCCAATTAATGCAACAAACCTCACCTGGATCTTGTTCAGTTTTAAGTCCAGGTGTGTAGCAATTTCCCTTATCAGTCTTTCCTTCAAACCGTTGGAAGGAGTCTATATCTTTCTTTCCCCACAAATGGAGATTCTACACAAATGTGGTCCCACAGCAGGAAACTGTACAGTATGGTATAAAGGAACCTTTTATCAAACTTAAAAGGATTAATGCATTTCTTTCAGCAAAAGCTCTGCATGTCTCCCAACTCAAGCAGTTTATAAAAGGAGAAGGATTTTTGTTTAAAATGCAGGTAAAGCCCAATTATCCAATGTGAAGTCTCAAGCTGTTTGTTTGGGATCCAACTTGAATGTCAGGGAAGCAGCTCCCTCAGTACCATGTCCTAGAATGTCAGTGCATGGATTTTGTGGACAAGGAAGCCACTGGAAAAAGAGAAAGATTTTGGTGTTTCATGTCTCCAGCCAGCACTGTTTGCAGCTTTTGGACCAGGGTAGCTGAAGTGCAACAAAGCACCACGTCCAACAAAGCCTGTCATGATTTCAATTTTCATAATGAAGGATGTGCACAGCCCTTTCCAGGAAATCTTTTACCAGCTGTTTGTTGCTGGGCTTTTTAGAGCAGTAAAATGAGAATTAGAATAGATTTCTTGTCATTGTTACAGGACTGCAGCCCACGGAAGCGCCGGGTGTGACACTGGTGGCACTGCAGAGCCGATGGTGGACGTGCAGCTCTGTCTCATCCTGCTGCGATGGCTTCAGGAGTCACTTCCCTCGCTGCCCTCCCTGCCCCATCGCCAGTTCCCCACTCCCGCGGCAGAAGGAAGAGCTCAGCCTTCAGCCATTGCAGTTCAGAGCCTGATGCTTTAACATAAACCTCCCATTTTGGCTGTGCAGATCAAATGTTCTGACTCAGCAGCTTTGGTGATGGTTCAACATTAGTGTTTGCTTCATCTTTCAGTCCTGAAGATGCTCCTAATAGCAGAGGCAGATATACTTTTTCCTCAGAAAAACAGCTCCCAGGCCATGACACTTGCTCAAACTGCCGGGGAAGGTAATATTCTGAATAACACATTGCTACCTTTTAACTTGACTCCTAATAAAATTGAGGATTATATCACAATTACATTAGAGAATTATATGCATAAAGAGCCGTAACCACAGAGTTAAAATCTTGCCTTGACATTGAATCTAAAATTAAAAACAAACAAGACAAATTGTAGACTGAGCGGACTCCTACATAATTTGGAATTTCAATGCATTACTTTGCTGTTAATCAAAGTCCCCTTTCTTATAACCTCAAGTGTTTGGATGTCTCTCCTGTCTGAATGTCACCACGAGCAGCACTGAAGGTCGCGCGCGCGCCCGGCCCCGCACGGCGTGTCCTTTATCAGCGTGTGCCACTTGTTCATTCCCGGCGAGGGGAACGCTCAGCACAGCTCACCTTCTTGAAACCACAAGATTTGCTTTTAATACGTTTCGGTTACATCTGGAGGGGGTTGACAGGCTCCAGGAGCTCTCCTTGGGGAGCGCAGTGGGGACGTGGGAGCTGTGAAATGCCACACTGTGTAACTGGGCAGGGTAACTGCGACACCTGTAAAGCAGGACCCCATTTTGGGGGTTGGAATAAAGGATACCCGCCCTCAAGAGGCATTTTGTTGATGAGGGGATACACAAAAACATCAATATTTGAAATTAAATGTCAACCTGGCCCAGAAGATTCTGCTGCCGGCATTACCAGGGCTGAGTATTGCATTTCCCCTGGTGTCTCTAAGACTGATAGTGCTCCCCAGGAGTGAATATCAGCTTCCCCTCGGAATCCCAGCCAGGGTGCTGGTCACAAGGAAGAGACCAAGAGATGGCTCAGCTACTCCTGCCCTGGCCTTGCCATGGTATGTGAGAATAACAGAGGTGCTGCCAGAACTAGGTGTTAAACTCCTGGAGTTATTTCCAATATTCCACCAGTAGCTTTGTCTGGTTTTCAGACAAGGGAAGCAACCCTCATGCCAGGAAATTTGAAAGGATACAGGAAAAAATATGTGACAGTGGGCTACACCATCATAGGAGGAAAACTGGGGTTAATATATAAGGATGAAAAATATGAATAGTTTGTGCATATCCTGATACAAACATATTTCAAACTGCTCTCTTCTGTCCCCCAAGTAGCCTGGTAATCAATCAGTGACCCTCTTGTTCTATTGTCTCTGCAGACATTATCTGAGTATCGCCTCAGTTATTGTGTCTATTCACTAACCCCAAACCTCCTACAACCTTGTGTGCCTCATCATGTGCTTTTCCTCTCAGTGTTCAGTCAGGAAACCTCATCACTCACCACTGAAATGTTTTATGCCCTGGCAGGTTCCTGATTCCAGAGAAGAGGGATGGGGAGGGCAAGCCAAGGAAAGGATCTCACTCCCATACTATGTTACCTTGCTTTGCCTTGGCCTCTTGGTGCAGGAAACTCACAAACAACTTTTTAAAAAAAATTATTTAATGATTTTATTTAATTTATTTAATTTTTTTTAAACTTTTACTGTACTGGGGTGCTACAGCATTATGTATATGCAAAAAGTGAATATACCTACTGTAAAGTATCTTTTGAGCTTTTAATGGTGTTCCTTAGACATCCCTGTTTAAAATGTGCCTATAACTATATTAAACATGGCAGGGAAATAGGGGCAGCTCAGGTGTTAGGGGTTCCCACCGAGTGGTGGCTATGGCACATCAAAGCAAGTTGAAGACATCGGGTATTTTTCTGAGAGGCATTCAGAGCCTGGCATTACTGTGCCCAAAGCCAATTTTGGATGTTCTCCTAGGAATTCAGAAGTGGTTAAAGAGAGTGAGTCACTGCTCACCTCCCTGTGCCTTTTAAAAATCCTGGGTTTCATAAGTAGCAGCACCTTAAAACCAATTTAAAAAAACCTGCCAGACAGTCCAGCAGAATGAGGCAGAATTGGGAAGTATTTGTTTGTCAGTGTTTTATACATTTATCTTAAAAATCTTTCCAGGTCTATAGTGAACATGCTGACTGATCTTTCAGTTTCATTGTCATTTTGCCATCTGTCATGACCATAAAAGGGAAAAGTAGATACCATAAACTATGACAAAATTAATTATAGTACCTACATTTGCTCCATGTGTAAACCATACAAACAGAACAAGCTCAGTCAGGTCTGAAACCTTTATCTGCAGTGAGGGCTTTTATGCAGTGAGATGCCATTATAATTAAAGCAACCTCCTTTGGTTCTGCACAGTCTGCATCCAGGGCCTCCTGGAAGGAGCATTTAGTCAATTAACTATTTTATTAACCAATTGATTTTTCCTGTTAGTCCTTAACCTCTTTGTACCTGTTAGGAATGGTTATGAAAGCCGAATAAATTGGTTTCTTTCACCTCTAAAAGGCAACAATAAATAATAAAACAGGTTGAACAAGGTTTCAGTGGGGAACCCAAATACGAATAAAAACACCTGCCGTGTATCATATAATATAAAATACTAACTGCTAGGAGCAGCACAGTATTTCAATAAATCACATTGTCACACTGACCTTTATTGATATACTGTTCCTCACCTTAAAGGATTGGTCCTGGTGCTTTAGGAGATCTTTTGTTGTGAAGGACCTGCAGATTCATCACATAACAAAAAGATTATTTGCCCACCATGGGGCTGACTAAGTCTATATTCTAAGCAGAAACACACCCCCCCAAATATTTTAGGAACAGTTAATGTCTAGAGATTTATTTAGCATCACAGGAGAACAAACATGCGTTCCTGAAATAAGTACAAAATGTGATTTATATTATCACTTAGTACAAAGTGAAGGAAAAAAAAAGGAGAATAAAGAAAAGCGAAGCCCTTTCATTTCTGCTAGATAATAAACAGCTTGATTTCATGGAATGTTTCACTGCCTTGAAACTCTGCAATGACAGGCCGGTGTTGGAAAATTAAATTCACCACACTGGCTGAAACCCAGCAGAGTTATTGGTTCCTCTGTACCAATGGCTGGAATGAAAGACTAAGAGGGTGTGCAAAGAACACATTTTTGAGGCGACAGAAAAAACCTCACAGTAAAAAAACATACGTGCTCCTCTAAAGAACAAACCCAGCAGAAACAACCTGATTCAGATCCAGAACATAACAACTAAACTTGCCCTGCCTGTCTAAAGAAAAGTCTAAATTATAGTCTAGAGATTCTTCCAACACAGTCAAGAGACGTAGAATATTCTTAGTCATACATACAAGATTTTGTACAAGTTATGAAATCTAATGTTCTTCCTGAGGTTCCTACTGCCTTACATGATACAGATATCTTGAGAACTTTTGTTCCTGATAATTTTAAGGTTCACTCAAGCTGGTTTGAATAAAATTCAGACTCCAGATGTAGTTGTCCAATGGGGTGATAAGTTCTATTTTTTTTTAAACGCCACAACAACAACAAAATATTTGTGTGTCTCTTTCTGAAGTAGCAGCTTTTAAATTCTCAGTTTTTATGTGGCTGTGTAATGTGAAAGAAGTTGAAGGCTGAAGAAGAATATATTTAAAGAATAGCCCGTGTGTGCTGTGTAATTTGGTCACTGAGCAGACATCTGTGTAGAGAGGTGAGGAAAATGCCCCCTGAATGAGTCCCTGTGCTCTGACTCCTGTTCCTCCCTGGTCCTGGTGGTCTTGCACAGAACAGTTACACGACAGGCACTGGTTGCTGCTCCTGTATCAGGTGCCAGCAGAATATCCCCACTCCTTGCTATGACATCTCCCTTTACAAATAAATCCATGGGTGGCTCTTCAAGTAGTTACCCAACTTTGAGGAGCTCCTTTAATGATGTTTTTCCTCCCCTCTTTCTTTAAAGGAAAGTTTTGCTACATTCCACAGAGCAGTGTCCATGGCTGGGCTGACCTTCAGGGGATGCCTGGCTGCATTACCTGTCCTGTTTTCCCCCCTGACAGCTTACAGCCCTCACAGCCTCTGCACTGCAGGCTCTTGGCACGAATGAGTCCTCCCACTGCCCCTTCTTCAGTCAATTTTGATGGTCCAGGAACCCAGCCTTCCACCTTTCCCCACTCTGCTTACCTCCACCTGTTTCTCTAGGAAAAATTCTACCTCTTGCTGCTTTCCCTGCATCTCTCCACCTGAGCCTCCCTATTCCTGTCAAATGCCAAGGCACCTCATCCACTGCATTCCTGAGGCCACTGCTAATCACCCCCACCTTCCTTCCTAAGTCCAATCTCCTCCTCACTGACCATAAATTTCACAAAGGGGTCTGGATGGCGGGGGCAGAGACAACAAATGTTGCATTTAAATGCAGAATTAAAATGCCACCACCATATGGCACAATCAGATCAAAAAGAGGCGAGATGTGCCAGGGCAATGCCTTTGCTTTCCCAGAATATGCCACCAGTGATGCAGACAGGCTATTCCTGTGTTGGCAGTGCTTGTGTTGGGTGGGAACACACAGAAGAGCTGAAGGCAGTAGATTTGTTGACACTTTTGGATATACCTGTCATGCACCCTGCCTTCCTGGCCCCAGGACTCCACAGGAGAAACAGGGCATAATAAACTTGATTGATTTGTGTTTGTCACTCATCCAAGTGGCTTTCACTTTGGTGTCCCTCAATCTCGCTTTTTCATTTTCATTTGGAGCCACTGAAATCTCACCTTCCAGAGAATCCAAGCTGTTGGACTTGTCATTTGGTTCAAAATGTCTGCACAGCATGAACAAAATTTACTGTCCTCTGTGCAACCTGTTTTGGTGGCTCTAATAGAAAACACAGCAATCCCTCTTTTATGCTCTGCTAGGAAACAATCTGCCTGGTTTTTTTGTTTTCAGGAAGGGAAAAGTTTTTGATAGAATTTTTGCTAGCTTTATATAAACCAGAAAATCCTCAAAATCCAGCATGCAGCCAACAGTACTCACAGTGAATTTAAATCTTTGAACGTCTTTTCTGTAGTTTCTCCTTAGATTTAAAATCTTGTTTAAAGCAAAACTTCAGTCCTTTAAATTGCCAAGGCTAAAATGTGGCAGAGCAATTACATGACTCGTGGAGCACTGTGTTCAGTTGAAGTGTTAATGTCATCAGCACTAATTTGTTTTCATCTTTTCTTACCCTAAAATTCATTGCCTTTGAAATGTATCACTGGTTTACCATCTTGTGTCCCTTAATCTGCAAAACAATCTCATTCCTTAACAAAATTTTTCAAATGTGACATGTGTTTCAGAAACTTTAAGGTCCGTGCGTTTTAAAGGAGGAAATAGATTTCTTCTTATCCTCTTCGTTTTTTATTGTTTGGTTTTTTGAGGGTTTTTTTTTGTTACATTTTTCCTATAAACTCTGTCTCTTGCTGCTGCCAGCCAGAAAGGCCCCACTGGGAGACCCAAGGTCACTGGTAGCTGAAGACAGACACTGCACAAGTAGTTAGGATGAAAGAATATCCCACTGGGTTTTGGACTTACAGTTTCTTGGCTCTTGTGACTTGAAATAAATGTCTCCTCGCTGTCTGGAGCCACCAGCCACATTCTGTCCCTGCTGAAGCACACTGCAGCCGGACTTACACAGGTGAAGAGGATGAAAACCTTTATCATTTGTTTTATCTGTAATGATACACTGACTTCCCTCTGCTAGGGACAGGGTGAATATCTTTACCGGCTTCTACATAGGCTGGAATTTCTCACAAATATTTTAGGAAATTTCACCTCAGCGATTTGTTGTAGAGATTTAGGGATATGCAAAGTGTTATTCAGAATGTGGTTTACTTTTTAAAATACTTCAAGAAGGATTTGGCATCCTTCTGGGATTTCCCCACCTTGTAATTACAGAGGAGAGAGGCTGAAGTGAAGGCATCTTGTGCTTGGAGTCTTTAGACTGAAGTCTAGGTTACCTTTCAGGTTTTAGTTCTGATTTCCCTTGTGATCTTCCGCATGTTGATTAAACCTTTCAGTCCCTATCCTTTTAAAGGGATTAAAACACGTCTGTACTTTATTTGGATGTTACAGAAACTTCACTGATGAGTGGCTACTGTGCTAGCTTATAAAAATCAGAACAAAAATACAAACTTATCAGCAAAAAGAAACATCCTGAATGTTTGCCACATGGGACACTTGCAGCCATCTGGGAACAGACCACAAAACTTTACGTTTTCAGAATAATCTTCTGAACTGCCTCGTCAGCTCAGCCTCCTATGGCTAGAAAGAAATAAGCAAAAAACTCTTCACAAAAATCTTCACAAAAATAGAATACACCGTGCTTTTAGCTAAAAGCCATCTCTGACCTCCTACTCTGCCCATCTGTGAACCTAGCTTGGCTTATGCACTTTAAAGATACGGAAAAAGAAAGGAAGAGGGACTGCAGATAACCTGTTTAATTCTCTCACTTACAAAATGAAAATATCCTCTGCACCTTGCTTTAACCTTCTGTCTTTAACAGATGTTCAACAGGGAATACACTTGATTCAGTTTGACTTTAGCTATTATTAATGGTATCTTGGATAAAATCATTCGCCAAGCAACCAAAGAATAACTGGATTTTGGCTCTCCAAAGTAATAAAGTAGAAAGCTGTCACGGAGATCTGCTGCTGAAACAGGAATGGACAGAATGTCTGATGTTCCTCTGAGCTGACAGGGCTTGAGCAGGGGTACAATCCTGTGTGATGGATCCAGCTGGATAGGAGATATCACAAGCCACAGCCATCCAGTGCAATATCAATATGAAGCTTTTTCCATGGCATGAGGGGGCGGTGCTCAGAAGCCAGCTGTCAAAGCAGAAAACTGCAAAAGGTTTCTCAACACGAATACTTAATATTTAGGAATTAACAGTCTCACAAGAAATTAATTTCTGTTCACTCACTGGATGTGAAGGAAGGAATAAGCAAAAAAACCTCTCTCTGTCCTTTGGGTCCTGATGAAAAGTGTGCTTTCTAAACAAAAACCTCAAAACTCTATCTGCTTCAAACAGAAATGTCGGATTGTCTGAAACATCAAGGCAGCAGTCAAAATGAGATCCCTGGGAGAGACAATGCACGAGGTCAGAATGCTGCAGCCTCACAATTCCACAGTGGAAATAAACAGAGCATCAGGCTATGTACTACGCCAGGAAGGGCAGAATTAAGGGCTGTGTTAGTCCCTGGCCTTCAGAATCATCCACAATACACCTTAAGTTGCTTGCATATAAATGGGGAGAGGACAGAGGCACGTGCCTTGAGGGTCTGAATGAAAGGAGAAAAGGCAGGAATTAGCCTCTTACTCGATCACCAAGTGCATCTGCTTTTAAATGCAGGTGCTTTTACGTGCAGGGACTCCTCTGGCACTCCTCGTGCTGCATTTTTTCCCCACTGGTTTCCTAAAGATCTCACAGGAGTCCTGGATTTTGTAGTTTTTTGTTTTTCCTTTAAAAAACAAAGGACTGAAACAGTAAACTCAGCCTTTTGTGAATTTGTTACTGATTTTTAGTTACAGTGCTTCTCTCTCAGCAGTTGCTGTCCTTACCTTGCTACCCATCCACCTCACTAACTAGACAGAAACTGCAGATACACAGACCTTTGATCTTCCCTGTGTTCCAAGCAGCAGCAACACACTCTTCACTGTTTAGATCATTATAGGAAGATCACTGGGAAGAGCAGGAGATTAAAATAAACTATTGCAATGTAAACATTTTCATTACTGTTATAAACTCCACTCTGCCTGGAAGCTGGGAATGCCCCAGGAGAGATGCAGCCCCAGGAGAGCAGCAGCAAAAAGTAAACTGTCCCCTCTCTGGAGAGAGTCTGGAGAGTAACTCCTTCTGTCAAGCGTTTTCTTGACTGAAGAGCGTGGCTGTCGTGATAAATCACCTCAGTGAGACAGACAGCTGAGAGTCTGAGGAGGTGCTGTGAGCTCAGGGCACAGACTGGGAGGTCAGACTGGGCTGGAGATCCGGCCGTGCTCCTGCATCCTGCAGAGGACTGTCAGCATCCCTTTGGAGAGGGGCACGGCTGGGGGCTGCTGCACCTGGGCTTGTGCCATTTCCGTGCTGAGAAAGATCCCTCAGAGGGGGGTGTGGGACAGGAGGGCGGACTGCACACACCTTTGAGCGTGTGTCATCTAAATGTACCCACAAACAGGTACAACCATGTGAAACTCAGCTGCTGCTGCAAGAGTTCCTACTTGTCCACAGGGCAGTCCCTGGCAGGACACAACGTTTTCAGCTCTAGGATACGACACAGAGGTGCTGGTCTGTGCCCTGAGTACGTCACCCATTAAAGTTGATCCTCACAGTGAGAAGCCTGAGCTCTAGGAAAGATTTTTGTATAAACTATGGGTACACTGATGAGAGTTAAGTGGAACATGGGACCTTCTAAAGCCGAGTCACAGAAATGGCAGCTGATGACTCGTCTGAAGTGCCAACAGCACTAATGTTGGGTCCCTGGAAGTCTTAGTTCAAACACAGACATTGCATTCCATAAAATCCTAAAGCAGTAGAGGCTGGTAGACACCTCCAGCGACTTCATAGTGCAGCCCTCTCTGCTCAGAGCAGCATCATCTAAACCCCGTTGTTCAGGGCTGTGTCCAGTCCGAGTAACTCCAGGGATGGAGATTCCACAGCCTCTCTGGGCAGCCTGCTCCAGTGCTCAATAACAATTTAATCACAGCCTACAGAGTTCAGAACAACTACCCTCCTCACTTCATTTTCTGTCCTTACCTTTGATTTCATGTTCTGCCAGATCAATATAAACCTCATTTGGGCCCTTCGCATTCATCCTCTGTTCCTGGAAGTCAAGGAACTGTTTTCCTGTGATTTCCCTTTGTTTATAAGAGAACACCCTCTGGCAAACACTGGCTGGGCCAATACACAGAGGCAATGTGGTGTAACCTTCACCTTAAAACACAAATGTCTGAGGAATACGCTCTGAAATAAAGTTCTGGGAGCCTGTGGTGAATTAAGTCCAGTTAAAAATACACAAATACACATGCATGCAGATAAAACAGGATATATGGGGAATAGAAAGAACAAGATAAGAAAAATTCTCAATACTTAATCACACGTGTGTTAAACCTGACTTGCAAAAGTAGTCCCTAGAAGCCCAGTGGATTATTTTGATTTGTACAGTTACACATCAAAAAAAGTACTTCCAAGACTGCAGTCATAACGTTGCCATTATAAAGTCAGACCATCACCCCAAGTTATTTTATGCTTTGTTGTGGGGAAAGTTTTTCTTTCTTTCTTGCTAGCCACAATAGCCAAAAGTGTAAAGAATTGTTCTGTCCCTCTAAGCCAGCTTTTATTCCCATCTGGCTTTTATTGTTCCTTTCCAAGTTTGCTAAACTGTTGTAAATCTTTTGAAAAATGCATACAAATTCACTGCAGACAATTACATCTGACAAATCAAAAAAAACATCTTTGTCATCTCTGGACTCTGCTGTATCGCTCTGTATGTGTCTGTCCAAATTCTTCTAATGAGATTTTGGGGCTGTGGGTATTCTATGACCAGTGATTCAGTTCACTTCAATAGCCATCAGATGGCTGTGAGTATCCTCTGTTCTGTGCTGAACCTGGCTAAAATTCGAAATGATGAATAAGGGCTATAAATCCCTGCACTTTCCTTGAACATTATATTCATTAAAAAGAAAAAAAATCAGTTGAGCAATGATGTATGTTGCCAATGTACCCAATCTATCAGGCATTTGACTCTGCTCTCGACTGTAAAGATAGACTGAGATCAATTTTCTTCCTGTCAGCAGCTCAAGTAGATGATTCTCATGCCTTCAGTTCCATTCAGAGAACTCCACACTGGGTTTGTTAATTCTGATAAAATCTGCTCTAATTTTGTGAATTCTGATACGCTTAATCTTTGTGAAATATCCCTGAAGGATTGCAGAGAACCACAGTTTGAGCGAGATCAAAGCTCCGGCAGACATCCAAGTTCAGTTTGATTTGAAGTGACAAACTGTAGACCCTAAGACTTGATTGTGACTACAGCCCTTTGGGATGCTGCACGGGCTTCAGATACAAATCCTCTCCATGCTTTGATCACCCAGCAAACTGTTGCACGAAAATAAGTAAACTGCATCAGACAAAAGTGGTATTAGACTCACATTTTGCAAAATTATAAACAATAGTACTTTTCTGCCGGAGGCCATCACAGGAGGCTGCTTTCTAGTACCAGCTCTATGAGCACTCACCATGGGCACAAATATCACTTGTGAGTTGTACTGTAGCCCTTTGGTAAAGTCATGGACACTCCAAAATATGTCAGCAAGGAAAACCATGTGCAATTAATCCGTTTGCCCTCTCTGGAGGATTAACAGATCCCAAGCTACTGGAACTATGAGCACTGTCTCTGATTTAATTGAGCAATACTAGTATTTACTCCTGCTAAGGCTCCGACCTTGTGTAAACTGTTACAGGGCACAAATCAAACCCCGAAGAGCATGGATATGTTCTTCCAGGCAATCCGGATCATCTTAGGCTGCACAATTAAATAGGTCAACCTCAGCAGCTTGATAAAAGACTTCAAAAAGATTGTGTCATTATGGCTTTGATGTTTTGCAGACCTGAACTGCATTTGTAAGTGAAAGCACTGGAAGCATTAGCTGAAGAGTGCCTATAATAGCAAGTAGGAAAAACAGTAAGAGAGTCCATAATAATACCCCCTTGCCTTCAAATGGAAATGCTTTCTCATTTAGATAGGAAATTGCACTCATAAACCTTAGCTAAGTATGACCTTTTTCTTCTTAGTGTCTACCACTGTGGATAACTATTATATAGAAAAGGATTTTAGATCTGCAGCTCTTTAGAGTCAGAAGTGATGCTTATTATTGTATCCATTACTCATAAACTAGCACATAGATTTTGTGCTGTAAAAAAGCTAAGTCAGTGCTCTTTGGGTGGCAAAAATATATATTAGAAGAAAAAGAATCTTTTACATGCTGACATATAATGTAGTAATTCTACCATAATCACAGAAAACATGCAGATGCCTCATGGAACTAGTTTAAGTTAACTCTAAGTTAAGTGAAGATTTAAATATGAAATCTGGAGAAGGCCCTTTTACAAGGGCCTGGAGTGACAGGACCCAGGGAATGGCTTGACACTGCCAGAGGGCAGGGCTGGATGGGATATTGGGAAGGAATTGTTCCCTGGGAGAGTGGGCAGGCCCTGGCACAGGGTGCCCAGAGCAGCTGTGGCTGCCCCTGGATCCCTGGCAGTGCCCAAGGCCAGGCTGGACACTGGGGCTTGGAGCAGCCTGGGACAGTGGGAGGTGTCCCTGCCCATGGCAGGGGTGGAAACATGATTTTTAGGGTCCCTTCCAGCTCAAACCACTCTGTGAATCTATGATTCTGTGATTTAAGCATTTCTGTAAGGGGCCCTTGGTTCCTGCAATTTACCATTTCAGCAGACTATGCAAATAATTTACTGCCTCTCATTTCACTGTGGTTGGCAATTAAAGTGATATAGGACATTTTCACTGTGAAAATTATGTTATGGAAAGATGTATCTCTCGTACAGTCATGAGCAGTCACAAATCAGTCTTTGGTATTCCCTTTGTAAGTTAAAAAGATAATCATCCACCATCTTCCTCAAAATACATTTGAGACTTGATTTCTGGTTCCAAAATGAGACTGAATAAGAAACACAAAATCCTTTAGCCAATGCTCACAGAATCTTTGCAGCCCAGCACCATCCACCCCTTTCCAGGACAAGGCTACACTTTTAACACCCTGGGACCATTTGGAGCTGGATCGGGTCTCTCCCCCACTCCACCTTGTACCAGCTTTTCTTATCTGCATGCAGGACAAGTTGGCCTTAATTCAGTGATTTTAACAAAAGCAGACAGGAAAGCTTGGAATAGCCATCAGAAATGTGAAGACTCACTCTTGATTTTGTCTGTCTGTCCTGTTTCTGTGGCTTGTCAAGGTAAAATTGTTGCTTGAGATTGCCTTGAAATCCTTTTGCCCTTTGGTACTCTGACATGGCTGGGCAAAGGTAGGTTAAGTTCAATGACTGATAGATTCACCCTGGTAATTCATCCTGGATCGTTCCATTTGGGAGTAATCCTTTCCTGGAATCCAGCTCATCACACAGTAAAAACCAAACAACTTTTCTTGCTTAGCCCTAAACTAGATCCCAGTTCTTCAGTGCAATGGGCCCTGCAGGGCTGTTTCCACCCCAAAAGCAATATGAGCAACTGCAGGATTCTAAATTAGAAATGATTAGCCACCAGGGGAGGTTTATGATCCTACTGCAGTGGCACAAGCTTGCTTTGTAAGGCTCACAAGCTTGTTTATATAATTATAGATAACACCCTCTACCAGGACATGGCATTCTACCATGCAAGTGTGATATTTCTTTCCCAATTTTACAGTGTATTATATACATACATCTCCCAAGCTGCTGTCCTCTTATTATCGGCAATTTATAAAAATATAAAATAAAATAGCTGAGTTTTTAGCCTGTACATAACTTATAGAGAAATTTGGATCAATAGGGAAGTATAGAAAGCACTTGAATATTCAGATTATGAATTGCCTGTATTGGAAATGTGGTTAGCCAACTGCAAGGCTCCAGAGTTATCAATTTCAATACAGAACAGTTTATGCCCTTTTCCAAGCAGTTTTAGACAAATAATAAAACTGGCAGTAATCAGTCTTAAGTAGCATAAAACTTATTTTAAAGGCAATTACCCCCATCAGCATGGTGTCTCCAAAAATCACCTGTGACCTCCCTGAAACTTGGTTGTGGTTATAAAGATTCCTCCTACTGCAAAAAGATGCACTGATTTCCCTCTGTCCTTTGTGGGCTTGTTTACATCGGGAATATTTCCTGAATTTATAATGGTGCTCACTTACTCCCACCATATTGATGGCATCAATTTTTGCAAAATCAATAGCAAGTTATTTAAAATGTGTAGCTCTCATCCACTACTACCTAGTTCTTTATATAATTTTAATGGTGACTTAGAGCTTCCTTAATTGGACCTCATCTTCCAGCCCAACAGACAGGGATAAATCATGGGAATCACTGCACCAGACGAGCTCAACACCACTTATAAACGGCTGTGGTAGCTGCCACATGTTCCATCACTGACAAACTTCCAGGGGCTGACCCTTCCCAGATCCCATTACTCTGCCCAGTGACCATGTTTTACTGAGCAGTTTCGACATGGATGTGCTTCAGAGACTTTCACTTCCCCGGGTTCCAGTGTGGTGGGAGACAGGGACAGCAAGTGGAGCCGATTTGCACTGTGGAAGAACATATCCGGTACAAACAGGTCCGTGAGACACAAAATCATCATCAACACAAGGCTTTTTATAAAACAAATAAACATTCTGGAGCTCTTAATTCATTTGAAGTGCTTCATTAAGCACACAGAAGCAAAAAGCTCCTGTCTTGAGACCCAAAAGGCCCACCTGGAGAAAGATCTGTCTAGGACCTCTCCTGTATGATCCTTCCAAAGAACATAGAGAAGTTTTACAGTCAGAGAACAAGTCAGAATTTATAAAGATACAGCAAGAAGAAAAAGCAGAAATTCACATTCATCAGTAACTCTTCCTTCGTTATCTCTGTCTCTACAGGTGCATCCCTGCCTCCTGGTTTTCAAATTAACCAATGGCTTGGGAACTGTGTGAACTCCAACCCATCCCCTTTAACCTCTGTAAGTTTTTCTCTGTCTTTTTTGCGACCTGGGTGCCTGCTCTTTTCAGTCTCTCTGCTTGATCTAAAAGCTCACAAGTCCTTGTTGTGACCCTCCCTGTATCCTCCTGCCCTCCTCCCACTGGAATCTCTGGAATTCTCTCTGCCTTGGATATTCAGTTGCCAACAGCCTATAAAACATCTCCTTTTTCTTCCAGAGGGCCCATTTGACACAATCAGAGTAACTGAGGAACAGAACACAAAGGAAGAACAAATGAATAAAACATGTTCTGTCCAGCATATCCCCCAAATAAACAATCAGTTCAAATATGAGCCCTTGCTCAGAAAAACAACACCAAAATCCTCCTTGATTTAGAAGGGAATGTGAAACAGCAGCAATAACACCTCTGCAGACCTCAGAGAACTTCACAGCAGCAGATAGATGATATCTCCACTTTGTTCAGCCATGGACTAACGAAGTTTGCTGAGATACTGGTAAAATAAGAGCCCCTTGTATTATAAGTATACACAGGCTGAGTGTTCCCAAGGGAAAGCAGAAGGGATCTCCACAGAAAAGTCAGGATGGCTCAAGAGCAAGTCCTTAACCTGATGTGGTGCAGACACCAAGATACATCAAGTAATTTCAATTCACATGGCTGCAGAAGCCTGTACATAACATTTTGGTGCTATCTATAATATATTCAGTCCTTATTACTACACCACACTGCTTCTGGTTTTCCATGCTCATGATGAACTTAGTTAATTATGTTACAAATAGCATTGAGAAATATTCAGAATAGTATGTAAAAAATGCAGTAATTTGGGATTCTAGTCGTTAAGGAATCTCTGCCCTTAGTGATTGCTGTCATCATGGATGATCTAACAGCCATTTGAGCTCTGTATTTGCTGAGAATAATCATAACTCTTCAGGGAGAATTTATACAGAGTCTAGCGACTCTGGACCTTTTGACTCTGCCCAGAGGCAATTAGGCTCTTTCTAACGGCATCAGGAGAATCCCAGGAAGTTTTTTTTCCCTGTGTCTCTCTATGCCATCTCTCCCTGCATCTCCTTTTTCACTTAAGTATATGCTAAAGAGAGAAGATATAGTCGCATTATGACTGTGAAAGTAGAAATAATTCTCCTAAATGGAAGACCACCCATCTCTTCCAATAATGTGACAGGGGCAGAGGGGCATGGGTAGTCTGTGGCTGTCCTGGAAGCCAGGATTAGGCTACTTTTGCTCATCAGACATCTACAGGACTTTCTGAACGCAAACACACACACACTAAGCACAGAACAAATGCATTTGCTTCTCTTCCCTAATGTCACATCATTATCATAAAGAAATCCAACACGTTATTTTATATAAAGCCATAAACATGATTAACTGAAGCACTGATTCTCTTGCAGACCATGAGCAAGCTTTCAGCTTCACAACCAGTCCCACTGACACAGAGATCATGGAAGGGAATGAGGTTTCCATAGACTGAGGGTTTTATTCCTGTGTTACTTTGTGGTTATATCTGCCCCCAAATCAGGGCTCGGTTCATGCAGTACTAACCCAGGATGAAATCCTGCAGGATTTCAAAGTCATTTTGCTGGTGCTCAGACTGCAGGAGTGTCGGTCAGGGTAACTAAATATACCCTGACATGTTAAATGAAAGACTTCTGAATCTGTTACAAATGCATTTTCCCACCAGAGTAAGAAGGAAATGTCAGGAGCACTTTATTAGATGCCACACACTTAAGCAATTTTGGGGTTGGTTTCCAGATTCTCTGCATTTGCTGTGTTCAGGTGGGCAAGGATCTTCCCTGGAACTCTGCACTGCCACTGCTTCCCTCCCACTGCTGCTGCAATTTCTCTCTTCTCTCAGAGACAAAACTTTCCATCAAGACACAGATGTTTTATAACATCTCCTGTTTCTTATTGCAGAGCAGGAGCTGAAGTTCTGGAGCCATTCTAAGAACATAATAATGCTCACTTTATTCACTGGAATAGTGTGCTTTATACATACTTTAAAGGAAGTTCATTTTTAATACTATTTTATTTTGTTTGGTCACCTTTCGATTTCAAACAATTTTTTCCACCTTTTTTCATCATGTCTTCTATATATAAATGATCTGTAGAGTACAATTGAACATTACCATCATGAACTAGCATTATTTTAAAATCAATACTGGAAAATATAGCATCAAGCAGACACTTTTAAGTACTGAATCCTCTGGTATAATTAGCACAGCCCTGCATTAGCCCTGGGCAAGTAAAATGAGATAGATGACCCAGACAGAGGGGGATTTTTTTAAAGTGTGGACTGGAATATATTGATTAATGCCAGATTAGTCTTGCCTAGCACCTCTCCTGCCTCTTTGAGGAAAAAGTACAACAGAGAGAAAACTCTTTGGAAATAAGTGCAATACAATATAGATCAGGTATTAGAGAAAAAAGCCACAGATTTTTATTAAAGCCCTGCAGGATTATTGTGATGTTTTGGACACCTGAATAGCAATTACTTCAATCACTGCGTCATTGCCATGGCTCACGTATCCCATGGCTTCAGACACCACAGGGGACAAAACAGGAGGTGCAAGTCTCTTCAGCCTTGGATGTTCCTAGCATTAAGCAGTCTAGGAACAAGTGGAAAGATTGGGATAGATGATAGATATAGATGATAAAGATATAGATATAGATATAGATATAGATATAGATATAGATATGGATATAGATATAGATACATATAGATGATATAGATATAGATGATATAGACATAGGTATAGGTATATTCTGTCCTTATGTTCTGCCAGCTATATTCTTATTTGCTGGAAGATTTTAAAACTATTTTGCCCCATTGGAATTGTCATTAAAACTCACTAGGACAGAGCTCACTTGAGACACTCTTGAGTTTAACTGAGCCAGTTACAGGATAAACCAATTGCATAGTTAATGCAAGAATTAAACCATGAAAGTCTACTCTATCCAGTTTAAATGTCTCCTCTATTGTGATGTTAAACAGATTTATTTCTTTTTTTACCTGTGGTTTGACCTACGGACTCACAATTTGTTTTGTTTTGAGACATGTGCAGAGTGGTGTCTTTTTAAGGTGAACAGAGTTTAATGTGAGGAAATGACAAAGATATCTAAATATAAAGTCCTTCTGGTAGCTTGGCACTGACCCCAGTGAAACTTTTCGGATAAAGCGTGCTGGAAGTGACAAGTACATCAGCAGGACTTTTTGTTTACCTCCAGGGCAGCACGGTCATTCACAGCCTGAAGAAGTTCCTCTGATGATAACATTACAACTTTGTGTTGTATTTAATCCCTACATTAATAAGGCTCTGAAAAAATTCCTGAATAAAGACCTTGCTGGAGAAGACAGCCAATAACACATCTTTCAAAGGGTAGCCAGGAAGGAGAGTGGGCAGTGATGGTGAAGAGACAGTAATTGGTTTCCCCTGTACCTGTCAGAAAGCTGCTCAGTTGCTATATATTTAAAACCCTCTTCAGGTATAAACCAGATCACAGGGGACATCCACACCTGAATGTTATCCACAACTTGGTACAGAACAGAGAACACAAGTATTAATTTCACAGAGCTGGCAGGGAATGGAATTACCAAGGAAGTCCAATCCAATCTAGGTTATTAAATTAGCATACCTACAAACTTCAGGAAGGAAAAATGTATTTTACAAAGTGATACAGAGGCTGAGGAGGTGACTCCCTCTGTCCTTACCTGTCTCTCTTATCTCCATTTGCAGTACCATTAACAGAGAGGTTTTACCCTGCTTTCAGTGTTTAATATTTAGGGCCAGGAGTGCAACATTGCTGCAGCACGGCAGCACCAGTGCAGCACTGCAAAGCTGCCTTGCCAAGGGCTGAGCTCTTACAGGCACTGACAATCTCACTCACACTTGTGAACAGCCCAGAATTCATCTCCCTTTGGACTAAGGGAAGCTGGACCAAATATTATAATTTGGTTTTGATTCCTCTCTCAACAACAAACTGATAAAACCCACAAGGACTCACCAAGCCTAAGGAGTTACATTCCCTGTACTGTTTATTTTTTAGCATAATAATTTTACATTTATCTTTTCCTCTGGATCCCTGAGGAAATGAAATTAACATTTTTAACTGCCTGTTTTACCTTTGCCGTAATAAAAGAGAAGAGTTATGGCTAAGCTTTTGAGCGTCAAAATCAAATGCAGTATTGGTAAAGCAATTTCTGTGAAATTTGTAAACAATATATTGCCTGGAAGAGTCTGCTGTTGATAGTCATTTTGGACTGAGTCCTTTATAGCTGCTTATTCTAACGTGGCGTTTCTATCCTGTTAAAATGTCATATGGATAAAGGAGTAAATTTTGACAGCTGTGACAGGATTATCATTGCCAAGGAAATCCTGGTACTCATATGTTTCAGTACATCTATTTTGCTTTATCTTTGGCCTTGCCTGAACTAAAATTTACCTTCTGAGACAAAAAGAGAAATGTAACAAGAGAAAGAACCAAAATGTTCTTATTCTTTAGATGCTTGAAATTATAGCAATAAGAAACAACCTTTCAAGGTTGTTATTTAATGTGTTGTTCAGATCTTCAGGGAACACTGGCTCCTCTCTTCAGGGACATGGCCAGTATGGATTTTGTATGGGCACACTGAGCTACAGGAGGGGTTTGCTCATACGTATGTTAGAGGAGAAACACTGTGGAAGGTTTCTGTCTCAGTCTGTTCAGCCCTGTGCAAAACGGACATGGAAACCCCCAAATGGTTCTTGCAGCATCCTGAACTTTTGGGCCGTGGGAATTGCCATGCTGGGTCCATCCAGTTTCAATATCCTGTCTCTGATGAACACCGGTATCCAAACCCACAGAAACTGCAAGGAGACAGTGGGCAAATGTAACTCAGTGCACTGATTCTCCTCCTCTTCCAACAACACAAAACTGAAGTAGCAGGGAAGACAAAGGGTGGCAGTAAATTATTAGTGCTGCCATTCACATTCTGCCTCCCAGGGTTCACTCCTGAAGATTTCCTGATATAAAGAGCATGTAAGTTACAGCAGTTGAAATGCTGATTTATGGGGCTGAGATATCATCCCCAGAAACACAATCTCCCAGTAAGTATCAGTTCTAGTAGTACTGATGTAATTCCTCTGAGCAACTGGAAAAGGGGATATAGAGGCAGTAAAGTGGTAATAAATATTTGATTCAAGGTTACTAAATGCTTAGCTTTAGTCTTAATTCATGACAAGGCTGTGTTTAGAAATATGCAACATCTTAGGAATGTTCTTTCTTTCCCAGCTATTTCACTGAATGCAGCCATATATTTTTGGAACCAGCAAGATGACTGTGGATTTGTCATGACAACTTTCTGTGCTGTGTTTATACTGACACGACTAAATGGACTCTTCTTTCGACTCTCTGACTTCTAAAACTACCAATACAGGTATCAGCAAAGTCTCAATATTTTTGATTAATGTCCCAGGTTTTGTCTTCAGAACTTTACTAATTCACCTGTTCTTAAGCTGTTATAATTTATACAGGAACAGTGTGGGGTCCAGCTCAGTACCCACCATCAGGTCTCATCTTTGTACAGAATGGTAAAAAGACCTTCCTTTCCCAAACCAGTCACTGTGTGCCCATCCACTGGTGGCATTTGTTTATTCTGGCCAAAAGATACACGCAGCACCAACAATTTCATGAGATATGTACATCTCTAACAGAGTTATAATGGTAAAAAATAATCATTGACCACCGTGCTCTCTTTGGCCAGTCACATAAAACCCCACAGAGGATATTCTGCTGCCTTATGGCTCTTTGAAAATCTCTTGTAGGTGAGCCTTGTGTTTCAATGTATAATTTACAAGCACTGAAATGCTAATGTTAGCATCACTTTGCAGCACACTCCCTTGAGGGATGTGCTGTTTCATCAGGGATGCTTTTCCTGATGGTTTATTGAGCCACTTCATAGCCTGTTCTTGCCTTCACCCTTTCCCCCTTCCCCCTCTTTCCTACAGAAGATCAAAACAAACATGATGCTCACACCCTGCCATCTCACAAGCATGGCCTGAAGAGCAGCCAGCAGCAACAAAAAGGCCACCAGCACTTGGCCACTTGTGAAATACATGCTCTTCTCAAGCAGAAGTAGCATTTGCCCACTCTTTTGTTAGAACAGCCTCTTTGTTGCCTAGCTAAGGAAAATGTTACAGCTGGCAGTCATTTAAAAGAAAGAAAGAGAAAGGCCTTAAAGTAAGGGTAGCTACAGAAGTTCCTTTATACATGAGCTGAGTGAGGGTCAAAGCTACCAAGGTATTTAGGTACCCAAAGCCAGATGGTCTGTCAGACATTAAAAATACTTGAGTGCTTCTCTAAAACTCTCTAGCAATCCTAGTGTGCCAAATTCCTAAATGCATGAAAGAAATCTGGTCCCCAACAGGCAAACAGCCTCATGTGAGCCTGATTGTACATATAATGTAACAAAAGTTGCTGTATTGTGACATACATCATCAGTCTCCCTTTAATTGCACACACGAAGCCCTGCAACTGCTTCCAGCATCCATTTCACACTTGCAGGCTTCCCTTCACACTTGTGCTGCTGGTGGGGATGTCACGCTCAGTCAATTTGCATTTGTGAACGTGGGGTTTTGCATGGGCAAACAGGTGCACTCAACACCAATTATGTTTTGCAAGGGTGATGCCAAATGCTAACGGGTTTAGCTCTGAAAAAAACCCAGCCAACCTCATACACTTCCTTCTCTTTTCACCTGTCCTGTGCAGAAATGCAGAGTAAAAATACTTCTCCAGAATGAGCCAGCTCCCACAGGTATCAGTGGGCTTGGACCAACTCCATAGGATGGCAGCTCTGTTCAAGGCTGCTTTCCCTCTCTCTTCAATATTTGTTCCCTTTGATTTTTGACATTGTTTGCATCATGTAAAAATGATATTCACTGAATAGTAAAACTAGTATGTACTACACAAAAAGCCTCAGGCTGTTTGAAAGATTCTGTAGAATATTGACAATATTCTGCCAGTGGTCCTCTAGATGCTTGAGTAAAATACAAACACAGGTTAAAATCCTTGAGAAAGCCATTATTGTACATTTGGAGACAATTTGTTTCTTTGAAGATTTTATTACCCACACACCTCCACTTAATCCCGGTGTTTTTACAACAGCCAAGTTCATGATACTGCAGCTAAGGTTTTGTCAGCACTTTAATTATTAACTTGTTTTTACCATGACTACAAAACATCTTGCTTGTCTGAACTTGTTGCTGAGGGTTCAGCTCTTTTAGTGGCTCCTCAGGTGAACCCCGTGTCCGTCCTTTGTGAGCTCCCAGCTCTGCCAGGAACAAACTTAGCGCCTAAAGACCACTTTGAAACCCCTCCAAACCTTGTGTCGGAGACAACTCACCAACAATCAACAGTAAAATCTTTTAGAACGCTCATTACAGCCAAGAATAACCAGCCACTGGCCTCATTTCCATAGACACAAGAAAAATTCTTGCTTCGATATGAAACACAATATTTTCAGTGGCAACATCTGAAAAAGTTTTGCCCCTAATTTTTGTGCATTTTGTGTTTAGTTATACTTTGTTGTGTGTTTATAAAACATTATTTTAAGAATATATAGTTACTAGAAAGACTGGAGGGATTCAGAAGTTCTCCTAGTTGATCAGATTAGTTACTGTAAAGTTTTAAGTCAAGTGTAATTAATTAATAGCTGTTCTGAAGAAATACTAAGAGATTTACGGGTGAAGCTAGGGTTTGGCTGTTAGTCAAAATGCTCCCTGCACTGCAGCTTGAAGGGGTTTCTAAATCTCAGAAAGGATCCTTGACGTCTCACATGAGCAGCACCTCAGCACCCAGGGACTCTGAAGAGTGAGAGGAAGGGTGGGAGGAGCAAAAACTCTTCAAGAACCCTCTGTGAAGTGACCCTGCAGTGGCCCACTAGAGCCATGCTGAGACACCTTCCAGATAAACAAGTTATTTGCTATTTGCACCAAAGTGCCTGAGCTAGTGGGAACTAACTCCGTTTTAAATGTTTCATGTTGTTTCTGCTAGAATTATCAGTCATACATAGAGTTAGACAAAGGATTTTTACATCTCTTGAATTTTTGTTGAGTTTTGTGGCTGTCTCTTGCAGTGTGACAGTTGTTCGGACAGTTAATGGGGGGTCAGATTTACAAATGTGAATTNTGGCAGTGTGACCCAGTTTTTGTGTTGTTCGGACAGTTAATTCAGATTTACAAATGTGAACCGGCCCCAAAACACAGGGAAACTTCTCTCAGAACTGAAAAATGTCTGGATGAATGTGTTGCTCTTCAGATGGAACTGAGCAGATTTTCTACTTTTGTTTGTACCTTAATACCTCATTATGCAAAAAACCTCAGCACGTCAGTATCATCCAGCCCTCCTTTCCACGTGACAACTGTTTTGTTAGAAAACAGGGGAAAATATACTGCTGTGGCATTTTAACTTCTTTTTCTTGTCCTCTCTTGTTGGCTAATTATTTCTTTGAGGTTAAATTAGCTAATTATGCCTATATCAGAGCTCTTTGAGAAGAAGGAATCACTTTCTGCTGTTGATAATTAAATGAATTGAGCTTGATTTTTGGTTTGGGATACAGTTCTAGGCATTTTTCTTCCTTGTACACAGTATAAAGTAGTAAAAATAATTGCAAGTGATGTTTTGTTGATGACAGAATGGAGGCAGCTTTTCAACTGTGGTGTAGACGGTTCTGTAAATTGATTTAAATTAATAGAGGTAAGAGAGGAAGGAGAAAAGAAGGGGAATTGTACCCCTTCTACTCGCTTCTGAACAGCTTTAACAATCTTACAAGAGTTAGAGAATCCATCAAAATTTCACATGATGTTTAGGAGGAGAATATTGTGTGAATTCCTTTCACAACTGTCATGTGACTATAATGTAGATTTTTTTCTCCTTTAATTTCACTCCTCAAGTCCTGTGCATGTTTTTCCCTGTGATACCTGACAGTGGAACTCCAAGGAGCTGCAAGCTTTTATACAGAGGTCAGGCATGCTGCAGACAGCACCCGTTCTTCTTCTCACTCTAGAAAGAGTGCCCTCTTTGATCTGAGAGATATTGTCTGCCTGCATAAAAAAGTGTTTCAGTCTTCATGCTAGTTGTGCTCTGACAGTCTCCTGACCAGAGGATCTCACCTGTATCCAGCTGTACGAATTATATATAGCACAGAAAGGGAGAGGGGTCTACAGCAGGGCTTCAGCTTTAACCTCTAAATTCAGACGGAGCTGAGAGCTGCAACAAAACATGCAGCTTTCATTCTGAGTGCCTCTCTGAGCTGGGATCCAGCAGCCAAATCCCGAAAGCTTAATTAAACATGTGTGTGTAATTCCTCTCTCCTAGGCCACTTTAAAACACATCTTTATTTCAACCATCCTTGTTGGCATTGCTAATGCTGTGGACAGAGGAGGATGAATGTTAATGTGGACATAAACTCACCGTGCACTGGTCACATCTGGAGAATTCCCTGTCTGTCTGTGAGGATGGAATCAAAGTCTGCAGACACTGGTGGGAGTGTGGATACCAGTGGGCTGTGACCCACCCAGGTGAAATTCAGCCTTCGCTACAGTGGGAAAACAAACCTGGAGCACAACAGGAATAGGTCTTCAGTGAGAGGTTTGGGGAAATAAGAGCTCTGGAGGGAGAAGCAGAGACTTAGGATAATCTTTTTGGCTGGTGTCAGTAAGGAATAAATATTGGCTGGGATGGAAGGCTCTGGCCTGGCTCTGTGGGTAACCCAGGCACAGCTTTGCTCGCTGCTGGCCAGCCACACCTGGACACTCCCCACATCTGAAACAGCCCAGTGTAGAGACCCTGATTCACAGGCTTTGTCTTTTTAATATTTATGTCCTCCTGCAAGAGTTAAATAAATATTTCCAAGCATAGTTTGGCTTGTTTAAGCAATTCAATCTCTCCTCACTTGAACCCCAAATCTGAATATGCAGAATCACATACCTGACATTTATGGTTGGTATTACCTGACTGGGAGGATCACAAGTGGAACTCTCCGGCAATAAACCTCTGGCACTTTGGGAACCCAACTTTTGTACGAACTGGCTTTCTTTCTTTCCTCCAACTGTCAAAAAAACCGAGAGCAAAGAAATTTTTCACTCTCATGCTGCCAAGGAATCATTAATATCCAGCTTGAATCTTCCAGGTGCTATAACAATGCGACGTGTCCGTGAATTGACAAGGATCACTTCAGTCCAGGCTGGGTTTTGGTATCAGGGTTTGCCTGTCTCGAGCTGTTGTACAATTAGATCCATACTGTGTATTTTTAGCCTGGTGGGAATATGTTCCTTTTTGACTTCTAAAATCAGTAAGAGTCTCTTTAACATCTGACACCAACTTTAAAGCAATTAATGCTTCATTTGCAGTTTCTTCTCCTGCATTTACATTTATCAGCTGTAGAACTACAGAGAAATGTGCTTCTCTAGATTACAGCTCTGTCAGCCAGGACAGTTTCCAACAACAGAAAAAGACTGTGACCCTTTCACTGGGGTGTGCTGTCATGTTGGTGTTTGCTTCTCTTCAGGAAACAACACATGTGGAATATATAAATGTTTATATTGGCAAAGGGTATTAGGAAAATAAATATTTAAAAAAATATGAACTGCAAAAGAGTGGTTTTTATGGGAGGGTTCTTCAAAACCCTAATAGCAAAAGCTTATGGAATATAATGGAAAATAAATATTTCTTTTGTATGCTCAAATCTAGGTTTGCTTTTAGACTCTTTATATAGTTACATTTCCACTTTATTAAAAAAAATCAAACTTATTTGCATGACAAAGATATTTTCCTTCTGCTAAATTATTCTAATGGGTCTTGGTAGAGATAAAAGTAAACTGTTAAAATATTCTGCATGGCTAAGTCTGCTATCTGCAGGTAATATTCATTCACTAAGATAACATTTTTAGGGTTTGGAACCTAGTTTCTTGAGGGTAAAAATAAGCCTTTATCTGTCCTTCAGGATTATTAACAGTAAGTGATTTCCACATTAACATCAATAGCAATAATGAAGATGTCCTTTTCAATTCATCCCGGGGAACTTTGAGTGAGAACTGTTATTTGGCTAGGCTTCACTCTTTAATAGAGTCCAAAGATAATTGGGTATTGAAAATTCCATCTAAATCAACCAAATAAATCTTTCGGTTACCAAATTAATAATTTCATTGATGCCATCAGCCTTCAATTTTCACTCCATTAAATTCCTAAATTCATCTGAGAATGGCACAGCAAACAAATTAAAATGAGTTTCTTATAAAAATGAGAATGATAAGATTATGCCTTCTAAAAAAAGCAATTTAACTCCAATAAATTATTTTTAAATTATTAAATGAGGCATTGCATTAACTATAAAAGAGGAGCATAAAAGGGCACCAGCCTATGGAAAATAAGACATCTATAGACCTCTATAACCTTGGACAATTATATCTGTAATAATTGGCTCATAAAACTTTATGGCAACTTGTACAATATTCCTTTTTCCTTAAGATAGCATTGTGATCAGCAGGACGATTAGGCAGAGAGGAACAGAGCCTTTTTTTTTTTCCTCAGGAGCACATGGCTAAATGTTTTCAAATAGCCTCTTGTTGCTTTGCTAAACACAGAGCCCTAGAGCAGAGTGTTACCTGCTCGGGGTGCAATACTAAATCACATTTAAACTACACCATGCTGCAGCAAGGCAGCTTAGTGTCAAGGAGGAATTCAGGATGCAAGACAAGCAAATTCCATGACTGTTTTCTTTAGAGTATGTGCTCAGTACGTTGAAGGTTTGAACCTTTAAATGTCAGGTTCGATACGTTGTCTTCCTTTTCAGTTCTTCTTCCATCAGCTTCATAGAAGGCCAAAATTCTGAGGAATGAGCGAAAACAAAACAGCAAGAGACTACAGTAACATCTTGATAGCAAAGCAGTGTGAATAGCAGATGTATTTTATATTTATCCCGAAAGAAGGAAAAAACACTGCCTCCTGCTCGTGGGGGAATACCGTCAGTACTGTACAAAACCTAAAACACACGGAGCTGAAGAAGGGCTCACACAGGTCCTGGGCCTGGGAGTTTGTCGGGTAAAACTAAGGTCTGTTAAATGACAAGCTCAGTCCTGTGGCTGCCTTGGCACAGACAACTCCTCCTCCTCCCCAGTCAGGCCCAGCTCAGTCCCATGCCTTGCTTTCCCTGCAGGAATGGGAGCCATGCACCACAGGCAGGTAAACATTTCACACTCTACTCGAAAACCTGATGCAGTCAAAGGCAGGCAAGCTTTCCACTGATTCCAGTGAAGTACCATGGCTTAGAGAGGGGAATTGTGAGGAAGCCAGATCGACTCCTTGTTTTCAGGAGAAAACAGGCACATCGAGCCACTATAAACCACAACTCCTAATGAAAGCCTTGTGGGCACACATTAAACCCTTCCCAAGGATCCTCTGCTTGCTTCCTCTCACTACAATGAACCGGCCTACCCTCAATCCAGAGATGAACTCCTGCTGATTCCAGTAATTCTTGCTTCTATAAGCTAAATCCTTTTGTGGTTTTCCTTCATTCTCCATTCTACACATTCCAGCTAAATTTAAAATGAAACAGGTACCAAACCAGGCAACATTAAAGAACCAGAGGCATGAACTCTATCCAACAATGTGAGTTCTGTTTGAATTAATGCACTACAGGGTTTAGATATCCCCGATTTCTTCACCTTTGATTTCCCAGTGATGTCCAGAATAAATAATTACCTTATTAAAGGACTTCTGAAGCCAATAGAGCAAGGTAAAAAACACTGAAGTCACCAATTCAGCCTTTGATTCTGTCTGACAGAAAATTAAAAATGAATGAGAAAAAAATTAATAATAAATGTATTCATGGCCTTATTGGGATTCATGACTCTCTTGCCAACATTAAATAAGTTCAACCAATTGTTCCCCTTAAAGTGAAAAAGCATCAGAATGCCAACTGTTCAAGCACTATCAGTATTTTCCTTTGGTATAGTAAATTTATAAAAATCCCCAAATAACATAACACTGCCTCAATTACAAAATTCTTAAAGCTAAGACCCATCACATCTGCCAAAGGACAGGGGGCATTTTACTATGTCCAAAGCTGTACAAGTAATTAATAAACCCTTCTCAAACCCCAGCTCAAACACATGGGGTTTGACAAAGTTATAAAACTGTGTCAGAACAAAACAAAGTCTGGTAATGGAAGATATCAGGAAACAACTAAAGCAAACTCGTATTGGGATGCTGCCTTCATAAGCAGTTACAACAATGCAGATTTACAGTGCAGTGTGGGGATCCTTGGGAGCCATAGGAACATGGGATAGAAGGGCTCCAAGGAGGCTTGCAGACCAGCTTCAGGGGGGTCAGCTGAGATCTCATCAGTTTGCTCTGGCTTTAATTCACTCAGGTCCTGAAAACTCCCAAGGGTGAAGACAAGGCCTTGTGTCATGACCTTTAATTGTCAGCCAGGTGAAAAGACACCTCTGTGTGTCAGTTCTGAGGTCCTGGTTCCATTTCTGTGCACTCTCCATGCCACCGTGAGCCCCTGTGAACAGCCTGGTCTCATCACAACTAATCATCAGAAGGATCTGAAATTCCTCAGAGCCCAGCATCCTCCTACTGGCTGTGACCAGCATCAGATCCTCACACAAGGGTCAGTACAACTATGGCAGATACCCTTCAGCTTGTCCCATCCTGCAGGCAGCTGAAGCCATTCAGTTCTACTGGCCGTGGTTTTTTCACCCCTTCTCTGGTCAGTCTCACCACAATTACGTACAATGATCCCCAAACAATGAAAGTCTGATAGTGAAAAAAGTATCCCTTAAATTGCCAAAATCTGAGAGGAGAAAGCTTTACCACTTTCAATGCAGATCTGGGAAAATGAAGCAAAATGAGACTGAGGAACCTGTAAAGGAGAGCAGACAATGAAAGGTCAGTGGCACTGGGTACAGTTGTGAATGGTGTCAGTGTGACTTTCATCAGAAAAGCACAAACTCCATTTAGCTCAGGGGCTGAAGTAAGAGCTTGTTCAGTAAAAGTCACCCTACTGTGGGTCAGTGCAGTGTGAGAGACAGCACTAGAGCAGTCCTTGCGCTGCATGGGTGCACAAGATGTTCTCAGCAGAGCGGTGTGGGATGTCGTGTCTGCACTGCTTCACGTTGCCCAGCTCTGCAGAGAGGCAGCAGGATCCCATGCACCAACCAGCTCTCCTGCAGCTGAGTTTTCCAGAGCTTTTTGTCCTGGTTTCTGCTGGAAGAGAGTTAATTTTCTTCCTAGTGCTGTGTTTTGGATTCAGTACGAGGATAATGCGGATGACACATGAATGTTTTAGTTGTTGTTCACCCTAAACCAAGGACGTCTCAGTTTGCCACTGTCAGCCAGTGAGGAGGGGCACAAGATCCAGGAGAGGCACAGCCAGGACAGCCGGCCCAAACTGGCCACAGGGATGTTCCAGACCACAGAACATCATGCACAGTATATAAACGGGGGGAGATTGGTGGGAGGGGCTGGTCACTGCTGAGGGATGGGCTGGGCATTGGTCAGTGGGTGGTGAGCAATTCCATCGTGCATCACCTGTTTTTAATTGGGTTTTACTCCTCTCTCTCTTTTGCCTTTTGGCATGGTTATCATCATCGTATTTTACTTTATGCCATTTATTAAATTGTTATCTGAACCCGTGGGTTTTACCTCCCCCTGATGCTCCCCATGACACCAGGACTGTGTGTGAGTGTGAGGGGCTCTGGGGTGCTGGGCCGTGGGGTGGGGTTAAACCATGACAGAATTCCCAGCTTCAATCCATCTCTGCACAGGGCACAGGAGAGATTATCCAGCAGTTCTTCCCACAGTACTCAAGAGCAAAGCAATTTTGCTGCCTTAAGGATGGGATGACATGCTACATACCGGAATGATACAGATTTATGGGGCTGAAATCAGTAAATTTAAATTAGGATCAGTAACTGACAGGCAGGAATGTCTAATATAACCAGTCTTTTAATGTCATGCATGTTCCCATGTTTTAATTCATAAATGACATTATCTACTATTATGCTTTCAATGCACTTGTTTGGTTAGGGTTGACATTTTACATCACTGTATTTACTGATTGGATCTAGAGTCAAAGGGAAAGGAATATAAATTAGTTTTTCTAATTACTGCAAGACTATATCCACTGCCAGTCTATTTCCAAAGTAATTTCTGTGGCTCATTCCCTGGAAACTGACCTGCAAAAGACAAGACTGAAACAACTCAAAATCTTTGATTGGGGGGAAAAAAGAAAAAAGGCAAAAAAATCCTGGCAAAGTCTGCATCTGCACAGCTGGTGAGAAAACTGATTGTCCAGACTCCAGCACCAAAGCCTCAACTCCACATCACAGGGTACCCAGATCAAGTGTTCTATTAATTTACAAGAGCCTGTTATGGCCCCGCTCATTCAGGAAAATCAAGGAATATCTGCCCTGGTGTCAAAGTAAATTATAGTGCCAGAAATAAATGCAATGCTAAATTAGCAGCAAGGAAATAAGGTAAAAAATGTATCTCTTTTAAAAAAACAAATGCTTTCTGCAGCTCAGAGTAACAATAAAGAAATGTTTGTATACAAAAAAATAAAGGAAATAATCTTTGCTGAGAGAAGTAGATTCCTTATCTTTACGTAAGGGGGTTTTCTGTCTTTTTATTTTGAAGATTGATTTAGTATTTGGCTGTTGGTCAAATTGATTAACAAGATAATTCCAATAACTTCAGTGGCTTATTCACAGGGATAAATTTAAAGCTCATGTAAATATATCTGTAGATTTCAATCAGTTTTGGATCAGAATTTCTATGTAAATTTGCAAAGTGATACAGAATGTGTCTCATTGGGGCACATTAGCTTAAATATTCTTGTCAAAACCATACTCCATCTCCAATCCATAAAATTAAATAGGAGCTCATAAACTTATAAATATGTTTATTAGTCTTTCAGAGACAGGCACAGACTAGTAAACATTTCAAAGTCTGCATCCCTCTAGCCCCAAGGGTGCCTTCTTTAAAGAAGTCATTGATTTTTGTCATCAAAAAACAAGTATTCAAGTAACAGTCTCAAACAGAAGCTGATGGTAAAGTACCCAAGATTCCCAAAGGTGCCATCTGTGAAAGGATCATTGATTTTGACCTTTTGGGTGGATTTGTCTTTTTTCCTAGTGTTTTATTATGTGCATCAATAACAGGGAAGGCAAAGAGGACAAAATGAGAGAGAGAAAATATAACTTTTTAGAGATGTGTGCTTGGACTTCTGCCAAGAAAATATTTTTGTATTCAAGTATTCCACTGTTACCAGCTCCTAATCAAGAACAAAAACAAAACAAAATCTAAACCCAAAATGCTCCTGAAAAATGTGATTGTTTAGACCAATAGCTGGCTAAAAAAATATTCTAATTATTTGTTTTTGTCAAATTCCTTAGGACTTAGCATCGCTCATGTGTGGCTTTAGTAAACATATCCATATCCATTACCCTTTCCCCATATGAAAGTACAGATCTTGATTTAGGAGGGGGAAGCTGGGATCAGATCCAATTGTCAGCTATTATTAAAAAGAATCTCTAGAAGCAGCAGTAAAATCAGCCCACAGCCCCACAGTAAGGGGACACTGAATTTGCCCTATGCATATTGTGTAAATATTTATTTTTATGTTAATCCCAATTAGTGTGAATTTAAAATATAGACTTGCCTGGCTCCCCTACATCTCGAACAGGGTTAGGAAAAGCTGATATTCTGCCTGTGCACCAATGGAAATACTGTGTGGTGTCTAGGCTGCAGGAAGAAGGGCAGCAATGTTAAGAAAATAAATCTGCTTATTCTCCAGCACTCCAGATGAACAAAGCAAAGGAGGCACATCATTTCAGTGAACGTGGGCACAGACCAGAATATTTGGAGGGTATTTCATATGTAAGATGTTGAAAATAGCAGGTCACATCCAGCAGAGCTGCTTATTTCAACTCGATTGGTAAAATTCTGCACAGAGTGTGACAGGACTGCCTTTATCTTCCCCCAGCAACGCAGCCAGAGAGACAGCGGAGGAAGAAGCAGAGAAAAGTCCTTTTACTGGTGCCAGACAGGGTTTGGCAGGGGCCCAGAGCAGCAGGTAAAGCCATGGCCTCCAGCCCTGGTCGATAATAACAGGGAGCACCTTCAGATGCCAAGCCCTCCCTCTGCATCAGCAGCCTGAGCCCAGTCAAAACACTTTAGGCTGCATTTCTGCTGCCACCTGCACACCACATATTGCCTGTTTTAATGAGCTTCTCACAGAAAGGCCGTGTAGCCTTCATTTCCAAGCTTAATCTCAGCCATGTCGATACTCTGCCACAGCTATTCACATGTATCCACAGCCATACTGAGCAGAGGTGAAGAGGGAGCGCACCCTCCAAACGTGGAGTCGTGAAAATAAAGTGCATGTGATTTGCCCCATTAAAGGAGTTGCATCTGTTCCTCGCTCTCCCAGCATATGCTGCATGTGAGAAATGAGAAGTGTGAGCTGCAGCCACAGAGCTCTGTGCTCCAGCTGTGAAGGTTTATACTTGTATCCCTTTTCAGCTCCTACAATGGATTTAACTAAGGGCAATTTTGCACATTAGCAGGAATTCTTCGAAACAAAACAATCCTTTCAGCGAAAATGAAGAGGCTTTGAAAATGATTGCAAAGTGGATTAGGATCACTTATGGTAGATAGCTGTTGACAAGATATTGCTTGTGATTACCATGAGCATACATTGATAGGTGCCAGAAAGGAAGCTCATCACTGAAATGGTAGAGACATTTCAACATATGTTCTAAGAAAACATTTAATGTCAAAGAATTTCTGTCGTTTCAACAAGAAACTTTCCCTTGGCCACCTACCAGAGGATGTTAAAAAAAAACCCCAGTGCCGAGCTGGGAGTCAGTCACCCACAGGATTCTATTCCACCTTGGGAAAGAAGCAATTGTAGCCTCATGCTCAGTGTTTGCACACAGCCCCTTCCCTGTGCAACAGATATTCAGTCATAAAACAGTGGTGGTGAATATGCTGAATATTAAACATCTATTGCTTTTACTGTTTCATTTTTTGTAAATGGGTTTTATATTACAAGGTTCTCACCCTCCCCTGTGAATATTTAGCTAATGCTCACGGGATCTGCAACAAAGGCTGAAAAAAGTTTAATGCAACATTTGTTCCCACATCATTTACAAATTTTGAAAATTGTTCCTCTAGGAAGACAATTGCTCTACTGTCCTTTCTCACTGCTGTCTGCCCTCCAGTGTGAATGAACACAAAAAATCAACTGTTTCACAAGTCTCTTAGTCCCTGTATATATTCAATTGAATGTGTACTCTATATAATCAGGTGAGCAGAAAAAAAGAACCTGCTTGGGTTTATCTCTTTCTACTTCTGCAGGAAAGTGTCCCTGCCACCATTGCACAGACAAAGAAATATAATAAAGCATCTTTTGGGGATGGGCTTGGTTTCATATTGGCATCTTCAATTCCTTTATCTCATTTATTTTTAGCACTAGATGATCTGTCTTTGTCAGATAATTCCCACAGCTGCCTTCCAGTGAAGAAGTCAACAGCAGGAAGTCAGGATGTGGAAAAGGATGAAAACAGTCTCAGAGGAGAAGTCTTTATGCAATCCACTGTCCCTCAACACCCTTTTGCAGTCCCACTCCAACTCCAGTGCTCGGCTTTGGCTCTCTCCAAGCCATAGGAATAGGCTAAGCCCAGGACTCTCAGAAATCACCCAGATGAGAAAGTTCCCAGGAAGGAATTATTCTTGCAGCATAACCCATCCTTTGTGGTAGCTCAGGCTCTCGGGTTAAGTTATCCAGTTGCACTTTACTCTCTTTGACTTTGGGTCTCTATTTCTCTTCCTGCCCTCCTCCAGGTTCCTTCCCATTGCAGTTCCATCAGTCTGGCAGGTCTGTGAGCCAGGCTCTGCCACTCCCTGTGCTCACTCTCTCACATAAGCACTCTTACCGCTCTTATCTTCATTTCTCTCTCTAGCTATTTGACCCTCACTCTTTTTCTTCATGCATTTTTTGGTTTTTTCCCTTTTGTTCCTCACAGAGCCATAGCTGTTTAAAGGGATGATGAGGGCAGGCCAGCAGGTTTTGCTGTCCCTCAGCTGTGGAGCACTAACTGAACTTCAATCAGTGCTGCTGAACGGGCCGAAGGACACAAAGAGATGAGCCAGGCCTGGACAATAAAAGAATTCTGGGGCTTTGTAGAGAGCAACATCCTATACATTGTCCTTACACACTTCTGTTGTACACTAGCACAGCCTGCCAGGCTCTGATAACAAAACAACTGCTCCCAGATTGTGCCAGAGCCCAAAACACAGCGGTGCTTCCGGAAAGGAACAACATGGAACCACTTAGATCAGTGGCAGAGCCCGGGCCCAAGACAGAATTAGCAGTAACGCAGAGTGCTCAAACAGCTCTCCACAGCCTCGGGCTCACAACCCGTCATTAATTTGCACAAGCCCGAGCCACAGCGCCAGCAAAGGTGAGCCAGCGGGGTTTGTTTCATCCTGGCACGGCCGCTCCTCCTTTCGGGATGCTGTTACTGTGCCTGCCCACGGGTGGTCAGAGCTAGGGGACACTGCCCAATTAGCGGAGCGCCCGGCCGGCAGAGCATCCCGCTGGTGTCCGTGCCCCGCGCTGGCCCTCGCGTGCGGGGCCCTGGCAGCAGCGCCAGGGGAGCTCCCTCGGGTGCCCAGCGGGTGCTAAGTGCAAGCTAAACCCGGCTCGGCTGGAAGCCACTCTTGCAGTCTTAGAGGACTGCCTTGCGTACCCAGCATGGTTTGCAGAGCATTTAACTAGGCACGCAGAAGGAATAATGCTTCTTTTATCTATTTCAGCCGATCATTAATAATAAAATTGGTTTGTCTCCCTTTTAGGACGTGTCCAATAATATTGCAAATTCCGAGTAAACTATAACTGGAGTAACTAACTAAATTCAACTTCCTGATGATGATAATAATAATAACAGTACGGGAATGATATGCAGAAAGTGAATTCAACACAGAATTTGGTCTGATGAAAGACTGATAACACAGTGGTGGTGTTAATAACAAGCTTATTTGTGAAGGGTGTGTGTTTTGAGATCTCAGGGGACAGCCTGTTATCTCCCTTATTGGTACCCCAGAGATTCAATAACAGACTTGCTATCAATACATGTTTACAATGGCCTACATTTCAGAATTATACACAAAGGTGTTCCACAGTGGACAAAAATATCACATATAACACCACACTTTGGTTTGGACTTATCATTAGTTAGCAAAGAAGTCAGAAAGCAGTGCACTTGTTAAATACTTATCCATGTATATCTCCATATATATACTTATAAATATATTTTTAAATATATATATAATTTATTTATAAATATATTTATAATATATTTATTAATATATATAATATATTATTATATATAATTTATTATATATATAATTTAGCACTGCATATATATATCTATCTATATATAGCTAGATATACAACTGCATATATATATCTATCTATCTATATATAGATAGAGATATATATATGCAGTGCTAAATTTCATTGACTCTCATGGACAGGCAATTTAATGTTGCTTTTTTTCCATCTCAAGGAAAGCAAGACAGAGGTGGAAATACTCTCTAAATAAGCTCTTGGACAGTTGACAGGTTGTTTAATAAAAGGGAATAGTGATTGCAACAACGCTTGAAAATACCCTCTTGGGGATTGTTTTATGTTTCAGTAGTGACCAGGGACATCCTGTGTGTGGGTGGAGACCCTGCCCTTTCCAGAATAACCGGAGTGTGAGGCAGGAAACTGGGAGTGCAGTCAGCTCCAGCAGCAGCACTCCTGTTGGCACGGTCCTGGAAAAATCAATAGGATGCACAATGCCTGTGTCTCTTTAGGAAGTCAAGGGGTGCCATCACATATATGTACTGTTCCGCTTGCTGCACTTGGAACACAAAAAACCCCACTTCAATCTTATTTCCCTGAAGTTTAAACTAATAATGCGTTTTGACTCTTGGTCGGGAGAGGATGAAAACAAGCGTGTACACACTCCATGGATAATGAAATACTCTCAGACACTCTGGTGGGTCACATTATTGATGTCATAGATTAAGCATTCATTCTCTCAAAATTTTTCCAGTTGGTACACTTATAATGGCCACGAGACAATAATATCTTGTTGAATATGCACCTGTAGAGAGTTTAAAATTAAAGAGTCAAGCCTTTTTTCTTCCTTCCAGGCACAGCCTGAACTTCACTGCCTCGTCTTAGCTCTTTCCTAATGAAAAAGCTCCGTCTCCTGTCATTTTAAAAGACGACAATAGAAATGGGAGGCTGGAAAACAAAGGCAGACAAAATGCATTAGCAAGAATGCCTGCAAAACAGTTGTTAAAATGAAAAGCTTTTTCCATAATTGAAGAGTCCTGGCTGGTATTTCCATGCGAGGAAATAAAAGAGAGGGCAAGTGCAGAGACAAAGGAAGAAGATCTTCATTAGGAGTATTGTCTAGCACATGGTTCCTCTAAACAAGAACTTTCTAAAGGATTGACATTTCCATTAAAAGGGCAGGCAGTTTGCTATGAAATGACATTCAGTTTTAGAGGCTCAGCTAAGAAGCAATTTAGAGCATGAACAGCAGTTTCCAATGCCACCTTTTCAGTGCTTGGCTGACCCTTTATGTGATGCCACCACGTCCACATGAACAATAAAGAAATGCCATTAACACCAATAAAACCCCTGAGGAGCATCAGGGTTTGTTATTTAGCCCCCCCTCCCCTTTTGCTGTTTAGGAAGTCGAGATGGGTGTGGATGGCGTTTAGCCCCACATTAGGCTTCCATGCACTGACAAAGAGGGTTCTGATGACAGGACTCTGGCCCACTGTGCAGTAAAAAATAGTACTGCGAGCAGTAGATAGGATAAAGGAAAACATCCTTCATCTCCCTCTTGCCCTCTAGGAAAAATGCACAGGCATGGACTGTAAAGGTACCCAGTCCTTCCAACTTTGTGTTTCCCCGTTCCCACCCCATGTCCACACTCAATGCCACTCTGAATCTGTTAACACCACTGAGAGTTTTTTAAGGGTTTTCATCATACTTAAAAGGCAGGACAGGGGAGCTCTAAATTAGCTCCCCAATCAACTTTTTAAGTAAGACTTAATAAGCCTACTGACTTTTCAGGAGTCATTTAGTGCCACTTCCCTTCCCTGTCTTGCTGTGACACTCAGCAGCACTTGTAAAGTGACTGCTTGCTTAAATGCTGAACTGGAAGCTGATTTAGGTCTCTTCTCCTTCCCACTCTAGCAATTCACACTCACAAGGCAAGTGACAGTGGGAAAAAAAACCCAACCCAAAAAGAAATAAAATGAAGAATTAGCTGAAGAGGGAGGAAAAACCCATTTTTCTAAATTTAGGAAAAACCCCAACTGCACATAGCTCCTCTTTGTCTCACCTAACCTTTGAAACAATGGGATTTCTCAATATTGTTAAGGTAATAGTAATATAGAGCTATCATCTTCCTTTTATATTTACTTTATCTTAAGCCTAATGGGAAAATGACTGGAGTTCTACAATCCTTTATAAGTTTCTTGAATTATCTTGTGAGCAGCTTGCTGCAGTTCTTTTTATTAACCTCCAGACCTTACTATTTAACCACAAATAGATTTAGGTCATGCATATTGAATTGTTTTGATAACAGTCTAGTGTTTAATAATAAACGCTTCTCCAGAAAATTAAACAGTTCCAAGGCTGTGCTCTACAAATGTGGTTTTGGAAAGAGCACCATATGACAACTCAGATGGGCAAAGAAACCACAGGACATTAGCAATGCTGTGTGCAGACTCTTTCTGAGTTGAATAATTACTTGGGGATGATTATGACAGAGATAACAGAAAATAAAGAAATAGTAAAGTATCAAACAGCCAATGCCAAGCAGCTGGCTATTAAAAGGCTACCACCAAGTAAAATACATACTTGAATTACAAGTAGTTTAGGACTCTGAGAGTCACCCTTTTCTATCTCTACTAAGCCTTTCTCACAACTTTGATCATCTGATGTCCTTTATGGAACTTTATTGTGTAAAGACTATGTAATATTTATTGTTTACAAATCAGCCCATCTCAGATTGGTTTTTTCTTCCTTTCTATTTACCACAACATCTTTTTTTTTTAAATTTATGTATCTATCCACTGAAATATTTATGCAAGTTGGGTCCAGAGGGAAGCAATCTTGTTTTTGCAGATTGTAGATGGTGCTTTGAGACAACTCCTCAGAGTAAGTAAACACAGAATAAGAGAATTGGTTTTGTGCGTGCTTTCCTCGGGCACACGCTCCCCGCTCACTGGAATATTTGGAATTTGCTATTACAGAAGGGCTCTGAAGCAGCGCTGCTGAAACAAACAGGAGCGAAACATTTGAAACGTGCTGGAGATCTTTCCAGATATTTCTGGTTTTGTTCTTTATCAAAGTTGATAGAAGCATGATTTTTCTCAAATGTAATAAATGGATAAGGTTATCTGCTGCATTGATCTGAAAGTCAACCACTTCCTTTGATATGCTGTTCACAGTACTTGATTAAAAATGAGCTGTGTTTGAATGTAAGAAAGAAAAAGGACTTGCAAAGATTAAAGCCTAAAGAAGGGTTCCTGCACAGTAAACACAGGCAGAAACCCAAGTATGCTCACGAGGAGTGAATTATCTGGAATCACAGTGCTCTGCTGGCATTTTTGCCACAACTTTGTCAGTGGGATCCTCTCTTGTTCATGTAAACCCACAGTGCAGCATCTCACCTGAAAAAAATTGTTGGAGCTTTCTGCAGTTCTGGATCATCAGCAGCCCACTTCTCACCCTCCAGATTCCTCTCCGTCCTTCCTAAGGACAGCAGTGACATCACCAAATCCAGAGCTGGACACTGGTGGAGGGTTCCCAGTGTGATCTGCAGCTTCTGAGGGCAGGCAGAGGGACACACCCTGTTCTGCCACCATGGAACAACTCTGTGGGTTAAACAGCAAACCTCGGACCACCACTATCAGCCTGGTCATTTCTTGGAATGGTGAATGTGTGAAATAAATGTATTACAGAGGAAGACATTGTGAAAAACAATGAAGTTGTTTTCCTCTTGCACAGACTTCCAGTAACTAAAATTTGGGCTCTAAATTTGCGAGTATCAATTACAGTTTATGTGTTAGCATAAATATCCTTGCTAATATGGACTGTCTTGATTGAAACCCTCACTAAACTACATCTGTGGATTTTTCTTGACCTTGCAGAAGCTGTAAGCTGTAAATAATAACATCCTCTCTAGCTATTTTAAGCAGCAATATTAGTGCTTTTCTTGTTTTGCTTTGTTTTTTGATCTCTTCCTCATCCCTTCTCAAGTATTTTCCTCTTGCTTCTTTCTTAAAACTGACTTCACCCATCAACCATTTCTGCTGCTGGTTGACTTCTTCTGGTTAATCCTCTGGTTAATCCTGCACAGTAAACACAGGCAGAAACCCAAGTATGCTCACGAGGAGTGAATTATCTGGAATCACAGTGCTCTGCTGGCATTTTTGCCACAACTTTGTCAGTGGGATCCTCTCTTGTTCATGTAAACCCACAGTGCAGCATCTCACCTGAAAAAAATTGTTGGAGCTTTCTGCAGTTCTGGATCATCAGCAGCCCACTTCTCACCCTCCAGATTCCTCTCCGTCCTTCCTAAGGACAGCAGTGACACATCCTCCCACACCTGATTCCACATCTCTGCTTAGGATCCACCAACATCTCCTTTACCTTCCCATCTTTAGTCAAATGTCAGATTACTTCCTTTTCAACAAAACAAAAGCCATTCCTTTGCTTTCTCTCTCCACTGCCCTGGGGGTTTTCCACTCTCCTTCCCATCAATCAGATTACTGTCCATTCACCTTTTTTCTAACATATGTAAAGTGTTATGAAGTTTTGTCATTTGCTCATCTGCAGATTTATAAATTATCCAGTACTCCTTTTTTGTTCTGACAGCAAAACTACTGGAAAATGCTTCACTTGTTTTCCATCTTCATTCCATAGCCTCCGTCTCTTCTCTCATTCTTATGATGTCCACACAATACCCTTTTAATTCACACAAATGGATGGATATGGCAGGCATTCAAGCAGCCTCCCTGGGAGAATTCTAACTCTCTCATATGGCCAGAAGAACAAAAGCAGGCAGCTGTTGAAAAGGTCATCGGGAAATACAAGCTGCAAAAATAGCCCCATCATTTAACCCATGCTACGCCTGCCTTCCAGCCCCCACTCTACACCTGTGGCACACCTCATCCAGACACAGTTTTTATTACCTTCATGATATGGACAAGTTTTCCCTGACTGTAACACTCCTATCTTGTGAGGAGTTTCCTGACATTTACACCCTTACTCTCTAATTGCTGGAAGAATTCCCACTGTGTGACTTTTTCTATTCACTTTTAACATTAATTGCCCCAGCTATGAAACCACTGACTCACAAATACTTTTGTCCCTGTACTCAAATATGTTCCTTATGCCCATGCTTGGCAGAATTTGGTAGGAAAAAAAAAAGCAGGTTAAGGTCTTTTGAGCACAATCATCTTTTTTTTCATATCTGAAGACTTCATCTACAGCTTGGCCCAGCTCCTCATCTGGTATGAACTTGCTTCACACTTCAATCCACATACTGGGGCTCCTTCCCCAGTTCAGAACTATCATTAATAATAAAACCTTCCTAAAAAAAAAAACAACAAAAAACCCCAAAAAAACCACTAGAGAAAAAAAATAAAGTCAACAGTACAGAGAAGCAGTAATGAATGTCAGTATACATGCTACAGTATTGTACCTTGCCATATGTTCAAGTAGCTTTCCTTGGAGAATTCCATCTTTCTCACACGGACAGAAGAATGAGAACAACAAACTGTTGAAAAGGTCATCAAGAAATACAAACATCACAGATGGCATAGGTGAAAGCACTACAAAAAAGCAGAGTACAGAAAGAATGTGTAGGAGGATCTCCCTCTAATTGGCAGGACTGAGCTAGAAGTGCACTTGTACACTACCTTTATTAATATTAAAATGACTATTGCAGGGGTACCTTACATTGTACGTGCCAACTGGTCCTTTTCCTAACAGAGAGATGAAACAGCTTCTCCTGTCACTGACGTTCCATGCTGAATGCTCCTCCTTTTCAGCAGGTTTTAAGGAAAACTGAGCAATAGAGTGATTGCAGAGGGGGACCCTGGCGTCCTGCAGAGGAGTTCTCTATTAATGGAAAGTTGCCTTTGAATTTCAGGTTTTCAAGTACACCTCCTGTCCCAAGCAGGAATAAACACATTTCTTGTCTCACTGTGTCCAGACACCCTCCACTCCCTGCTGTCTTAAAGAAACCCATGAGCACTACCAAGAGCTTCACCAGTTTCCTCAGAGACTCTCTGGGATCAGGTGACTTTTCTTACATAATGCAAGGTCATGGAATCACATTTCATCACAGTCAAAAAGGAATGTGGAGAAAAATGTTAATGTGCCTTGACTCAAGCAAAAGGTGAATACAGACACAGAGCAGCTGGCTGAAATTCCAGCTTGCTAAAGCCAACCCATAGAGTGTTTTCTATAAATATCTCTCAACTATGTAAAGCAGTTAGTTTTTTTTTCAGAGAGAATTTAGCTTCAGAAAAATAAAAAATAAAACCAGCCAACCAAACCCAAACTCCCCAAAACCCCACAAAACAGCTCCAGATAAGACCCAAAAAAAACCCCTCTAACAACATATTGCTACAACAAGGCAGGTACAGGGTACTATCAAAAATTCAACAGTTCTCTGTGTTCTGAGGCATTGTACTGTTTCCTTGTGCATGGAAGGGATTGTGATAGCTAAGATAGACTCATAAAAAGTGAAATGTAGGTGTGGAGACTCAACACTAAGCAATTAAAGAGCAACTTTCCCATTTACCACCAGAGTTAAATGGTAGAGTGAGAGTATGTAAGAGCATGGACAGGGTAGCTACACAACAGCAATCCTGCACAATCTTTTTCCACAAGTCAGACTTGTCACAACCATTCCTTTTAGGTGGTACCAGTGTTGATATTATAACCCCAAACTGGAGAGATACCAGCACAGGTCTGGCATACTTATCTTCACTGGAACACAGAAGTTGTTCCAGGAAAACCGCTGAGCCAGGAAACACTGGGAAATACTACTCCTAGCAAAGAGCTCAAAACACAGAGGGATGTGTTATAACCTTGCACATGACTCTCCTCCAGTGGAAACTGAAAATAGAGATTTCAGAGCTTCACTGTGCAGGGCACTACTGTGCAAAGAGAAGGAAACAACGTCCTTGGAAGAAAGAATCACAGCATCACCTAAGGACAGACCAAGATCATTCAGGCTGCATAATCCAGAAGGGGATGGCAATGACTTCTCATACTGGGAAAGAGAATTGTTTAGCCCAGAGATATTGGCTATTTGCAGGAACTAATCACAACAAAATTGTGATAATTTAACAACCATTCTTTTAGAAAAGCTGTTTAATGCTAATGGGCTGATCATCAGGATTGTTTTCTTTAAACTGAAAGCCTAAGGAAGGCATAGGCCAAAAGGAAAACCATAAATAAGCTTAAAAATCAGCCTGATTATGCAGCAAACCAGAAACCTTAAGATAAAGCTTTCAAGAAAGCATACGTAGTCTAACCTTAAGAGCTTGGCTGCACAAGGGAATTACTGAGCATAACTTATGACATGAGTAACCCTCACTGGCATTCCCTCACTAACTTCCTAGGTGGGAACACAAAGGGTTTTGACTCAGCACAGCCCATGCAGTATGTCAGGACTGCTGACAACGTTCTCCTGTCCTGCTCTCTGCCACAGTCCTTGTCAGACAGTGCTTGTCAGAAGCAATGAGGTTTCACAGCACACGCAGCAGCTCCTGAGTGGCTGCAGGCTGGGAAGTCACCAGCACCTGTGGCAGCAAGTTTGGGAAGCTCTTCAAAGTCACCACTAAGGGGCTGTGCTGTGGAATGGGAAAAACTGAGCCGAGCCTGCCACGGGGAGCTGGGCCCAGGCACTCTGGCAGCCCCAACATTTTTGGCTGTGGTTATGCAGGTTAATACCTGTATTTTGTTATAAGAATGCTTTTAATCTATTTGCTAAGTGGATTAGGTAAAGGGTATTCTAACCGTGAAATCACAACACCCCTTTAAGTGTTAAATAAGAGCATCCAGAAGCAAAGCTATTGCAGGAGAGTATTATAGGATATAAATTCTTTTTAGCTTAAAAGATGCAGAATACCAGAGAGAAAAAGAGAGTGTAAAATGTCCATATCTAAAGAGAAAGAGAAACCAACTGGAAATAATTTTTCCTAATGACTAGATTAACTTTGCCATAACATTCATGTGACCTTCCAGGACAGTTACTGTAGGTAATGTTTGGATCATTTCTCTGGAAGGCCAGAGCTTGCAAAAGTAAAAAAAAAGACTTTTTTTAATCTAAAAAAGTGGGGTCTCTCTAACTTCAGGCTCCCTGCCTGAACTTCTGGGACTTGAAAGAGAAAGAACATTTTCTCACATTCCCTTTCATTTCTTTCTCCCCTTTTATTATTAATGAGTGGTTTCAGAAATGTGATCACACTTTATGTACTTTCTCCGTCTTCACCTTTACACACATTCACAGAAGCCTTCTATCGGAGCATGGCAATTCATTTAGCACCATCATTAATTGTTTACTGCATCCCCTGGTTCTGACAGAGAGCTTTTCAAGGGACTGCTGCAGCTTCTTACCTGCACCAGAACGGGAGAGCAAACCTAGATTATAAATAGGACTGACAATCCTGGGGACCACGGGTCAGGTGGCATCTCACAGAACCAGAACTGGGCTGGGTTTGGAACAGCTGGTAATGATCCAAGGGCTGGAGCTTCTCCTGGTAGGAAAGCTGAGAGAATTGGCGTTCTTCAGCCTGAGGAAGACTCCGGGGAGACTTAACTGTGGCCTTTGAGTGCCTGAAGGGAGCCTGCAAGGGAGCTGGAGAGGGACTTTGGACAAGGGCTGGAGTGACAGGACACAGGGAATGGCTTCCCAGTGCCAGAGGGCAGGGCTGGATGGGATCTTGGGAAGGAATTGTTCCCTGGGAGGGTGGGCAGGCCCTGGCACAGGGTGCCCAGAGCAGCTGTGGCTGCCCCTGGATCCTTGGCAGTGCCCAAGGCCAGGCTGGACACCGGGGCTTGGAGCAGCCTGGCACACTGGGAAGTGTCCCTGCCCAGAGCTGGAAACATGATCTTTAGGGTCCCTTCCAATCCAGACCATTCTATGAGTCTGTTCTTTGAGCAGGGGGAACAGGGAAAGGGCAGAACAGGACACACAACATTGCGGGAGAGGAATTACGAAAAGGAATGGCAGCATGGATGACAACAAGTGAAAACGTGAAGTGTTCGTTCCTTTGGAGGTTCAGAGGGAGTTAGCAGGGGAAGACAGGCAAAGCCACAGAACTGACCTTGGCCCTGAGACATTCTCCCGACACAGACTGGCAGGTCCCTGAGGTCTGGGCCAGTGTAAAGATTCACACTTTGTGTCCCAGCTGCGGGGTGTCAAGGAGGTTCCGAGGTGGTCGCTGACGGGAGGATGTGAGACGCAGACATGAGTGGCTTTAACCGCCACAAGGTCTCTGCTCTGCAGGGTGGTCCTGTGCATATCCAGAGACCTGGCCTTCCTCTCGGGGAGCTGGAATTGCACCTAGAATTTAAGCCCCAATGGATGTGAATTTTATTTTTAATATCAGCACAGTCCATCTCAAAAGGGTGGATAGACCCCAGTACAGCTGGCAGGGAAGAAACAGAGAAAGGGGAAGGACCGATGTGAATGTTACTTTTTCTTGGGGAGAAGGTAGCAGGAATGACCAAATGTACACAGGAATGGAAGTGAAGGACAAACTTTGAAAAATGCTATATTAAGACTTTTGGCCTACCTACAACCTCCACATTTGCAACTTCTTTGTACTACCTCGTTACTCTGATAATTTTTCTGGAAAAAAGCTTATTTTCCTGGTTTATTTAGTCATTAGTCAGACTGAGCTTTTTCCCTCTGGCTCCAGCATCCAGGCTGATGCAGGAGGATGCCAGCCTTGGCTCTGCTGGCAGCAATACTCAGTGTGCTCCCATTCCTGAGAGAAAAGCTGCTTCCACCCATTGCTTCCAAAGTGCTTTTGGTCCAGCACTAATTTATACAATACAGTTGCAATTACAGAAACTAAAATTGGGTTAAGGCTGAAGATTCTCATTATAAATCTGATTTCCAGTGTTTCTAAACACAAAGAGGAGATTTGATGGAAGCTTCCAGGCTCTGACTCAAGTGTTTTTTTTTTCCTTGTTGGTTCCTGAAGTGTTGAGAGTTTGATAAAACAATCTGAAAGACACTCAGGAAACTGCTGTGAAGTGCTCGGCCCTGGTGACATGGGTGGGTGACTGGGCAATGGAACCAGGGTGATAGGAGGTTTTAAACATGCACCTAAAATTCCCCGGGAATTCTGAGATGTTTCAAAACCCCTCCAAAAATTCCACATACACAATTCAGAAGTGAATAAGGAGCTGACAACTGGTTTTGTTTCTTTGCTCTGCACGAAGACTACGATTAGTTATTATTTCAATATTGGTGTCTAGATAGAAAATCAAAATTTCTGAAAAATGTGAAGTCAAAGTGACTTAAATTGGAAAAGAGAAGTCACAGAGGGTTGTCTCACAAGCCACGAGTCTGGTACAGACTGTTGCAGTTTTTTGACAATCTCTAGATCTCTAACCCAACCCCACAAACCTCTCTGCCATAACTGAAGATATCGAGACCAAATTTTTAAAATGACCTTTGATCAACATGCACTGGCACTTTTACTTAGTTCCCCTTAATTAATAGTGTGAACAAGCTTCTAACCCAGACACTGCAAGGCCCCATTCCAAATGGGAACAGAAAAGGGTCACCAGAGAGATCAAACAGGCTAATACTGGTGGGATTCTAACAAGATACAAGCACATATGTGCTCAGGGGAAATTTGTGTCCTTTGCTCTTTCTTAAACTGTTGAAAATGTCCTATACCTTCTATGGCTCCTTTAACATCATTCTAGTGACCTTGAAAAGTTTTTAAGCAAAACAGACACCTCCAACTAAACCACTGGCTGGCTTGTGGTGCAGAAAGGATCTCCACTCTTTATCAGGAGGCAAAAGAAAACTAAAAAACACAGTGTAACAGAGAGTCCCCTGGTCTAAAAATGAGGGAAAAGGATGTTGAGAACATTAGGAACAGCAAACAGTGAGACAGAGCGGGAAATCTACAGAGAATCCCAAATGAAATACAAAATAAATCAGAAGGATATCAAGAACTGAAATATTAACACAGGAAAACCAAATCACATGGCACTGTAAAATACACCCCAAAAAATGCCCAAGCTAGGGAAGACAGCTCGATTCATCCTCCTGCTCCCTGTACACCTATGGAAAACAGAGGTACAACACCAGAGTAGGGAAAACTGCAGGTTTCTGGGCACTGTGTGAGCTTGGCTTCAGCTCAACCACACGAGATGCCAGCAGATGGCAAATCAGGGGCAGGGGGTTTTTCTTGGTCTGCTCCCTCTGGATATTTGGCCAGTTAAACCGGGAATGCTAAGCCAATGCTGTTGGTTTGGGGAAGGACAGAGCCTGGCTCAGGTGATCAGTGTCTCACACCTGCCTTTTTCCACTGTAAACCAGCAGGAGGACAAGTGTCAGGCTGGGTTTGGCCGCCAAATCCCAACACCCCCCACCCGGGGTGCTGCTCTATCCTCATTCCAACAAAGCTTTTAAAGAGATTCCTTTGTCCAGTGGATTTTAGAAATACAGAAATTCTTCGGTTTAGGCATCAGACAACAATGGGACTTAATCAGAGTCCTAAAAATAAGTCTGCTTATTTCAGTTTCTGCTGGTTAGAAGCGAGAGGCTGAAATGGGGACTTGTGTGCACAAAAAGTCTTACACAGACATGGCAGGAAGGGTTTAACCAGCTGTGCTGCACAGAATGGTCAAAACCCCCCAAAACATGAGGGTTGTACTTGCCTGCCCTCTCCTCATATGGAGACAGGGGACAGGCTTTAGAATGGACAGATTATTGTAATAAAATGCCCCTTTTTCCCCTCCAAAGAGAGCCACAGGGGAAGGTTCAGAGCAGGATGGCAGCATGAGGGGGGAGGAGGGGAAAGTCTCTTTGACATAGAAAAATGTTGTTGCATTTCTCCAATGAACAAATATTAATACTTCAATTCCAGCCATCTGAAAAACAGACACAGCAAAATGTATCCGCACCAGTAAAAGGCACTGGCCTATTACCCTCCCACTGTACACATTTAAACCAAAGGGCAAATAAATGTTGGCAAACAGATATGTGATGACTTACAGTATTTTCTTTGCTGCAGTAGCTGGGAGGAGAAAAAAATCCCCCAGAAACATTAAGAAGCAAACATAAAACTGATCTTGAAATTCCTCTTTGTTGATGCCCCAGGGCAGGTACTTTTTCAACATTATACCTATTTTTGAAAAGTACCTGCCTGTTGGGGCACCTGTGCTCCTGAAAGCTCGTCTGTTTACAGACGTAGAAACACTGACTCATTTGGCAAAAAAATATAAATTAACCAACACTCCCCTGATTAAAACAAATATTAGACAAACAGAAAGTCTTCAGGAAAGCATCTGTTCAAAAATACTCTTTAATTTGCAAGGACCTGAATTTTAAACCCAGGAATGATTCCTCATTTTGTGAGCTGACTAAACTTCAGACAGCAAAACAGGAGGAGAAGGATTAAACCCTATCCATCTGCAAGCTAGATTATTGCTTTGCCTTATAGGTTTCTTTTTTCTTTCCCCTCAGTAATTTTGGCATTCACCTGCTAAATCTTTTATTTGTGCCAAATATGCATGCTTGAATAATATTATTTTTAATGGAGGTAAGATGTTCTCACTGGCATAATTGGTAATTCTGAGGAAAACTTTCCTAAGATTACCTTCCCTTCTGCCTATTACTATTCTAGTCCCTAGCAGGAGGGTATATTTTATTTGAAGTTTACTAATTGTGTTTATTTCAAACACATTTGGTTCTTAGCAAAGCCACTGAGGTCCTGCTTGCACTTTAAATTTGAAGGTTTACTGTAAAATGCCAGGCACATTGAGATGAATCAAACTCATCTAAGCATGAATGAAATGTAGTGAGAAAGTCCCTTCTGGCATCATTTCTGGGATTAGTAATTTGTGAAATTGTGGTGATGCAAGGGAACAGCATGAGAAAGCCATTTCCTTCCCCTTTGTCCAGTCTAAATGCAAATCTGAACTTTCTTGGCAGTTCATTTGCATATTAATGCATATAGTATTCCACTCCAGAGATCACTTCAGATTTTCTAAATTAAGTTGGGTGGGTGGGCTGAAGGGAAGAGGTCATTTTTGTCACACTAGCACAAATATTCTTAGATACTTTACCAAAAAGGCAGAAAGCAGGCAGTTATTTCACTTGCCTTATCTCTATTTCAGTTTTCCAACTGGACCACTGAGGAGATGCAGAGGATAAAAAGCAATGGTTGACCAGAAGGAAGGAAATGCTTCATGTCACTGAAGAACAAACATGATGAAATTAAGAAAGGGTAAGAGTGCACACCAGTCTAATTAGCATTTCTTCCTAGTAGCTTGGGAAATGTCAGCCACCAGTTGGTGGCAAAATAAAGATGTAATGTGAGTAATAATGAATTAAATTGTGGCTATTTGCATTGAAATGTTAAGATAATGATCTGAAATTACTATTGTAAATATTCCCCTTGACAGTTTAAAATTGGACTTAAAGCTAATAGTACTTTGGATGAACTTTAAGCCATGAAATCACTTTTAATGCTTTACACTCCTTTTGGCTATGACAGCGAGCTTCAGAAAGTTAATTTACCTCTGTTTTGTTCAAGCTGTTTGGTAATTGATGCATACATCATGGAGGTTTTAATGAACAACTACAGGGACTATTTACCCCTCTCACTAAGTATAACTGAAACACTTGATTACTACTCCTGAACCGAATAAACCAGCAGACTCAAGCACAGCAAACACTTTTGGCTGGGGACTGGAGGAGCTGAGACCCAGTAAGGATCTGTTTAAATGCAAAGGAAAAGGCAACATTTTCAGAAACTGCTGGAACATTTCAGACTCATCCTGCATTAGCTGCAATTTATGGTTTTGCTGGTAGCATTAGGAGTCGCTTAGGGAGGATTTACGTCTGGATGTCTACAACCAGTACTGTCAGGGTAAGGTTAGCTGGCAAAATGGAAACGCAGCAGATATCTTCAAACATCTGCTGTGCAAATAGCTTTCCAGTAATAGTGCCTTTAAAATGAGGGCTTATTTCCAGACTATAGAGTCTAATTACATTGTAACATTATTTTTTGCCATAAGGCGTGTTTTTATTTAAAGACAGATGATGCAAAAGCTTTAAGATCACACAGAATTACGTCATGCCCACCAAAAGTGCTTTTTCACAATCAAAAGAACGTCTTTAGCATGACTTTTAAACAGCAGTGAGGCCTCTGTATATCTAAAGTGAGATCTGCCTGGATCTCTTGGATGGCTCTTGTTTTCTGGGAGTACTCACTGGAGGGATTCAGCACTGGATGCATTTCAGTCCTGTGTTCTTCAGATGTAACTCATGGGGCTGATGAGATTCAGACTACTATTTTCAGTATACCAACCCCCAAAATCTTGAATGAACAGTCAAAACTGCCCTTTTGACCACCCCCAGAAGTCTGCCCTAGCCTAAGCCCTGCCCCTTCCCAGCTGCTGCCATCACAGCTCCTCATGAACCTTTGGGACATGGGGTCTGTGGGTCCCTGTCTCCCACCCTCCCAAAGCCTAACAGCTGGAGGTTTTCCTGCACTGACTTTGGAGCTAAAATTCCTCCCTTTCTCTATATGCAGCACTTGGTTGATCGTCCTCCCTTAGGAGATATGAGAAATACATGTTTTATAAATATATGGAAAAAAAAAAAAGAAAAATAGGGACCTGGACACTGTTAGTTCTTTAAATGGATTTGTAAGGAAGGCCCTGCAGTCTGACCATATGCAGCTTCAGTTAAGCTCTTTTTCTGGATCTGTGCAGCTTCTGCAAAGTTCTTAACTAGGTTACCAGGGACCAGATGAAAAATACACTCTGTTGAATCCCCTTGCATTTCATACATGCTCTGTTATATTTAGGGATGTAACTAAGCAGAAATACTGTCATTGTATTTGTTATGAATTATCCTACTGCAGGAACAGTTAAGAAACATTTTCTTTTCCAGGTCACATTCAGAGTCAAGTGAGTCACTACATTTCTAGTCTTCCTAATATTTCATGTTTTATTTTCGTATTTTAATCCTTCTGTATTATTTTTTTCTGGATAGACAAAATATTTTCTCAACCTCTACAGAAAACTCTTAATTTAGGCAGCACAAAGGCCTTATCAATGAACAAACATCCCCTACTTGTCATGTCCAATTCTGTGCATCCAGTGCTGGATAAAACTGCACAGGCTCCCACAGCTTGAGGGAGTTCAGAAGAAATTCAAGGTATGTTGGAAAAATACTGGAAGAATACAATGATATTCCCACTAGTGGGAAACGAGTAACCATTCCTGGGCACCTTTCTCAAAATTGTGAAAGCCTAAAGAACTACATACAACATGTAGATCAGCATCAGGAAACAAGAAATATGGTATTGACAATGTAAAAATTTCGAGTCCACAGTAACACATTTGCTGTTGGGTCTAGGTTTCTCTCTAGGTCTCAAGGTCCTGTAGGGTGGGTACATTTTCTGTAATGCAAATCTGTGTAAAGAATGGACGAGTTTGAGACGTCTGTAAGTGATCTGCCTTGGAGTTATTCAGAGATGGAGCCTAAACCAGAGCTGTCTGGGGATTTGGTGACATGAAATGCAGGCAGCTGAACGAGGAAATGGGATAAGGAAGATTCTGCCTGGAGAACATCTGCCCTGCTGGTCTCCTTCACTTCTTCTAGATCTCTTCGTCACCACTTGCTGCTTCTGGACTCACCTCCATCATGCAGAGGCATGGAAAAGACAAGCCAAGCAGCTGTATATCTGCTTACAGCCCTGGTGTGGGGAGTGAAATGCTCCTGTGACAGACTTGCTGAAGATCTGACTTCTGTCAGCTCCGTGCTCGTGGTTACGTATTTGATCAGAAAAGCAGAGATGGGAAATGTTATAAATGTGAACACAGGTTTGACCATACGCTCCCTAAAGCTCCTGACTTTCCTATTTTGCCTCTTAATGTTAACAGCTTTGGACATTGGATTGCCTTGATTTTTAAGGAAGGGGAACGAGGGGAGGCATGGGGGGAAAGAAGGTTTCTTCTTGTTTACAGTGTTGCTATTTAAACAGTTCCAGTTGAGCTTTGAAAAGCACCTTCCTTTCAGGTCAATAAAGTGGCTGCAGGCCAAGTTCCCATCTGTGCTTAACTTGTGTTTGCTGGCTGGAGACAATTTTCTACTAGGCCTGTTTAAAAAGAAAGCAGTGTAGTGTGATAACGCTCTGCTAATGTGGGTCTGCATGGAAGCTTGGAAAATCTGAGAGCTCAAAAGTTTCAGTCACAGTAATGTAATATATCTATTATTCTAATTGTGCCCACAGACATGAAGTCAGGACATAAAAATCGGGATACTCAAGTTGCACTGTGTTTACTAAATAAATCCCAAAGCATTCCAGATAATGGAGTTCTGAGCTGCCCTAGATGAGACAAAGAAAAACATTTTTCATAAAACTGGACATACTTTCTTCCTCCTTTGCTGCTTCACTCACACTTACATGCTCCAGCTAAATGAATTAATGCCTTCTACTCTCTGTCTGTCTCCTCTTTGGGAAGGAGTACCAAATATGTCATCAAAACACTCTAAAAATTCTGACATTACTATCCCACTAGTCTGGGGCAAGTTCTTGCCGCACAAACAGACACTATTCCAGCAGAGAGACCCCCCTGGAGTTACCAAGGTCCTGAGACAGAAGGTATTTTAATTTACAGACAAAGCCTCAGCTCTCAAGCCTCTTGGCCTCAAAGCATAAAGTCCTGAGACCTGAGCAATGTAGCTGAGGAAACCTGGAGGCTTTCTTGCTCTGTCCATAAGCAGACAGGTCTAGAGGTGCCAGTGTGAATTTCCCAGCTCCACCTTCATCCCATCAGGCTATTCCAGCAGACTCCAGTGGAAAATGAGCACAAGAATTTCACTGAATCTCGGCTTGGTGAAGTAGGAATATCACCAAGTCAGATTAAAATTTTGAAGAAAATCCCAAAGGTTGCACTCTGACACTGAAAAATGCCTCCTCTTGCCTCTTCCCTTCCTCATCCACCCCATACTGCCAGAAACAAAGCAGCCAAGTGAATTCTTGATCTTTGCCTGGTCCAGAGGTCTTGTCCTTCCTCCCCAGAATGGATCTGCAGCCACTGCAGCATCAGTATTCCCATAGGAGTGGCCCAGCATCTCCAAGAACAGGGAAGAACATCTTCCCTAACAGGTGGTGAAAGGGAAACCAGCAAAGGGAGAGCATTAGGGGTGACAACGCTGCACACGAGACCTAAAAGCCAGAGAAAGGTGTCACAGGAGAACACCTCAGCCTGTCTGCAAGCAAACACAGAGCTACAGCAGCAGAAACAAAGCAGAACAAGAGATGACAAGGAGAGCTGATGGGACAGTTTGGAAGGCTGAAGTCAGGTTGCCCGAAACGCTGACCTATTCGATCTATAGGTCAGCCTGCCATATGTAATGAGCTGCTGCAGTGTGTTGTAAAACTGCTGCAAGAAACCACTGCTGGAGCTTTATCTCTTTCCTATTAGGAGAAAAGGTCAGGCACAAGCTCCTTCTGCTGCTCTTGGCTGTTCTGAGCGAAGGCCATGGAAGGAACCCATTACAGACTGAAAGTGAATTGCTCCAGGCTCCTGAGCTCTATTGCCAGTGGGGAGGCACACTGCTAATAAAAATGGTCTGGTAGGAAATCATTTAATTTCTTGGCTGCTCCTACCCTCATTTTCAGATGGAAGTTGATGCTTTAAGAGCTTTAGAATTCAGCTCTGATCAGGAAATGAATTTAGTTGTTTGAAAAGCAGCTGTTTGAAACAGCTTTGTTCCTTCTTTAGTCTCAGTGGAGCTTGAAATCAGCTGCTGATAGAGAGATACAAGTGTACAATCCTCTGATTTTTGGCTGGTTTTTTTTTTTTCTCTTTATAGAAATTCTAATCAAATGTCCTGTCTTGTTAGGAAGCCATTTCATCAGCCTTACTAGGGCTTGTTGCAGCAGCACTGCCCATGGCTCTGTTAGCCCAGGTGAGTGCCAGGGAGGCTGGGTTCCACCTGCACTGCTCTGCTGGGTGGCTTTAGGAAACCACTCCACCCCTTCTCCTCTGCTTTAGGGCCCAGTTCCCTTTTAGGTCATCAGCTCTTTAGGGAAGAGACTGAGTTAATCTGAAACTTCACCTTTTTAATGTAAATTTACGTAAAAATAAACACATCTAAAATCAGTACTGTTACACCAGGATATTAAGACAATGAAAATATAATTCTTACATTTTGGTTCCCCAAATATTATGTCAAGTGAGGAGGGGGGCAGGGCTTGGATGCTAACGATTCATTAGGATCATTGTAACTCCTGGGGATAGTCAAACTTCAACTTTTCTTTCACCTTCCCTTAGAAACTTCCTGGCTTCCTTCTACCATATCCTGCCCCATTCTGCTCACACGAGCATCTCTGTGATCTCCCCCTTACCACTGCACCTTCATGCTGGTCACTAATTTCCTGGATCAAGAATCTGAAAGCAAAATATACTTGTTAGCTGCACTTGCCTTGTGTTTATGGTGGCTGGAAGCCATGGATTGCCAGTGCAAAGGAATGCCACTGCAATCAGAATTTTGCTTTCAAATCCTGATGGAACTGCATTGTTTTTTTGTCTCATCCCATAGCTGAGATTGATAGATTTTAATGGACCCCCTTATTGATCTTGTACTTTGCACCAACCTAGTTTATTGACCAATTCAATTTTAAAGGGGCTTATGTACTCTATAAGATTAAGGTAAATTAGTACATTCCTTGCACTTCATAAAACCTTCAGAGGCCAAACATTGCCATGAAAAGTGCTTACATTCTTCTGAGATTATTACTTTGAATATGAGAGGGTTTAGGGGATGTGTAAAGGTTTTAATGAGCTGCACATAATAGGACCCTCTGCATCATAAAATAAGATTCTGAAAACCAGACTATATTAAGAAAAAGAAAGCTCAAGTGAACATACAAAAATAGTTTATTACATTTTCTTCATGGCACAGTTTAAGTTATTTGCTCCCAATTTTAGTACAAATAGATTTGTGGGACTAAAGCAGCTCACTTATGCACTTCAGTATAGGCATCCCACAGCTAACCTATTTTCCCAAAGTGACATGAAAAATCAGCAAAAGGAAATCAAGCAGTTTTGTGATATCATGCAGAGGAAGAAGTATTTCTGATACGTTTAACAAAATTAATTAGAATGGGACTGGAAAAAAATCTGCTGCTTAACAACGGATTCTTAGGTCTTCAAAGTAAATTGTGCTTTTCTTGCTTTTCATGCTTAGCATAAGTATTTCCTGTCTTCTTGTTTACAAAAACATTAATATCTGCATCAACAGTGGGTGGCAGGAAGAGGAAGAATTTCATCTGAGTCATTTCAGACACATCTTTTACTTCATGTCTAACACTCCATTAAGTGTCAGAGCTAATACTTTCAATATAATAGCAAGAAGGTAGTTATGAATCCTGAAAAGTGGAGAATTGGATCATTCTTTACTTTTGTTAAAAACAGAATGTGATTAAAAAAGCTTGTAGGCTTCTCTTGAAAATTGTTACATTTTTCAGAAAGGTCCAAGTAGATAAAGGAAAAAGGAACAAGAGAAAAAAGATTTAAAAAAGAATTTAAAAGATATTTAAACTCCAAGTTATGAGACCAATGGAAAGCCATTTCATTTCCAACTCAGTCTTAGGCTTTGTTTTTTTAATGAAAGGATGTTTAAGTCCTTTCAGCACCTGACTTTGAATCAGAATTCTGAGATTCCGTTTCCAGCTCTGCTATTCCTTTGCTCTGCATTCTCAAACACAGTTCCATTTCCATGCTTAACTTTCCTTCCTACTTTACCAACAAGGCAAACCCTGCCAGCTCACAAAGCATCAGCACAGGCAAAGATGAGCTGTGGCTTGTGGTAGTTGTGGTGTTGGCAGGGCTGACCTAGAGGTACACAGCAGCTGCAGAAATAGAGTGGCTCAGTTATTTAATCAAGTAATGCACAAGTCACCTCTTTTGTGTGATAAATGATGGATGATAAAGAGTGACAGATCCAGAATTTCAGCCTTGGATAATGACAGACTCTGCAGTCAGACTCCAGCAAGCTGTTGATGGCTCCGTACAATCTCCCAATTCAGAACGGTGCCTGTAGGCTCTGTAATAACTGTTTTGGCTGATGTCATTCACATTTTACTTTAGAACACATTATTACACAAGAACAAATAAAACGTTAAATATTTTAGCAGCTCCTGCCCGGCACTTTGAACAATAAACATTTTTTTCCATTATTGCAGGTGTACGTTGGCTTTTTGGGATATACAATGTAAGCACACATGAACTTTGCTATTTACCACATCCTCATGATTACAGCTTACAAGCAAAAGGTAAAGTACAAATAGTACTACAAATAATACTAAGCATCTTTTGATTTCAAACAGCTGCTCAACAATACAACCCAGGTGCTTACTAAGCCTCAGCATCTTATTTTCTTTTCAGGTGATAGGCTCTCAACAGAGGAATTTTTGAGACCTCTGAAAAAAAAAAGTTGTAATTTTGAAGATTAAATGCAGAGTACCATTTATAAAGTAAGCCTTTCCCATACTTCTTTTCTAATACTCTTTCAATAAAAAGTCATAAAGACAAGATCAACCCCCATCAAGTTTAATACTGCCTTTCTACTGTGCTCTTTCATTTACGATTTCAAATCCTTTGAATTTCCCCCATCTCCATTTTTTCATGCCTTGCTAGCCTTCCCTACACAAGCTCTTTTCAGTTTCTGAATCCCAGTTTTCCTCCTAAAGGTTGATAATTTTCCTTTCACTACAGCTGAAACTTGAACGTATTCAGTGAGGCCCAGAGAGTGGATTTCCAAAAGAGGACAAACACAAAATAACTGCCTAGATATATCCTTCTAAAGCCTGATTCCGAGGCTTTACAGCCCTGATGGACTGTCTCTCTATGAAATTAACCCTAATTTATCTTCCCTGCCTCCACAACAACCTGTGGCAATGAGCTCCACAATTTCAGCATTGCTGAGCAAATGTGCAGCTGATAAACACGGACTTACTGCTCATGTTAGTGCCGTTTCTGTGCTTGTCAGTTTAGGAACGTGTCCTTAAATGCTTATGGGATATGCACATTAGCCTGACTTTATAATCTAAGACATGCAAATTGGTCTTTATAACAGTGTAAAACCCATTAAGCCAGTGGAGTTTCACATGGACGTGTGGTCTGCCCACACAGATTGAATTACAGGTTGAGGGCTATAATTGCAGCAAACAGCACATAATTACTGGAATGGCACTCTCTTTGTTACCTCTGAGCACTGAGAATATTTCCTGTACTAAAAAGGTTATTCACAAAGATGGTACAGTTCTCTTGCAAAAAAAAATAAAGTGAAAAGCTACACGCAAGACATAGCCTATTTTTAATGCTTCCATTTTTCAGGAAGTGACAGAGGAGTCAAAACTTCAAATTAGTAAAATAAGGTAAAAATGTATACAAAACTTCAGTAGTGTCTGGAAGTTGCATTGTGCAATTGTACTCATCAAAAGCTACCCTGACAGCTTTTTCATTCTAAGTTAAAGGAAAGTATAATGATTTGTTTATATTTGGAAGTTCTAAGAATTCTGTGTACATATTTCATTTGACTGTATCACAAAAGAATAATTTATTGCAACTACCTAACAAAAAGCTCCCAAACCTGGCTGTTTTAATACCTCACTCATTTTCTTCAGAATGTCTTTTTTATGTTGTCATAAGATTTCCTGTCTGCAGCCCTGTTGCTGTAAACTTCTCGACTGTAACCGACCTCAGCCTCAGAAATGTCAAACACAATGGCAGAGGAAGAAGGGCACAGGGTGAGCTGGTCCCAGGGCTCCTCTGCACCTCCCTCTCTCTGGGTCACTGCCTCAGCTGAATGTCCACGTTTCCCACCACAGCCCACACTGCTGGGGAGCCTCTGTGCTATGGCACTGGAGTGAAATTCACAGGGAAAAAACAGCATCCATCCCGTTCTCCCCTCGGTCTCCTGTTTTCCTCCTGCTTTCCCAACAAGAACAAAGCATAGGAGCTGTAAATGCATGAAAAAAGTTGCCTTTTGGAAGGTTGTTTTTCTCAACCTCCACCTATAAGATGTACTTGCTAAGGACTTCTGGGAAAAACAAGAGTTTTAAAGACTGTACCTGTATGTCAGAAAAAGTCTACAGTGCTGATGTAGGAATATATTTTTTATTTCTTTTTTTTAATTTAAGGATTACACCGACTGTAAGCCAGGGAAGGAGAGGTTCAGTGTCTTTACACTTGCTATGTTATGACATAAATACAGAATATGATGCCTGCCTAATATTAGCTTTGATGGTAAAGGAAAATTCTGAGAGCTGTAAGGAGGAAGATTTGGTTTGCTGTGTCGGGTTTAGCAGACAGGTGAACAGAGCTTTCCCTGCAGCCTCCCCAGAGCCAGGCTGGGGCAGACAGCTCCTAAGGGCAGGAAAATATTTTCCTTTCAGACTAAGCTTCTTCTAGAAGAGAGAAGGCAAGATGGACCCTTTGGTAACTGCAAAACAAGAGTTCAAAAGCAGCCTTCCAAAAGAACCTCACTGCTCTTTCCAGATCCGCGTGGCCTCAGTGTCTGTCCCAGCACTGACAGGGACATTGCCACGGCAGGTAAAGGTACAGAGGGAGCTGATGTGCTGGAGAAATCAGACTCAGATACAGACACGATGATCACATCAAGCACTGAGATGTTACACTGAGCTTTTGTCTAGTAGGCCTACAAGGAGCGTGATTTGAATTTCCACACTAGATTGTCTGATACTTTTTGTTTGCTTGCTCTGGCAACCTCAAGGCAAGCTCAAGTGCATTAGTTAGAGAAATGTCCCTTTAAAGGCACAATTTAATCAGCTGCTTTCAGGCAGATCTTTTCCTAAGGAGCAGAAAGACCAGCTGATGGTGTGACACGGCTCCAGGGAGGCGAGGAGAGCTGGACTGAGTGAAAGCTGCACACAGGGAGCTGTCCCTGGGCTCCAGGGACGCAGACAGGGACTGCCTACCTGGAGAGGGTGGCTCCTCCCGGCTGCTCCTGCACACCTGCGTTTGCACACCCTGGCACGGGTTTCGCTGGGTCAGAGCAGGGCTTACCACGATCTCAGAGTGCTCAGCCGTGTGTTTCTGATAGAGGTGTCCTGCTGTACAACAAGGAGCTCTGTAACTCACAGTGACTGGCACAGCAACAATTAATTCTGACATGCAAGGTTTTCTCACAGCGTGTGGGCTCTTTTAAAGCATTGGTAGTGATTTGGAGAATACGGAGCCTTGAAAAAGAGTGCAGCTGTTTCAGTTGCTTTTTAATGGTTAAAAAAGACAAACAAATTATGTGTCTTAAGTGGCAGTCTATGGAGATTAAAGGTAATTTACCTTGCTCAAACCTTAGGTTTTAAAAAATATTAAACAGCAGCTTTGATACCATTCTCTGAAATCAAAGAACAATGGAAGCACCTGGAACCCCGCTGATTAAGAATACTGATTTCCCAGAACAAAAATTAGAGGCTGTAATTTGAGTCAGGCTGTGGTTTTAATAACGCTCACGTGTGAATCTCGTTATCACAACCCGGGTTCAGCAGTTCTGCAGGCCAGCTGAGGGCCTCGGTGGTGCATGGAATGGGGAACACCGGGACTGTGGCAGGCGGGAGAGCGCAGTGCAAGCGTGTGTCCAACCGATATCACTCCTGTGATTAAAAACATTACAATATAGAACAATCATCGAGAGTTTACTTCTCATTTACTCTTTAATCAGCTTTATTTTAATCAGAAAATTGTATCTAGCAAAGCTCATTAAATGACATCTATAAGGGGAAAAAAACCAAACCCAAACCTTACTACTGTGTTGGTAGATTTTTGTAAAGTTTAGAGTTAGTTTATAGCCAATGAGAAAGTTATAAGCAGAGAAGCCTCATGAAAATTTCCAGATATGATACAGATCTGGATGCAACTCTGCTGTTGGGTTAAGGCTGTGCCCAGGATCAGCTGTGGCTGAGCTATAAGCAATACCTTGCCAAACGACATAACTGATCACTTCCAATCCTGTGACAATACCCTAAGGAGTCAAGGGAAGGATACTGCCATGCAAGTTATTTTTCACCATCTGTTTACTGAGTAAATATTTTTACTCCCTGTATTAGTTACCATCTGCAGGATGAGACTAGTCAGTTTCTAAAAGTTTGTGTCAAAAAGCAAACACTGCAGTGGAGCCAGCTCACCATCACTAACTTTTGCAGTGCTCACAACAGAAGTCATGGCAACTCTTCTATTATAAAGATACAAATCTACCAGTTCCCAAATCAAAGCAATTGATCGTAAATAGAATTAGAATTCCTCATTTAGCAATCTAGATGCCCAAATCATAAAAATCAGACATACCTTTAAGCACAGTTTATTTTCACACTAGGTTTATATTATATGCTATTGTAAGAAATTAGCAATGTTATTTACATATGTAAATAATAGCTTTGACAATCCAAAAGAAAAAAACAATGTTTTACACCACAGAACTGCCAAAAAAATATTTGCTTTTCATTAACACGGCTAAAAAAAATTAATCAATCAATCAGTCAATCCCTGAGTTACATGTAACCACACGTATTTGAGCAGGCTGATGCAGAAACTGCCTTTGAGAAGGCTAATTAGCTGGACTTATTGCTTATACTTTCAGTGTGGGTTTTTTCAAGATTTCTAAGCTAATCAGGATTTTTTTCACTGATGTTAGTTAAAAGCACACTTACTTATGCCTGAAATATTTTTACAATTAAAACTTTAGAATTGTAATATTTTGGTCATAAGAAAATTTACCACTTTGTTCAACCTAAACATATTCTGTATTCTGTTTGGCAGGAAATACTGAGTCCGGAACATAAATTTAGCAGTAATACAGCAGCACCAAAAGGAATATTAGAGGACAAGGCATATGATATCACACTGACACACTGTGTGAGTGCTAAAGGAGCACACGCCAGGTCGTGCTGCCCACTCTGGAAAGCAGCACTTAAGGGCTCCTTACCACTGGCAACAATTAAAAGATGTCAAATCGAGGCACAGAACCTGTTTTTTGCAGCATTCAGGTGAAGAGTCTCAATGATCAGCACTTGTGATGCTTCAGACGAAGACCTATAACCCCTCCTTGCATTTCATGCCCACAAATTAAATTACTGATCCTGGTTCATAAATATTTAGGGAATCTTGTCCTTCTTGTGGGTGCACATCTATTTATCTGGTGATGTTTCTGAGGCACACAGGCAGCAGCAAGGCTGTAATCTCATAAAAATACCATCTACCTTTCCGTTTGCCCATGTCATTTCCCAAGAACTTTTCCCTTCTTTGCTCCCACCTGCTTCTCTGGCAGAGCAGAAAATGGGAGAATATTGGGTGTATATTCAATCCTTACTGCAGAGTGCACATACAAACTGGACAAGTGCAACTAACACAGAGTTGTGACCCACAAGCAGAAATTCACTATTCCAAGACTTGGCTCTGGATATTTAACCTCCAGTGTGTGTATATATATATATAGACACAGGTAGATATAGATATGTAGCTATGTATATTTGTATTTTAAAAAATTTGTATATACACACAGTTTTAAAGGAATCACTAACAGATCCAAAGAGACAACTGATCATTATTGATAGTTAATGCAAATACAAGAATTTTATTTTCCTTTTTCACCAAAGAATGAAGCATATACAGACATAGATTAAAAGACTCCAAAGATCTTTACAAACTCCTATGCACAAAAAAAAAAAAAACAACCCAGAAAAACCCAACCTATAGTTAAATTCTTTAAAAGACTGTAACACTGGCATATTTACCAGAATACACTCTGGAACAGCTGCACCCATTTTACAAGCCAAGAGCAAGCAGATTTACATTTTTTCAATGTCTAAAGGGGTCAAACTACTTCAGTGCTACTTGGAATACATAGTCTGCTGTTTGCCACTTCTCACAAACCTGCATCAGGAAGGTGACTGTTTTATGCTCTTGACGTCTGGATTTACAGTTGTTTAAGTGCATTTCAAATGGGAAAGATGAAGCTTTGCAAGATGTATCAATGTACAGCAAATATATACTGAAGAACAACATATTCAAATACAGCTGACCAAAGGGTCACTGAAATGATAAAGGAATCTCCAGATCTCATGGACGCTCATTAGCCAGACACTGGAGGGCTGGAAAATTCTCACATCCTCTGAAGTAATGCATTGAAAGCTGATTGAATAATGAGGGAAGAGGCAAAACAGAGTCAAAAGAAATAAGGAAAACTGGACTTCAGAGGGACTGAAAAGTAAATGTTCTCCAGTGGAAGGGAAAAAAGTGGCAGTTTAATGTACAGCAGCAATTAGTTTTGTTCATAATGAAGAAATACATCATATCTGAAATCTGGATCAAAAGATCACTTAGCCTCCTCTCTAAGTTCAAGTCTAAGTAAGGCTCACAATTTCATTGGGACTTTTTAACAAAACATAAAATCATCAAAAAACCCCAAACCCCAAAAAACCTAAGTAAGCACGTGAAGAGATTCTTGGGTTTTTTGCTCCTTTGTTTGTGCTCCTAGCCTTCTTTTCCTTCCATATATTGCTGGAATACGTGGCTGTAACTTATTGCATTGCATTCACCAATGCTCAAGATCTCTGATCTCCTTGGAGCAATACCATGCACCTCAAACATCATGTTCTTAAAGATGTCAAAACTATGAAAACATATTTTCTTCTCTTATGAACAATTTCAGAGAAAAAATTAATCATAAACTGCTGTGTAAAAAAGGAAACAAAAAGTCTGCTATACATGGCCACAGACTCACAGGATGTTTCTTCAGGTAAATTAATTCTGATTGCTAAATTATTACTAAATGGCCAAACCTACTCTTGCTGTTTCCTTCTAAATGCATGCACAAGGCTCTGGCCACTGCTGGCATTCTAATTAACATGGTCCATGAACAGAACAAGGCCAGAAGGAAAACAGACTGTGGTTTAAAAAAAGTGTCTAAATATATACGTCCCCCTCCCCCAGTTAGATGTGTTAACTAGTTTCTCTTTAAGCTCTTCAAACACCCTTTTTATGACCAACTTTTCTTCTAAAAAATGCTCATTAGTTAAGGTTCCTGACAATATCATATATGTAGATTTCCCCTCTTTGCAATTTCTTCCACAAGTTCTTCATTTAGTAGAGAAACCAATTTTTAACAGCTTGTATTTTGCCATTAGAGAATTCCTAAATTTCAACTTGCCTCATTGGAACACCCTCACAAATAAACAACTCTTCAAACGAGTTTGCATTGGGGTAGAGTGTTTCATTTTAACTGATTTCTACTGTAATTGAAACCCTTCTCCATACTAAATCTACTTTTGAGATAATCGTATTGAGGAGGAATAGAGGAGTGCAATAATGTTATTCTTCTGGCCTTGAAAGACTATTTAAATCTTTTCTACAACATGATATAGGCCAAATTGAATTGGATAGTATATAGGGGGATTACCACGTGGCACCCACACATCATCCCATTAATCACACTCTAACCTTTCAAGCTGTTCAGCACCCTCTCCTCACACGTTAGTGCCAGATTTTTCAGCGAAGCAGAGCGTGAGGAACCAGATGGAACCTGGTGGTTTCTGCTTTTCCTCTACCCAGTGATTTTATCTCCTCAACTGTTTCTAAGGTTTCAAAGATGGCAGTTGCACCTCTTCAAAACTGTATGCAGGAAGCTTTTGGAAGGTTCATTTGCTTAGGCTTAGAGCCGTGCAACTCTTTGCCCTGAGAGCTGATTTTGGAACCTGATATTAGAAAACCTCCACACCTGTTTCTGCTTGGCATAAAGAGAATTTGACAATTTGTTGTTTTATTAAAAATGGCTCTGTTGGTGAGGAGAGGAGGGCGAGTGACGTGAACAGCATCGGAAAGTAGAAGTACCGTAGGGAGAGGTGAGCAGAGGAGCTATGGGATCATACCTGTGCAGCTTTGGCAATTCCTCAGCAGCTGTTGTGTGTAAACGAGCAGCCAGGCTCTGTTTCAAAGTGTCCAGCCCGTTCTGCGTGAGCAGGGCCCTCCCTCTCCCTCCCCACACTGCTGAGGAACTCACCTGGCGCAGGTGGTTGGGGGCTGCTGCAGGCTGAGCCCTGGGCTCAGGCCAAATCAGCCTGCACCTTCCAGGTTAAAATAAAGAGAGAGGAGTTTTTGGAGTTCATTCCTCTCTAACATCAGCTCAGCAAGTTTTCAAGATCATAATTTTGGACTCGTGGGGAATTTTGGTACTTGAGTCCCATTTACAAGTCTACTTCTTTCTTTGGATCTGCCCCCAAGGCCATTTAGTACAACAGAAGATTTATAATTCCTTGTGTGGATTGTTGTTTTTGATTATAACCTCTGCTTGGAGACACCAGAGAGCTAACTGAGAAAAATTTTCTTCGTGGAAGAGAAATAGGACTTGTGAAACAAAATGGGCAGCCAGCTCTTTTTAATTTACACATAACTAATACTAAAATGCTACGTAGTGTCTGATTAGTAAGAAACAAATTCAGCCAATTATAAGACATGGTTTAAACATTCTTCCCCTGATTCCCTCAAGCAGCTTGCTCCCGGTGATTAATTGCAATAGTATTCCACATGTAGACAGACTTAAACCCGTGCATAGTCTTATGAAAAATTGGGTTCCGAATTGTGCAGAGGTCAGATTACAGTTCAGACTAATGATTTGTTACATATTTGCGCAACTCCAGTTTATTGTGCCATGGCACACAATGGCAAGGGCCTAAATGTATATGTTAACAGCAAAAGCAAAAATTTTGAACAGAAACCTGTAGGAAGTAGCATTTCTAGAGCTGCTGTGCAGAGTCCTTTTTTTATTTAAATAGAGGGGTCAGTGACCTCCATCATCATCATGTCTGGGCTCAGTGTTCCACTGTGCAAGCACAATCCCTTGATTGAGAAGAGCTATTAGAAAATTCAGCTGGCTGAGAAATCTGACCTGCTGAACACTCTTAGGTACTTTATAATCAAATAAATGATCGCATATATTCTCTGCTGACAGCTCACGGCTGTGATTGCAGAACTGCTGGATTTTGTTAATGTGCCTACAGTTCTTTAATGAATTGTTTCTTCATTTTCTGATTTGACTTCTTTAACAAATTTATCTTACTTTAATATTTTTCAGGACCGTAATCAAAGTCAGTACTCCAAATTTCAGTACTGCAAAGTGCTCCCACAATGTGTTCCCAGAATTCCCTTCCTAAGCTTTTTTTTTAGCGTTTATAACTCATACATTGTATTTGGAACTTTTCTGGTTTGGTTTTGTATGTTTTTTTGGGATTTGTTTATCTTTTTTTAAATTCTGGATTGTCACAGATGAGTTCAGACTTCACCTTTCAATTCATGCAGGGTTTCTCAAATATATATGAATGTAAATGAGGCAATATTGAAGTATCTTCTTCTGATACTTGCATATTGATTGCTTTTCTATACCTTTATTTGCCACAATATTTCAAAAAACACATAATTATCAGAACTATGAACCATGAATTTATTTCAAATTGCTGCCCCCCTTTTTGAATTAGGCAAACTCTATTTAGCCTGACACATAGATTTGCTGTTACCCTGTTTGTGCTCTTACCCTCCCAGCATCAGACCACACAAAAAAAAGTCAAAAGCTTTGAGATCCTTCTTCCCCAAAAAGTGCTGGAATTGTGAATGGAGCTGAGCTGTAGCTTTGAACTTCATTTACCCTTTACCTTTGATGGAAGCAGGATAAGCAGAAAGTCTTGCTTTAAAAGACACACATTTGGCTGCTACAGAGCAAACTGATCAAAGGTATATTAAAAGCTCTATTCTGTTCTTGTTAAACATTATGATTTACCACTGGAAGGAGCTAGAGTAATGATGTTGAATCACTGAAGAAACAAGCACAGGGCCAGCAAAATGGTTAAATAATCTGTGAGAAAAGGAAAAAGGGACTCAGTATCTTACCTGAGAGAAAGAAGGAATCAGTTATTTTCTGAGATGCAAAGAGCTGTGGTTCTGATTTAGAAACTCTTATGTATGAAAAATGGGTCTTGTGAAAAGCAAGTCTGATAATTTCAAAATGGAAATTATTTTCTTCTGTTAAAAAATAAATTATGTGGGCGGTAACAGAGGGAAGTTAGCAGAAAGAGAGAGCCACTCAGATAAAACAGATTGTCTGTCTCGCTTGGTGAGGCTACAAGGTCACACACAGGGACTGCTACCTTGGTGAGAAAGTGACTCACTTTATTAAGCACATTTTTTAGGTTGTTTGTTTAAAACTCATAATTTTCACTGGTATGATGGAAATTTGTCAATAACTTGACAGAAAAAGAAAGTATCTTCCCTTCCCTTCCCTTCCCTTCCCTTCCCTTCCCTTCCCTTCCCAAGATAAAGAAGTGGTTTACACTTCTAGTCCAGGGGAGGGTCAAATGAGGGCGTGCAAACAGTGGGGGAAGCTGAATGCCCAGCAGGGTGTTTAATCTATTTTATTGTATTTGCAGGAGATAACACTTTGGTTTAGCAGACTAGTTTTGATATATAGAGTTTTGGATAGAGGATAGTCAGACTAATGGCTTCAGCACAGACCATAGATTTGTTCTTACAAAACCTCCTCAAGTTCAGGCATTTTCCAAAAAGCAAGTCCTCAGCAAGTGACAGCAGAAGGCAGAGCTGCCCTGGTGCAGTCGTGGGCAGCAGATGGAGCCAAGAGTGGAATAGGTGATATTCCCAGGACACTGTGTGCTTGTTCCAACAACTTCTTCTACCAGAACTCACATTAGCTGTATAATTAATCATTTTATATATGTTTAAGATTGTGTGTATGGGATTTTACATCAGAGTCTCAAACAAGGGAGGCTTTTCTTATGAGAACTTGATCACTGACATTGTTCTGACGTGACTCTCACACTGATGACACACCTAAGCTTGGTACCTCTCTTGATGCCAGTTCCCTTCTTGTGTTCCTCCATCATGGCAGGTTTGGGGGTATTTGTTGTGCTGTTTTCTTTTGGTTGTTTTGTTTTGAACAAAAGACCTGGTGTTGCTATGGCCTGATTTGCAGCTGTGGTTAGAAGAACCGTGTAATGTCAAGAGCCAAGAAGAGCCAAGAGCTGCACGTGCTTAACGAGCTGCTTCGTATTTGCTTGTGTCTGGTGCTAGGATAGCACAGCTCCTGTCTTTGCTGTCTTACAGCATCCTTAGGCAAAAGTCTCTGATGAAGCATCAATCACCCAGACTGCTTAAAATCCTGCTGGTCTCATTCAAGAAACAGCGATGAGCTACCTACCTTTATCCTATCTTAATGTTCATTATTGATGTTGCCGTAAAAGCTGCTTCACGCTGAATGATATGTAGGTGGTGGAAAGAGTTTTATGCTTTGGTGAGGCAAACAGTTATTAAAAGAAGAGAAAAGCCTAGGTGATGCCTTATGATTTAATGAAAACATGTCTCTTTTCTGAGGAATGGTGCGAGGGGTCTAACGCACACAGTGCAGCACCAAATCATCTTTGGCTTGACAGGTCCGAAGCAAACCGTCCACACAGAACCTGCAGGTCACTCCCTGTTTCCTGCTCGGTATTGCTGCTTGCTACAGCCTCTGCTGTGCCTTGTGTTCTGTGCAGCTCTTTGTGTCCTACAGGGCAATCACTGCTCTCCAGTTCTGGCCTCGCCTGCTCACACACAGCACAGAACGCGCTCCCAAGGACAGCAGGAAGGCAGGCCCGGTGCTTTCCAAGGCTCTGTCCCCACACCAGCCTGATACAGCTGACAGCAGTGTCCTCTGATTCACTCCCAGCCCCTCTATCTTGACAGTTGCTCAAGCACAACACTTTGTTGAAGCTGCTCTTTTAAATCAAAGTACTTGGGAGCTGTGAGTACTACCCTGTCTTTGAAGAAGACATTCTTGCAATGGTTGGGATTGCACTGCTATGGCTCAGGAAAGAAAACTCTCTCACATGTCCTTTGGTGTTTCCTTTATTTATTTGTTTTGTGTTGATCCCTTTTCTATCTCTGCAATTTTACTGGGGTTGCTCAAAACCTTCCCCTGGAGAGCTTCACCCAGCTTATTTCTGACTGGTTTGGGCATGGGGTGTGGGTGGAGTGTTAAACAGGCTCCTTTGTTGGGATGGGGAGGCCAAGTATGTTTCTGTAAGCTTCTTTTCTGGTAATCCTCAGTAACATTAGTCTTTATTAAATGGAACAGAGACCTGAAAGCTTTTACTTGTAACAGTACAATAAAGAACACCTAAAAACTGTTGATTCAAAAATGTATCCATTTTGGATTATGGGATTCATCAAATGACCTGCCAGCAACATTGTACTGCCAACAATGTTGACCTCAGTGCCTCTTCTCAATTTACTCTTTTCCAAGTCACAGCAGCCAGGTGAAAGCCCTGCTAGCTCTCCTGGAACCAAATCCTGCTCCCTGTATCCAGATAAAGGCTACACAAATGCAAAATCCTGTAGGAAGCTTCTCTGAGATACTGAGCTTCCTCAAGGACCATTAAAAAGGCTGTAGGAAAAGCACATTATTCTTTGTCTGAAATGAAAAACAAACAAAAAGCCATTTTAGCTAGCCCCAAGCCCATGTTTTTAAATATTTTGAAAAAGAAAAAAAATTAATCAGGTTGAAATTATTTGCAAAATTCAGGTTTTACTTATAAGTAGTTGCTGGTCAGGATGGCATTTTCCACAAAGAGTCCAGAAACTTAAAATTTATGCAGCCCATCTATTAATGAATAAAAAATGCACTAGGGTTTTATTTATATGATAATACCATTTGATGCAGAAGGAGCAATAATTCACCACTGCCTTTTTAGACATTCACTGAAAGCAAAACAAGCAGTCCTTGGTAGACTGCAGCATTGGAGTTAATCCTGAACCACAGTTTCACCTGTAGGTGTGAAGGTAAGTGTTGAATGCTACAGCCAAAGGTGGAATTTCACCCTGGACTTTTCCTCCTGCAGTGCTGCTTCACAACCCACGCCTGGCTAAACCAGCAAAGAGATGGTGGTGGGAAAGCTGGCTGTGTTAACATCCTTATTCGTGCATGGCTGTCCTGTGCAGGGCCAGGGGCTGGACTTTGCTGATCCCTGTGGGTCTCTTCCAGCTCAGGAGATTCTACAGTTCCGTGGTTCCTTGAATACCAAACTTCCTTCACTCACACAACTCTTGCTGAAGAGTCACGACTAACAATTCTGTAGATTTAATCTGAAAAAAGTAATCTGCAGAGAAACAGAGCGAGTGGGAGGAATTCTAGAAATCTGTGTTTTCATCTTCAAGTGCCCAGAAAAAAAGGAGAAAAACCCCCCAGAGTTAAAGGAAATGAGTTGTCCACCAGGCCAAGGTGCCATGTAGTTGACTGACTGCACACTTGGCAACAGACTTAGGAACAGCACATGCCGTTTCAACAGTTCTCAAGGCAAAGAGAACCATTCCACTTTCAGGTACATGTGGGAGAAAAGTGTATGAATAATGAATTTTCTATAATATATTTCCCATGCATTATTGAAAATATCACAAATACCCACATGCTTTTTCCATTACATCATTGTGATGCACTTAACATATTCTGTTGATCTCATTAGTGTAAAGAAATCATAATGGATGTGTTTTACAGCTTACAGTTATTTTTTTTGAAACTTGAGATGACACACAAATATTTTAGGAGATGATTCATTGCAATATAAATTCTTTATATCAGCATTCCAGCATTGGGAGGGAGGTTGTTTCTCTGAAGGAATGAAGTAAAAATAAAGAGCATTTGCTAAATCATATTTTCACAAATGCCTAAGTTTATTAGCATAGCTCATTAGTTTTGTGACTCAGCTTTTATGGTGCTCTGGAAAGCTCCTTCGGTGTTCAGTAATACATATTATCATGCTAAGGCTCCTCTTTACTACACAGCTACAACATGATGTAAATTCACAAGGAAGTTTCACAAATAAGACACAATTTTGCCTCATATCAGTGAGTGACTCATTTCTCACAAATTCAACCCACTACTTCCCTTAAGAGCCAAATCCCAGTGCTGGTGACATCTGATAGAATCAACTCCACTGTGTTAGTGACAACAGAAATTTTGAGCAGGTTTAGGATTTTGTCTTATTAAAAAAACCTGCTAAAGAAGTATTCTGAAGTGTAAGAAAGAACTAGCAAGTGAACTTTTTATTCATTTACAAATAAAATTGTATCTAACATGAATCAGCATATCAAATATTGGATTAATGCCTGATATAGGGGTATTTAAAATCAGGCTAAATCTACAGGTATGTGAATTTAGCAACTACTTGCAGATGAGGTGAGCAGTACCCTAGAATTGTAAAGTGTTTGGGTACAGGCACCATTCACAAAACTCCTGAGTGGAGAAATATTTGTGATAAAATCCTCACTGCAGCATTTTTAAGTAATGAGAAGCATATTCACTCCATTATAACTTGCCTCTATGCTGCAGAAGGCATTTGAAAATTGACAATAATGTGAACCTATTGTTGGAAAATAAGTATGGATGTTGCATCAATGAGGTTTCACATAGCCCTGGGATCCCACTGATCTTGGTTTTTTGAAGACACTTGATAATTTCTGTTGAATCAGTAGGTTCACAAGTGTAGTTTGTGCTGAACAATAAACGAGGAATGTAATTGAAATTCGTTATTGGACCCCATTAGATCCAACACATTGATTACTATTATCTTTTTGTCACAAGGCTTATTGCTTGAGAAACCCTTCTTTTATGAAAACAATCGTTCTTGTCTTTAATATGTCTAAAAATTCTCTTGACCTTGTGCCTTAGTGACCTCCTTTTATGGTTTTATTGAAAATTGAAATCCCCCACAATCCATCAGTTCCTCAGTCTGGATTCTCTATTCAGGGAGGTCAGTGATGGAACCTTCATGCAAAATTAAGAATTAGATTCATAGGTTTCTTTTCCACTCAAGTGTTTCAAAACTAAATAAACTTACCACTATAAACAGTATGGAAAATGAAATTTTAGTTTGCTGGAAAGAACTGAGAACTTCCTAGACCTGTTTATTACCACTAATATTTACCTTCTAGAACAGAGAAAGACAGTTATTATTGCTTTCATTTTGTCCTCTTCATTCCACTTCCATTGCTCCCTCTGTGGCTTCATTTTAAAATCGAGGAAAATAATTGTTTAAATCCAGGAATTCCTGAAATCAGAGAAGTGACAATTTCAGGTCAGACCCCTTTGTCATGTAACCTAAAACCTAGTTCAGAGCTGAGCATCAACAAAATGTTCTGATTTATGACCTAAAGCAGGAAAATTAATCTTTTTTGGTTCTTAACAAACAAATACACTTTTCCTTTACTAGCAAATTTGTCTGGTGATATGTCTATAATGAAAAGTATATTATAGATACCTGTTATCATTAGGCTTCAGCTGTTCAGGTAAGTGTTTATTCAAATCACAATTGCATCACTTTCAATCCTATTCTCTTAATAAAACTCACAAACAAACAAAACCCCAAAACCATCCCACAGTTGTAGTCTGTAAAAGACATTTGGAAAAAAGAAATTGAATATATCTTGTGTTCTTAAATACATCTTGTGTTCTTTTTCTGACCAAGTTTTAAGCAAGTATACTGTGGAGTACTACACAGGTGCAAAGAAAAGTAGTTGTTGTTGTAGAAACCTGACAAGAGGGTGAAAAGATTTCAAGCAAGATTTTGCACCTTATTCTTCCTATTAAAAGCAATCACGAGTTGTAGAGGTAGAAAAGCACTGGGGAATATTGACAGTTTCTCTCCTAGGCATCAAAAAATGCCCTTTAATGGTCACAATCGTCTTCTGATTCTCGAGACCTTAGAGTCAAACCTGTTCCATTGAGTCAGCCGTATGTGCTAGCTGCCATCATGAATTCTGCTCCAAGCAGGATGCAGTAGATTACTTAGGGATCAGCCAGATTATTCAGGGATCAGCCATGTAGTGCCACAATTAACCCCGTGCAGGAGTAGAGAAGGACTGCAGCCCTTCAGTATCTGCAGTTCCACGGCACATCCTCTCTGTGTCAGGGTGGGTTGTCGTAAATCTTATTGTGAAAAATGGATGTCCCCTTCAACAGTTTTTTCTAATTGTAAGTAATTTTTCCTCACTTGTGAGGAAAGGCCATTGGCTGCCTCTGGACTGCTCTAAGGAGCTGTTTCAGGAGCATTTTCACCACAGTTCTACTTGAATGACAAGATCACTTCATGTAGTGAAAAAAAATTGCTGTTGTTACCAGGCTTATTTAGTCATGGGAAATTTCTCAGGGAATGTTTTTTTCTCATTACTGTACACACAATTGGCAAAGTCTGTCTGTGCAAGACTTCCAGCTCAATTTTGAAAACCCAAGAGGTTTGAATAATTCAGATAATCTGCGAATAAACATGCTGGCTTTGTGGCACTTATCTGAGTTGCCAAGCCTTTGGAGGCTTTGTCATCAAATTCTCATTTACCAAAGAGTTAGAAGATTTGTTAATGTTATATAATTTATCACTCCACTGTGCTGGATGGTGCTCTAAGAGCTCGGTTTGCTTTTCACAAAATTGCGCTGATTTTAAGCCACAGCAATTTCTAACCTGAATGGCTCTGAGTGAAGAATCAGGCCCTTAGTGTTTCATGTGAATAAAATATCAGTGCTGTGAGTCACAGCAGCAAACTGCTGGGCAAGTCACATCCAAACCTGCAGTTCTGCTGGACTGCTGTTCTTCCTACTCTTTTTCTTTAAGGCCTCTTTCCACTGCTAGAGCTCAGTGGTCAGAGCCTGTCTGCAGTTCAAGTGAAGATTTTCATCGCTTTGCTCATCTGAAAATAAAGGCAGGAGACTGATACAGGTAGAATCACCTTTGTTGTTTTTTTTTTGGTCTTATTTGGATAGTCAGTCACAGACAAATTTTAGAACTCTTTAGACGTGTGATTGTGGGACTAATTTGTGAATACAATTCCCTTACGTGTGTCAGCCAGGTAAGTAAACATTAAAATGCCAGTACAGGACACACATCTATCCCTATAATCACAGTTTCTGCACTTCTAGAATATCTGAAAGTGTCTCCAACAAGAGGAAGAAGAACCAAACACATTTAAAACAATTTTACATTAAATTCTGAAAATACTGAAGTTTATTATATATCACAGTACCTATTTGAACCAGTGGTCAGTTTCCTACATCCCTTAACTTCTGAAAGCTGGTGTCTGATTGGTTTAAAATAAAATTTTTGACAGAGCCGATGAGCCAATATAAATCCATCTCCTTACAGCTTTACAGAAAGTACATTATTTTGTGAGGCAGAGTCATTCAGAGCAGAATCATGGTATTTTTAAAAACTGCTTTAGTTGCAACCCCAGTTATCTCACCCAGATCAACTGGATCTGCTCAGTTTTGGTGAGCAGCTTCCAGCCAGTTTTAAAGACTTAATTAAAATCTTCACTAGCACAAAATTCCAGTCGAGGCTGTTCTAGTGACTAGAGTCCAGCCCTGCTCAGGTCCTCTGTTTAAGGAGAGAAAGGGTAATGCCGAAGCTTTTGATGACAGGAATCCTTAAGGAATTGGATTAATTGGTTTTAAGAATCTGGAGTAGTACTGAGTATGTGACCACTTGTTTTTACTCAGATCTGCTAATAAAATTACCCGCGCTATCCTGAGCTTTGGAGCTAGCTTTGTTAAAAATACTCAGTTTCCATTCACAAGGAGCTCTAAAAAACTTCTTATTTTCCTGAACCAAACCTGGGTTTGCTATTCAGGGATACCAAACTACTCCTCTGACCCAGACCTGTGGCTCTTCTTTCATGCTGCTTTCCTTGCATGGCAAAGGGCATATTTGGAGGAGGGAAACACACTGCAGAGAAGCAGATATGTGCAGATTTATACACCTGTACTTATATTTTATGCAAGAATGAGTTTCAGTTCTCTTATCACTGCCCTCAAGTGTCTCTGCATGGTGTAGTGAACAATGTGACTAATCTGCATCAGGCCATTCCTTTCCATCAAGCTTTCTTTCAGAGACACCTGGAAAGATTTGAGTCAAGGGAAGGCATAAACTATCCAGGCTATCCAGCTGGACCCCTGGCTCTGTAGCTTTTGCTGTAGCACTGGCTGACTGCACAAATGTTCCACGAACCCACTGCTCACCCTCTCCCTCCCACACTGCATTCAGCCCCAGTACTTTATGAAAAGGTCACATCTTTCTTCCTCCACTTGCCTGTACTTTGCAGGCCCATGCTCCATCTCTCTGTTTGGAACTTCCTTCCTTTTCCTCCCCACTCTTTTGCCTCTCCTCCCAGCTGTTAGGAGTTAACCTCAATGCCCTTCACACGTTAGTGTTTGCTGTACTAACCAAAGTACTTTCCTCTCCTTTGATTCTGTAGGGTGCAAAAGCACAGAACTGAAGGTTAGCTACCAATATGGTGTGTGTAACAGCACTTCAGCTTGTGAAGCTAAAAATGTTAATGCTAGAGTTTATCACGTCTTGCTCCACACATTCTTTGTCTTTCCTTGCTTTGCCTTCAACTTCTCTTTAGCTTTTTTGTTGTTGAACATCTTTGGTAATATTCCCCTGACCTAGAGGCCTAAACCTCACAAACTTCCTAAACTGAAGCAGACATCTTCCAAGGCAACTTCAGGCTCTCCAAAATAATCCCCTGCATCAGAAACAATCCTTTCTAGACACCCATTTTTCCCCAAGGGCTCTGCTTTAATCATACATGTGATTCCCTATTTCATCAGCATGTATTTCCTTCCCTGGGAGAGTCCAACAGCTGGAGGAAGTCTGAGCTGCATCTCCTGCCCATTCTAAAATATTAGTCCTTTAACAAACTTTGGAAATCTCTGATTCAGGGAGCCAGCACCTTCACTCATACTAGGCTGCTTCCCTTCCATTAGAAATCTTGCTATCTTGAGAGTTGAAGTTTAAGTGTATTTGGAATTCCTAAATCTGTCTTTTACTGCCAGAATCATGGCAGCAAGTGGAAAAAGGATTTTCAGACTTACAGGGGTTTAGATTCTCATCTCCTGTTTGTCAGTGTGAGTGGTCCTATGCACTGAAAAACAAGAAAGGTTTGATGCTGTGAGATGGGACTGGGCACTTCCACACTCCAGAGCACCAACCCCTGTGAGCTCAGACTTTGCTCTATTTCACCAGATGTAGCTGAGTTTGTGATTATCTGTGCTCAGTCTTTGTTCAATACCATTCATGGGACATTTTAGGCTACAATTTCTGTGAGCAGGGGCGGTAGCAGCAGTGCTGAAATGGAGTCTGAAACAGCACGGTGCAGGTTAGGCAGGTCCAACAGCTGGGCAGAAACAGAACTTTGCTGTGCCAAACACAAACCACTGCATTCTCAGGCAGATGAATATGGGCTAGGACCAATAGCTGTCTAAAACCTAAACATGAATCAAGGTTGGGGTGTCATTACTAAGCAGAATGTTATGAACAGAATAATGAATCCCATCCTGAAACTGTGACGCAGATTGATGGATTCTCTTCTTTTTAATTAGCTGGATATTATTTATATTTCACAGGGAAAACTTAGCAGGTGCCAAAAGCTGATCACAACTCCTTCATTTAATCCATTTCTACACATGCCTTCCTTGAAGTCTCTGGTTTTTGTATCTTTGAGATGTTTATTCAATACTCTCCTCTCTTAAACTCTTTGTCCTGTTTGACTTGTGTGGGATTATCTTCCTGTTCCTCACCACCACCACAATGCCTCTTGGTTATAAAAACCAGAAGTTTTAAATATCTGCCAATCCATTTGTATTTTGTGGTGCTGAGTTTGCTATTTGTCACATGTACAGTTTCCTTCACTGACTCCCAGGAAACCATGAGTGGAGTTTCCAGCTAAATGAGAGTAATTTATTGTGTTTGGTAGACAGGTATCGCTCTTCGAGTTTTTGTTGACATCAGCCTCCTTACAGACTGGAGCTGCTGCTGAAACAGTTAAATATATGTGAGTATTATCTTAGTGAGTGAGGGCTTGTCCTGCAAGAAAGCAAATATAGGTTTTGTAAATAAATGTAACTGAGGAATAGGTTGTAGCTGTATACCAGGGACGAAGAAATGAAACCACTCGTATCCAGCAAGAAAGTGAATTATTTGATTAAATAATTGCCCACTTAAATGTGTAACCACATAAGGAGGTTGGTCAGTGATCACCCACCCCCTAGGGTGATTGGCTAAGGTCTTACAACACCCATTTCAATAACATTTCACCAGTGTATCATAAACAGAGCTTAGACAAACACCAAGTGTTCATATAGTGATACAAAACCATCTTATCGTTTTCATAGCTTGGGTGAGAAAGGAAAGATTCACACAGAATATTGCAAGAAGCTGGAAAACCTTTCTAACAGCCCTTTCTGTATCCACAATAGGTACTTTTTTTTTCTTATGCTTTTGCAAGCAGAAGAAATGAACTTGTATAAAGCAAATTCAGGGGGGTTTTTGCTCATCCGAACAGAACAGGCATAGCAGAGGAACGAAGCACCTCTCAGGAGGATCCATGCAGCTCTCTCCACTTTTGTATGGAGTGGCAGAACCAGGATCATTCATGTTATCTATTGAGCTACAACAGAATGACTCTCTGACACTATTTACACATGTTATTTAGTTTCCACTCCTACAGGGGCAAATTTTTTGTCTGGTCCAGAACATAATTTGAAATACCACCCCATATTCCTTACACTGCATCAAAGCTTCCACTGGGTGGCATTTCCAGCCATTTCAGTTTAAAAAGACCCGATCTGACCAGTTCTCCTGCCTTTTCTGGAGCAGCTACTCACAAACCAGATAAACCCACAATTAAAACACAGAGCCCTGCACACACATCTCTCCCCAGAAAAGGGATAAAGCAATAAAGGATGCATCAAAAGATATCAGTCACACTGCTGAATGTGCCTCTGGATGATGTGCTACACACAACAGGCACAGTTTGCCAATTTGTATGGAACAGAATACAAGAGGCAGATTTGGGGAAATGACGCTAGAGGCACCTCTTCTCCATCTGAGACAATTGTCCCGTGCAGGCAAAATGGTTACAGATTACGGTGTTATAGGAGAAATTAATAGAAAAGAGTTCCTGTTTTTTTCTGTAGTTAAATTCTGGGAATTCTACTGTTGTAGAAAGTGCATGGGGTAACTAGATTGTTTTCCAGCAGCTCCTGAGAAACGCTTTCTTGAGGTGTTTTTTTTTTTCTACTTTAATCAGTTCTTTTTGAACATTTTCCAAACATTTGTTTATGTTAAGGCACTGTTTTTCAAGAAAAAGCAGTTTAAAAAAAACTTTTTCAAAACCACCTTTTTTTAAAAATTAGTGCATTCCTATACTGTGAAATTTTTTGTGCATTGAATTGTATTAGCAGAGATAAACACAACAAAAATATACTGAAATATTTTCACGAAAGATAGGAATTTCAGGAGTGTTTTTTAGTATCAGATCCTTATTTAAACACCCAAGTAGAAGCAAATCCTTTCTGACAGCCTGCTGCAATTACAGATGCAGTGCAATTGAAGAGCTCCTCTCGTGGAACTCATTTGGAAAGGTGTTGATAGCCCGTGTGACAAGGAGTGCCCCCTCCGAAGAGGCTCTAACACAGCTCCAGAGTTATGTTCCCACTGTCAGAGACACTGAAACATGGCCATTAGCTCCATGCCACGGTGGGAAATAAACGATGATCCAGGCATGGCCCTGTACATCAAATGAAGTTGCAAAGTAGGGCACTGGAGTCAGGAGTGTGGTTCTTGACTCGCCCATCTCTGCTGCTGCTCTGCCGCCCGTGACTGAAGCAGATTCATGACCGTGATGGGAAATGAATGCTGACTGATGACAGGCAGCCTACAAATCTCTGCCTCCCTCCCCTCTCTCCACCCATGAAAAATACCACTGTGTTCCCATCACTTCAGCCTCCTGTTCATTGACTCCTGAATGCCTCAGTGTAATCTTCAAAAAGTTAATCTCCTATAAGTGAGGAGATATCTTTATTTGAAAACTTGGTCCTGTAAAAATTTTAGCTGTGCAGCTCCAGAGCCTATTTTTCACACATGACTTCAATGTACCTGCCCAAAATCAATTCTGTCTCAGAAAAATACTCTAATTACATTTTACTGTCATGACTGAATTTATTGCTTTCACAGACAACATCATTCAAACAGAGCATGTACTTAAATGGAAGAATAATGTCTCCTGGAATAATTGTTATGATATTTATGGTAAAATACAGGTGACCACTCTGTAATTGAAGGAGATTTTTGAAGCTCATTCTGCATCTTGATCCGCCCCAGCCTTTTATGTCTGAGGTAATATTGGCAAAAAGGACATAGTGATGCATCTATTTATCCATCAGTCATGTTCTTTTTCCGTGTACCACAGTGTGTTTTCTGACAGCAGTATAGATGAATTCCAGTGTTTTGTCAGCCTCAAACAATAACACAGAACTGCACTTCAAATATAAAAGCCATTAAGACTTCTAAACATGACCAAACTTTGGAATAGGTGTGAAGATTTTTCTTCACTATCAGTTTAAGGTTTACAATCCAGATATTTCTACTCTTGGCCTTAACTATTTTTGCTGTGCCTTAAAAGTGATTCTTTAAAATAAAGAACAGAGTTCAAGTGTGCCTAAGAAGCCAGATTGGCATGAAGAACATGTCTCTCCAGAAGAGCAGATCAGTGTTGGCCGATAAAGGCAGACACAAAAAGCTGCAGTATTTGTCTGGTTTGCAAACTGGTTCAGTGCTTTGTGTGTCCTTTCTGTTTCTACACAGCAAGCACATGACAGGACCTGACGTGCAGAAACAGGGCTGAAGGCGTCTGCAGTTGTGCTGAGAGTCCCTGTGGTGCCACTCCTGACGTTCCTCAGGAAGCCAAGGGGACACATCGCCACAGCTCTCTCCCACAGCTCTCTGCTTCTCCCTGCCAAAACCAGCCCAAAGAGCATCCCAGCCACCATCCTGGGAGGTGAATCCCATCGGGGCGTCTCCTCAGCTTCCAGGGATTTTCAAGAGGTTTGCAAGGTTTGCAGTCTGGATCCAAAATATCCTTTGTCCTACAATGCAGGGTTAATCTGTATCAATACAGTGGCATTAGGGACTGCCAGGGACAGTGACAAGGGCCACCTAAGCCACTTCCCCTCGGCGGAAACTCTCTTGCAGGGTGCTTCTGAACTTGCTGAATAATTGCTGCACTTGGACAAGTCCATGTCCCTTCCTCACAGCTTCATTTTTCCCACTGTGGCTACCCTCAGCTGTATCCCTAAGCAGACATTTCCTTGGAAAACCTGTCCTGCCTAACCTGTGTTGTGGTTGTGGGCAGAAGCAGGGAATCCTTGGCATTGTTAAATATTCCAGAATTGTGCTAAACGTGACAGAACTGTGCAGCCTGGACAAAGACAGGCTCTCACAAACTGTGTAGGGAGGGTTCAAGGATTGATGCCTGTGGGTAAAATCATCCTTCTGTAAAGTGGAGCTTCCCTTCTCGTTCGCTGGGATGTGGCAAATGACCCTGTTGACACTTCCAGTCTCTTTCAATACAAATTAGAACATGTTAGCCTAAACTGAAAGCATCTCTTTAAGCCACTTCAACACAATCTGTAAGAATGTGCATGTCTGTGCCCTTTCTTGCTGTTCATGAAGCTTCAACTGTAAATATTACTGATACTGACACATATGTTCTGCAGCTTGTAGGCATCTCCATCCCTCCTCCCCTTTTGGGTTACTGCACTTGAATTCCTTCCATAACTGGTCCTTGCACCTCATTTGTGTGTTTAATGAGGGACATTGATTCCCAGTGACATCCTCCCTTCTTTGCATATCGGTGAACAGAGGGAAACACCTAACTTTTTCCTCCTTGGATTCTCCCAAAGAGAAAATCCTTGTGAAAAAGGGAAAGTGCTAATGTGTTACTTCTTTCACATTAGCCATGGCTAATGAACTAATAACTAGGCAAAGCAAGCCCTCTTATGGAAAATACACTTATGAATGTAGATCAGAAATATTTGGATATCCTTCACATGGGATTATTGTGTTACTGCCAACAGAAACAAAGGGGGCTTATATCTACTTCAGCATAGAGTCACAGATAGAATCACTTAGCTTCAAAAAGAACCTCAGCACCATTGAGTCCAGCTGTAAACCTGCCACTGCCAAGTCCAGCACTAAGCCATGCCCCTGAGCACCACATCTACAAAATCAGGTACGTGACAAGGGAGTGGTCAGGGCTGCCAGGGCAAGGGGAGGAAAGGCCACAGCACTGCCCTGCTCTCCACACCGACCCCCTGCCCCCAAACACCCTGCTAAAGGCTCCTGGGATGAGACAGAGTCCCTCTACCACAGAATTTCTGCCTCTCTAGATAGAGTGCAGCTGTTTTAAAAACCCCAAACTAATAGATTTTGTGAGAAGCAGAGAGTGCCCTCCAGGCTCCTGCCAGTGCATTATCAAGTGACTCATCACCAAAACAAAGAAAGAAAATATGAAAGATGCATTTTAAACAACTAATATTTCCTTTACCCACTTTCTTTGATATTTTCCTAGGGGAGGAAGAGGCATAAGAATCCCATCATAGCTCTTTTTATTCCCACTGAAAGACCTCATAACTTGTAATAAGTTGGCTCCTGCATCCCGGGCAGTTTATGGAAAAGGAATTCAGAGCTTTCAGTTTTCCTGTGGGAATAGACAGCCTCCCCCTGCTCAAGAACTTGGAGTGTGACCTTGAGGTGTGAATCTGAACCTCCTGTGAAGCCCTGTATTCCAGAGCCCCTGTGTCTCTGTTTCACTTCTCTCCATCCTGGCCTCTCCCCCTCAGGAACAGGAGGAATACCTGCATTGTTCCTGCACGATTTAATGAACTCGTTACAGAAGGGAAATAGAATGGCTCCTGTAGCATTTATGTAGAGAACAATAAGAGGAATAAACATCACAGCAGATGTTGCTTCTCTTCCCAGCAATATTCAGTTCCAAACAATCTTCTTTCCCATTAATGAAGAAAAATACAAATGCAGAATCTGGCAGCTGAGAGAAGGAAACAAAGGAGTGCTGAGAGTGAATCAGTTTGTTCTGAAAGGGCATTTCTATGGTTAGTGCCAGGAGGATTTACACTTCTCAACTTTTGTGTCACAGCTGACCTTCTTTGCTAAAATATATTCATATATGGTGGGTGTGGCTGTGAGTTACCTGGCTCTGAGCACAAGTTTTTCTCATCTGCCACATAGAAAGTCACACTTAGATTTGCAGAATGAATCATATAACAGCTTCTTGACTAGGAAGGAGATTCAATAGTCACAGAGAAAAACCACAGCTGTCTGGGCTAAAAAAAATCTTAACGTCTTCTGAATGTTTGCCTCTGCTCACTTGCTCTTCTTGTGGTTTTGTTCTATTTTTAATCTTCTTTACGACAAGACAGCATTATTGAATGCTGATGAGACAAAACATAGTTCACTGCCAGGCAATACATTTTTCAGTCACTTTATGGGAGCCCTCACTATGTGACCTGCAATGTTTTGGATACTGTTCCAGGCAGCTTAGGCTGATGGATTGCATTCCGCTGCTATTTGGGGTGTAGGGGGACAAGGTGAGAGAAGATTGGTAGCTGAGAACACCTGACATGATCAGGTTTTTAAACTTTTGCTGTCGAAGTTTTCCTCTGGCAGTAGATCTTCTTTTTCAATATGTAAATAACTTCTGTAAAATGAGATAAATGTCCTCCACCTAAGGAACTCTCACTGACGAAGCTGCTGTGATTCAGGCCCAAAGAGCTTTCCACAGTGGCTGGATCACTGCAGAGGTGTAACAGGCACCTTCCAGGTTGCCTCCGGGAGAATCTGGGCCATGCTTTTACCTGCAGTGTTGTGAGCACAGAAATCTGTGCAGCTAAGCTCCTTTTCACTGGAACAACACCTATAAGCAGAGTAGCAGCCTGAAATTTAGGTCACTTAGATAGGTCCCTGAATGGGTTTAGGTGAGCACAGTAGCCTTAATAGTTAATAAAATTACTGAAGGGTGAATTGAGCTACTTGGAATATCTATACAAACCATTCCTCCTGAGAGGGGTGCCTGAAATAGAACTGAGTGTCTACCAGAGCCACAAGCCCCATAAAATAACTCTCCTGTTTCTGCATGGCTCTGCCCTAAGTCTACGTGTTTCAAAGGAGGAATTAAAATGACTGTGGTGCACAAAGCTTTCCTCAGCAACGTGGCTCATCCCACATGCAATTATTTATTTATGTAGGTATGGTTTCCCCAGAACACCTCCCTTAGAACATTTGAGTTATCAGTTCTGCAAATCAATAGAACACATCTGGTAAATAAAATTTGGATGGTCTCATGCTGTGATAGCTTTTGTAATACTTCCTGCATTCATTATTAATGGTTCATTATGGAATTAATAATTTAAAATTGTCTCTGATAATTTTAACAGTCCCCAGTCTGTTATTGGGTTTGGGTTTTTTTTATATATAATTACTATTATCCTACTTGGGTATAACTTTGTGTTCTGGGACCAATATCCTTCATATGTTTTCAAAGCTTTGGGGACTAATCAAAATACAGTAAAGTTCAGGGAAAATGGATATATAAGTACTACTTAATATAAAGAAAATCTAAGTTGTGTGTGAATCTCATTTATTGAAGCCTTCTACTTTTTTCTATATCAGTAACTCACTTCTCATATTCACTTTACAGATATAAGGGGTCTGTCACTTCTGGGACCTCAATAAAGGTGAGCTTGAGGATTCTACTGTTTGAATCAAACAATGAATATCCAACAGTTCCTGGAGCTGAAGGCAGTGGCAGGAAGGGGGTGGATTTTCACTACCAGTATCAGCCTATTGCTGGAAAGATGGAAAGTTCATTCTTAGATGAGTTCAACCACAAAATCTGTGGCACCAGTGACTTCAAAAGAAAATATTTTGTCTATCATATATTAAACCCTTTGAACCCTGAGGTGAAAAAGGCAGTTGTTGTGTACCAATGTCTATTAGAACCATCTCAGAACACTTGTTCCAGAGCAACGTTTTGTTCCCAAATCTCGAGGTAGCAGAGGCCACAACAAAGGGACGTTATCACTGTGGAATAAATGCACAAGTTAATACCATTTGAGTCAGAAATAGTTTTGCTAATAACCTCAGTGATATCAGGTTTTCATCCCTATGATTTCTTATATTTATTTTATTTACACATTTTCTTCCATGGTAAAAACTTGCAGAGCAAACATGCTGCATATTATAATGACGTGTAGAACTGCATCCATATTCCTTAATGAGAGAAACATTTTTATAAGGAATAACTTATTTTATTTCGTGTGCTTTTTATACTTCACATTTTTCAGTCGTGTTGCTTTTTGTACAATTTATATACATTTATCTACCTAAAATTGCATTGTACCAAACAGCAGAAAATATTTAAATTTAAGAATAAGAAAATCTTAAGGTGTTACATGCACTAATATTTTAAATATATTCTTTACATAAAGACTGGGTGAAGAATAGAACTGAGTTCCAAAGTTGATGCCAGCTAGAATCGGCAACAGGGGAGAAGAGCTACTGAGAGTAAAAGTATGCAGGATTGGAGAAAAGATAGATCAGGATAATCCCAAAGTTTACAGTTTGGAAGGCAGACTTTCTGTCTGAGAAACGAAGATTGCTAATTTTGTTAAAGTCTGTGTGTCAAAGAGCATCCCTGAGAGACACTGGAAATAAGTTTCATTCCACTTTTGAAGCTCATACTGGAGAGAATTTTACTATTTTAGGCAGTAACATTCCTACTAAAGTAACTGAAGCATTCTGAGGAAAAAAGTCCTCCAGCTTCCTGAGTATGAACTTTTTGTAGGCAACTGTACCTTGTTCTATAAACTCAGTTTGGCTGAGGATTCTTGTCAGAGCAATGCTGCTAGAAAACCTCCAGTGAACTTGGAGTAGAAAATGTCAGTCAATATGAAAGATTTTTTTTTAATGTCCTCAAGTTTAGAAAACACTTCACATTAGAAGTATCTCCTTTTGGACAACACAGTTCTCCATCATTTTGTGCATCTGCTCCAGAAAGAACTGGCAAAGGTTGCAATGGGAGACACTGAAAGGGAAACAATAATTTTGTCTAAAAGCAGCTTTTATAAAATTCCAAGTGTAAGAGAAGCTATTGCAATCCTTTAGTCTTGACTCCAGCATTGCACAGGTCATAGGTTTCCCTAGAATTAATTGTTGCTTTGAGCCCAATAACTGCTGAGTAATTAGAGCTCTTCTCTTAGATAGTGTTTTAATTATTTGTGCTGTCCTTCTTTGAAGTGTGTCCGACCCTTCGATGTCCTTCTGCAGATACGAGAAACGGGCACAATACTCACAGATGGGTTTTTTAATTTGCCAGGACTGAGAAAATATGATCTTTTTCTTCCAGTCTCGTGCTGTCGTGCTTGATATGTTCAACGATCATGTAAATCTAGTCAGCGTGCTCTATTTTGCTACAAACTCACATTCTCACAATCATCAGGAATTCCATGTTCTTAACAGGATCCTTGTTTCCTAGGACAGATGTTGCCTCTCCTGTAAGCATGACCTATATTCTTTGTCACAGACCTGCAATTTTATGTTTGAAATTCTTAATCTTGCATGCTTAACAGAAGATCTAGTGCTTTATTTCAGGGACCTCCCTTCATTATTTTCATTGCACTTGTCTTTGTATCAGTCCTTATCTCTCCAGATATGCAGGTTACCTTAATAGGTACTATCTAAACTTGGGTGTATGAGTGACTGGTTAGATGCACATTGTCTCTGTTGCATGGAAATATTTATGACATTTTGTATTTTCCAGTTTGTGCCCAGACACTGTAAGACACGAGATTTTGCCTTCTATTTGATTTCAAAACATAAAATCATGCGACAGACTGAACGTGGCTGATAATTTACCTGTTATTACTCTTCAGCATTGGACAGAAACCCCAAAGTAAGACATCTTTCATGCCACCTTTAAGGAATCACCTGGCTCAGTGAAAAAAAACCTCATCTCTCACTCTGGTTTTCATCAAGTAGAGGATAGTTGCTATAATAACACAACCAGTTTTCTCAGTCTGGATCCATCCTGTGTAAGGGATTAGTCCTATCAAACTGTGCTGTTTTATGCATTTTGACAGACAATACCCAGCTAATTCAAACACAGTGCTTGAGTAAATAAGTACAAAACGTTGCCCTGCATTCTTGTTAGTTGAATTTTAAGCTGAGAGACTACTTTATTATCTCACCATTGGATCTGTCAAGTTACCAGATATATGCATTTTACAATGATAAATGTATGAGCAGCAGGTTATTTTGACCCTTAGCATCTTTTCAGAGACATCAGTTTAACACTAACATGCATAAGGAGTTTTATAGGTCCTACACTGTATATACAGCAATGGGCTTTATATGAGTTTGGTATGAATCATGTTTCTTCTGTCCATTTTTGCTGTTTGTAATTAAGGGCCTCATTAATGTCATAGCATATGTTGTTTAGGATGCATAATCAGGAGAACTGAAATGTGTTAGAATCCAATTTACGGCTCAGGGCTTCAAGTCTAGGAATTTTCACCAACATTAATGGGAGTCACACATTTGAAAGCATTCACTGAGTTACAAAAGTTATATTCCTTCCTCAATGTTATCAGTAATTTTTAAGAACTATCTCTAATTTCTATCAAACCTGGCCACAATGCACTAGACATAATCCCTTAGCACAATGCAATAATTGTAGATAAAGTCTTTTTGAAAACAACATGCTAATAAATCTTTTACAGATTAAAAACCTCCCAGATATGTAACTTACGGTGTTATAACCCAGCTGGTCCAAAGCTTTCCCTTGAAAGTGCTTTTAGTCAGTTTGGGGTTGGTTTGCATTTCTAGGGAAATGAAATTTGTCACAGAAACTGGTTGTTCCTTTGGACAGTGAAGAATGGAACCATGTATTTCAGTCAGAGAACAAAATCCACAGTGATTTGATACGGCAGTAAAGAGTGTCATGGAAATAGTCTGTAGGGGCCTGATTTCCTGACTGTCTGCCATGACCTGGACTGTACTGGCACAGCTGGAGAAGGCAGTGAGTTCAGCAATGTTCTTGAAACTTTTTTTAAGACTAAATAGGATGTTTGAACTGAGGGTTGGTGCTAAAACTTTACATGGAGAGCTACAACTCTCTATAGAGTAAACCCCAGACTTATTTATGAATGGCTGTGTAACAGCAACCAGTTTCCTTTATGAACCCCTCCTGCTCTGGACCCGCTGTCTCAGCTGTGGTCCAGATAATGCTCCTGGCTCTTTGTTAACTCAAACTGCTGCCAGAGGAGTGCAGCTGGAAACTGGAATCCTCAGAGGGAGATAAAAACCAGCATTCATGGAAAGGACTCATCTTCCAGACACAGATGGATGTGAGAAGGATCATAGTTCTCTCTCTTAAAGAGTTAATTTGTTTTGTAAGAAACATGAGAGGCATAGCCTGGGAAGGTGATTCCATACAGCTCAGGAAGCTCTGTGGGTGTCAGTTATACAAACATTTAAATTAAGAATAGTGAAGGTCATAAGCATTATATTTGCTTTATATATATGTCATATTTGGTCTCTCAGACTCTGACATGAGATCTTAACCTTGGACTAAATCAAGGTCTGAGTATGGCTAAAAGCTGGGACAAACTGGAGAAGACTCAAGGTCCATTTTGTTATTTGGGGATTGCCAAAATTTAGGGGTCCTGTGCTTCCTAGGAGTCGTTTATCCCCCAGGGTGCATCTCTGGAGTCAAAGTTGCTGGAGGGGAGCTGAAGAGTAGCCTATTACATCTTTATTTTACCTGTTCCACACACTGTTAGGTGTATCAGGTTATATTATTTAAAATTATTTGCCTTTGACAACACTGCATTCTGAAAGTATATTTATAGAAATGTTATTAAAGAAGTGAATCTTTCACTGCTCAAAGTATTCTGTGATGCTATTTCCCCCTAACAATATCAGAGTGGAATGTTGGAACAGACAGCTTTATAATAAGTTAGAATGTAATTGATAATGCAGACTTGCTTGATAGTGAAAAATGAGACTGTCACCAGCCTCATGGAAAATCATTTTGGTAGAACAGCCTTGCAACTGAAAGCAAAGAAATAACCCAAACCAGACAACTGGTGTCTATTAAAATTAGTTCACACACTGCTTTCACATTCCATGCTGGTTTAACACTTAGTTCTTGATTAGACCATCTTTGATCTCATTTGTCATTATCAAATCACTGGACATACTAATGTTTCTCTGAAAGACCAATAGTCTGAAATAATAAATAAACCAGACACTTCTCAGGACAGATTTCAGCCCATCTTCCTTGTTTTTAATAATACTTTTTTCTGTCCCTGCTCCTATTATTCTTTTTTTTCATCTCTGCTCACTTGCACTCTGAAGTGTTTTGAATAAATATTTTAGTCTATTTTCATTAATTAATAAAGAATTAATTCAGTGAGAAAAATGTTATAACCACCTTCAAACATATGAGGGTTACTAAAAGTCTAGAGGAGAGAGATTCCTTGCAGTAATATATATTGGCTTTATACTCTGAGTAATGGTATAAAGTAAAAGGAATTACACTGAAGGTGAAGAGATACAACACATGTAGCAAAGTAACCAGGATATATATTCCAAAATGGCCAAAGCAAGTCCTCTGATATGAATGTTTCTGCAGCATCAAAGTTAATGCTTTAGTCATCTACATTCGTTTTAAGATAGGCCTGAAAAACCAACAAGGAGTAAGTGTGCTCCAGAGGAACTTCTGCATTAGTGGGACCCTTCTATGCACGTTTTGAAATGGACCTGAGAAACAGATGAAGATTAAATATGCTCTAGAGAAATTCCTGCATTAGCAGGCCTAAGTGGTGAACTAAGCCTCTTTCCACCTCTAATTTCTGTGATTCTCTGATAGATCTGTAATTAAGCTGTGGATGCTTAAAGTGCTTTCTGATGAAATAAGATACAGCATGGCCATTAGTAAGCCAGCTTCTCATAGGCTGGAGATTATTTTATAAGGACAAAAAGAAGACCTAAGTCCTGAAAGAATTTTCCTCTTTCTCTTTGAAGTAAACTTTGTAATTCTGAAGTGATATCCAAGACATCAGTTCAAGACATGTCCTTCCTTAGAAGGATACCTCATGGACAAACACTGGAACCTAGTAAAAATTAGCACCACACAGATTACAATTCCATTTTTGTCAGCACTTAAAATTCAGCTTTTCCCCAAAGCAAACAAGAATTTTTTAATAATTCAAGAATTACAGTCCAAGACCATAGTTTCCTATGGGCAGTGTTTTTAAATATCAGCATCTTCGATTTAACACAGTTTCTGGGGAGTTGCCTGACCAGATCTTCCACGGCAGTTGGTCTTGCAAAATCATCTGCCCATTTTCCAAATTCCTATGAGTTTAAGGGTAGCTCAACACTGTTCCCATTCTGAATCCCAAGCACAGCACTGTACCCACTCCTGAGAAGAAACGAGCTCCATCCCAGCTGAAACCAGGACACTCCTCTAAAGCAGATTGCAGCCGCTGAAGCAACACCACCTAAACCACAGTAAATACACCTGTGTAACATCTCCCTTTATTTCTTCTCCACGCATTCCGTTCGGGCCTGGCATTCAGGCTGTGATGGCATCCTGATTTGAGCAAATGTCATCCAAAACATCGGGTTCAGCCTGATAAACCCACGTGGTGCATGTTTCATAATTCCTCAATAAGAACTGCTGCTGACATTCGGTGTGCTGCTTGACACGCTGACTGAAAACTCATTTAACTTTAAAATGGAGCTAAATACCTAAATATTGACTGCAAAAAAGACAAAGAAGAAACACTGTCTTACTGATTTTACACCAGCTTCATCTGATTTAAAAAGAGTAAATTTTGTAGGATTTAGTCAGTCATGCAGACAAGTATTATATGCTGCATAAGGAGCTTTGACAGAAGGAAGATGTGAACTTTATAAAGCTTCTAAGCACAGAGTGGCAACTTTTCACTGTGTTTTTATTAACAATGAATGATTTTGAAGCACTCATGACCTGGAATAGCATTGTAATCCTACAACAGCCTTTGCTGCAGTGTGCCACTGAAAATAGGCAAATAAAGTCCTCTCTGGCTTTCTATTCAAATGTGTGATTATTCTTGAACAAGTTTTTGGCTGGCTTGGCAAAGAATAGGGTGATGGTGAGACAGAGGGGCTGAGCTGATATTTGAGTGCATTTGCTGGGAACTTGGTGCTGGCTGAGAATATGAAACACCAAAGCTGAGCCTGGAGCTTGGATATCTGGCTCAGAACAGGCTCTCTTGCTCTGCTGCTGGCTCCCACAGCCTTGGAGCAGCTTCCTGGGACAGATTTTTAAAGGGTTTTTAAGAGGTATCACCAGTATTTCGAAGTATGTGTTGGTCACACAAAATTCACCCCTTCTCTACACCATTGGTTTTCTACAACAAACGCTCTCTCATGTCCCAAGAGTTCCCAATCCACTATAAAGGGAAAGCGGAAGCAGGAGAGGGAACACATCACCTGTTTATTGAAGTTGTTCCACTCTATGAAAAAGAACATCAAGAAGTAAAACAGAAGAGGGGAGAATGCTCTTTAGCTCAACAGGTTAGGTTTTACCCACTAAAAACCTCCCATTTTCCTGGTCACTGCCACAGAAGCCAATTCCGCGTACTTTGTGTTGAATAACATCTCAAAAATATTGTTATTCCCGAGACAGAAAAGTTGATCTTTGAATGCTTTTGCTGTTTAATAATCTCTATTCAAATTATAGACTTGGTTCCTCCTCTGAGAAATTTTTCATTCCAGTCAGATTAAGATAAACTGGGCTACAGGGAGTTATGGTCATGGGAGAAGGCAATGCTTTGTCTACATATTGAAGAATATAGAATGCTTCTCTCTTCCCAAGCCTCCTTATGGCAGGATGTAAAATTGAAAATTAACAACAAACTGTTCGTTTGGAATGAGTGGCCCTCCAGGGGAAAAATGTTTATAAATTGTATTATAACACAGAGATATTTTCGTTTCTTTGCTGCAGTTGTGAAAAAATGCTGTTTACCTGACGGTTATTCAAAAAAATACCTTGCATTGAACTGATGAATTATAGAATTTTTCTCAAATTTAATCACCCCAGATGAGGACTCCCAATTGCCTTCTATTCACAAAATCAATAGTTTATGCCATCCAACACGTTTGGAGCTGATGTTTTTCTACTCAGTCTTTGTAGCATCCAAGAGTGTAACTCTTTTATTAGTATTTTTAGCCCTCCCCTCCAATTATTTATATAAAAAGCCATTTTTTTGTCTCCTCAAGTGCTCTGACTCTTTTGCAGTTGAAAAAAGCCTACTTAGCAGCACTTAAAGCATTTGTTTTCTTCACTTCTCTCAACTCCTCCTTTTAATTTTGCATTTTAAGTGTTTAATTATCTCTGGTAGAATTACCACTTCTGTCACAAGTTTCACATACTGACAGCCCACATATCTTGGATAGTGCCTGATTGTATTCCTTGCTTTTATATATATTTTTTTTCAGTTGTTCTTTTTTTTTTTAATTTGAAAGAGACAAAGCATTCTTTTTAAATTACTTAGTTCCATTTTAACATTCCAATAAATAAATGTTGCTCTCACTAAGGAAATTCTGACAAGATCTAGGCAGTTTAGACTTCCCCTGAAATATAAAAATGTTTCAGGTAGATTAAACCTTGACAAAAAGTTAAATCAAATTATATTCTCTATGCTCAGTTTTCTTTGGGGAACCAAAACTCACTGAAGTGTAAAAGTCTAATTAATTATGTAGTATGCTAATAATTTTTAAATTAAGAACACCTGTGATTTAACTCTAACATGCCATGAATGTGTTTGCAATTGACTATGAAAAGAAGATCAAGAGAGCTAAAAAATAATTTAAAAGAATTCATGCAGTAGGGGTGGACAGAAAATCCCAAGCCTGACTCAGGCAAAAGGGACATCTCTTGTAACCCTGAGGGATGGGGAAGGAGCAAACACGTTTGTATGACTGTTTTCCCAGGTACAAGCTCCCAGCTTCTGGACAAACACTTTTTAAAGACACTCTGAGGCAAAAATTGCATCATGATCATCATATCAATGGCAATATTCAAAGATATTATTAAATGCCACTTGTACATCTATTCTTTGAACCCATTTAAGTTCTTGCACCTCCTGGCACAGCTTGAATTTTGCATTGTAGAAAAAGGTATTATTTCCTTCTTTAAACCTCCTGCCTTATCAGTTTTTGTTGCAAGGACTGGTCCTTACTTACCTTCCTTATTGCAAGCTGTGATCTATTGGGAGGCTGAGAACCCTGGTTTGCTTAGCCTCGCTCACCAGAGTAGCTGTTCCAAGTGTTCCAACACTATCAATCTTTCTGAGGTCTACTTTATGCTTTTTTGAGAAATGGACAGTGCATGAAAGAGGAAAGTGTGAATACCCCCCGTGTACAGTGGTGTAACGTTGTTCACTTCCCAGGTACCAGTTCCGTTATTAATTATTCCAACAGCCTCCGCGGCTTTCCATGGCTACTCCATGCAGAGCTGCTGCTTATTTGTCACATACCATTCTTAAACTGGCATCAAGGGGTTTCCTTGAGCACACACATTTCTTACAGAGGCGTTACCTTTACTTATTCCCTGAGAAATCCCTCTGGAATGTGAACTTATTCTTGGTTTAGTCTTTTATTAAGGTGAGATCTGGTCCATAGAAGGACAATGGGGAATAGCTTCCCAGTGCCAGGGGGCAGGGCTGGATGGGATATTGGGAAGGAATTGTTCCCTGGGAGGGTGAGCAGGCCCTGGCACAGGGTGCCTAGAGCAGCTGTGGCTGCCCCTGGATCCCTGGCAGTGCCCAAGGCCAGGCTGGACACTGGGGCTTGGAGCAGCCTGGGACAGTGGGAGGTGTCCCTGCCCATGGCAGGGGTGGCACTGGATGGGCTTTAAGATCCCTTCAAACCTGAACCATTCTGGGATTCCAGGGTTCTCTCTGTGATTTTCCTTCAAGCTCAATCCCTGTTGGTTTGCTCCTCAGTAGCAGTGGTTAAAAGTCGTGTGCTTTCACTCAAAACCTTCCTGGCGTCAGAAACCCAACCTGAACAGATGCTGTAAGGCATTATTGTGGCCATGGAAGGGCTAGGAACAATCTCTGCTGTGGATAAACACGATGAGGCAAAAATAAAGCAAGCTTTTCTGTTACTCAAACAGATTTTGAGATACGGATCTGAGTAATGATGTGTAAACATCCCTGTAGCTGTGTAATACTGAATCTGTCTGGAATGTGGAATCACATGTTTCCATCTCAGAGAAAGACATCCAGAATAAAAGTTTCATCCATAACAGCATGTGATAAAATAGTCACTTCCACTCGCCCATAGTAATACATTAGGCATTTCCAGAAGATGAAGACTTTTCCTAGGGTCTTATCTGGTAACTTTTGTTTGAGAGAGAATATATTGCCGTGTATCAAATTGAACTCTCACATTTACCAGAGATACATAAAAAATAGAAACGTAGGGCATTCTGTACAGTCTGAAATGAATGTGCTGCAAGGGTAGCAAGCAAAAGCCCATAATAAGCTGAAACTCTATTTTTCAATATACTTGTGTCATATCATATAATATTTAACCAGAATCTCAAGAGTGAAGGAGGCTTTAATGTGGACTCATAAATCAGTTTCTTGCACCTCATAAGGAAGCCTTGTAAAAATTGAATTGAGCCACACAGTGGATGGTAACACATTGCACAGTAAAAAAAAGCAGTTTTGCCTTTTGTTTCCAGTGGTGACATTTTGAGAAGGTTCACAATTTCATATCTGATAGGACAGAGAGGATAAAAATCTGCAATTGTGTCCCAGATATCTCGACGGCACTAACTTTAAAAGATGCCAATACAGAGCCTTATCTGCATTGCTGATATTCCAGCATGGAAAATCAGGCTCTCAGACACAATAATGATTATCCTAAGGTACAGCTATGGGGAGGACTTGTTCCTGGCAGTGAGGGTGCATTCACTGTGGCTTTATATACTGGGAACTGCTGATGCCACGTATGATTTGGTATTTTGTAAATTAAAAGGAGTTAAAAGTATGTTTCAGAAGTTTTAAGTGAAATGACATTGTGATAACGCTACCCACACTGTGTTGTATTTTGCAAATGCTCAGAGACAAAACTGACATTACCATACACACATTAGAGAAAAAGAGGCCCTGAGATGGGCAGAAACTCCCCTAAACACATCCAGGAGTACAGCGGCAGTCTCCAGTGTCTCAATATATCACTCTGCCAACTCCCTTAGCAAGGCAGAGGGTGTCTGAGCTGGTGCAGGGATAATGGACCCAATTCCATAAAGCACTGGCTGACTCTGAAGGGAACTGAGCCATGCTTTCATCCTCTTCTCACAGAATTAAGCATCATCTCCACTAAGTAGAGGCCCAATTGAAAAATGCCAAAAGTTAAAAAAAAAAGGAATCCATATGCTAATTAAAGAGGAAGGGTGCCACTAGATATTTTAAATATTGGTATTTATGAGAATCATATTCTTATAAAGGTAATGGTACTATGCTTGGTTTTCTCTGTATTATTTTTTTTTTTGTATTATTTTAGCTTGTATCTGGTGAGAACATCCAGCTTGTGCATCAGGGTTCAGGCCCCACTCCCACTTCATCTGCCTCCCAGCGGAGCCCTGCATACAAAAGAGCTCCAAGATACCAGCACTAAATCACTCTGTTCCACAGGCACTTCTGCATCCAGCACCTTGAGATTTCTTCTTTATATGAAGAAGATACTGCTATAAATTCTGCTGCAAGAAGAGACATGAAGATGGACAGAAATGCAATGAAAAACTCATTCTGAACTACTGGAGAGCTAAACTTTAAAGTAATACAGATCAAAAACTAACTGCAGGAGCCTGCTCTTGATTTACCGAACATTATGACTTGTTGCACAGCAAGAAATAAAGAATGATAACTGAGAGAAATTAGTTCAATGTAATAGTATTTACAATGGAGATTTTGGGGTATTTTTCCTGCAGTTTTTGAAAGTGGGCGTGTTTCTCACACCACAGAGTTAAAACCATCATGCAATGCATTTCTTTAACAATGCAATTTACAAACATATCTTTTCTTAAAGCTAATGTTAAGAATAGTTCAGGAGAATGACATCCCTATTAAAAAAAACGAAACAACCAAAACAGACAGGAAATGTTTCTACACTTCTGAAAGCTAGATAAACTCTGCTTCTCTCTTCAGAAAAGTAAGAAAACAAGGAGAAAGCTATCTGAAAACCAAATAAATCCAATGTGAACCTAGAAGGGAAGAGTTCTGAAAATTTAAGAACTAAAGAACCATCTTCCACAAAAAAAGAAATCCATATCCTATGAGTTGGAATGCACTGAATAACTCTGAACTCCTTGAAGCTTCCTCAACGTAAAATGGGGTTCATGTACCAAAGCAAATCCTAGCTGGAATAGCAGTACTCAAGTGGTGTCCAACAGCTAATGTACGGCAAAGTCTTTTCCAGACAGAAAGATGGGACTAGCTCCAGGATTATTTAATCAAGAGCTGACTAACAGCACCTTTCACACAGGATGGAAGATGTATCTTAGACAGGGACCTCACTGGTACCAAAATTAAAGCTTGTTAAGGTCAATGGAGTAGTTTCAGAGCAATTCAGCACTTCATAACAGCTACCAGAGATGTGCTCTGTGAAGTCACAAATTTAAAACCTAATGGGACAAGATTCCAATTTACCAAAGTTGTCATTCCTAACTACTGTACCTGGAGCTATTTTATACTTCATTAGTTTTTTCCTAATTTATGAATAATCTAATATATCAGAATATCCTGGTTTAGGTTTCTTGTGGGCTCTATAGAAAATCCTGGTCTGCCTCTTCGTGCCCAAGCTTTTGCTTTGACTGGTTTATTCAGCATAATCCACTTCTAAACTGTCTCAGAATGAAGTGATTTGCTGCCCTGAATGTTAATGTTGTATAGTCTTGAAGCAGAAAGTCTGCATTTAGTTGAGCAGTATCAATATGTAGGTACTGGAGCAGAAGGTAGAAGCAGCATGTGCACCCATGGAGAATAGAGAGCTTTTGCAAACAGTGTCACAGTTTTTTGAAAAATACATCTGTTTTGCTCAATTGACACTCCATGATACTGCAATTATAAGCCATATGTGAGTGTGGTAATTTGGGAAGATAAATTAACATTTTAAAATCGAGACTTGGTGATGTTTATATCATTGTGCAGCAGCTTCCATGAAGCTGAAAGGGGGTTCCCTCACTTTTAGGACAGGATCTGTCCTAACTGGTGTTGGATACATAGAAGGATGTGTCCAGGGGCTGAGCTGGAGAACAAATCCCCCCACGGGGTCTGGCAGTCCAGAACCAGAGTCCATGGCATGGCCTCTGCTGCTGGTGGAGCTGTGGATCAGGCACTCTCAGGGCTTTTTTTAGACTTTAAGGCACAGTCTTGGTCCCAGGGATGTTAAAGTCAAGATTATCCTGTTGGTTCCCTCAGGGCACCTATAGTCAACTCATCTTGGACCTGACAAGTGAGGTAAGGAACTTTTCAAGTAAATGGCATTATATTAAGTGGATATTAGTAATTTCATAATTATTAAATCTGGGATTGGTGAGTTCTGACTTCTCTAATAAAGTGGTGGAGTAATCCAAAAGTTGGCTGCCATTGGAGTTGCAATTTGAAAGCAAAATGGAAGGAAGGAAATATATTAATTATATGTTGTAGGCAAAAAATTAGCACAGATTTGGAACACTAACATTTGGCAGGTAATTGGGAGTTTGTGCACATGTGGACAGATATTCTAAATTAAACTTCTGAACTTTCAAGAAGTCTTCTCCTTGCTAACTGTACCCAGCATGGACTGCCTATAAATTTTAATGACAATTAGACTAAGTAAAAATGACATGTCCCAAATCTTCCAGAGACATGACACGGAACTGTCAAACTCCTGTTTGGCTGAGCACACATTGTACTTCTGCACATGAACTGTGGAAATTGGGAAGATCAGGTTCTGGAAAGAAGAGTTGGTGCAGAAAGAAGAATTTGTGAAGAGAAGTGAGTGGTCTTGGAAATAAGTTCAAGATCTCAGCTGAAGAAGGATCTTGGAGATCAGGGATGGGTGTGGAGAAAAATGCCAGGGGGTGGCCAGGGACATGGGCCTTAAAACCTGAGACAGCTCTAACCCTGGGGAGCTACACAGCACAGGTGGACAGGACTTTGTGCCCAGCCTCCCTGGAATATACTTCCATCCATAAAAGATGTGATTGGTTTGAAGAGGGAGATGCAAAGAACTGGAGTTCTTTCTAATTGCCTTTTAAATTTGTGTCTAAATTTATGTCTGCAAGCATCACAGGTGGAAAAGATCTGCCACTGTGTCTCAGCATAGGCAGAATTGTTCCCTACAATCCATTAAAGCTGAGATATTTGAGTAGAGGCAGGTACTTCACTATCCATCCTCTGTTGCAGTTTTATGACTCAATCCTTGCTTCAAATTTTGGAGTTGGAACCATGGTAACAACATGTCCATTTCAAGATAAATGGAAAACATAGCATTTATCATGGGTGGAGGATTTAAATGCAAATTTGTTAAGAAGACTTGTTCCTTTTCAGCCACGAAATGTGATGTCTTAGAGCACTGTGTATTTCATGTTTACTAGGTAACTGTATTCTACCTTCAGTTTGATCTACAGCATTGAAAGGAGGATCTTTGTCTATGTGAAGGACAACTAGAACAGGTCAGAGAGAAACAGGATCTCATCCAGCATCACATGTTGCACTGGGGAAAAGCTTTAAGGATTCAGCTAAGAAAGTTTTGTCTGTTATTTTCCAAATAAGCCTTGTTTTGAACTCTAAATAAAGAATAAATCAGGTATTCCAATCCTGTTGCCATACATGAGAAAGAGAAATAATATACTCTGCAATATAGGTCATCAGCATATTTTTATCCTAGGTTGCATTTTATTCTAAATACTTGGCGGGGAGGGTTGTGTGTGGATCTTTTTCACAATAATGAGATGGTATAATAAGTCTGCATTATAGAGCAGGCAGGTAGAGCATTTAAATTATCATAAATAAATGGAGAGGTTAAAACCATCATTAGAGAAAAGTGAGAATAAACCTACAGTTTATCATCAGTCATTTATTCAGCTGTCATTTATTTTCAAAGAATTGATTGGAACTAATGCCCAAATATGAGAGTCACACAAGTAGTGGCATCATGGGTTAAATCTCTTTGCTTAAACTTTGCTAAAAAGATGGAAAACATCTTAATCCAGTGCTGTAATTTTCTATATTTACAAGAGATTTTTCTTTCTGCTACTCCCCAGTGAAAGAAAGTATTTCACGCAATAATAACCTAATAGTTGTTTTACCTTCTGCACACCTTCCTTAACCCTTCAAGGCACAAATGGGAATGGTCTTCCAGCTGGATATTTGATTTGGCATGGACTTGAGCCAAATGGCTGCTCTTGTAGTGATAGGCAGAGAATAGAGGGGTTTTTGTCCTATTTTGTTGTGGACAGCCAGCTGGCAGTCCTTCACACATTGAATTTCAGTGGACTCCTGGCAGCAGTTTCCCACTTATCCCTCAGAGGAGCAGCACACTGCCTCACCATGCCATTTTGTTATAGTTTATTCCTTGCATAGTGAGCAACATTGACAGGGATATTTGCAAATTCTTAAATATTCTGGCATCCCACTGGTGAAATCAGTGGTTTGCCATTTCAGTTAGAAAGAGCTTCAAACAAGGTATCAATTTCATACCTTCCAGCTTTGATGTGTAGACAACCAAAAGAACCTGGTTACCTTTGTGATCTCCTTTTAGAAGTCAATATTTACCAGTAACAAGTGACCAGTGAAATCCCTCAGGCTGCAGTGACTAGTTCTCCCGAAGAGGATGTTTTCACCCAAATAATCAATAATTGCTCCTCAGGTACCTTAATCCAGGTCCACGATAAGGATTCAGAGTGCACGTGCACATCATAGCACACATGCAGTAAATATATATTTGGTCATGTCCTTCTTATGGAAAAAAACCAGCAATTCACTAAGAGACTTGTTAAAAATTCCAGATATTTGGAGGATCTTTTGACAATTTTAATAGAATTACTTATTTTCTTCCATATCTGGTCATGTCAGTTCTTCAGGTATGATTAAAACTATGAGAACAAAAGAAAGAAAGGAACATTAATGTTTATCAGGATGGGGTATACATGATTTCCAGGCTTTATACAGAATAAACAGGAGGTTTTTCATTGTCATCTTACTATGCACATAACCTCCTTATTTGTGCAGTGGCCTGTGGCGTGACCTGGACTCTGAAATTGTGGATTGTTCATCATGGATTTTTTTGTGTGCGTGTTCCTTACCTCACAGGTCAATACCAATTCGTGTAGGCGTGGTCCTGTGGGAGGATAAAGAAAGCAAGTGATGCATTTGTCTAATTCCTCACCTAGCGAGGCTTCCTACACAAGTTTATTAATATTTCATTGTTTCTTTAGCAGAGTTCTTTTCACACTTCTCTGTTCTCTCTTATTTACAACTGAGGAACATGGGCTCTTTTATGTTATTCATTAACAGACATTTATTTGACAAATGCTGGTGGTGTATTTTTTTTTTTCATGCAGAACTTCTGTGCTGCAAAGGCTCTGCTGGCTACTTTGCTGAAGGGTGTTAATGCAGCAGGAGGAATTCTTGAAAGACTGAATTTCCCATCTGCATCCAGGGCCAGTTGGTTCCATTCATTTTTGAGTACAAGCAAGCAAATCCCATCATTGTAGGAAGAAAAGGACATGTCTTAGCCCAGGATCATAGAGTCCACGGAATGGATGTGGACATAAGTTGCATTTTTTGGCGTAGATGTCTGTTTGTCTTGAATTGCTATTTTAGTTAAATGAAAACTGTACTGGTAACCACAGAATCCTATCCTGAGCTGGAAGGGATCAAATCCAGCTCCTGTCCCTGCACAGACCCCCCACCAACCCCACCCTGGGCACCCCTGGCAGCGGTGCCCAAACGCTCCTGGAGCTCTGGCAGCCTCGGGGCCGTGCCCATTCCCTGGGGAGCCTGGGCAGTGCCCAGCACCCTCTGGGAGAAGAACCTTTTTCTAAAATCACACCTAAATATTCCCCAACACAGTTTCATGCCATTCCCTGGGGTCCTAAATGCTTCCAATGGATTTTAACTCCTGTCATAAGGCAAAAGAGTAAGTTATCAGAATTCTAACTCGGGTGATATTCCTGGGCCCGGAAATGAGATTTCAGATTTACCTGACTTTTGTTTATCAGTCCACATCAGTTTTGTATATGCTTTTTGTAATCTGGTGGTATTAAACTAGCCTTATTTCAGCATTGGTGAAGGACACTAATGTTTTGAGGAATGTTACCCTCCCTATGGTACTCAGGGCTACTCTTGGCTCACTTTCAGCTCAGCCAGAGAGGGACCAGAAAGGACACAAGGGGTGTGCGTTGAGCACTCAGGTGGGACACAGAGCCAGCAGCGTGCACACAGCAGCAGGAAGCAAATGCCTCCTAGCAAATGTTTTTCTAATTCTAATATTTTTATTCTAGTATTTTTCTAATTTTTCTTTTTTTTCTATTCTAATTTTTCCAAACCCAGTGCTACTAAAATGACTGTTTCATTTGCATGTTGATCTCTATAAATTAAGCCATTTTCTTCATCATTCTTTTGATTTCATAGTGCTAATTCCATACACATATCATGAGTTTCACTTAATCAAAACAAAAACTCAACAGCCCTGAACTGTGCATTTCCTAATCGACCGGCAGAACTCTCCTGTACGTGTTCATCTTGTCTAAATGCTAAACTAAACGCAAAACTTCTGTTCTCTGACTTCCAGGAGCTCAGCTGAGCAGTGGGGGTTTCAATTAAAAACCACAGGAAAGGAAAGGAATATGTCAATAAAACCACAGACTTGTAAGTACTGCATACTAGTTTGCAAACAAACACAGCAAGCGTCCTCCGAGCATGAGTCTATTACTGTAAATTCAGACTGAATGCACCATGTTGAAGGTGACTGTCCCAGCATGGTCTTCCTTCATTTCATGTACAGCGAAATGCTCTCTGCCTTTACATTCAATAGCTTGATCTACTCACTCTGCAACGAGACTAAAGGAGGAAAATGCCATGAGGAGGGGAAAGCCCAAGCCAAATTAGCAATGTTTTGTTCCATTTCAAAAGCAAATGAGAACCGCAAAGGAGAGAGGAGAAGGTGAAAGAGAAAAAGAGAAAGCAGTGAATTGATTCTAAGGCAATATCCTGTGTGAGATTTTGAGTGTAGACATCCCTTGAATAGAAATGTAAATGCCATGATTTGCATTATAAAGCTTTGTTAAAAAATAACTGTCACTAGAACAGATTATGTTCATAATTAATTAGTTACAGGCTGGGTGCAGTCACTTTTTAAAAAGCTTGCATTAGGGATCACATATTTATTGTGAATCACAAGAATAGTGAAGGTGAAAAAATTTCTAAATAATTTACAATTCATAGAAAAATATATACTCGACTAAAATACAGTGCACCCTATGGTGCTTTTAATGCTCTCACATTAAAGAGAGGAACCAGTAAGAGAAAAACAACGTAGTTTACCTAATTAAGTGAGAAAAATACAGCTTAAATTTGCAGAAGGTTAATAACTAATATTAAATATATTGGCTTCACATTATGTTTGAACTGTTAATAAAGTGAACTCACTGGCTGCTCAAGCATTACAATTGTTTCTCAACTAATAAAGAAATGAAAAGGGAAAACCTAATAAAGTATAGAAACATTAAAATTATTTCTTTTCCTCTTGAGCAGTAATGTCTTTATGCAATTCTTTCTTAAAAAGGCAAAAAAAGGCCACAAAGGATAGAAAGGGCATCAGCTCTGAAATTTGATGCCCTGGTTCCTTGACTAGACAGAGGCTGAGCTGCTGATTTAAACAGAGGTCTGCAAAGGTGCTCAGCACTGACCTAATTGTGCTGCTTTTAAAAACTCTTGGTGTTTATCAGTGTTTCCAACAGGGCTAGATTGACACAAAAGCTGAGTGCTTTCGAATGGTCTGGGTTTCATTTTATTCACCAAAATGTAAAAGTCTAGGGTAACAGAGAATTATGTTTGCCTCCCATCTGAAAACTGCAGTGGATACATGCTGCAATGATTTTTCACATCCTTAGTTTTTAAATTGGGAGCTCTCCTGTCCAAATCAATGTGAAAGTCTTTGCAGGACATCTGAAATGTCAACGCACCACATAAATATAAACAGGTGCCTGACAGTCAGTGGAAATTAGAGCCCTGCAATGTATGTTTTAAGATTACACAGGCTCAGGAATGTGCTGCCGTAATCCAAGGAGGAGTTGCTATTTTATGACTGTGAAGCCTAACTATTTGAAGAAGTGATGTTGGTGAGTCTGGGCTAAATCCTATTTAATCTGGTTCCTGGGGATGCTTGGTGGCAGGAAAAGAGAGCCCGGGCTGTGGGGATGGCAAGGAGGAGGGAGCAGAGCGCACACAAAGAGAAGGGACCTGCAGGCAGAGCTGCTGCTGTGTCCCAGTGAGGAGGCCACAGAGGAGTCCTGACCCGATGGCCGGGTCAGCCCTGAGCTGAGAGCAGCCAGATCTTTTAGCCTGAGATGCCAGATAACCACACGTGATGGGAGCTGCACCGCTCTCCGGCGTCCTCTTAGCTAGAGGAAATTAACTTCCCCTGAACGTGTAAATGCAAACAATCATCTTGATTCAGAGGGAGCCTGGAAGCAGGAAAGGGGCTGCAGAGCCTTAATTAATCCCCTCACTGGCCCTCCCCAGTGCTCTGCCCTGAGAACTCCTTCTCCACCTACCTTCCCAGAAAACTTTGTAGCAACCACTACCTTCTTAATTCTTTTTTTTTTTCTCTTTTTTTTCCCCACTGGATAAATATAAAGAGAAGGGCATGGGGAAGGTCTGGGAAAGGAGATCAAGAAATGAAAGTCTGGGAAAGGAGATGAAAAGGTGTTTTAAGGGGAAGACATCAGAGATGAAGGAAAAAGGAAGAGGGAGTGGAATGTTCGACATAAATGGGTGGTGTTCTGAAGAATACATTAGTCTGATAGAGGAACTTTTATGGAGAAACTTCTATGGATAGTTTCTAAAACCTGTTTAAAACAGGAAATGGTGATCCAGCCACAGTTTAAGGAGCATTTTATAGAGTTTGGAGGTATATATTCATTGCATTCTTGTTTTCTACATATGGGAAAAGTTTCTGACATCAAATTGTCATGGGAAAACTTCTCATTTTGTACAGATACTTCCAGTTTGTACTTCCAGTTTTAGATTACCTCCTCCGTTTCTGACTCTGACCCCAGTGTGATCTGCTGTTGACACTCCCTGGTGCAGATTGGTGCTGAAAGATGACTTTAGTACAGGGTAGTTATTGGAGTCCTCGTTTGGCTGATTTTGGTAGGTTTGCCTGGGTATATTTTTATATACAAAATCCTTAAGGGTGTAAAATGTTAATAGTTCTCCATTAAACTCAGGGGAAAACCTCCCAATGACTTAAAAGACAGTTGAATTAGGCCTTTTGAAATAATGAATTAGGCCTTTTGAAATAATATGCAAAAATAGCTATTTCCACTCTGTCATCCACTTTCCTTCCCACCTGACCACTGATCCTGGAAGGAATTGAGTGTTCTATGTCATTATTGAGTGCAGTCAGCTTCCACCGACTGCTAAGCTCCTCCAAGAATTTCCCATCTCCTTGCAGGTTTCCACCCCTGCTTTATCTGTTTCTCACTCTGAAAAAGAATCGGCTAAATGTTAATAATGGACAAACAGAACAACAAGCAACGAGAAAGGAAACATAAACAGAAGGATTTTCACCCAATGAAAGCTTAATGAATTGGCAGCAAACAGCAGGAAAAATGGGACATTAAAATAAACCCTATGTCATATTCTGAATTTGGCATGCCAAGGATAACACCACTCATTTCCTTCGCAGAGGCAAAAAACCTATTTGCAAACACAAATATAACCCTGCAGAAGACAACTGTAAAAGATCACATGAAACAAAGAACACAATGTCAATTAATTAATTTTAATTTGATCGACTCACTTTTATGGGTGCTCTTGGCTGTGATTATTCAGCTGATTTCAGGATGACAGTTATGATGAGTGAATGACAATTAACATGTACCTCCTATGAATCCAAAGCACAAAGCATTTTAATGTGCACTGTGCTTTAACCATGGGAAGATACCTCGAGCATCCAAGAATTTCGATCCAGAGTGTCTTAGAGTTCAAAGAGCTTGCCTTGTGCTGAGACATCTAATTGCACATATATACTATAGCTTGTTCTAGTTGATAAATGTAGTCCTTTCCTTTTCCACACTGGAAATCCAAAGCAAAGCATACTTTTAGGTCTTCTTTTTCTTCTTTAAAACAGCATCTCCTAATGCTGGCTTTTTTAAGCTGAATCTCTTAAAACTAATATCTATCCCCCTTGAATTCAGGATGGGTAAATTACTCAAAGATTTTTTTCTTCTCTGTGAGATTTCCATTCCCCTTTTCCTGAGTGCAATTACAGTGATGATTAGCAAGTGCAGTACTATGGATAAGCAAATGTTTAATTCATATGAGTGTACCTGGTCAGAGCCAGGGATTTCTCTTTCTCCCATTCTTTGTAAATGAAACAGAGATTCTATCTTCTCAAGCCTTCTTTCACTTCCTTATTTCACAAAGGAAACACTTAATTTAAATAATATCAAAATGACACAATAAATTTTGAAAACTTTCATGTTATCCTTTTGGCTGAAACTACTCTTTGAATAGTTTCTCATTTTTCTCTAAAAATTTTGCCACCACTTGGTAAAATTTCCCTGGCTGTATAACTCAGTGTTGTGTTTCCTTTCTAAAATATGTAAAATGCTCTGAGGCTACAAAATGTACCACAAGGCCTCACTTTTACTACTTTGGTTTGATTTCTGATCATTTCCCATTGGCTTCCACTGACTCTGAGTAGGATTTTAGCTTTTTCTGGCTGTTGTGCAAAATCAAAAGTTACAGGAATAGGCAGTGTTTGACACCCAGGCCTACAGACAAATAAATAATAATCATCAGTCCCTTTTCAGGCTGTGCATGAGACCCAAATCCCCCTCTCTCTTCTCTGGCTGAGAAGCAGAGCTTTCTAGATTAATCCTGGAGAGTATATTAATTATACTGGTAAGTAGCAAGAAACCTTTTATCTATCTGGCATGTACTTTAGCAGAAGTTAAGGATACTTGTTGTAATTACATAACCTCATTTTGAGATCACTCCAAAGTGTTCTGGGTTCCAAGGTCAAAGCATGTAGGAGTTCCTAATAACTCTGAAAGTAAAAAACTGGGGGATGAATCTGCCTTGCACTGTTCCTTTTCTGTTTAACTGTTGAGGTGGTTTCTTTGATGGGAGGTTTGCTGTGTAAATATTGCCTTAACCATCCACCAGAAACACATTGATAAATTCTCCTTACTTACAGAAAGGTCCAGACTCTTTCTGCAATCAAGAGAGGAAAGTCTCTGCTATGGAAAACTTTCAATATTCATTCCTCTACCTGGGTTGGGGAAATTTAGCAGGAGCTCTGTGTTAGAGCAAGATGTTTTTCTGTATCTTTGGTATCCCTCGGGTTCATGTTCTGCAGCTGGGAGAGGCAGAATTCCAGTTCTCCTCCCCAGGAACAGGCTGGGTGCTGGGGTCAAAGAGAGCCCTGCAAACGCGTTCAAAGCAAATCTGGAAAAATAGATATCGGCCAAAGCCCAGCCCACAGACCTCAAAACTACAATGTAGAAATAGTCCTATATCTCACTCTGAATTCTGAAGTAAAAATCAAGAAAACAAAAGTATTGTATACATTTACATTTTAAATTATGTAATCATGTTATTATCTGAAACTAATACCACGCTGTTAAAATTTAGATAAAGTGTCCTGCAATGCATACAAAATGTTCATTTGTCGAAGGCCATTAAGTTAATTTCCTGGGAACAAGATTAAATGCAAGGCATTTACATAATCATTAGTTGTGAGGTGTAGAATAGATAATTAAATATTCCATCACATTAATTTGTATTTAATTAACTGTGCTTCCATGATCCTTCTGCCTGAATATTAATATTGTGTAAATAAACAATTAGGATGCATGCTTTGCAAAAGCTTTATTGTGGAAAATGTGATCAAAGAAATTCTATGAAATCTACGTAACTTAATAAACACTTAGAGGTTCTGGAAAGCAGAGCTGTCGATCTTGAAAGTTTTGCTAAATAGCTCCAAGTGCTATGATTTTTAACACCTTAATTCTTCAAGTTTTCAGTGTGTCAGAGTTGTCATAACAAACTTTTAATTATAATATTTCCTATTCTACATTTCCCAATTTCTCATTTAAATTGGTTAAAATGCACAAAAGCTTGTAAAGTATGCAGAGGGAACTTTGCATCATGTTTGGAAAAGCCAGTAAAGCTGTAGGAAATGAATGAATATTATGTTTGCCAGTAAATAAACACAGTTTCAGAACTCCTGTTTTCATACTAACGGGGCATAATTTGAAAACACCCAGACCATATGAGACAACAACAGAAAAAAACCTCCTTTTTTTTCCCCTTCCTTTGAAAAAATCTATTCTCACCAGAAGCATTTCCAGCTGTCTACGTTGATGAACAACACACAAAAGGTTGAACTGAAATTCTGAGCATGTTTTGTTTCCTGTAAATGTACCTTTTTCATTGCTTTTGGCTTATAAAGATGCTTCTGATACTGAATTCTGTTTCTAGCAGGAATAACTCTAGGAATCACCTGTACTCTAATGCATCACTTATAGAGTACACAGTGGAATTTAGACAAATGGAAAAGTTGCACAAAAATAGGGAGAAGAGACCTGTGGAAGCCTATTCTGTCTGAAAGGGAGAGATGACAAGAAAGGAAACTTCCCAAAAGACTTCAATTTTTGGGGACAATGTGTATGACAGAAATTCTCTGCAGACCCATGATTTTTTGGAGACTGTGCTATGAAGCATGGAGAAAAGACTTGTCAGAAGGTTTACTTTTGTAACCGGAATATCTAAGTTTTCATTAGCTTTGGTTTGCAGGTACTGGGATATTTGAAAGTCCAGTTGCAGTCAGTGCAAGCTCAGAGGGCTTTGTACTCCTCATCTTCAGGATTCTTCAGAGCAAGTGCTTTGGGGCAGATTCTCTCCTTTCTGAGATTACTAAGAACTTCACCTCATTAAAAATAAAAATATTTACTCATGTGTATCATTGCGTAGTAACTTTTGACCCAGGCACCTCACTTCCATCCTGCTGGCACAGAAATCCATTCCAAGTGTCTTTAGATGGGAATGTTAAGATTATTGATAAACTGTGGATGGGTGAAAGGAAGTCTGACTAATGGCAGCTAATCATTCACAGAAACAGTCAGTTGGTAAAGCAAAATCACCAGCAGAGAAATGCAGACTAAGTGAACTCATATTAAAAACTCTGCAGGATAGTAATGTAATTATGCTACTGTCATTGCATTTAATTAGAGACTGAAATGTTTTTAGTGGAAGTTCTTACTGGTTCGTGAAAAGCAAAACCTGCTCCCCACAAACACAGATCCCAATCCGAAACAATCAGAAAGGAAGTAAGGATAGTTTTGTCTCATTCTGAAACTGGTCTTACAGAGGAGATCTTTCCTTCCGCATCCAATCATGCCTTCTTGCCTCCACCTGGAAACAGATCTAAGAATTACATGACTTTAGGATATACAGGATCACAAAAATATCACAAGTCAGAGCAAGCCATTTAGTTCTGGCTGTGACCCCAGGGGTCAGACAGGGTGCATGGCTGGGGGTGGAATGGGAAGACCACCTCTGCAGAGAGCTGCTGCATCCTAACATCCAACCCTCTGGGAAACTGCATCCCAGTCTTATTCTTCTGTCTCTGCGAGATGGGAATCCCACGTTTTCCTCTTCAAGGATTGTTTCTAAAGCAAGAACGCAATCCTATTTTCCCAGTATTTAAATCATGTTAACCCTGCTTTGAAGGCAGTGGTTTTCCAAGGTTTTCCAGTAAGTGCATAAGATATTTACATATCCTGACTTTCATTAGTGCCTTTGAGGTTTGCCATTACAATTGTGTCTCAGATGCAGATGGCACTGTTTTTCTTCCCAGATTAATTTCAAAAGCCATTTGGGGTGGACTACTATTCAGAATAAAAAATGGAAATTTTGATAAAAGTTTATAACATTATAAAGGAGTGCACTGCACAATATAAGCCAATAAATGAAAACTGGTAATGTAGTGAAACAGTGTTTTCTTCATGGCAGGAAAAAGACAGAGGAAACACGTAGCCATAGTGAAGGCTGAGGTTTTAAACAGTCTGAAAATATCAAGTTGAGGTGATTCATGGATGTTAGACAATCATCCTTCTTTTTGCAGTAGCACAAATAGGGTCATGGAGGTCAGGAGGAAAAAGAATAAAGAATATCTCTAAATAAATTGAAAGTAGGCAGCTGGCATGGAACAAGCACGGGCTGGGGTGGAAGTGGAGAACATCAATTAGTGAAGGCACACCACGACAATCATGCTGCTGAAATAAAAGTTAGGGAACACTAGAAATTGGTTAAAACAAAAAAAAAGGATAAGGGTGTTGTTCTACCCACCCATAAAAATCAATGTAAAGGAAGTGCAGCTGAAACAAAGTGTTGCTAAATAAAACTGAAAGTAGAAAACCAACTGAAAGCTGGGCTCGGGGGTGGAGTGAAGGTGCAGTGGCAGTGCAGCACATTCCTGCCAGCAGTCTGACATTCCTGCCCACAGAGAGGGAGTTCTACCAACAGCTGGCAGAACAACAGCAGCTCATCTCACACGAGCAGGATTATCAGAGTGCTGTCACCATCCCACTTCCTTTGGGTGGGTGCTTGCAGAACTCACACTGGGTAGCTTGGGGATGTGGCTTTTGAGTAGGATAATTTTGTTTAAATATAAATGAATATTGCCATTTCTAACTTTGCTGTAGTTGTTCCAGACGTTACCTGCTATTCACAGAAACGTTGTCAAACCAGGAGAAAGAAGCTGCCCTCAATGTTTTTGGAAATAATCCTTGATAACTGAATGGACACAGTCCTGTGGGATGTGCAGTGAAACAGCCTGGACAGGTCCAGAGTCAGGAAAGGGTGCTGAAGTAGTGAGCCTTTGTCTGGGAAAAGGAAGGCTTGAGTATGATTGTTAGCTCTGTGTTTTGGAATATGTGAGAGTGGGCAGGGCTTTAGGATCAGAGTTCCTAAATCCTAATTCCAGCACTATTACTATTTAATTAATTGCGGCAGGCAATTACAAATTGCAATTACTGATACAGGCAGTGAAATTACCAGAACTTTGTTAACATCTGCAAAGGCTGCAGCGGTTGTGAGAATTTTGCTCCTGTGAGTGATAAGTGATGCACTGGCTGAGTTTTAATCCACCCCTAAAAACGAAGGACTCTCCAGTCTAGCCTAAGAACGGTGCTGTGAGGCTTGTACTTTTAGTTCTCTGCAATATTAACTCAGAAAATGCTACTGCAAAGTAATGCCTGCGGAGCCTCACCTAGGAGAAGCTTTTATTACAAAGTATTAAAGCCTGCAATGAGAGAACTAAAGACTATTTATCTGTAATATAGTGTACTATCAAAACTGCTGTTCATTAGAGTCCTCTTTCATAAACATTTCTGTGCAGGATGTTTTGCAGAGACAAAGGAGTGCTCTGCATTGATCCCTACATTGATTTCCACTGCTGTGCTGACTCATATAGTTTAATTTGTCTTTTAAACTTAAGACTATATATTACTGCTTCTGAAGATTTACCATATTCTTGGGAGGAACTGAAGCCCTTGAGTTTTGTAATGCAATTATCTTGAGACAAGATGATTCCGTGGTAAGATTATCCCCTAAAAAGATTATCTTCTGACACAGTCATCCTCTGACAAGATTATCCGCAGAGATGATGTTGATAATTAGCTGGGGATGTGGAAGACTGATCTAGGAGATACAACACGAGGGAAAACTAGTCCGAGCACTTAGCCTCAGCTCTGTGTGAAAGTTGTTGGTGGCTTAAGCTGGTGGTCTGAGCCTTCAGAACCTGCAGTTGATGGGGAAAAAAATCACGAGCAGTTTTCTTTGCAACTCTTAGAACATTTCTGCTTTAACCAGTCAGTCTAGCATTCATTGCAGGATCTAGCTGAAAAAATGCCTGTACCTTCCCTGAAAAAGGTTAGCAAGTCTTGCATTCATTTCACGGCACGTGTGGATACTACACAGCTTAAAATACAGAGTGTGCACATGGAACTGCAAAAAATGGATTATTTTTGTCTGGCAATTGCTATTCATCACAAACATTTTCTAGTTGCACAAACAAGGTCATGCTTGGTTTTTTTCTCTTAGAGGAGGGGAAAGATCAATGATGTTAACTCCCCTTTATATGTTTGCTTTCCAAATGCATTGATTCTTGATACTCCTAAAGTATACTGACATGATGATCCTAAGACAGGATCCTCACACCGTGAGAAAAGAGCAAAGGATTTTAATCTTTCCAAGAAAAGAAAGTATGAAAACATACGGGTACCCCTGCAGCCCCCTGCCCCCAGCACCCAAAACCTTGCCACACAAACCCCAAACAGTTTATCACCAGTTCCTGGAGTCTCAGCAAGGTTGAAGTAAATAGTGTTATTGCTGCCAAGAAGCTGTAAGCTTTAGATGAAAGTTAATATGTTGGAGGGTGTCCAAATCTGAAATGATCAAAGGGACAGAGGTCTGGAGGTTTTAGCTACGCTGATGAGCTGAAGGATGAGAAGTTACAATGCCAAACTTTCAACTGACCTTAAAAACTCACAGGCAACACTTGTGTAAACAGACACCATATATTTTTTTAAGAGAGAATTAATGCATGTTCTGTTTTGAGGTTTTTTCCCCCAATTAACCTGAATGTGTATATTACACTTGGATCTATTAAAGGGCTGTAAACTTGAAGATAGTTTTGATTCCATTTATCAAAGTCACCCAAAATCAGCAGTTATCCCTCCAAGTTTGTAATCTGTTGCTTGGACTGTGCACATAGAAAATTCCCTCTTGAGGAAAGAATCCCCCACTCTGTCTCCCCACACTGTCAGTCTGCAGAGTGCCAAACCATCAGGAAACGAGGGGATCAGTCTTTCAGAGTCAGGAAGGATATTGGGCTGTGTGGGGAGTGGAGGGTTTGTTTTTGCCTCTCTTTCTCCATCAAACCATAAACACAGATCATTTTGGTCAGCCGGCTTTGGAGTAGCCGAGAGAAAGGCTGGGAGATTCCCCTGAGCAATGGCACATCAGCTCCCTGCTAAATCACAGAGCCATCGGCTACGTGACAAATTGGCTCTCACTCCTCAGTCTTCTCAAAAGAACTCCGTGGTTAAAAGAACAAAGAGCATGAAATAGTCTTGAAACAACTCCAGTGGGTAAGCCTGGCAGCTAGGATTGACCTCCAGTGTGGGGAACAACAGAGCACCTTCAATAATTTTGTTTACACTATTCTTAGGCTGTCGTTCTCCATTTTTTTACCACTTTCCTAATTTAAATTTTTAAAAAATTATAAAAAATGAAATATTTTAAGTAATCTGTAGACATTAAATATTTCTTGATCACTCATTCTTCTCTGAGAAAAGACTCAGTAAAGTCGTCACAATAAGAATGTGTTCTCCTTTTGTTCCACGACGGGCTTATGTCTCTGCATTAATTTATTTTCTTCTATTCCACAGATAATTAATAGAAGATACTGGGAAGTGCTTAACTTTACTTCAACCTATTTGAAGTTTATTACCCCTGTGACTCATACATCACAACCACCAAAAATGGATAAATTGTAAAATCTACAATACTAAATCTTCACTTCAAGGACTACTACTCCCAAATCTCCTAGCAGTACATTTTTAGACTGCCCTCTCTAATAACTTAGTTTCCCACTGAGTAAAAAGCTTTTAGTATGTTGAAAATGGAGCAGTGTTATTCTTAGCTACTTGATTCTCAAACTTCCAGTTCTGCTATGGTTCAAGTGGCAGCTCCTCCATACCCTCATTCAGCAAACCATTTTTTTTGACATTAATATAAAACATTCCTTTGTGACATGCAGTAATTTCATCACATTTTCATTTGATTGATGTGATTAAAATATATTTGACTTCATCTGAATTCCTATACATCCTAAACATTGAACAAGACATTTTGAAAATGGCAAGGAATTCAGAAAGCTCAAACACTTTGCTACTTCTTTGCATTTAATGAGTGCTAATATTTTCCTGCATTGTAGGAATACTTGAAATACCTACATGCAATTTACTTGTTTGAGTTTGAAGATGAAATAACACGGCAGTTTCCATGAGTTCTGAAGAGCTAACTGTCAGAAATTACTCGGTAGGTAGAAAAAAAGCTGAATTTTAAAATTAAAAAACCCAAAGTTTGAAGATATTTTTGAATAAAGAAAAATTTTTTCATAGCACAAGATGAGAAAAACTTTGAATGTAAGAGGCCAAAGAGAGCTTTAGCAATGGCTGAATGAAATTTAAATTCCAAAGCAGACAGAAGATTAACTCGTACATAGCAGCCTTTTCACCTGTTTATAGATTTTAAGGCCTGAAAGATGACAGTGATCGTTGGTTCAATCTCAAATCAGTGCTTCCTACATGACTTCTACATAGGCACATTCCCCAATGGATGGGGAAAATGTATCTGTCAGAATGGATTTTCAAATGAGCCAAATGTTTGGAAGTTTTAAGTAGATAATCATCAGAATATCGAGAGTGTATGTGAGATCTATGATAATAAAAATCTAGGTTTATAACCCAAATTTTTTAATGCTAATTTTAATGTTGGTACCTCAATACTGAACACAGGCATACAGTCAGTCCCTGCAAAGATACAACACGTGAGCAAATGACCCAAATACATGGTGTGTACTGAAACGTGGTGCTATTTCTCACTCCATAATGCGTTCACTCCAAACCTCATCCATGTACTCAAATTATTGCTGGAAGTCTGTCGTAAGTAGTTACAAAAAGCTCTTCAGCAACACCTTCACTTGCATGAGCTTTGTTTAAAGGAAGTTTGTGATAAGGAAATCAAATGATGGGGAAACAAAGAATCACTAACTAACTAATTTGATATCATTCAAGGGCTTTTCTGTGTTTAGAGTGCAAATGACAGTAACTCCTGGTCATCTTCAAGCTACACAATTTGTTTAACAAGAGCAATTTTTGAGCAAATATGAGAAAATATACGTCCAGTATCCTATATAAAGTGAAACAAGCATTCAGAGTTAATGACTCTTGGTGCTAACTCACTATAAACAAAATAACTTGTGTACAAATGTGGCCTCTGTGAAATAAAAAAAAACAGCAACAAAACCAACAGAAAAACCCATTTAACAGTGATTTCCCACTAACTTTTGCCATTTCCTTGATAACATTTACGTTTATATCACTTTTATCCGAAGTGATTTATTCCTTTGAGGTAAAGACTGAGATTAAAAAGACATTGTTGCACAATGTCCCCAGGTTCCTTCCGGGCTCTGTTACACATCTTCTAGAAGAAGATAAGCACCTACAGTCCTACACAGACTTGTCTCCCACTCTGAAAAATGTGAAATCTCTTCAGAAACTGCATTAAGAAGTTTAAAAACATCTCCTTTTCCTTGTGTGAATATTGCCAAGGGAATTCAAAAGAAAAGGATTGTGGCACCAGTTTTCTGAATCTCATTATGTTATTTTAGATCATATTTAATAGTATATGGGGAGTTCAGGTTGAATGGTTCTGCTTGACTTATTCTCAATAATGCATGACTTATCAAAAATTATTTGCAGGACATGATCCTTTTCAGATCAAATTGGCCCAAAGCCAAGTGTCTTTAAAGCAAATGGCAAGATAAATAAATAAAAGGGGAATGATTCTCCACAAAATTAGTTCATCGCTTGTCTGTGATATTTTTACTTGGAAAATGAACTGTGTTGTTCTTCCCCTCCTTTTGTTTCATTGCAATTACCATTCCTCCTCTGTTCTAACTCAAAACAACTTGCCAGGAAAACAGCAAACAAGGCATGACTGTTGTCCCAAAGGAATGCAAGTTTGTGGAAACAGTTTATGTCAAGATTTTACTTTTGTAAATGTTGAGCCCTACCTTGCTGCACTAGTACTTTGGAATGATTTTATTCCTGGATCAAAGTATTGCTCAGCATGAACAAATGTCCAGAGACTGTTTATAAGAAGATCAAAGCCATAAATAAGCAGGGCAAACGCATCAGGTTTAATTGCACCAGGGAGCCCAGCTTAGAAAGGCCCGGGAGGCAGACGGGGAGGCTGAGGGGAGGCAGGCTCAGCGCGAGTGCTGCATCCCCTGCAGCAGCACCCATCCCAGCTGTGCTCTTCCAGGACATGTAGAAACCAGGGAAAGCAGAATCCCAGCAGAATGTCTCTCCTTTGATGCACTCTGATCACACGTAATCCCAGTATTTGCAGTATGCTGGTATTCTATACTGAAAAGGGTCTACATTCCTCGGAATTTGCTTTGCACTTTTGCTTTCCTAAGTTACTGCCAGCCATCTTCTGCTGTGATTTATTCTTGACATGGAATAATTTCCCTTTGAGTTGGAAATGTGGTATGCACTAAGAAGTTCTGATTACAATTCCAGGGAGAGGAGAACTCCTGCGGAACCTTCTCTGAAACGTGTGATCCCAGCAGAGCGTAGTGGTGGGAACAGTGAGAGCTGGAAGCTGCACTGGACACTGGCGAAATCTCACTCCTGGGCTGGTGTTAGTAGCAAGAATCCTGGATGCAAGGGACACTTTCAAACAGGAAAAGGTCATAGAATCATTTAGGTTGGAAAAGACCTTTGAGACCGTCAAGTCCAGCTGTTCCCCCAGCAGTGCCAAGCCCAGCACTGACCCATGTCCCCAGGTGACACATCCACAGGGTTTTTAAATCCCTCCAAGGACAGGGACTCCAGCACCACCCTGGGCAGCTGTGCCAATGCTTGACAACCATTTCAGTGGAGAAATTTTCCCTAATATTCAAAGTAAAACTCTCCTGGCACAACCTGAGGCCATTTCCTCCTGTCCTATCACTTACTACCTGGGAGAAGAGCCTGACCCCCACCTGGCCCCAAACCTCTTCCTAAAAGAAGATATCAGTATTTGAAACCAGTTATTGCCACACATTCTGCTTGCTGGGATAGCAAAGGCGATGACACAGGGCCTGAAGGTGACCTTGGGTTAATCCCTTTGGAGCACACATAGTTCAGCAATGACAATAACCATAATGTTGGTATGAAGTAGACTTTGCACCCTGCAAAATTTATTTGACATTTCAAGCATTTTCCTTGAAGATAAACCCCAGGTCTGTTTAAGTAATTAATTCAGAGTATGATACAAAGCCCTCAGATAGTCTGGAGTTATTACTGCTCTTAGGAAACACAGAAGACCCAGGTCCAGACTTTGCTATTCCCTATTTTGAACAGTAATTTACACCCATGTCCATACCTTTATGCACTGTCCTAATTCGCAGGCTGTTAGGAAGTCAAATTTCCCTAACATCTCAATCTGTAGTGGCATCTTTTGGCTCAAGTAAGTTGAGATGTCAGGAAAAAATCAAGGCAGATCCCATCCCCTGGTTTTACCTGAGAATATTCCCAGCCAGCTCTACCATGACAGTCCAGTTGCTCCTTTACCTGCCCCTTGACCATTACAATGCAGGAACACCACAGCATGGGTTTCAAGTCTTTTAAAATGCTCTGTAGGTGTAGACCTCATTTGTAAAAATAAAAAAGAATGTAGCAGAAACCAGAGCAGTATTAGTGGAGCACTTCCTTTCCTCCCCCAGCTGCTGGTAAAAATTAACCAGGTGTTGTCAAAGGTTGTGGCCAAGTCAGGAGAGCAAAGATGGGTGGTTGTGGGTTGTAACCTTGTAGGAGTGAACCTGTGGTAAAAGGATATTAAGTAGAAAAAGTGCATGGAGAGACACTGGAAGAGAAGTGGGGGGAGCAGGGGAGGAGGGACAGGGACAGGGACAGGGACAGGGACAGGGACAGGGACAGGGACAGGATGCAATGCCAGGCTGGACTCCACGAGTTCCCTCTCTCTGTGGCAGAAGGACGTGGGTAGGAGCTTCCTGGGCTTCTCCGTTCAGTGTAATATGAAGTGATGGTCCTGGAGGCAAAAAAAAAAAAGAGAACTAATGAACTCCAGACTAGGGAGAAGCCTAAAGCTGGGTATGAGCTTTTAGGGAGTGAGTTGGAGTTCTCTGTTAGCCTGAGAGCAGCGAGCCTTTCTGTCAGATGGGAGAGGTCATGTGTGAGAAATTCTCAGCTGGATGAGACCTGATTTTAAGAGCTATGATAGAAACTGAAATTCTTCTGACACACATGACATCTACTCTTAAGGAAAAACCAGACTCAAAAAGCAACAGCCAAAAAAATCTCATTTGTGAGGGTTTTTTATTACTATTTCTATTCTTTTAATCCTCTCTGAGCACAAAGGGAAAACAGCAGCTCCTTACCACAGCTTGAAGCATGGTGGTTATATTTTCCTAAATGTGACTTTTTTTTAATGTTACTTTTCCAAACTGAAGATATAAGTGTTGAATTACTGGGATGTGTAGGTATTCTGTGTGGCTGTTCTTCACCAGCTTCCCTGCAGGTGAAATTTGCTTCTGTGCTTTCACCGTGAAGCATAACAGCACTCTGGGCTCTGCTCTGGCTGGGGGTAGGAGCAAACATGATGTGTTTGTAATCACAGATGTTCCAGACACTGAGGAGTGAATCAGCCCTCGAATTTTCAGGGATGTTTGAAGTCCGTATTTGTGTGTTACTGACAAAAAAGATAGGAACAAAGAAACTACAAAATTAAGTCTGGTCCTTCCTACCACCAATATTTATACACTTTACATGTGCAATTAGCAAACCACTTGCATATCCTGTATCTTTTTCTTACCCCTTCTGCTCCAGATTGGCACCCAGGACTGTGTTTGATCTCCAAAATCCCCTGCCTGTGGTGGTTGTGCTAAGATTTGAATCAGTAATCGAGCCCACCAAATCAGTCCATTAAGCTTCCATATTCCTTGTCCATATTCCTTGATTTCTGAGTAGTGCTATAAGATGAAATGGTGCTGAAGATTTCTCTTTGTAGATCATGGGAAGGACAATTGTTTTTACTGGCTTAAATTTTACTAATTTAACTTAGTGTTTAATAATTGAAATTCTGATGGAAGTTGGCTTCACATTTAAACTAAAATAGTGTGTGGTAAGTCAGAAATTCAAGCATTCACACTGGAACTCTGACCTACATATGATGGGGAAAGGAGAGGTTACCTAAAGGAAGCAGCTGGACCACTGCAGGTGAATGGGGCTTCTTTCTTTCCAGGCTTCACATCTCACACTGTAAATGGGAAACGGAGGAGCTGGATTTAGAAACTTGGGAGAAATTTGTGGTGGGAAAAAAGCCTATGGGAGGAGAAAACTTTCATTTAAAGGAAAGGAAATATTATCGGTTTTGAGGAGAAGATCATTATAATATATTAATTTGGTATAAAATTAGAAAAACTATTTTATTGGTTGCATATAAAACACATAGTGGAATCTATCTAGGTGTAATTCTAGCATTAACAAATGTACTGATAAGTACAAAATTCTATTCTATGAGGATGCAGGGAGGAGAAAAGTGCAAGAATGTTCTCTTATATATTTCAGACTTCCTTTTGAAGATGTGTCCCAGATAATACAAAATAAAGTGATATGGCCTGAGCTGGGAACCTAAAGTTTGAGTTTGGATTCAACTCTGAATTTTTCAAAGTATAGGAAGGAAGGAAGCAAGGAAGGAAGGAAGGAAGGAAGTGGAGCTCTTTCTTTTTGCATTACTTACTCAAGCCCAAAATTACTGAGGTAATTACTGAGGTAAAACATTTATTTTTTTATAGAGTGCTATGCATATGTGTGTTGTGTTTTACCACCCTTACTTTCAAAGCTGCTACAATAGACTTAACAAAAACAACAACCCCACATAAATGTAATTCTCCTTTAGAAATAAATATGTTGTAAGGAAAAACCATGAGAGATATGTGATAGTGGATGGCATTTCTGAGGGCAATGAGATTATGACCCTAATATTAATTGAATGCATGCACTGTCAATTTTTACTTTGCCTTTAAATTAATATTCAGATTTTTTTAAAAACTGAATGATATGAAGTGACTTCTTTAAAACTCTGTTTCAACTCTTAAATTCAGGAAATTTTGGCAGACACACTGAATTTTTTTTAAACATATTTTTATAAACATAAAAAAATTACTTAGGAGAAGACATATTACAGTTTCCCTCGGCAGAATTCAAACTGTCCACCTCGGGGTCCAGTTTCATGGTCTGCTTAAGCTGATGTGGCTGGAGGGCTGTTACTGGAAAGAGCAACCCTGATCTTCTGGCCTCCTTCTCTGCTCTTTGCCATAGCCTGGGTGAAAACCAGCCCGTGGAGAGGGTTGGGAGGAGTTCTGTGATTAGGGCTGACATGCTGCTGACAGCACAAGTGAGGAGAAAGCCTTAAGTCTCAACATTCCGCAGACACAAAACTCTCTATTTGGACAAAAATAACCTTCACAAATATATTGTGAAAGAAGCTGTTTGTACAATATTGAAGGCCAGATTCTTAGTCTCCTCTCTACAGTATAAAATGAGACTTTTACTGAGCTGATCTGTTTCCCTTCAGTAAATTATTCAAAGGGTTTCATGTCTGGATGTATCTGTTGTTAATAAAGGGCAGCAGGAGATGCTTCCATCCTGCTTTCATCATAATCTCCTCAGCTGGCACCTGAATCTTGGGTCTCTCTGCCTTTGTACAGTCACTCATGCTCATGCAAACTGAGTTTCACCTGCTAAAATGTCTGTGACAGGGCTCGGTGTTGCTCTGGGGAGCCCTGCTCCCAAAGGGAACGGAGCTGGGGAAGGGGCTGGAGCCCCAGGAGCAGCTGAGGGAGCTGGGGAAGGGGCTCAGCCTGGAGAAAAGGAGGCTCAGGGGGGCCCTTGTGGCTCTGCACAAGTCCCTGACAGGAGGGGGCAGCCGGGGGGGTCGGGCTCTGCTCCCAGGGAACAGGGACAGGAGGAGAGGGAACGGCCTCAGGCTGGGCCACCTCTGTCCAGCCCTGGCAGTGCTGCAGTCCCTGTCCCTGGAGGGATTTAAGAACCCTGTAGCTGTGGCACTTGGGGACAGGGGTCAGCGCTGGGCTTGGCAGTGCTGGGGGAATGGTTGTTCTCGATGATTTCAAAGGTCTTTTCCAACCTAAACAATTAACCAGTAAAAGGCTACAGAAGTGTGTAGTAGCACAAAATCCCTTTATAGGCAGGAAAAAGACAGAAAAAATGTCAGGCAGGAAAAAGTGCCACCCCTTTAACCAAAACATATGGACAAAAGGCATCATAGCTCTTCTGGGAGCAACATCTTCCACCCAGAATCACTCTGGCTTTTGTATATTGAAGTATATTCAAAGTATTTTTTATTTTAATCAGCATAATCAGCATAGTGGTTATTTTAATACACTGGTCTTGATTTCAGAATATTCTTTACAATATTTACTTAGCCATATTTAATTATTCCCTGTTATACTGAATGGTCTTCCTTTGCTTAATCCCATCTCAGGCAATGATAATTCTATTTAATGGACGAAGCTCACTCCTGTTTTATGTCAGTGGAGCTGTGAGGAGACGTGGGGGTTCTTGGTGCCCTTCCATTTGACCAGTGGTTTTCTCAGTGATGTCTGGCCAGAGTACAAACCCTGACGCTCTCTGGACAAAATGCTGAGAGCATTAAAGAGGATTCTTTGTGTCCGAGACTCTGCAGCTAATAAGTGAAGTTGTTCCCACAGAGCAGAGAATGTAAATTGCAACAGAAGGCAAAAGATTTCACTGTTGTGTTTGAAAAGGGGAACACCTAAATAATGATGATTTAGTTTGGGTCATATCAGAGGCCCTTGATACCCTCTGAAGAGGAGAAGCTGATTCTTGTTGAAGGAGTGTAACAGTAGCATATTAAAATTTCAAATTCAGTATTGTGTGTGGGGTTTTTAATTCCTATTAGAAGACAGTGGACCAGTACTGTATTTATGCAACATTTTCCTTGAAGTGTTTAACTCATCCAAGTATTAGCATCAAGAATTAAGAGGTAAACTGTCCAAAGTAAATGTTTGTCTGCCTTTTGATTGCAGTCAGAAATCTTGTGTCTTTCCATAATATTTGCTCATTATGGCAAAATTTTTGTTCTGTTATCTGCTTATGGAATTTTACTATGGAAATTCACACGGAATCACAGTTCTGGGATGACGTATATACACACATTAATAGATGACAAGTGTAGTAAACAACAGTGAGAGCTTTTGCCGTTGAAACGGACTTATTCAGAGTCATTTTTTGGTGACATCCCACTTTTACATTACCTTTAGGTATGGCCAAAGTTCATGTGGACAGAATGTATGCACCATGTAACAGAAAATATTTTGCTGCATCCTATTTTATTTTGCTTTTGAGCCCTGTTTCCTTCTCCTGAAGTTAAGGCCCAGATACCCTTTCCAATTAAGCTTCATGTGCACTCCAGTAATGCAAACTCTTGCTTTGTATTTCACAAAAGTAGATCAGGGAACGTGATACTGTTCCTTTGGCAACCATTAAGAGAAAATGAAAAAACAGGGTTTTCGTCCAGTGAAGTTCCCCACACGGGGAGCCACAGCCTGGTTGCAGTGCAGGTCTCCAGCTCAGGAACACGTAGGGAGCTGGATTTGGCTGGGATAGAGTTAATTTTCCTCCCAGTAGCTGCCACAGTGCTGTGGTGCTGGTTTAGAAAGAGAATAATGTAGATAACACACTGATGGCTTGGGTGTTGCTGAGTGGTCAAGGACTCCTCAGTTTCCCACGTCCTGCCAGCCAGGAGGGGCACAAGGAGCCAGGAGGGATCAAAGCCAAGACAGCTGACCCGAACTGGCCCCAGGGATAATCCAGACCACCAGTCAGGGGGTGGTGAGCAACTCTATTGACAATAATTTGTCTTTCTTGGGTTTTATTTCTCTTTTTAGAGTCTTTTTTTATGTTGTCTCCCTTTCCATTAAAATTATTATTATTATATTTTACCGTAAAGATGCTTATGTTTCATTTTATTTCAGTTATTAAACTGTTCTGGCCTCAGCCCACAGTTCTCACCTTTGTTTCCCTGCTCTGCTCCCATCCCACGGCAGGGGATGGTGGTGACTGCGGTATTTAGCCGCCTGCTGGGGTTAAACCACCGCAGCAGGTGAGACATTTACCATATGTGAGTACTCCCTTTGAACTAAATCAGATTATTCACTTGTGTAAAATTGCTCAACTGCCTAAATGTCTGCAGGATCAGGGCCCCAGCCTGCAAACAGCAGCACCAAAGCAATATCCCTCTCGCTGTGCAGTTCAGCCCTGCTCTCCCATTCCCGGCAATTGAAGGAGCGGATGGGCCATTTTCAACGCCTCTGTTCCATTACCAGAGCCATAGTGGGAGGACTGGGGTACATAAACACATTTTTTAATTATAAAACATAGTAGTTGAAAACAGTTCTATAGCCAGTAAGATCATAACGTTAAAAAAAAAAGAAGGAGGAAAATCACCGTCCAAAGCTGCAGGGCAGACTCTGGGGATCAGAGAAATCCTGGTCAATAAATTGCTGCACAATTTCAAATAATGGGGCTTTTGGAGAGGTGACACCATCTAGTCCAGGATCACATTTAAGTTTGTATGCAAAAATGTTTTTGAACATAAAGTCATCTCTTAAATTAATAAAAGAAAAGGAAATAGCTCTGCAAGCCCAATGAAATCCATATCTTCATTAGCTACTCCTGCATAACCTTGTGATATCAGCTGGGCTTTCGGCTGTTAGGAGGTGATTGATAGTGCTTGTTAAGTCCTCGTTATCTTTCTGAGTGCATCTTTTGACATTCTAAATATCATCTTGATAAGATTTGCAGGGCAATTGAATTCAGCATCTTTGAGACATTCACGGCAGTAACTTAGAAACAGAAATGACCGTGCTTTAGTTTTGAATTTTTAACCTTTGGGGTTTTTCCATCCTAGGATGCAAAAGCCTGCTCAGATAGATCTTCTAGCACATACTAAACATTCTGCCATGATTAGTTTAAAACAAGTTCTTTGTTACGATGAAGATCTCATCTCAGAAATGACATAAAGTTTATCACTGTAATTTCATTCTGCATTTTCCTCGTGTACCAGTCAGTAACTAATCTAATATTTGCCTCAGAAAATAAGATACTATAAGTAGAGAACATCTCCTTAGGAGCATGCATTCTGTAATCCTTTCAGGCTTAGTTATTTTTGAAGTTCGTGCCTATATATCTTTGATTTCTCTTTAGAGGTTTTGTGACTCTTTTATTATTAGAGTGAAATATGTAAAAAAAAATATTATTATTTCCTATTCTCAGAAGTATGGGCTTTTTTAAAAAGGTTTGCTGGGTGCATTAATTCATTTCAGTTGGTTCTCCACTCTGCCTAGAAAGACTTTCAATGAATGCATGCATTTCCTAAATACACAAATCATCTTTTTACACTGAAGTGTAGAAAAGTCTGTCTTTGTGTAGGCAGGTTATTGGAGCTCCTGAGGTAATCTGTCAATAAGATCATGTTCAGGGAGGGTGCTCAGCTGAAACGAGTAGTACGGGAGGCTGTTACTCCTCGGTGTTCAATCACCGAGCATCTCTGCTACACAAGTGACAAACGGCAGCGAAATGCGACCTTGAGCAAAACCCCGAGCTGTGCCTGGAGGGTAGGACAGAGCGTGTGTCCATCCTGACCGTCTGCAAGGGCCCGAGTGTGTGTCTGACGTGTGGGTGCTGGAACAGGCTCTGTGTTCCCGCTCTGTTTCCATGGCACCCTCCTGTACGTGACAAGCCACCTCTGTGGTTCCCTCTGAAAGAGCCCAGACTTCAGCTGCCACAACAACAGATGGGACCGCAGACATGGGGCCTGACGGAGCTCTGAGCAGAGAGGGCCCCAGCAGCCCCGCTGAAGCCTGCTGCTGGCAGGGCTGGGGACGTGCCACGCCGGGCACGGAGCTGCTCCGCGGTCACGGCGATGCCGGGGGTGCCGGGTGCTCCGGGAGGAGTGTGAGGGGTAACGCTCAGGGACAGGCACCATGGGAAATGGGTGCTTGAATGGAGGTGGAACTGATGGCTTTAAAAGGGACAAACTTCACAGAATTACAGGATCACAGAATATTCTGAGTTGGAAGGGACCCACAAGGATCACCGAGTCCAGCTCTTGGGGGAATGGCGCATACAGGGATCAGACCCACAGCCTGGGTGTTATCAGCACCGTGCTCTGACCAGCAAATCTGGGCGTTAAAATCTTATCGACTGCGTGGTTTGAAAGGTGCAGTGACCATGGTGAGAGCCAAACCCTGCACAACACCGTGCCTCAGTACCCCCCTCAGAAGAGATGTGCACACTGGCATCACTCAGTGCCTGTAACTCACGCGTATCACAACAACTCCTGGTTTCCAAATAAAAAAATTCAAGAGTTTTGTCTCAATTTTCTTATCATAACAGGAAAGAGGGGATATGCAGAGGTGGTCTGAACTGCATACCAGAGTACCAGAGCTCAGAGATTCTTTCCTGTCCTTGAATCTGCTCACTTCTCAAAATGATTCACCTTGGACAAGGGTAGAGGAAAAGGGCAGAGGACACTCCACTTTAAAAGACAGAGGGCACTAAATCTGTAAATCAAGATAATAACCTGCAAAACATCCTCTAGTTTCTTTTCTTTCTCTTTCTTTTTTTTTTTTTAATGCATCCAGCATGATTAATTGTCTCTTCAATTGTTTTAAACCTCGGAAGTGTGTGTGAACAATAAGATTGGCATTTGTGCTTTTGCAGGCACTAAAGCACCTCTAAAATGCAAATCATCGATGAACTGAAATTATTTTATCGGATTTATGGAAAAAAAGGCAAAGGTTGATTAAATGTTGAGTCTTGGGTGGTATTTAATTGGTAACCATTACGTTAGGAAATAGACTTACAGTGGTTTGTACCATACAAATGGGATACAGGCTGCAAACAAGGAATGTTAATAACCTCAGTGAGCACCAAAGTGTGGGCAACAGCAGCCTGCTTAGAGAGGGGAAAAGATTGTTTCACTGGCGTGGAGCTAAAAGTGAAAATGAATCTTTCTCTGTAGGAAATGTTTCCTTGTCTGTCCCTTCGCAATGAGCTGTGCAGTGTTCTCATGTATAACTTTTGTTATATTTGTGCTAAATATAAAAGGGGTCACATTAGCCTCCTTAAAACAGAGGTGAGGGAAGGTGTTCCCTGCAGTGAAAGCAGCTGGGACAATGCTGTGGCCTCAGGTCATGGTTAAAAGTGCCTGATTTAAGAGTTCACAACCTGCTCCCGTGGTGCTGTGAGTAACTTTAGTTTGCCCTTAATTGTCTTCATTTAAATCTTTGTATATTTTCTCGCAAATGAATCTTAAGAACAACAACAAAAAAACACATTAAAAAAATAAAAAGACGAAGAAAGAAAAGACTGAACTAAAGAAGCAAGTAGAAAAATCCCTACAGAAAGCAGATTTCTCTGAAATGAGTTGCTCTGAAATGAGCCATGTGTATGTTTGGTTTGATTTGGTTTGGTTTGGTTTGGTTTGGTTTGCTTTGGTTTGCTTTGGTTTGCTTTGGTTTGCTTTGGTTGGGTTTGGTTTGGTTTGGTTTGGTTTTGACCATGCCATTGCTAAGTTCTAGAAGGATTTGGGGCAGGGAGAAGCACACGTGGGTCATGACAACAACTTGGTCCAGTGGAGTCCTTGTCCCAGGTGGCTCAGAACACCACGTGAGCACGGTGATGCCATCCTGTCCCACACCAGGGTGTGCCACTCATTTGTCACAGCTTGGGCCTGTGGCCAGAAGGCAAAGGAGTGCCTGGAGTTCCTCACATCTGGATGCTGTCCGAATCCTTGCCCTGAAATCACAGCACAATCAGTTCCAGGAAAACTCACACTCTGGTTGTGCTTATTAAGCAGAACTTCAGCCTGGTGGAAGCTGACAGGAGTGCTGGCCTAGCTGTTAATGGAATTGAATTTCATCCACTGTGCTGGAAAAACAGGGGAGAGTGAGTTAGAAACGGTGCTGTGGGTAACACTGGGGATGCAAACTGTCCAGGTGAGCACAGGGGCAGCTGCATGGGAGTTTGAGTGGTGAGGGACAGAGACTTTGATAGGAAAAAAGTGGGACTTTTCAAGCTGCTGTCTCTTGATGTTGGAGAATAAACTGCTGTTTGGGATTCCTTCTTTTCTAAAACCATGCAGGTTAATGCAGAGCCAGCAGTTACCTCACAAAGAGTCATAACTCTGCCTGTTGGGCTGCTCTTGCTGGTGGTATCAGCTCATGGGGTTCTCATGGCTCAGGGTTAGAGTGAAAACAAGGAGAGATCCAGCCACTGAAACAGGGTTTAATAAAGAGAATGGCAAAGGGCAGGAGAGAGAAGAGGAAGGGGGAAGGAACACACAGTATTTATCCAGAACAGTGACATTTCCAGGCTTTCCCCAGATAATTCATTTTTCCATTACTGCAAATGGTTATTCTGACTGGAAGAATAACTACAGATGGCTTTTTTAAGAAGCTCAAAAATATGAAATGAGCAAGTTACACTTTAATAGAATTGAATCACTTCAAAGTATACATTCAAAGCCTGCTGGCAAATTTCTCGGGTGGCTGACTACAAACAGCAAAAATCCCCCATTTGTGGAGGTGTGATTTAGCAGGCCACTTCTCTGTACTGACTGATGTTTGTATATTTGTCACTTCAAAGGTGATGAATTAGAAATATCAAGTGTCATTAAAATCAATGGGAGTTTGCTCTTGACCTTCCTGAGGCCAGGATTTTACCCATTATCACTGATCTCTTTGTTCTTCTATTTTGTCACTTTGGTCTGCAGCTGTGAAACTTTTTCTAACTTATGTTTTATCTCCTATGTAGAATTGTAATCAGCACAGGATTGGCTTCCAGGGGAGCTGTTCTGTACTTACCATGTTGTTATCAGGCTAAATTACCCTTAATATGCTGACTTTACACTACTTTGAGAAGTCCTGTCGCTGAGCGTTTCTCTCAGTACAGCAGATGGAGATGACAGGATCATGTTGATACACCTCTTACCTATCCTAAAATATAATTTTCCTCTGTTCTCATGTGCAGATTCCACGGGGTCTCTACAAGATGGGATCGGGATAAGCATTACACAGGGATGTCTGAATGCACCATGTGTTTTAGAGCAGCAGGAGTCCTGGGCACAAGTAGCTATTTTCACAGAGCTGATGACAAACAAGCCTAGGGCACTCAAAACATAACTGGCTGTTGGTTTTATTTTCAATGCCTCTTCCATTGTTGTGAATGAAATCAAGCTTTGTCTGGGAAGGTGTTGGTTCTTCAGAAAAAACAACCAAACAAAACCCAAAATCAAATCACAAGCAAACTTTAGTTTCATCTCAGTGGCTCAGCTTAGGAGCTAAAAGAGAAAAAGCAAAACTATCATCTCTTTTAAGACACAAATTACCTTTCTAGAACAGATCTAACCCCAAAAATCATTTTCTTTCAGCTGCTGTTTCTTCTGGTTTCTCCAAAACTACATACACTTGTAGTTTGGCTTTTGTCCTTGGAAGAAATCCATCAATATGGCATATTGGAGGTGGAAAACGTGATGCAGCAGTTTGTTAATGGAGAGTATATTTTCATTTTGTGAGAAAAATCACTGATTATGTGCAGTGATAAAGGTTCAGGGTCTTTTAAAGCCTTTTTCTGCGTAGTGCTAAGTTCTTATTTCAGTAGGAACAGTAGTAGCTCAAAGTCTTTCCTTTTTAGCTCCACACTGAACCAATGCAATCAAATGTGAAATGGAAAATGAGAAAAGTAATTAATATTACCAATGGCATTTGTTTAAATGTTGCTTTTCAAAAGCACTTTAATTACAATATGCTTTTCATGTTGGTTGAGTTCATTTATATAGGGAATACAATCATTAATTATCATAATTAAGACACCTGAATTCAGCCTGACTGGCATTCCTGCCACCCCGAGTTGTATCATTGTTTTATCTCTGACAGTTAGGTTTTCAATCAGATGTTATCTACTTTTTCCTAATCATTAAGAAACGCTTTACTAATTAGCACATGAAATTCATCCTACATCAGACTGAATTGAATCAAGGTCTATTATCTTGAACAGTCAGACACTTCAGAATTCACAGTAATAGGGCATGAATATGTGATACAGTTCATACACATTTCATGAACCTCCACGTTGCCGTTATTTTTTCGAGGCTCTGCAATTAGTTATGCCATTTTCAGGTCACTTAATTCCCTCTCACTGTTTAACAGTCTGGGAGATTACAATGCTCTAAAAGCCCGAGTTAACTCTTCCCATGCCATAAGTTGTTTCCATTCTGCAATAAAAATGCTTTTCTGAAACCATCTCTCAGGTCCTGAGAAACCATCTGCCATGTACGAAACTTTCCCTGAATATTGTCTATTAGGAAAGAAGGACATATTTTCAACTATTGTGCCAGTTCTAGTTTTAATTCCATGTACATGAATCAGTTCTGGCCTGATCCACAGCTATTGTGCCAAAATTTAGCCATTTTCCTCACCTGATCTTCCACTGAAGATATTGTCATCATGGAAGGAATAGACCCAACCAGCTTGGGACCAATCCAAACCTGATTAAAAGGTTTTAATCTTGTTTCTAGTAAACTGTTCTAAATGCAAGGAGGACATGCACTTGCCCTTCTCTGTTCTTCAAGGCACAGCTCCCTAGTTGTGATCAGTTTTAATTTGCTTTGATTGAGTAAGGGAAAGGATGTTGGGTTTTAGATTTACTTACAGGAAGTTATGAAGGCCAGGCTATAGAACTGCACAGAGAGATTAAAATGATTAAGACTTCTCATTTATGTAATGAACCTTACAGTGTTATAGTCTTTATATTCAGATACTTGGCACAAATTCCAGACAGAATCTCCTGTATGTGGATTTATTTTAAATACGAGAATTTGTGTCAGCCTGCAAATATCTACTGTTTCATGGTTCTAAAAGGTACAGGTTTCTCATTTAAGCGGGATAAAAACACAGAAAATTTTGATCACTAAAAAGTAGAACAATGTTATATAAATCCTGGAATCTTACGCATTCTCACAAGGCCTCATTTAGATACACAAACCACAGCAGCAAGTGGACACCCTGCCCTTGGCTGGACTTCCCATGCAGCTACACACAAAGCACAATGGATTTAGGAGCCGATTTCTGTCACAGCAGACCACGCCTGGGTTGTTATTCTAAGCCATATGTAAATAAATATTCCACAATCTTGTGCGTGCTGTGAACGAGACACGTTTCTGGATGGTGACAGCTTTGTGAGGTGGACTGGCCAGAGTGGCCTTTAGCTGGGTGTTTCTGTATTGCTCAGACCCAGCCCCGTGTATTTCACCGTAGGAAGTCTGGGGTCTTCCTCCCTATGCTGTTGCTACTGGGAAGCAAACCAGCCTGTGTGACACTGGAATAGGGCCTTCTGGAGTGTACAGACCCTATTTTAAGAGCTAGAGGTAAGAAAAACATCTCCAGATTGCTGAAGATTTGCAGTACAGAGCCCTGAATGCCTCTCAAGCCACGTGCCAAGATCAGACTGGAGCTTCTGAGACATGAGTGCACTTTTGTGGTGTGTGCCTTAAAATTGTTCATCCCTACTTCATATCAGATCAGTTATTTGGTGATGTTTTTTCAAAGCATGGTGTTTCTGACTCACAGGGGTTACTGGAGAAAAATTCTCTCTTTTTCTATGTAATTGTACCACAGGTTTGTGAATGAAAGGGCTTGAGTTGGCAACCTCTGAGTTAAATTGGAAGTAGCTGGTAGCAGAACACTCTGCCAAGGGGACTCATGGATTTAGGAGCCATTTCATAGCCTGCTGCCTTAGACTCTGAATTTCTTGACCTTAAGGATAGGCTGTAACAGGCTTCTGTTTCCCAGGAAAGAACTGTCAAGCTTTAGTGCTTTAAGAATTTAGTTAACAAATTCTTGTTTAAAAGTTGAATTAGTGGCTGGAGTTTTACAGGTGCTGACTCTTTACAACCCCATTATCTTCAAAGTGATTTTTGAATGAAATGCTCAGACTATCACAGAGCTTCTGAGCTTGCCAAAATAGTTTGTACCAGCCCTAGTTGCATGTCTGAATATTTGAATCCTTTGGGTTCAGTGAAATTGCACTTACTAGGTCTTGGTGGCACGTGTAGGATTGGGCCCCTGAAGATGAGTTTGGAGTATCATTTCTGCAGTTTTTGTCCTTTAATTTCAGATAATGATGGCTGCTTTGGAGTTTATTCTCTTTGGGTTTCCTTCTGTAATAAATGATAGCTGATGCTGTGTTTTCATACCAAATATTCTGCCAGAAGTGTGTCAGCTGTCCAGGTAAGGAATCAGCTCTTCCCTGTCTTCCCTTTTTAATAGAGGGTTAGTGAGCCAGCTTATAGGAAGAACATTCAGTGAGGAGAAGGAAAAAAAATACATCAATCAAAATCCCCATACTGCTGAAAATGAATGATTACTCCCGGGGGAAGGAAGTAGGGTGGGAGAAGAGCTGCATCATACAGTTCAATGGGAAATAATGTTTGTGTGGAAGCCGGAGAGTAGCATAAGATTTCCTTGCACATCCACACCGTGCAAGTATATTTTTGTAGTGCATCATTTCTCTTTAGCTGGTGTGTTCAGTTACTGCTCATCTCCCTGAGGGATTTTTATTAGTACTGAAGGAGATTTCACCTGGAAATGGAGTAGCCTGAAATTTGACAAGTCGGAAAAATACTTACATTTTTATCTGAATGAAAAAATGTGGTATTAAAAAAAAAAAAAGGCAGGGGAGGGGGAAGTAAACATGCATTTCAACAGTCTCAAATGCTTACTGTGCCGTTTATGGAAAACAATGTAATTATGACACATAATTAATTAGTTAATTACAGAGGTATTTATTATTTTCATATGGGGAATCATACTGTAAATAGTCCATTAATCTATTTGCATCCATAGAATCGGAGAGCAAGTAAACAATGTTCTTTCAGTTTGTGATCATTTATACTGTGAGAGAGAGCATTGCCAGGGTGCTGCACTGCCCTAGAAATGCCTTTCCAAGAAGATAGGGATGCACCTTTGGGCCTGGAAACTTAGGATCTGAGAAGGAAAAGGTGAAGTTTATAGTGGGATCTAAGGTATGTATGAAGTTGAGGCACAAAATTAGGTTCCAGCCAAATATGCTATGCCTCACTGGTGCTTTCACAAAAAGGCTGTGTCTGACACAGGTTTCAGCAGTTTAGTGAGCATAAAGTCACTCCCAGAAGTATCGCTGACCCCTGTGCTGACCCAGCAATGAGAACATTACTGGAGTTTATAATATTTCTGAAAAACAATAAATAAATTCTTTCTGTGGTAGTGTGTGTGCTATTCCTTCCCCACATTTTTGTTTCATCTTCTTGTTGCCTGGTTTTTGTATGCAGCTTTTTGCTTTCCATGACTCACCTGCCTCCTGTCTCTGACCAAAATTCTTGTTTTGCAGAAGACTATCTTATAAACTTGTGCATTTTGCCTTTAAAGCTGAGTGTTGGAAACAAACACATTCTAAACGCCAACGAAGCAGAAAAATGTCTTCCAAAATGCTATGAATTCCCACGGTGGAAGGGAGATGGAAGCGCGCAACACAGCACAAAGAGTGAAGAAACAGCATCCAGCTCCTGAGCTGCAGCACCATGATCCAAACTGGCACTGTTTCCTACTCAAAACTCTCTGTGTGAGGCCAAAGTCTCCTTCCTTGTGCAATCTTTCCTGCAAAGCAGCAGCTCCCCCCTGGCAGCACTGGGAGCTGGCAGTGCACAACAAATGGTTTCATGGGGACTTGCTAAGCTGGGAAGTGAGAAGGAGGGCAGAGCAAGCCCACGATCATTTCCCTTTAATATTCTTTTGTTCCACTCCATCCCAGGGGCACAGGCAGCCCCAGTTTGGATTCGGGGGGACGAAATCACCCCAGTGTCACATGCTGCTCCCACGTCTGGTGGCTGCAGGCAGAGCCGTGCCCCGTCTGGGGACCTGTGTCTGCACAGAGCCGGGAGGACAGGGGACTTGTAGCACTGCGCTGGTTACATGTGAAATTCTCATCGCAGCAAAAGGAGTGGGAATTGAAAGCACACTGCTGGGCTGCCACTCTCTCCTGAATGTGCACTGTGACTCCAGCCTGTCCACAGGGAGCGGCTGGGACTGGAGCTCACCTGGAATAGCAATCGCACCCTGCCCTTTCTGCAGGAGCTGGTCTGTGGTCACTCATGGCTTGTGCCACTTCTCCTCCCTGACAATTCCCTCAGGACAGATGTCTCAGTCTGTGCTCAGAGCTAACGTTCTGCAGGACAGCTCTACCTCCAGCATCCCCACTGGGATCCTGCCCGCAGGAGATGCAGAATCCAGCAGAAAAATGGTGCCTTCTCCCCTCCGAGGATGATGTGGCCGTGGTGCCACATTTAGTGCCACATTTTATAATGTTGTTCTGCTTCCTGTTGCTCCCCACCTCCAAATGCATTACTTCAGTTTTCCGCCTTAGAGACTTCATGAGCTAAAATCCATTCTGAGGGAAGGAGAATGCTGGAAAGCAGCAAAAGTGCTGCCTGGAATGGCCTTGGCTATGAACACATTGACGCTGGATGTAAGACATAAGTTGGAGGATAGATGATTGAAACTTCAGCTATAACAGAGCTTAAATTAAAGCTGTTTTATTCTACAACTGCAAGATGCTATGTGTAAAAACAGACTTACAAGATGAAAAGATTGCAAAAGGAAATTGCTTATGCCCCAATATTTCCCTGGTTCCTTTCTCAGCTCTCTGGTTTCCACCCTCTCCTTACATACATACCAAGTTCATTTTCTTACAAGTAGTTATTTTGTTTTGGTTTTGAAATAAGAAAATAGAAGGCTGTAGCAAGAGTAATTTTCATGTATTCCCCATCTCATACTTTTCTGGTTTTCTTTTTCCCCAGCAGTCTGTCTCTCTCTCAAAATCTCTGCTATTTCTGCTTATAAAGCAACCCACACATTTTCCAGTAGTATTTCCGTTCTCCAGGATAATGCTTTTTGGAGCGATATATTGTAATATTTAAGAGGAAAAAAACATCTTCTAAGAATTCTTCTTATTTTCACCTTTTGATGTTCTCAACTGCCTTTTTTTCCTGAAATCTGATGGGTTGCAAGACAAGATTTTAAGTATTTACAACCATCTCTAATAAACCGCTTCATGGATATTTATGAGGTGCTGTTTTAGCAGGCTGTATTATAATATTAATCAAAATCAAGGCTGCCTCTTGGAAACACTCCAAGAGTTAGATCTTTGCTGAAATCTTTCCAGGTATCTTTATTTTTCCCATTCCTTTTGTTTCTTGTTGTTGTTAATTTCCAGTTATACTTATCAGATGATATTTGAATACATCTGAATACAGTTTTGACAGGAACTCAGAGAATCTGAAATTAATCTTTGTTTTAATGTTTATTCAACACTTTTATATTTGTTTTCTGTTTATTTTTAAAGGAAAGGAGCAATATTAGCACCCTGCTGTGCCTCTAAAATTACATTGTATGAGTTTGTTGCATACAAGCAGCATTGTCCTGGCATGTTCTGAAGACTTGTGTATAAATCCTTGGTGCAATTTTCATATCCCTCACTTGGAGGTCTGATGAACCCAGGAGGCCACCAGGCACATTTTCAAGTACCTGTTTCAGGTTAAGGATTGTTATTTCTGGATGCTCAACTCGAGACTCTCAAGTCTTAATTTTCAGGGGCATTAAGTCAGGCTGGCAGTGTGTGTTGAATGTTTCAAACCTCCAAGAGAGCAAATAAAATTCAGTGGGGATTTTTCAGATTTTTCAGATTTCAGATTTTTCAGATTTTCAGAAGTTCACAAAGGTAAGGCCAGGCCAACTGGGCACAAAAGAAGCTGCATTTCCTTGTTTGTGTGTGCATGTATTTCTAAGCTGGATCTATCACATCCTTCCTTTTCATACCATGTTAACTTGAAAGCCACTCTGGTGTAGTCAAACAGGATCAAGACCAGAAAATACTTCTATTGTGTCTTGCTTTGGGTTCAGTACATGCCCAATACTTTATGAATCTTCAAGAATTGTTGCAGAATTGTTGGGGATGAGTCTAAACCTGTTCTTAGCTCTCTGCTTTAATGCTATAATTTCCCACCAAATAGTTGCTGCTGTACAGAACCACACAGAAAAACTCCACAATAAAACAAAAAATCTACAGATGCGATTTGGGAAAGACCAGTGACATATAAAATACTTACACAATACAATACTTATACAATCACAGCAAAGCCATGTCAAAGAATAAAAGGTCAATCACAAAATATATTTAATTTCAAAATGTTTTTTCAGCTGTGACGGTCTGAGATATTACCTCCAGCACAAGTCATTTGAAACCTGCAATATTGTTTTTAGTGCCTTTCCCATTGCCCTTGTACCACATCCACTGCAGCACGTGAGGCTGCTGTTAGAGATTGCTGAGGGCCACTGTGAGCAGTCCTAATTGAAACACCTCTTGTGTGTTTTATTGATACGTGCTCAGCTTTGGTCAGTGGTTTTAGGGAATATCGTGGTAAATTAATTAATGTTGATGTTCAAACATTCTTACAGGTGTGGTAGGAATTGCTGTGGTCAGTCTCCAGCTCTTACAAAGCTGCACTTTGTCCATGTTGAATTTAACTCTAAGGGCCCAATTCACCACTCCATTGCACTGGTTTGATGCTGGTGTAATTCCATCGACTTTCACAAAAATGGAACAGCTGAAGGCTCACGAAACAGAATGGCCTTGAGGCCTGAAGTCATACAAACAGTGCCCAATCCACTGTTACATTTTGGAGAGCTGAATGACTTGGAAATGTTACTATTTTTATCAGGCTGATAACAGGCCATCAGTCCCCTCTGCAGCACCATCTGGAAGTCCAGAGCCATAACAGACCAAGAGGTTAAAAGTCAGCCATGAGGGAAGAGGAGGTCTCCAAAAGATTGTTGGAATCCTCAGAAGAAGAAACATTTCTGTCTTTATCTAAACCTCAAAGGCTTTTTGCTGTTGTTGAAATCAGGATATTCTCATTACGTTGTGAAATCAAGTCTGACTGAAGTTTTGGGGTGAGGAAGAGGTTATGGAAGTTGCTCTGAGAGAATGTGGAAGCAAGCAGAATGTGCTTGAGGGCAGGAAGGCAGAATATGCAGGGACAGATATTTTCTGTCAGCAGTCAGAATTCCCAGCAGTGAGAACTTCTGACCATTAGAGTGACGTGGAGGCTTCTGGCAGAGACCTTGTGTTCACTGATGCCCCACTTTGTGCACTGGATCATCTGCACTAGAATAAATAGTCTTTAGCCATTAGACTCTGCAGGCAGAGAAACTGCATTTTCTGTAGCTTCTGTTGTGCAGAAATCTCTGGACAGAGTAATTTTATCTGGCCAAATCCACTTCTACCTCTGCAGCCTCTCTTGCGATGTGCTGAAATGGCACAGGCAGCCTTGTGCACTAACCTGAATTCCATCCTAATAGATTGAGTGAATAATTAAACTTTAATTTGCCTGTTCCTACATTCCCAACACTGCAAGTTTGCAGAGAGGGCAAACAAGGCATTGTCAGGGAAGTTTTATGCAGAAATCTGCTCTGATTGACTGAGAGTGCGTCAGCCTTGACATATTCTTGCAATATTTTTCAGCAACGGAAGGAAAGAGACGGATTCATTACATCAATCAAATTAACAGGGCAAAAAGGCAAATGCAAGGCAAGTGTCAGTGTACTCTGCAGATACAGTTAAAAGGAAGGAGTGAGGTGGGCCACTGTACCCATTAGTGGTCTGCCATACAAAACAGGAAATTCCTTGTGTTGTTTGAGACACTTTTGCTGTTCTCCTGTGCTGATCTGCTGTGCTCAGTGCCAGTGTTATACAGTTCTAGCTGGTGTGCTGGAGAGAACATGCAGAGAAAAGGCTGTATGCCTGAATTAAAGCAGTACCCAGTGAAATCCATTGTATTTTGATTTATAATTATGGAAATTCTTTTATCCAGTGTGCTAAAGTGATTTGAAAACACCGAAGCAACTCCACAGCATAGGTATTGCTCGCTGTAATATGATGTCAGCTCTTGGAAATTTACCTCAGGCACACTTAAGCTGACAGCCTGGAGGTCAGTGCCAAAGAGGCACATTGCCTGGATTTGCATTTTCCAGATGCCAAGGAATGAGGCAATGCTGAGGGAACTAAGCCCTGCTGTGTTCCGGAAGCTCTGTGTACACTGGCTAAGAACCGCTGAGCCCAAGCTACATATTCAAGATGTTCCTCTGCTTCCCGGTACAAAAGACAGACAGTGCCTGATTCCTCTCCTGGGGGACTCATCTCTTTGGGGTTGGACGAGTGCTCTTGCCTTTCTGTCCCCTGTGGACATCACAAAAAATGGGGAGGCTTTTAAGCAGAGGCGCTGCCTTTTCAGACTGCCTCTCAATAATCACAGCATGAAAATCTAAAAGCAGGCTCCCAGCAAAGTACAGCTCAGGCAACGGGGGGCTGGTTCCTGACTGGCTCCTCGCTCTCCTGACCCAGAAGGGTGTTTAGTGGGAGAGGCTTTGGAGTGGATCTCCTGCTGAAGGCGAGGCTGCTCGGGCACTTCTCGAGCTAATTTCCCTTTCACTGCAGAGCGCATTCCCCCTCCATTCAGGAGGTGCCTGCCTTGGTCAATTCTCCCGAAAAGCCATTTGGAAATTCGTCCTTTTCTGCTTAAACACCCTGCCACAATATCAGCCTTTTGCACAGTTCATGTATCAGTCTGCTGGTGCTACAGGGGTGTTGCTTCATCCTTGATGAGCTGTTAAAAACAGGTGCTCACCCTGAGGGTTTGACTTAAATCCAACAGAATTAAGAAATGTTAAAGGAGGATCTGCATCTTTCAAGCAGACCCATTGTGTCTCGGTGCTCTAGATAAGCTCCAGTCAGTGTAAGAAGAGGCGAAGTTTCGCTCGAGGAAGAGCAGTGCAATTTGAAATGTTGGCAGCTGATAAGTGCAGGTGAGGATAAAGGCATGTCTGCATCAGTCACTTGCATTTCACTCGGAATATATTTTTCTTTGTTGGAAAATCCTGCAGATATGTGCACCCACCTGCTTCTCAATCCACATTATCTTACTGCTAGTGTGCTTAATTATATCCTTTCCATAAAATCCCCGATTTTAATATTCCTTGGAAGTATATTCTACACCTTCTTTCTAAAATAAAATATCCTAAGTATTTCTCCAGGCCTCCAACTTGGAAGACCTGAAAATGCAAATGAAAATATTTTTACTTCTCACTGCAGATACCTCTAGACTCCGAGATTATGCAAAGTCTTGTCCTTGTATCATGATACCTGTATCTTGTTCTCCCAAAAATATTGACCCAAAGGACATTTGCACACCTCAGTTAAAACAAACACAGGCTGAGTGAGAGCCGAACCCGAGAAGGTGCAATTTGGAAGCCTGTTATCTATTCATTCTGAGAAATTCTCACACTTTCCCATAAAGATTTTGTTCATTTTTCAGTCATGCAGGGAGAAAATAAAGCAGAAAGCTTTCTCATGCACTAACCTGAGGTCCTGTCCCTTCCCACTTGCAGTATTCTGGGATTAGGTGACACTATGTATCTTTAATTTCACTTATTTACATTGAGTTGTGTTTAACTCCTTGATAATGGAATCTTATTCAAATATATTTGGTTTATCTCTTTTGACTCTGAAAGTACAAATAATACCAAAATTTCAGTTGAACTTTCATAAAGCTGGTGGTGTCCTACAGTAAAGTCAAATAATCACATTGATCTTCACTTGGCATCTAGACTAACTCTTAAGGAATATATGTGGTAATTGATTTGTATGCTGGAGTTGCTGCAGGATTTATTTTCAAAATGAGATTTTGGGGTAGGTTTTTTTTTGTTAATTAAATGTATTTTAAAGGATTTGTGTTCTCTTCTTGTTCATATAGACTGAATTTTCAATGACTTCTGCCAAAATGTGATCCTCTGCAGTAAATAACCGTTTTTGTGAGATAATGCAGGAGTCTGAGCAACCCTTATTTCTGTATTACTTCTCCCAGACAAAATAAAATATTTCATAATATTTCATAATAAAATAGTTATCATTTGGGATCCTATTGTTTTAATGACATTTTAAAGACACCACACTTTAATGTTTTAATGAGTACGGCTCCCAATTTTTTAGTTTAGGTCTTAAATTTTTCCCCTTGTTAAGCACTTCTGCTTTTACTAGAATCTTATGAGTAAAAATTACACCCATTTCGTTGGGGAGTAGCCTTAATATCATCACCCCTTCTTATCTCTGCGTCTGTCACACGGGCTCCAGGGTCCCCAAAGGCTGCAGCTGGTGGAGTTTGTGCCTCTGCCCAGCCACATCCCGACTTTTGGCACTGGTCCCAGGGAGAGGGGAGGGACGGAGCTCTCCTGGGGGCCGCAGGAATTGCAGGCGTGGAGCCAAACACCTGGTCAGTGACTGCAGAGCTGGGCTGGGCGGCCCTGGGGTGAATGCTAAAAGAAAATCTAAGCATGTGGGATGGAATTTTCAGATAAATTTAAGAGCCTATTTAGTGACCTGTCAGGTGATTTGGATTTATTTTTAAGTGATCATAAAAACTCGCAGTGCAGAAATCAGTTTTTTTCAGAGACACGTTTAAGAAGCCAGATTTATGAGTTCTGACAATGTTGCAAAGCAGCTGAGAAACTTAAATGCATCTTCCAGCTTTTATTGCTCTGGTCCTTAGCTCCAGTGGGTATCAGTTGGATGTAAGATGCTTATTAAAACTGCAGACTCGTCCTTCCTGTGATAGCCCTCCTATATTTATCAAATATTTCTGTGATGGTTTCGGGGGATGACAGCACAGGAAGGGGATGACATCTAACAACTGATTGATAAATTGGACTAATTTTTGAAATATCTGAGTTCCTGCCCCTGAGTTGCCAGAGTTCATAATGGCTGCACAGGTAATTTGGTCTTTTTGATCTTCTGCCACTCACCTTTGATGGAAGCAAGAGCATTCTTGTGTCTTGGGGAGAGGAAGAAGGATAGATCTGAAACACAGCAAAGGATTAAAGCAGGTAATATGAGAATAACAGTAAACACATGACTAAAATAACAGAAAAGCAGTGACCAGATTTTCAGCTGGGCTTGCAGTGGGCCAACAGCCATGGATACATTTAGAGGTCTCTTCAGGGAGTGCCTTTAGAGCTTGTCATCTTCAGCTGATACACACGAAGCAGGGATGTGTTCTAAGGACACTTGACATTTATTGAGACAATTATTTAGTCAACCAAACCTCTACCTACTTGTGCAAGGTAATTGACCCTTATCTCACTCAGGGGGCTGCAAAGACACACACATCACTTTGCCTCTGTCTTCAGAGAGAATTAGTGACAAATCCAGGTTTACAGGGCACAGGAGGGTTGCTGGCCCCCGGTGCTGTGTTTGGGCTATTGATGACATCAATCACAGTGAAGGCACAGTGCAGTTGCCAACCCCACTAGGTATTTCTGGTTTTTAAAGGTGTCCAACGCCAAATCACAAACACTTGAGCTTCTTTGCAGGAAGCAAGAGGCCTGGCCTGCGTTCTGTCACTGCTGAAGAGAAATGCAATGCATTTATCACAGGGAAAAGGTGTAGACTTGAGATTTAGTCATCTTACCCTGTATAAAGCTTTGATGTATGTTATTAGAAACCACCTGCCTGGGCTGTATTTCATTTAAGCTTTTAGAGCCATCTAAATCAACTTCTTTAGCTTTAGGAAGATAAAGATTGTAAAACAAGTTATCTGAGCATCAGGAGGACTACTGTGTTGATTTATACCTGCTACATACAGTAGGTGTGTAATTCACTTATAAATCACCAAGCTGATGCATATTTTCAGAATTATCTGAGTATTTGGTTAGTGCAAGTTTAACTGAAGTAATATGAGCACATGCTTGCTTTTTGTAAGGCAGGGAAGAACCACAGGCAAACAAAAGTGTTAAAAATGATTAAAGGTACCAGGAATACAAAGCTATTCTTATGTTGTCAATGCTTAGAAAAATGCCTGCTGAAGCATTGTTTGTAATAATGATATTAGCTCTGTAGATCAGGACGCCTTACCAAGAACAGGATGCATTGGCTGTGCCTTTGTAAGGCGGTGTTGGGGAGTCAGGTGTTCTCCAGCTGACTGGAACTGGATGTCTGGAATGACTTCCCTCACAACTCAGTTGTGTTTGCATGCATGAGAATTATTTCTTCAGAAATACCCGTCTGGAAATGAGCAGGAGCTGTGGAGAAAGGTAAAATGACTATGCCATTTTTGGTCATTTAGATAGAAAAGTTGTCTGAATAGTGGAATTTATTTAGCTGCTGTACAAAAGCCCTTGCCATGCTGACTCAAGACCAAATATCTGCCTTGGCTGGAGCAGAGCTGCACAACCTCTGGAGGCAGCAGGATGGCAGGAGGGGATGTGGCTGGAATCACAGCCTGGTTGTCTTTCATTCCCCCAACTCCAAGGCAGCCATTTACAGCTGCTCTTGTTTCAATGCCTTGATGACCAAACACCTCTTAAAAAACCAGTCAATGCAACCCAAAAAATACACCCCCCCCACCTCAAAACAAAAGAAAGACTAAAACCTCTAAAAACCCAGAGAGAGAAAATATGAACAATGGTTTTAGAGTGATTATTTCCTTATGACTTTGATTTTCATTTCTAAAAGAAACTCTTGATGTGAGGGGATAGGAGAAAATGCAATAATTCTTTTACCCCGGGAATAAGGTGCTAGACAAAGCTGTAGCTGTATTTAGTCATACCTCACTTTATTCTCCTCCTTAATGAACTTGGCTGATTAAGTATTTCTGACATTGTCTGTGGAGTTGTTTGTCACTTTTCTCGTAATTCCCTATTCCATTCCTAGGGAAATGATGTGGGGGGATATTTCTGTATGGCTGTACTGTCTTACATCACCCTCGAAACAAGCCCTTGCCATTGTCTTCCTTACACAGCCCTTGTGCTAGACAGCTGGAAAATAACTGAATTCTGCTTGGCCAAGAGCTCTCCTTTTAAACAAAATTGATATTAAAGAAGTAAAGCTGTGCTTTAAGAGTTAACATCTGAGTATAGTAGGGTCTCCATATTTCCATGGCAACAGCTTAACATGATCAGTAAGTAGAGTGGACTATTTTGCTATGAGGCATCATTAAAAGAAAGATCACGCTGGGAAACACACATGTATCACAGAATAAAATCTCCCTGGTTTTGAAAACAGACACTTTCTTTGTTTCTCCATATTGATACATTGTTTTGAAATTGCTGTTGCATTAGAAATGCAAACAGTAATTTACTTGGCTTTTAATTACAGTTTTTGTGATTGCAGTGATGTAAATTTAAAGGAGCAACTTTACAACAGAGGTAACCTGACAGCTGCCACTAAACCACTTATTTACAATATGTATCACCACATTTTTTGCAGCAGGTTTTTGTTGGTGGAATGCTGCACAGCTCTCTGTGGTGGCAGGGGTGGGCTCAGCTGCCGGTGGAGCCATTTCTATTAAGAATATATTGATAGCTGGCGCACCAGCAGTGGCCGGCATTTCCTGCCAAATCCATCCTTTTTAAAAGGTCAGAGGTCTGCAGTGGGTGTGATGGGACAGATTTGCTGTTCCTCCGTGCTCCGGGTGCCACTCGCAGGCTGTCACAGGAACATAAGGCCTGTCATTGTGTTCTGGAGGTTCTTGCTAATGACTGCTGCCCCCGTCCTCCTGCACACTGCGGGAGCAAGCAGAGCTCTCGGCGTGCCAAACTGTGGTTACTCCTCTTCAGCCTGTCACTCTTTAGGACAGGGTCTGGATGGAGAGAGCATCTGGAAGTTCTGGCTGATTCTCTGCTGCCAACTTCCATCCCGGTGAGGGAACTCTTCCTTATTTGAGGGTGTGCAGCAGCCCAAGACGTCAAGTGCTATTTTAACATCCTGAAATGAGCTAACACTGACAGACTGCATCCATCTCTACAGGCTCTGCAGGGGAATCTGGACAGGCTGGATCCATGGGCTGAGGCCAGTGGTGTGAGGGACAACAGGGACACAGGTCCTGCTCTGGGGTCACACCAACCCCATGAATGCTCCAGGCTGGGGCAGAGGGGCTGGAAAGCTGCTGGTGGGAAAGGCCCTGGGGATGCTGGTGACAGGGGCTGGACACGAGCCCAGGGGTGCCCAGGCGGGCAACCTGGGCTGTGCCAGCCCTGGGGTGGCAGCAGGACCAGGGCAGGGCCCGTCCCCTGTGCTGGCCCTGCTGAGGGACCTCGAGGGCTGTGTCCAGCAATATGGCCCTGCTTTGAGAAGGAGGCTGGATTAGAGACCTCCAAAATACCCACCTTGTGAAAATCTTCTAGAGCTGTGTTTAAGATCCTGTTCAGTACTGATTATTTCTTTCCCACATATAAACATAAAATACATTACAACACGGCTTGGTCTCATTAAAAATTGTTTAGTGGAACAGAATCTGGGAGTGGGTTTGTTTGGTGATAAGAAAACATGCCCCGTTGCGTTTTTCCCAGGCTGGGGCATCATTAGTGCCAGGCAGTGACACACAGTGTGAAGGAAACATCAGGAGGCTGCAGGAGAGAGAAATCAGTGCTGATACAGAGGGAAAATAAAGGGAGCAAGACCAGTTACAGATTGAACCTTGCATGTCAGTCATGATGAAAAAGTCTTCCAGAGCTACTTGAGCAGATGAAGAAATCATGCATGAAGATGTCAGTGTGTCTTTGCCTGTAGAACATGAAAATCCATTTGTTTTAACCTCCCTTTGCCTCACTTGAGTATTTCAGCAACGAATGATTCTTGGCAGTAGTACTTTACTATGCATGCCCCAGAGAAGACCTAACTGGGCCTTCCAGGTACTGATGTCATATAAATAATATTATAATGGAGCCCATTTAATACAAGAGTCAGAATGTGGTAAATGGGGAAAGTTATATTCAGCAGAAATAAATAATATTATTCCCACTGCCAGGGAAGAACAAGCGTGTCAATGGAATCCATAAATCAGGCTGTGTCATTCTCACTTAATCAAATTTACCTTGACATAATTTTGCTAAGTATCACCCATGTGTTAGCCAATGTCAGCAACTATTTGCATCCTTATGCATAACAGTAATGCAGGTGACATATAGAACAGTCTTGTCTCTCAGGCTCAAAATATATTTGTCACATCTTATTGCTGTCATTTGGCACTTAATATCAGGCCTATTAAAGTGTAACTCTTATTAAACATGATGTTAAGCTAAGGAACCTACTTTATTTTCAGTTGTATCATGAAGGAGTGAACATGGACTTTGCAGTCTCCTTGTGTATTACAGCTGTGTGTGAAGTAGCGGTAAATCCAGAGGGGCAGGAAAAAGTTTGAGAGTAGGACTGCCCACTAAACAGAGCACTGAATTGGGTGGGATCCAGGTAAGCTCAGTTTTTAACTTGATTTTGCATGAAATTGTATAAGCCATTTCATCACCCTAACGCTGTGTATCCCTTTCTGTGATTTACTTGTTTTATCCAGTTAGATTGTACCTTCAGAGGGTTTGTGCCACGGCAAGGACAATAGCTGAGACATCTGGAATGTGCTGTTGTATATATAAGGACAAGCAAGAATATAAAAGTATCCTACAGACTTTGATAGGCTCCAATTCATGCAGACCCTGTCAACTTCTGTGAGGGATCCTTGCTCAGTTCTTCAAAAGTAAAGAAGCAAGATGAGATTTTTTTATTTTTACTGGCACAAAGCTCTCTGAACTTCCAAGCCTGGCCTTGTTGATTTGAGCCAATTTTCTTTTAAAAGTGAGGACTGATGCTTTTTTTCCTTTTTTAAAAATGAAGCATACAAGTATTTCAGTTTCCAAGCCAAATTTGAATGCCTTCTGAAAAGCCGTATGCTGACCCCAGGTCTATAAAAAACTGGTTTATGTAGGCCATCATGTAAGGGACACATTTCTTTTAGTAAGAAAATAAAAAGGGAGGCAATAAGTTACAAATCCCAAAGCAGCTAAGTGAGAGTGGAGGAAAGTACCTTGGGTTTTCAGAAACTGTAAATTGTGGTTTAGTGATCCTACCGGACCCTAGGGGAAATGAAAAGAAAAACTGGTGTTAAAAATATTCAAGAGGGAAAAAAATACAAAGAGTTGAGAGGAATGGGTTAAGGGTGATAAGAAATTTCTGGAAGGTCTGCATATAAAAATAAGTGTCCATCACCGTGGGCATTCTCAGCACCTCTGCAGACAACATCAGACCGTTCCTGGAAAGGTCCTGGAGCAGGGGGACCTGTGACAGGAGAACAAGGAAACGAGATGTGACAGAATTCGAAGGTGACAGCAGGCAAAGCACGAGAGGGTCCCTCCTCTGGACGCGGAGTGAGGCAAACACAGATGTGACCACGCAGAAAAAGCCTCACGGCCCTGCCAGCTCAGCAGAGGGACGGTGCGAGTCCAGCCAGGGCTGTGGGGAAGGGCCGGCTCAGCCGGCCATGGCAGCACCTCCTGCAGCACCTCAGCGCCGGTGCCATCCCTCACCGAACACAATCCCGGGGCTCCCGGAGTGAACCCGAAGCCGGGGAGCTCCAGAAACGTGCCCACAGCTGATGTACAACTTGCCATCGCCTGGCTCAGGGTGCGACCTCCAAAGCGCTTCTGGCTCGCAATTTGTGTTTCATGCCATTTGTTGAATTTTATTTCTGCTCACTGCTTCTGCGATGCTGCCTTTGAAAGTGGTGTCTGCTTGTAACAGCAATTATGGAATATTCAATTTCTGCGTTTTACAATTCTGCTGAATTTTGTTCAAGAATATATTTCATACAGTGTTGTTTTTCTCTCTTGATTGGGAGATCTGGCCTATAAATCATATTTCCAGAACATCTAATCATCTAATGAGCTTCAGATTATAATTTGTTGAAACAGGTGCCCTTTCAGAAGGAAAAAAATGACATTTATGCAAATATTTCTTCTAAAAATGAATTTGCTGTCTATTCATAAAAATGCAAGAAAACTTTATCTCTGTGGTTTCCTTGTTCTAATTCATTTCACAAATAAATTTAAGACAGCTAGCAAACTGAGAAAAAAATTATCCTTGTTGAGGTGTTATTTCATTCAGTTTTAAATATTAATGTATGATGTTGCATCGTTATGTAGCACTCTTCACAAAGATGATATAAACCATTTGTTAAAGAAAATATGAAGCTTCTGAAATGTCTGCTCATAAATGTTTACAAGAGAGATCATAGGTAGAATTATAGGAAAGGCAAATGAAGAATAGATGAGCCTAGGGAATCCTGGGATAAGACATGGCTGGCAAGCAGCCCAAGCTAGATTTCTAAATGATGTCCTTTTCTTCCTTGAAATCATGACATTTTTGCATTTCTAAGCCACACCATCCCATGATCAAAGTGCCTGTACCTTGAGTCTGTATACGAAGTGGATGTACACGGTGAAATACAGAAAATCAGTGATCAGAGTCATGGAATGGCCTGGCTAGGAAGGGACCTTAAAGATCACCTGATTCCACCCCCTGCCATGGGCAGGGACACCTCCCACTGTCCCAGGCTGCTCCCAGCCCCAGTGTCCAGCCTGGCCTTGGGCACTGCCAGGGATCCAGGGGCAGCCACAGCTGCTCTGGGCACCCTGTGCCAGGGCCTGCCCACCCTCCCTGGGAACAATTCCTTCCCAAGATCCCATCCAGCCCTGCCCTCTGGCACTGGGAAGCCATTCCCTGGGTCCTGTCCCTCCAGCCCTTGGCAATTGTCTCTCTCCAGCTTTCCTGCAGCTCCTTCAGGCCCTGCAAGGCCACGCTGAGCTCACCCCAGAGCTTCTCCTCTCCAGGCTGAACAATCCCAGCTCTGCCAGCCTTTGCTCCCAGCAGAGCTGCTCCATCCCTCTGCTCATGCTGGTGCCTGCTCTGGGCTCGCACCAGCAGTGGATGGAATTTTTCAGTGTCTTTACTGAGATTTGGAAGAGCTGCAGATTTGTGAATTCTTGAAAGCCCAGACCCTTGCTGTGGCTTGGCTGGTGGAGGTGGCACACAGGGGGTGCTGGAACAGGGGCAGGGTGTGCTGAGAGCAGGGCGGAGCAGAGGGAGGACAAATTTAGGCTTCCATCCCACAGTTATGTGTCATGGTGCAGAGCCTTTGTGTCCTGTGTGATTTATTCCAGGTGCCCTTCAGCTCCCAGAGCAGCCAGGCTTGCACAGGTAAATCCTGACACAGCCTCCTGCTCCCCAGGGCTGCACAGACCCCTCTGGCATGCAAAGCTAAGGCCAGCTTCCCTCAAAATTGTAATAAAGAGGCAGTGAATTGAAGTCTGCTGGGAAATTCCCTGTGACAGAAACAAGCAAGTGGATTTTCTTCCCTGTTCCCTTTGGGGAATTGTAAGAAAAGCCCCCACCCGCACTGGGGGTTTCTGCTTGTTTGTACCCTGCTCACTGAGTTCAGCCTGGTCCATGCAAACAGCATCTTCACTTGCATAGTTCATTGTTACCATATAAAGATTTTATTGAGTTTTCTTAACTAGATTTGGGCTTTATTATCTGTTTGCCGAATGACAGGCAATATTAATGCTACTGTTTTCTTCCAACATACAAATTATAGAAATCTATTTAATTTCATTACAGCAGTTGAATTAATTGTGTATAATATGATATTGAGGGTTTTGCTACACAGGAAGAAAAGCAAATTAAGGTGGCAATAAGCATAATTGAAATCCTTTACTTGTTTAACAATTATTTTTTTGCATTCTCTTTATATTTGTTCTTCACAGTTTTGGTTGTCCTTTTGTTAATTCCAGCAAAAACAAGTCTTCCAGATTTGTAGCTGTTTTGACATGCCACTGTTAGCTCACTGAAATGTGACAAGTGCAGAAGAGAACTTCTGATTGGATTCTATTGCAGTATTATGCTATGCCTACTAGTAAAAAATGCAGAGAAAATTGAATCCTAAAATTATCTGCCTCTCTTCCATTTACTCTCCAAGCCATTTCTTCTATTTTTCAATTATCATCTGGTAATAAATGTGTCATAGTGCAAGATGAGACCTCCATGGAATACGGCAACACTGAAGACAGAATGGAAAATTCAAGAATATGCAAACTTGTTTGGATGCAAATTTGGTCATTATATTGAACTGCAAGATAGGAGCTGGAGAGAAGGGAAGTAGTAAAGCTCTAGAAATTTCCTCTGCTAACAAAACAGTCCTCTGCCACATCTGCCACTGTGCACCAGGACATGCTTCTTCCAGAGGATTTTCCTGCTCTGACACAGGTTAGGAGGTTTATGAAGAGTTTGATTCCCTCCGAGGGTTTATCTGGGAATTAGGTGGGGCACAGACACTGCATAAAAGCCATTGCCTTTGGAATCAGTGATTAAATTTATATTAGCTCCTGTACACAGCCATGATTTCTGTCCTTATACCGATCTCTTAAGTGTCTGAATCCCACTCTCCATTGTTTTCCTTACCTGTCTCTGAATTTGTCCCCAGGAATGTCACACATGAGCACAGTTCACATCCTACTGTGAGCCTCACCCTCTCTGAAGACATTTGAATTTCTGAGGAGAAATCTGGAGAGAAGAAAAGAGTTCTCAGATTTTCAATTTATCTGTAGCCTGGAAGGAAAATGACTGTAAATTTTGGAGCTTCTACAGCTAATTCTAGGGGGAACAGTTTGCCAGCATTGGAATCACGAGGAACCAGCTTGTGGGGGCTCCAGACGTCATTTAGCCTCGCTGAGCAGAACTCTCAAAGCTCTCAAGAGAACTCTCATATGTTTTCAATATGCTAGTCAAGGCTCTGTGGCAGATACTCCTTCCAAACGTACTTCTGCCTAAAAATGCACCAGTATTCCTGGATAATATCGTGGGACTCGAGGATGCTGCAGCCTCTCCATTGCTTTACTGCTGGACCTGGACTGTGCACTCATTTTGTGTGGCCACTCTTGTGCCTGGGAGTGTTGTACCTCTGCTCATCTCCCGGCCTTGCTGTGCCTTTCCTCTCCCTCTTTGCTGCCTCTTTGGCTGCTCACTCAGGGAGAGAGGAGCAGGCTTCACTTCCAAAGGTCAGTTCACATCCTGAATCTTTTGCTCGATATAAGAAGTCACCAATTTCAAGCCAGCTTTAATAACAGTTTGAAAGTCTGATTTTTCTGATGATCTCTGGCAAGTGAAGATGCTGAGACCGTCATGGCCCTTCCCCTTCCCTGATACTTAAGGACCTTTGCTTACTTTTGTAAATCCAAAGATGATATTTTATACCATCATGTGTAAGTCCATCATCTGGCTGAAAGAGGGATGAGCAGCATGAAAAGAGCTGCCTCAGGCATAGACACTGCTGTGTGTTTACATGGGCCATGAATAAATCTGAGCTGGAATTCCAAAGGAAGCTCCTCTGTTAGAAGAAGCAGGGCCAGAGGTCACCTAAAAGTGGAGGTTTTCAAACTAATTTGAAGATGTACTTGATAATGGTGAAATATGTGGCGTGGTAATGTGAGAGCAATAAGCTGAAAATTAGGGGTTGTAGGAAGTTCTTCAGTGTTTCCGCACTCCAAATGTGCTGTTTCTGGAGGCTATTCCCAGGTCCAAAAAACTGGGAATTGACTGGGCAGTGCAAACAGAAACTTGAGATCATGTAGGACAGCATGACCTACCCAATGCACTGGGATGTGGAAATGCAGATTTCCTGGCTCAAACCAGAATCTGAGAATCTTTACCTGCCCTTAGATTTTGGACTGTGTACAACTTTCCTGCAGGGAACTGACCAACACTTGTTTTTGGTGGCTGCACATGAGCAAAGTGCAGGAAAGGAACAAAACTAATATTTTAGTCAAATTTTCTATCACATGCATTTAAGATAAATCAAATGGAGAGAACAGTGTGGAAATGGGATGACAGGAGGACACTGATTTCAGCATGAGTCTTTCTGAGTGATACCATGTCAGCAAGAGGAGAATTAATCTGGGACAGTTCACAGAATACACTTGTAAGTTTTGAGAAGCTCCAGGGCAAACCAATAGAAGTCCAGCATTTCCAAGAGCAGAAACTTACTTACTTTATTTCTTTCAACACTAGGGAGAGTGAAAGTGAACACAGAACGAACCTCTAAAAAAATCCATTATCTCCTATGAATTACATTCTTACTGATCTGAAAAAAAAAACAAACCCAAACAACCCCAAATTAATTGGAATAATATTTTTTACTTTACTTCCAGGGGAGAGCTATTGTTATACTGACATTCCTAGACATGTATATACTAAACCTGCGTGTGACCAGTTATTTTTTCTTCCTTCAGAGAGCCTCAGAGCTTTTGTTCATGGCTTCATTACTGAGTTTGAGACTCTTCAGCTAAACCCTGAGGAGCCTTGGAGGGCAGAAAGCTGTGATGACAATGAGTTAAGTCACAAAGTGACCCAGGCTTCTTTCCCCTTCAGTCAGCTGGGTTACCCAGGGGTGCAAGAAAAGGACGTGTTCACTTCAGAGAACACCTCACGGAGAGCTGAGGAAATAATTCAGGCTCTGTGTCACTGCCTTCTTCTGCTGATTATTAGACGTGGTTCTCTGCTTGTAACCTGGATAAAGTTAGTTCTCCCTCAACCAGGCTATTTCTTCATTTAGCCTGGTAAGAGACAAGTTAAAAAGAGGCAACCCAACAAAGTTCTTGCCCAATGCTATTATCTGTAAAGGTTCATTGTAAAGGCTGATTTTTGTTTCATTTAAAGCTTCCAGCAGGAAAACTTCACACAGCAAGGTTGGGAAGACAACCCCCTCGCTATTGTTCTCCACTTTTGATTTGCTGTGAAAGGATGCTCTATTTTAAGAATCATGATTGTCTTCTTTTAAGGGCAATTTTAGGACTGTTCTCTTCAAGCAGAAGTAGATGGAGGTGGAGATAATAAATCCAGCAAAGTACATTATAAAGGCCTAATAAATGTTAGGGAATGTACTTTAGCCTAGGGGATCAAGATCATTCTCCCTGTGTCTCTCTTGCACACACATTCCCTGACCATAACAAGATGAAGTGCAGATTTTATTGTATTTGTGTGACAATTCTGGCCTAAATCAAAAACAGGGCAATGGAACAAATATGCATCTAAATTAAAAGAAGATTTTCAAAAGCTTTAGCAAAGCATTTTTTGATCTGACACCTTTAAGCCACTGCCTCAGCAGAATGGATCTTGAGAGCAGATTAATTTTGGGAATTTGCTACCACACACATCTAATATTGTTTAAATTAGATTTGATTAAATGCTTTTCAGGCTTAAAAATAACAGGATTGCTTGTAGAATTATAATTCTAGATTTACCTGCTGTACCTTGTTAAGGGGATGGGAATAAAAATGTGTGGGAAGGTAGTGCGTGCATGGTCACCTTACAGGGACTGGGCTTCTTCTGCAGCGTTTTTGGGAACTTCCTGTCAGCCCTAGATGGTTCCTCAGCTTTGTTTACTCTAATTTTTTAATCAACAGTTTACTAGAGAATTTAAAAATGCATAAATGAAAAAATAAACTCCTTTCACTTAGTAAATGAAGTACTCTGTCGGTAAAAAACATTGCTTACCATGCAGTTGTAACCACTGTCAGCTTGTACTTGGACTTGTAGAGTGTGGAAAGTACCAGAATTTAACAAAAAACCCAAAAAAACCCCAACCAAGCCAAAATAAAACAAGAAAACCAGCCAAAACCCAAACAGGAAAAAAATCCACCATATTTTGTGGGATTTCCAGATCACAGCAAAATGAAAAATTTGAGTTCAGAAATATTTGTTTTGTTAATACATTGCAGTCAAATGCATATTGCTCCCTAAAATCATTTGTGTGGAGGATGTTTGCCTTCCAGGCAGAAACTCCTTCAGGCTGTTAGCAGTGGTGGTACCTTTGTCTTCACCAAATGGAAAAGCCTCAAATCATTTTTCACACATTTAGTGATGTTCATAAAAGGTAACTCCTTTTCATGACTTGAGCAAATTTCTGAATAGGAAGAGCATAAATTTAAATGTTTACATGACAGCCTCAGTGATGCATTTACAGAGGGAAAGTGCTCTCAGGAAGTCAGTATCTAAGTGTCCTTTCCCTCCCATTTATTGCAAGCTCAAGAAAAGTAACCAGGAACATTTTACGGTACTTGAAGATAACCTTAAAGGCATGAAAGGAATTAGGCTCAGTGGCAAACTGTTTGTAAAGCTGGCGTTTTTGAAGGGTTCTTACTGTTCAGACATTCAGTTGTACAAAAGATTCCCACAATGATATAATTTAGTAAGATTTCTGGAGTCTCTCTATAAACATAAAATGCACCAAATGCATTTCACTTTCTTTGTTTTGTAAAGTGAAGTTATGACATTCCCTTCTAAAGTGAAGCTGGAGAAAGACAGTTGACAAGGGCTGGAGGGACGGGACCCAGGGAATGGCTTCCCAGTGCCAGAGGGCAGGGCTGGATGGGATCTTGGGAAGGAATTGTTCCCTGGGAGGGTGGGCAGGCCCTGGCACAGGGTGCCCAGAGCAGCTGTGGCTGCCCCTGGATCCCTGGCAGTGCCCAAGGCCAGGCTGGACACTGGGGCTTGGAGCAGCCAGGGACAGTGGGAGGTGTCCCTGCCCACGGCAGGGGGTGGCACTGGATGGGCTTTAAGGTCCCTTCTAAGACAGGCCATTCTGTCATTCTGTAAAATTGAATTATTCCATGTGCACATCTCAGTATTCCCATCCTATGAGCCCCTTTTTATTCATTCCTTCTATAGGACAGCCTTGCTTTGATACATGTTGCAGAAAGGGATGACAGAAATGGTACAAATGTCTTACCTGAGTACAGGAGCAGGAATACAAAGGGCTCTTCCTTTGAAGAGCACATTAAGTTGTGAATTAGAGTCTGGAGTAATCTGCTGCCTTCTTCACCATCCTGCCCAGCAGCTTACAAATGAGGATATAGAAGTGCAAGGAAGAAGAGATGGATATCGATGTCCAGGCAGATCTGTGCCAGGCACAGTGTTTTCCATGTTTGTGCTGTGCTGGGAAATGGCAAGAGAGCATTTTATCTGTGACATTTAACTGAGTCATTTCTGTATCACACTGGAAATCTCGCTGAGGAAGCCCGTATATTGTCAGCAGAACTCAGAAAATGGGCTCAGTGCAAGTGATGAGGAAACCTTAAGGCCACACCAGCTGTCCCTCCCAAAGGGAGGACAAGGAACAGATGAAATGCAGTGTCAAAATACTCACAGGATACACAGCATTCAATCTGGGTCTCTTAGTGCCCAGCTGATGCCCTTTTATCGAAGCTGCCCTCAAATTTTTCAGCATTTTTGCTCATCTTGGTATATCAAACCTGTCTTATATTGGCAGTGTAAAACACACCTGTTTAACAGCATTCAGCTCAGCTTTTGCTTTTCTGTGGTGGGAGCATCATGGATTTTTTGGGTTTTGGGGGTTTTTTTGAATGATTTTCCTGCTCAGTCAGGCCACAGATCAGGTGTAAAGCAGACCTGTCTCCAGAGAATGACCACTCCTTTCATCAGATCACTCAATCAGATTTTGATTGCCACACAGAACCTGATCTTGTAAATCAGGAAAACGTAACCTCTTTTTCTTTCAGGAATCTACAATTCAGCAGTAAGTGGCTGGGGGCCTGCCATTAATCATTCACGAGTATCAGAAAGAATATTCAATTAGAGATGTGCTCCGGGACACTTGATTATTTCTAAACATGACAAGTTTCTGGTGACTGTAAATGGTACGCAAGTGACACATTCAACTTTGGGCAATAAAACAACAAATAATATGAACCGATATAAAGTGATTAAAGTGGATACAGATTTTAAATATCTCTGAATTAACTTTCTATTCCTGATGTGTTGGGATGAGGTTTGCAAATACCACTAGCAGATGTAAAAGCTTTTTGTTTTCCATTTCCCTTTGCATATAAAAGCTCAGCTGAAGTGATTAATACCCAAGTGGTTGGACGCTACTCAGATACCCAGATATTCCTATTTTTTGTGCATACAGGTATTTAATTACCCATGTGGTTTCAGCTTGATTTGGAAGTATCTTTTTTATTTCACATCCCATTTTACTCCTCCATTTGGCAGATTCCTCTTTTCTGGTCACCTCAGCTCCATGGCTTGGGTGTTCACCTCACAGCACAAACAATGCCAAGCTTGGCTGCTTTTGGAGTGAACAAAAGGAAAGGTGAAATAGTCAGTTTTCAATGGGTTGTTCTGTTTCTAAGGATAATTCTCCTGCAGGGGATAAAATAGTTACCTAATTCCCACACCTGTGATATAATAAGTCTTAAAGATCACTATCACAAAAGTTGTTTGTTTTCCAAGACAATAATAACTCCATTTCTGGAAAATTGTATCCTTATTAGGATTTTTTAGGAAGCTTGTGATACTGTGGTCCAAGAATTGCAAACAGTGGCTTAGTGGCAGATGAGTCAATGATGCTTCTCTGCTCAGTGAGCATAAGAAAGAAATCAAATTCTATATCTGCATAATTAAATGGGAAAATTCCATTTTACCTGCATTTGCGCTTTGCTGAAGGCAGGCAGATGTGTTAAATTAAGTTTTTTTAATTATCACATCTTTTTATTTATGTTGTGACATTGGTTTTTATTTACATTATTAAAGACATTTTTCTTTATTTTTTGTTTAGGTTTTTTAAAAGGCAACGACATTAAGATGTCCTACAAAATCTTCTGGAGAATCCAGCCTGCACATCCAGAGAAACAAATTGATCACAAGCTCTTAATAATTGGAAAAAAATCGACAACTGCGAGCCATTCCTGACTGTTTCTTTCCTTGAGCCCACTCACTCGATAAATCCATCTCGATCTTCTTAATGCTCTGAGAAGCGTAATTAGTATAAGGCTCCCCTGCAAGTGAAAGATGGATAGGTGTGTGGAGAATTCACGGAAGGAGCAGAGGAGGGAGGGATTAATGTGGAGCAGGAGCAATCTCCAGCAGCCGCAGTCAATCTTCTGAGCTAAACAGCTGAGCATTAAAAGTGTCGGAGACACTCAAATCATATTTGCCGTAGTAAACTCTTCCCACCCACTGAAATTAAGGGCACTTCTCACAACACTAACACTTCTGCAGTTCGTTAAGGGCCAGAGAATGAGAGTGGTGCAAAACCCCCTGACTTCTACTCAGTGTTGAAAACTTGGTTTTATTTTGAATGGCTTCTGAACATAACTCACATTGTTTGCAAGAGAAACATTTTGAAGGATTTTATTCCAGGCCATTGGAATACTACCTTCCCTTAAGGCAAACACTTCAGTTTCAGCTGTGTTGAACAGAAATGTGGCAGCAATTAACTGGAAAAATATACAAAGGTTTGGGTTTTTTTCTGATTATGACAAGCCATTTCAATTATTTTCTTTCTAGAATGTCATCTCAGTTTCTTGAACCATTTCCTTTAGCATTTTGTTTTGCTCCAAGGAACTCCAGGCTGGTGGTGGCCTCATCCATATAAACATGGGCATGTCATGTGTATCAGCACATTTTAGAAGGAAACAGTCACTGTTGGCTTCCTTGGGTGGTTCTGGAAGTGCCTCTGAATTTTCAATCCCTTGTGTGACTTTGCCAAAGCAAAAAGACTGGGTTTGTATTTTGATGGGGCTTCATGTGAAATTTAGGGGCAGAACTCAAATCACAGCAATTCTGGGCATGCAATGAAAGAAATGAATGTTTTGAAGCAGATCCACCTAGAGAAATGAGGCATTTCCAGGGTTAGGTAGCAGCTGAATGAAAAACTCCTGGTTTAGAATTTTACATTTAGATGCATCAGTTCTGCCCACACCCAACTTTAAATCTGACCCAGTGAATCCAGCCTCCAGTGAACTTTCCTCTTGAAAGGAAGCCAGTGGCATGGATCCATGTTGTCCAGAGGAGCTCTCACTTTGAAGGGTGCAAGATATCACATACTGACCATTCTAATATTCATTCTTACCAGAACCCTGCCTGGAAGAGCAGAAACAGCATTGATCATGGAACTTGCACCCAGACAGCTTCTGAACGTGCAGATAAAGAGAATTCACTTGTGCCCTGAGCATTATGACAGTGTTCTTCAACAGGTAGAATGACAGAGTGATTTTGTCATGTCAGTGATGGCCTGTTCAGTATTGATGGCAAAATGTTCGTGCTTAATGATGCCCATAAATGCCATTTTTAAACTTGTCTTTTAGGGGCTTTTGAAGTATAAATATTCTCTTGTTTTCTTTTTCATTTTCAGAGGTGCAGATAATATTTTGATTCCTGACAAGTACTCTACCTGTGATTGAGAGTGGAGAGGGTGACAAGGTACTGGTTGCTAGACAGAACAAGTGATATATTACTTAAATAAGAATATCAACTGATGTTTTTATAAATGGCCTAAATTTCCACAAATATGGTTTCAATCCTGCACTTGAAATTTGGTTCAAGCAGTCCCATCATTCTTGTATCTCACTCTAATTTGAGAGTTATATTTTCTATCAGTCCTACTGCAATAATAGTTCTTCCACTTAAAAAATTAATCCATCTTAATTCAAGAAAATGTCAGTTTAGTGGTAATCTCTGGCTCCATATTATGCCCTTTAGCTTCTCTTTCTCTCTGGCAGGATGACAATGTCAGAATTAAATCATGTCTTTGGCGAGCAGTTTGCCCAACTGCAGCTCTCTGAATGAAAGCCCAGATCTTGTTTTATTTCTCCATGTTGCAGGTGTTTCCCAGCTCACATAACTTTCTGTACTCAGGGAATTCAACCCCAAAAAGCAGCAGATTGACAAGTGGCAGTCACATTAGGTCTGGAGCATGACTCAAAAGGTAGTTTCTGGTAAAAAATCTGAGCAATGGAGCCTGACTGTGTCTAATCTTTTATTTCCAGTTTGAGTTTTTTCCCTTTTTTTTTTGGTTTGGCAGATTCTGAATAACATCAGGTCATAATAGCTTGAGGGATCAGCTGCTTTGTTTAAATGAAGCAGAGATCTGGCCCTGGCTGGCTGACTCCCCTTTCCTGATGCTCTTGTGATGTTTGCAGACCCTGTCTTGTGTCTTTTCACAATTCCATTTTTCACGAGAGGAAATATAGGCAAAGGGTAATGCAGAATATTTGGAGAGATTTTACTGGAGCCCACATGCTGCTACAGACAGGTGTCTCTGCCCAGTCCCCTCTGCCCAAACAGGAAGAACAGGTTGGACTAGCTGCAGTATCCACAAAAAAAGGTTAATTGCTTCTGAATAGCTGAGAGTGCCATGTCTTACCTTGCAGTCTGAGAGTGTCCTCGTTACAGAGCACCTCTCGCTTTCCTGGGCTCCACTGTGTGTGTCTTTGCTGGAATTCCTGCTGGGAGAGCTGCAGGGTTAGCAATTTTTAAGTCAGAATGTTCTCCTTTGTATTTATTTGGTGGCTGAATTTAGTTATTAATAAAAGACGGTTGTTGCATTTCCAACAGAGCTTTAAAAATGCTAATACTCCACACACAGTAATGAATACTCCTTTTTCCTGTTGTCAGTGAAATTAGGGATGCAGCCAGAGCTTGGGTCTTGGAAGAAAAGGGAAAGTAGTGAGCAGCCCAAAAACCAGGAGTTTGGACCAGCGATGGTTTCAAGTTGTTGGTCAGCATCTCTGGGAGTCTCACAACCACTTGTAAAGGGATGAGGAAAGGAGAATTAAAAAAGTATTAGACTTTTTCAGCAGAATTGCACTTACCATATGAAGGTGTGAATTACCATCAGAGGTTTGCGGTTAAAATATGCTTCCTCTGAAACCAGTAGTTAACAATGAATGTTCTTTCTTCATCTTTTATTCCATGCAATACTCTGAGAAAAAGAAAAAGCTGCCCCTTCCCCATTAAAAGAATTTAAACAAAATTCAGAACCTGAAACATGAAAAGCAAGATGTCTAACAGTGGACTAAATCAGCTGAGAATATTGCCATAATGAACTTAATTACATGGGGAATTTATAATTATTTTATATTGCTTTTTAAAAAATCTGGTGTTGAAGACTGCAGGGAATGAATAGTCTTGAAAACAAACTGCTGGTAACATTTAATACGTGCACCCAAAGAACAATTATTGCCTTAAGCTTTTGTAAAAAACTGAGGAAAGAGAAAAACAGGGAAATAATACACTGTATATCATAATATAGTTGTATGCTTAATTATAATTATTAAGAAGGAATTTAAAATCATCTGCTATCCCTCTCTTCAGTTTTATGCACATGCTGAAGACTTTTTAGCTGCATTATCTTGCACATAAATGCACAAAGGCATTTGTCAGCCTTTCCATGTGAACAAAGGTGGGAATTAATATCTCTTGTCTTCAGCTAAAGCTCATTTACTGTCTCAATCCAAGCAGGCACTGAACAGTGAGGGGCCAGGTTCTGATCTGTGATGCCACTGTAGGTAAAGAGTGACTCAAAGGAGCCAAAAGTGGTGAATCCTCATTTCTCAAAGTGTAGCTCAGGTTTGGATTTGGCCTTGGGTTCTGCAGAGTGCTGTGTGCTGAGGAAGAGAAGCGTCCCCTGAGTGGCCCCTCAGGTAGCTGGCTACACAAATCTGGAGTATTAACCTGTCTCATTTTTAAAGTTTCCTGTTTTGTCTCTGTCCATGGATTAGGCAGCTGCTCCACTGACTTTATGGCAGTCCTGGGGAGGAAGAGCTGTGCATTTGCTCGCTGCAAGTTAATCGTGAGCTTAAAAACCCTACTCCCCATGCCCTTCCTCTTAAAAACACGTACTGCAAATTTGTATTCACTCTTTTCCTTCTTGAGTTCTGCATAGGCGTTGTGAGCTTCCCAATGATATCCTTGGGGTTTTGCATCCATCCTAACATATGGCATGTGTGTGAATCTCTCCTCAAATTTATTGGAGTTTATGTGTGATTGGGAGCAGTTAGCTGGGTGAATTGCTGAATCATGGAACAATTACGGCAGGAATTCTCTGGTTTTGTGTTTTTCTACAAATGATATTGTACTGTGTTGCATTCACTTCCGCTCTTGGCAGGACTGCTGAAAAGTTAAGTTACAGCCGGTGCCATCTGGTAACTTTTGAAGCATGTTTTTGGTGCTTGATAATTCTTTGTTTATTCTTTACCCATGACCTGATCTGCAGCCCCATAGAAAATACAGTCACCTTTCCACTGTTGTCTTCCTTTGTCCCTCTGTTAAAGGTTATTTTCTTCACACGTAGCCAAGGCTGACTTGGGGACAAGGCGCAGCTGGCTCCCCCATGCAGAAACAGCTGAAGGAATTCTCCTCAGATTCTCTGCTCCCACAAAACAGGCGAGGTTGAGGCCGTGCTCTTGCTTTATCCCTGCCAGACAATTGTCCCAGTCACTGCACTGGGTGGGAAATTACAGCATCCAAAGGAAAGCTAAACATTTGAATGGATGTTAAAGGCAACAGGCAAAGAATGTGGGATAAAAAATGATACAAGTTTATTGAATGCAGTAGACCCATGTCGCAGGACACTCCTGAGCTAAAATCATTTGAGGCTCAAAAATGTCAGGGACAGCACTGCTGTGAGCCTGCTCTGTGTCAGCTGCTTGCAGGGTTGGGACACTGCGTTGGGAAGACCTTTGGTTTGTCCTGATGTAGTTCCCATTACGCTCATACATTGAAAGTCAGCTTCTGAAATTGAACTAGGAAAAAAAGCAGAAATTAAAGAAGAGTCATCTGCCCGTCTCTGTATTTAAACAGGCAAGGTTAATTGACAATTGACATGCATTTACAGTGCTTAGGCCGAGCAGGAACAATACTTGAGAACTGCATTTCTATCCTACATCCTTTTAACTTTCTTCTTTTTCCATTCATCTAATGTCAAATGAGTTTTTGGCTTCTTTACACAACGGGTATGAAAAAGTTTCTGCCTCTCTCTCTCTTCCTTTAACTCTAAATTTAACCTCAACATTCTTACCTGTCCAGTAACATCTTCCTGAATAATGTGCCAGAGGAACATCTCCCCGGTGCAGCTAACACAAAGCTGCAATCATGAGAAATGGGCTGCTATTTTGTGGAGCTGAAGACTGGAGTGCAACAGATGATCTTTCTCAGTGTGACAGTTTGCACAGCCACTGGAAATTCTGTCCTCCAGAATTCAGTTAAAGCACAGCAAAGCCTGAAGAAAAAAAAATACCTCTCAATTAAGATCTGGCAGATTTACCTCTTAATTTGTCTCATGTCCCACAAGTTTTCTGTGCCTTAAGTGACTTTAGACATGGGAGTTTTAGCAGTAATTAGCAAGGACCTGTGCTATTAGTCTCTGACACTTTCTTTGAAAAGCCACACAGACTTGGAAATAGGAGCAAACAAATGGACAGCCCAGGAGTGAAAAATGTACAGAGTACAGAGTTCACCTGCATAAAAGACTATTTCAAAAACTGTCTGGAAGATGGTTGCAACAAATTACTCCCCTTCCAAGCCCCTCAGGTAGGCAGACTTATCAATCCAAAGGGTGAACTCTGAGGTTAAAATAATGTGATCTGAACTGCGTGGAAGATAGATGGCTGCTTGGGAAGGAAACTTGGGTTGGAATAACTTTGACGGCAGGGCCGTTCCGCCTCATCTGATCCCACTCACAGCAGGATCAGCCTTGCATACATATCCTTGTTTATCTGCCCACCTCCGGTGTGTAAGAGTTGCTTCCTAATTTCCATCACGTCCATTTGATGAAATTTTATAATGGTAATTTCCTTTTTCAACATTATAGGATGATATCTTATTAGTGACTTTGCTGTTTTATTAACCTGGATAAATGCTGCCATAGTAACAGGTGTTATGAGCATTGCAGTCCAATTTACATAAGAGATTTCCAACCTAACATGAGGACAGCACGGCTGCCCCAGTGCTAATTCATGGAAACACGATCTGTGCTCAGTGTATTTCTTTAGGACCTTTTACTGGTTCCAGAAAGGATGGAGGGTGAGCATCTGGTTCAAGGGCTGCTGCTGCTGTTGTAAGAACCAGTGCTGTTAGTGAGCCTTTAAAAATTCTAAGACTAAATTTTGTACAGTAAATAGAGTATAAACACAGGTGTTCTTCGGTTGTGGGAAAGAAGGAAGTTATTATTCCTTGTTAGGGATAAATCAGTTTTTGCAGTGGAGAGAGGGAGAAAGGAGAAGGCCATTTTGAGTAAGGAGCAATGAGTAAGCAGCCTCAGAAAAGTGTGTGTTAGTCACTGTGCCTCTCTAAACTCCCAGAGGTGTTATTTTTCCTTCAGATTTAAACAGGCAGGGTTAATTTGGCTATAGTGTATGGCAAATGCATGTTTATTTGTCTCCTACCACCCACTTCACCGTCCTGAAAGGATTTAGTTGTGAGATGTTTTTTATCCCTGCACATCTTGAACTTCCACGAGCCAGTGACAAAGTGCCCTCCTCCCTCCTGTGCCGTGCAGTGCTGTGTCAGCCAAGCCACCACCCAGGCCTTGAAACAGCCGGGCTGCAGCAAAGGAAAGTGCCACTAAAGGGATAAGAGTGGATTACGGTGAAAATGATGAAAATTAAGGCACATTTTTATAACAAATTTTCCTAATGAATAATTCATTTCCTAATAAACAAAAGGGCTGCCAAGGACATGACAGATTGGGGATATAGCACTTGAGTTATTGGAAGTGGCAGACGGGTCACAACTTTTATTCATGTTAATAGCTAGCCACCTGTCAGATAAATTGGGAAGCAGATACCTCCAGAGCAGAGCCAGCAGGCCCCTCTCAGAGCTGCGAGGAGGGACCAGGAGAAGAGCCAGCCTCGCTGGCCATCATGCTGGCAGCTGAGAGACGTCTGCTCCTCTCCCTTCTCATTATATCTCTGTGGGGATATCTACTGATTAAGAAAACATTGGATATGCTGCTACTGGTTTTGGTCGAGACATCTCCAGCCAGTCCCTACCTGCTTTGCTTGTGGCAAGCACAAAACTGCCTCTTGAGAGAGGTCATGGCCTGCAGAGCCAAACATGCACAGCTCTGCAGCCCAGCCTGGAAATGCATCGGCGCTTATCAAACGTTTGGCTGCCCCAGAGCTGCCCTCAGAGATAACGAAATCTGTTATAGATCTGAGTTATCTGGACACCGTATGGCGCTTCTTGTTTTGTGCTTGCAAACTTGGATGGGTCATAAAAGACATTTCCAACACATGTTCCCATAGCTGAAAGGAAAACCAGAACCTAGTTGAATTCCCAAATAAAAGACATGTCCCTTCCTTTGAAGTGATCCCCTAGGTGCTTTCAGAAAAGGAGGAGAGCTCTCCATAGCTCTCCACTTAACTGAGCTGACCAGATAACTGAGATAACTGATCCACTCCTAGCAGCTCTAATTTCAGTTTCTGCCTCTGCCTGACAACATTTGAACCTACCCTACCATTAAGGACTTACAGGATTGATTTTCATCGTACTCTCCATTCTGTTGAAGCTATTTCACCTTACACAGAATAATTAAATACTCAGTAAGTCCCAGAGAAAGAGAACAAGAATGCAGATTACCCCACAGCCCTGTGATTAGTGCATTCTGATAGAAGCTGTCATCAGCTACTTGTGCCTACTGCTCCTTTAACAGAAAGGCCTTTAATCCAGCATTTTCACTTGCAGGTGGTGCTTTAAACCCAGACTGAAGTGATGCCAGCTGTCATATCCATTCACTTCCTGGATTTTGGTGAGACCTTGTTCATGACGTTATCTCAAGAACAAAATTCTAGATTAACCCCAACCTTCTACAAGTACCATGAATGTTTCAGCAAGGACTCTTCTTGGACACAAAGGGAAGAGCCAGACATCTTCAAAGCACAGCTCAGGCCTGAGGTAGTGCCAGTGCTTTCTGAAGGTGTCTCTCTTTCTTCACTCACCATACGAGAGGGTCGGGTATCTGCTGGCCTTTGCAGTAAGATAGAACTTGAAGCTTTTTTTTTATATTTTCTCAAATTCTTTCAAAGTGCACAAAGCACAATTGCATCCACAGCACCTTCTTGGCCAGGAAAAGGCCCTGGGAGAATAAAATCTGCTCTTGCTGACAGCTGGACTTTGCACTAACAGTAATCTTGGAATTTCCTTCAAGGATTAGTGTCCTGCCCTGCACAAAAGGCGCTGTCCCCAGCGGCAACAGGTACCCCAGCATAAATATTTAAATAAGTGCAAAGGAAAATCTGCCCTATTGTGTTGTTGTGGCTGTTTCTCAGCTGGGATGCTGATTTTTTATGAATGTTACAACATTGCCAGATGATCAACATATTCCCAATGACACCAATTGCCAGTAAAATAACTACTGCTGCCTACAGAAGTGGTAAAACCCTCAGACTGAAGCACTGTACATAAAATCTCAGCATTTTTGTTTGCTGTTTCTGTGATTGATAGTAATAAACTTCACTTTTGTGGATGAGAGGCTTCTGTGTAAACACTGGCAGTGTATTATAAAAATGAACATGAAATTGTGCGTTCTTCACAGAGGCTTTTTCCGGTTTTTGATATGTGTCCTTATGGCAGCCTGGCTCTGGCATATTCACAAATTCAGAGACCATATGTCGTTATGATCGTCTTCAAAACTTCCAAACCCAGGCTTGTTCTCTTCCACAGGCTCCTTTCATTGGGAAGTGCTGCCGCTGGGGCTGCAGCTGCCAAAAGCCAGCGTGCAGTGACTGATCTCATTTAGGGTAATGGGATCTGCAAGGTCACTTGGGAAGGAGATGAAGACACTTTTATCCACTTGGATGCTGCTCCATAAGTACAGATGAGGCAGGTACATAAAGTGTTGGAGAGAGAGCTGTCATGATCCTCACAGATTTGGAGATTTCTCTGATTGCTCAGTAGAACTGGAGACACTTTCCTCAGAACTGATGATTTAAAAATAAGCAGAATGTATTTGTACAATTCGATTCTCCGAGTTCAGAATTTCATGAAAAATGCATTCAGCTGATGAATATATTTGAGCTGCAGAGAAGAGACAAATAAGAGCTTCCTCCACACCTCTACTTGTGTTTATGGAGAAAGAGGATGGGAGGTGAAGGTTCTCTCTGTAGCTCTATGTCTCTCCACCACCACCTCTCAGCCCTTTCTCTCCCTCTGCCCCACAATGAGGAGTGGTCTCTGGGCAGTGGATCCTGTTTGTACATCAGGACAGCACGAGAGGAGCACCTGAACCTGCTGATGGCCTTGACAGTGCTCCTTTCTATCCCATCTGGAATAACAAAATCCAAACTGCCCTCCCTCGAGTCCTTCCTGGAACTCCTCCTGGGGAAGTAACACTTTGCTTAGGGCTGGGAATGAATTCTCATAGACTTAATGATTTCTGATTATTTAGCAGGCAGGATTTGGGGGTTTGGACTCCTTTGATAAAAAATGCTTTAAAATAAATAGAACTTCTATATTTTAACTGAAGAACGTTAGCAAATTAATGCATTGCTGAGTGACTATCATCTGCTGTGTATTGCAAAATACAGATGGAAACAGCACAATCTCCATTTTTGTTAATTGCTATTGTTAATGCTTTTTAGTCAGTACATGAATTTCAGTGTAAATAGCACTTTCTTTTGCTGCTAGCTTCACAGAATATTTGCATACAGCCATAAATTCGTTACTCATAAAAAACCCTATTAAAAACAATGGAAGATAATATTATGATAATACATCAGAGGCCTTTGCTAACAGTGGAGGAGAGCACAAAGGAGAGATGGCAAATATCCTTCTGCCTCTCATCTCTCTTGCTACACTCACTCTTTCACTTTAGTCAAAGTTTTTAAAAATATTCTCTTTTTTTTTCTTTGGGAAAAGTCAGTAATTGGAAATACAATTTATCTGATAAACTTTATGGCTTCTTTCAACACTGAGTTAGTGTGCTATCAGAAACAGATTTTGGCTATGTTTTTTTCCATACTTGCCCCTACTTTCCCTACACAAAGTTCCATAACCTTCAGAACAGTTCCTCAAGGTGCTGGAGTAACACAGGCAGGTCTTTAATGGCATTCAGGGCCCTGGAATCTTTTCTGACAACATCATTTTCAAGCTCCCCTTTCCTTGCATCTACATCCCAAATGGGTACTCTGTGCTCGCACAGAGCTCGTCAGAATGGCACGAAATCCTTTCTGCCCTGGTTCTGATTCCTCGTTAGCAATTCTGTAAATGGAAATGATGCTCTAAAGTAGGGTCAAATCACTGTGACATTACTATAATTCGGCTAATGGGATGATTATTTAATTACTCTTGTTTGTTCTGACTGCCCTAGTCTCTGCTTTCTGAGTTCTATGCGCAGACTGTTTGCTCTTGTAGAATCAAGGTCAAGGAACAGAGTGCAGGAGCAGCCCCAGCACAAGGTATTTTTGTGTTTATTGTATTACCTGTGATTTTCATTGAAGCAGACTTCCCAACTTGTGCCTCTACTGTTCTAACATATATAGCACTTTATGCCATTTAAATATGAGATATCTGAGATCAGAGGTGACAAAATTAGATAAAGTGATCCCTGAAAGATTCAGAACGTCGCAATTCAGAGGTGGACAATCTCAGCATTTAAAGTTTTTAAGCAAACTGGCTGTGAATACTTAGATTTGGAAAGGCAAAAAGATGGATGAGGAGGCATAGTGACAGACTAATATTTGAGAGATCACACCACACCTTACAAACACTGCACCTAACCACATTTAAACTATTCTGTCATACTTCCCTCTAGGTTCTTTTATTCCTGCTGGGACTGAGGAAGCTGCACTTCAGCCTGAAGCTGCTTGGTGCCATTTCTCACTTTGGTAATTGTTAGAACCTCCTGTGCTCTCAGGATAACACGCCTTGCCCTGGGTGCTCTGACTTCACCAATTTCTACTCCTTTCAGAGCGTGTGTCCACTCAAAGGGAAGACACCTTTGCCCTAAGTGGTTATGGCTCCTGCACAGCTTGACCAAGCCCAAAATACAGACCTTATTCCCAATAAAATAAAAAAAATGGTGCTCCCTCTGAGTTTTGTGACAACTTGTTATTGTCAGAAAGAAAGAAATTAAAAACCTCAAAACACCACAGTGTCCACAAAGGCCATTGTCAAAAGGATGGACTTTATGTTCTAAATAAAAAATATAAATCTGGAGTTGAAATAAACTAAAAGGCCTGATTGCTTGAAAATGCAAATCTAGGACAAATACCTTCAGTTTTATGAACTGTTGTTCAGTTAGAAGTGCAGGCAGTTTTAATAGCTAATATATTCCTTTCTTATAAATATTTTTCCATACTTTGCAACTAAATAATATGTTTTTAATGGAAAACTAAACAGAAATGAGTGGAATCTTAGCACTGAGAAATGACCAGCTTAGTATGCAAGGGACAGCACTGTCTCCCCTTCCTCTGAACACGTCATCTGGAACAGACACATTAGTTCTGGCTTCAGTAACAACATGGTGGAGGAGACAGTCCTCACCTCAAGATTTCACTATTACTTAATGGGGCTCCTCGTGTGAGCAGAGTAATTGTGGATTCAGCCCAGTGTTTTATTCAGCTGTCATCTCCCCTTTATCCCACAGCCTCCCCATCTTGCTGTACAGCCCCACGACTCTGCAGCATACATTGCATGAGAGATGCTATTCCAAATAAAGTCATACTGTGTACATGACTTGGTGCTGTATTGATATTGAGTGCACTCCTAGAATGGTAATCTCCTATGTACAATATGTGTCTGAGGACATTATGTCTTATTTTGCACACCGGGATATCTTTAGGATTGTTTATTATTCATGTTATATTTTAAACTGATGCTGGTCTATGCAGATTTTAAATGTGTTTGTCATATACCATTAGTCACCGTGTGAAATCTCTCAGTAATAGTTAGTTCTTGAGTTTTCTGCAGCTAAGGAGAATTTAACACTGATTGATGGTAGATCACATAGCTGCTTGGCAGACTTTCCAATTTATGGCAGGAAAATTGCTCTTTTCTTTATGCTCATTCCTCCTTCTGCAGGGGGACAGTAAGATATATGTGCCAGGGTGCTCAGAACAGCCAGCATCTGATTGGCAATACTGCGGGTCTTTTTTACAATTATGATTTTATCATTTTCAAAAACCGTGCTGAATGTCAAGTATTTCAGATGCAATTTTTAAAACCCTCTCTATTTATCAAATGTTGATGATATATCCCTATCGTATTTCACATGCAAAAAATGACCTAACATATTTTTGCATGAGGAAATGAGTGAGCTGTCAGCGCTTCATCCTTATCTTCTAATAGTCTCAAATTCTCAGTCCTCTAAAGGCTGATTATCTGTAGAGCGAAGATTAGCAGGAGAAACAAAGATATTGATTTGCTGTGTGCTGTCTGCAAATATTTCTCACTAACTACTGATTCAATCAAAAATAATAATAATAATATACGGGTTATTCTTCAGTGAAAGAAAGATGTGGGATAAGTCACTTTCCCTTAACACTCACTAGTGAGATTTTCAAAGACTACGTTTGAAGATTTTGCACAGAATACATATGAAGAACTGCTATATGTAATTTTTAGTATCCACTTCCTTTAAAGGGAAAAAAACAAGATAAAAATTGTCATGTTTAAAACCAGAAAAGTCTACTGAACTGCCAACCATAATTTCTAGTAAATTTAGCGATGATTTTGTGTAAAAAAAGACTTCTCTGTGGAAAGGGGTGCTTATTATTTTCAGCTGCCTGCAAAGTCTCAGAGGAGAACCCAGTTTTGCCACTTCATAAAGGTTTACAACTACCAGAGGTTTTTAGATGCCATAGGAAAGCGCTGACTCTGATTTCTGTTCTGGAATGTGGCAGAGGTACTCCCTAAAAAACACACACACGAGGGGAAAAATAATTGCTAAATGATTGTTTCAAGAAGAAATAGAAATGATTGCCGTCGCACTGCGGGTTCGGAGCCGTGGAGCGGCGCGTCGGTGACACCTCCGAAACAGAGGCTGTAAACACGGTAATGAAAACAAATGTGCTCAACTGGGCACCAGGGCCCAATTATGCTCCTGCTCAAGGACTTCCCTGGGATTTCTGCACAGAGCGAGGCTGCAGGATTGTTCCCACAAGGAATGAGGCAAGGAAGCTGTTCCAGCTCCTCTCCCAACAAAGCCATCGTGTGGGGAGCTCGTTTTCAGCAGCCTCCCCCACGTCCCACACTAAATGGCAGGCCAGTGCTGTTACAGCTTGGAATTTATGCAAGCTCAGCCATGTAATGACAATTATACCAGTTCATAATTGTTATCTTTTATTACTACAGACGCTGTGTGGGGTTCATAGAATTGCAAATCTAACCGAAGAAATACTTGGCATCCTCTTTTTAAAATCAAAATTCTCTCAATTTGTAATGCTGAAATGAAGAAAATGGGGACCAGGACAATGGAATCCAGCATTAAAAATAGAGAGGTATTATCTTGACTGAATTTTTCTATTCTGTCTCAGCCAGCTTCTGCCCATTTCTTACATTTGTGCCTGTCACTATCTTTTCTGTAACTGCTCCTGGACTAATATTCATTAGACAAATACCTATTTCATCAAAAACACATTTTTGTCATGAAGTTCATGAGATTTCTAAAGTACATTTATGGCATTTCATCTTTTAACATAAAATTATCTTGATCCCTACAGCATGTAAGGTCTAACACTTCCTACCAAGGCTTAAGAACTGTCAGCTTGCAATGGAGCAGGTCAGGAGTTAAGAACTGATCTCTGGCCACTCCAGGTGCACTGGATCTAATCACAGGGATGACAGACAGGGGTTAAAATCACTTGCAGCTTCTCAGATCTCTGAAATGAGTCTATGGTGGCAAAGGCAAAAATCAGTCGTAATTAAACCAGGCCAGTCATTCTAAGAAAACCTTACTGGCTCCTGGAAAGGTAGGAGGTGAAGGATGCTTTGTCCAGAAGAAATTAAGACCTTAAATCCTCATCTGGAGCAAATAGGCTGGATTGCAGCTATCCGAACACAGAAAAATATTTCTGTGTGTATTGGGTGGTCAACAAATATCATTGACTGGTCTGCTTGGCCAGACCACCTATTCCTGCATCCAGGATCACACAAATTCCCACTACCAGCTGTCAGAATCTTTACTGCTCGCGTCATACATCAGGAAAAACCCAGAACCAATGATAGCTAGAAGGGAGACTGTGCCCTTCGTAAAAATCCCACCAAACCCAAAATCAGAACACTTACAAAAACATCTTGCCCAGTAACATCAGTAATGCTGTGTTTTGCTTTGTATGGTTATATTAAAATGATGTGATTCAGCCAGATATGACAGATCAGAAGTTGGTATGACAAGCTCAGAAATGTTAATGTAAGAAAGAAAAAGCAAATCAGAACCTTTAAAAAGTATTTTATTTATTTGATGTTTGCACAGTTCTGGAAAAGGCCAGCTGTGTCATATTTGCTAGGACTCTAGTTCCACATTGGATCTAAGTCTTCAGTTCATTTTTTGGAGAAGCCTACTCAGAGTACAGATAGAGAGACAGACAGACAGACAAATCCTCAGTTTGCAGAGCCTGATGCAGCTCCAGTGATGCTGACTCTCTAACACAAACTGGAAGAGCCAGTCCTCAATTTTCAATGCCCATTGATCTAAGGATACAAATATTTCACATACATTATAGCCTTGATGATCTGAATATGGAGAAAAACCAGGAGTTTCAGGAAGGGACAATATATTTTCATTACAGTATTTTTACTTGGCAAATTAAACAAGAAGTAAGAATATTGCATTGCACATACCTTCCTATAGACTTATCACAACAAAAGACTGAATCAGCCCAATATCCTCGATTTTTCTCCTGTTTAATATTTTTATTATTGATTTTACTATGTTTGTAAGCAAGTAAACAATAACATAAAAAATAGCAATTCACTGAACTAAGACAAGCTGTTTTCTGGCAGCATCAGAAACCTTGCAAGACAGGCTCTGGGACAGAGGTAGGACAAGCCCTGGTAAATGAAAGGATCCTAGGCCAAAAGGAAACTCAGTTTAAATATTATAGTTTTACTCCTCTGAATAAGTGACCTCATAATTACCAGGTAATTTCACATGTGGACACTTGGGTTAATTACATGTATTAGTAAAATGGAGGTTTGATCATGCCCATCAAATAAAAACACACATCCTCAGATTGCTGAGTTACTGATATTTCATTAAACTTGCTGGTCTTGACCGATCCTGTTTCTTCTATGATCCACTCACAGCCTTGGTCCAAATCCCAACAGCTAGCTGTGAAAAAAAAGAGATATTTGCCCTAGGGAATACTCTCAGGACAACTAAGTTAAGAAAGTCTATAATGAAAATTGTGAGGGTTGGAGATGAAGCTTTTTTAAATGAGTAGCAACACATTATAGAATGAGCTGTCAGAACAATTTGTGTTTGTCGCCGTGATTTTAGATCCTACTACAAATAATTTATGCGTCTATTCACAGAAGAAATCTACCACCATCACACAGATAAGGAAAAACAAACAAAACAGAAGGAGGTTTTATTAATACCAGTTTGAGGTAGAATTCTCCGCAAGTTTTTCTTTGGCAGCAATCTGATATATTGATTTAACACTCAGACAGCAAAAGTATCAAAATCTGGATACTTATCCAAACAATAATCCAAATCCTTTGATGCCAGTGCTGCTCCCATATTTGAGAGCCTCAAAATCATCAAGGTCGTGTCCTCCACAAATTTACTTCAGCAAAATGAAGTCATCATTTCTCTTATTTTATTTCTACAAAATTAGAGGAAGTGTTTTATTTGTAATGACTTTTCTCTGACAGTCTATTAACTGTAATGAGTAACTGTGTTTTTCACATCTTCAGACATGAAACTTTGATACTTGTTGAGCTTCTGATGGGTCTCTGAAGCAAAAGTGACAGTCCATGGAGGAATTACACTATATTAGAATAAACATAATGAAATCATTCTTCAAAAATATATTAAGTTGCACAAGGCTGAGTTTGCAATACTCTAAAATGAGAAGAAAGATCTATTCAAATATGAATAAGTGAGATATTATCTGCAAGAGAGGGAGAAGTTTAGCTACAAGTACAGGTGCTTTAAAGCACAAATCCACCCCATTAAGCTCTGGCACAGCTGTTTCATAATAAATAAAAAAGAGAAACAAGAGAAACACCCATTAAAGTCTCATATGAACCAACCTATGAAGAAAAAAAGTCATTTGTTTGTAAACTGCTCTCACATTAACAATGGAGGCCAATTGAGAAAACCTCCAGGTCTGACAGGATGATTTCAAACTAAGAGCGTGGAATTGTTTATTAAGACTTTGAGTGACAGTCTAATATATTAAATCAGTTCAGAAGATTGTAAAATGCATTAGCATTAGCAATTTAATACCTCCAACAAATTTAACTGTCACTCATGGCATATCCGTCCTTGTTAAAGGGAAAAATCCTGAAGCGCCATCTTTGTCTTGATGGACAATGAAGCGAGGAGAGGCAAAAGCCTTTCTCTGTACACTGGTGATGAGAGAACCGTGTTACATTTATCATAATTAACTTTCACAGTTGGCAGCATTTTTTGGCAAATGCGTAATTTGCTCAAGGTTGTGAAAGAAGTTTTAAGAACTAATCATTGGAGCCAAGCCTTCGCTCGCAATCGTTTCAGGGCTGGATTTTAATCAATTTAGAAACGTAATTACATGCCAAATGTGTACACAGTTACTTTGATTACACACAGAAATTGGGCAGTTTCATAGTCAACTAACTGATTGTAAGCAGTTGGGTGCAAAACATCTCGTCTGAACGAGCACTTGTTAATAACCTTGTCTTACAGCCATGTGGGAAACAATACAGCAAACTTCAAAAAAACAGGGTCTTTAAAGGGAACGTTTCCAATTTCTGGTTTTATTCAGGTGGGTAAACTTCCTGTGTTTTGTTATATTTTCTTAATTTTAATTGTCACTCTTAATAGAGCAAAAACTAGGCCAAGAAAGAACTAAATGCAAAAGAAGGTCCCTCAGACATTCCGTGTGATTGCTTTGCAGCACAGTAATGAAAAGGATCCCACATGTATTGTCCAGCAGACTCCAATACTGGGTTTCAGCACAAAAAAACTGAGCAGAGCTGTTCCAATATTTGAAGGAACAGACAACAAAGTGCCAGAGGACTGACACATATCACTGGATGAGCAAAGCACAGAGTTTAGGCTGCTGCAAATAACGCTCCTGTGTTCTTCAGGAGTGCTCAGATAACTGCTGCGTGTCTATGAAAATGCTCCTGAGTCCTAATATTTGTGTGACATCCATATCATTAATTTCACTATTAGTGTCAATTTTTGGATGGCCTCATATTTGAGAACTTTCCCCTCTCCACTCAGGGAGCAGCAGAATTCCAGTTCCTTTGGGGAGCAGGGATGGAGAACACGAGCAGCAACAAACACACAAAATGAATAGTTTGCTTAATAATAATCAGGATTGACAGGTTAATAAAGTCACTGCCTAAAAAGAAGTCACATTTGTGACTATAATTTGAAACAAATACTTTAATTGCCTCTTAGGATAAATGCTAACAACATAAACAGAGCTGGAAGAAACAGGAGTAATATTAAATAGTTTACTTGGTGCTTTTTCTAGCAGATTTTCAAACTACACTCACAAAATTATATCTTGGGGCATTTTGTGGATAAAACACAGGAAAACAGGATGTGAAAAACTGAGTGGTGTGAACAGACACTTAGAGCAACAAGCAGTTCTTACCCCTCCTGTGCAGTAGGAAATCACGGGAAGCAGTACTTGCCTGGTGCTGCTTGGGACATGCTCCATCACAAGCTTTGCAGATAAAGAATTAACGCCATCAATTTCTTTTTAGTAAGACAGTGAATCAGAGATATCCCTAAAACCATATTTTACAACTAAAATTGTTGATTAAATATTTATGTTTTCTTCTCTTTTTTTTTCCCACCAGCAGCTAAACACCGAGCAGCAAGTGAAATTGTGAGCTGGCAGGTTTGTTGCTCAGCTGTCAGTTGAAGGATCCTTCCAAGTGAAGCTGTTTCAAGTGCCTGCTGAAGCCCCCAGCCAGCTGATGGCTGCAGGAAAACTGGGGACTGAAACCCTCCTTGGGAGCTGCTTAGCAAAACAAAGGCCACGGCACACAGCTGGATGTGGTGCCATTTTTGAGATGCAAGGAGCTCTCCCAGATGGTGATAGAACAGGAAACACTTCACAGTTTTCCCCGAAATATGTGCCCAGTGTTAGATACTCTTCCTGGTGGTGCTGGAGTGGGTAACACCGTGCAGATTCCAGCTGGAGAGCCCCGAGTATCTCCTGGGGCTGCTGGTGGAACCTGGTCCTGCTGGGGTAGGACCTGGGCTCTGGGCAGGCTCCCCTGGTGGAAAGGTGTCTGTAATTCCTTCCTTCCACACACAGCAGCTGCTCTGGGAGGGCTCCCCAGGCAAACCCAGCCACACACTTGGGTGTCTTTTGTTCCTTGGCTGATTAAACCGTGCTTCTGAGTGCACACAAGGAGTTTGAGTAGTGAAGGGAAATGGGAACTAGAATGATAGTAATAAAAATTATTACTGACTTTGTCACCTCCCTGATCCAGTTGTCCCTGTAGTCCCAATACAGCTGTCCTGGCTCAGCTGAGGGCACAGCACAGGGCCCTTGTGTAAGAAAGGGACAGAAATCTGCACAGAAATCCGCGTGTAAGACAAGGGACAGCCAAAGTGAGCCCTTCCCCTGAAGAAAACGCTCATCAATCTTCAGCCTGAAAAGGGTAATACAGCAACCACTGTTAATATTGAAGAGTTTACATTTCCAGCTGATCTGTTTTCCAACTTCCCTGTCATTTTACACTCCGGTTTTTGGTTTATTCTGAAAGTGCACTGAAAGTGCATTTATTCTGCTGGAAAAAAAATCCCTCTCCTTTGCTCATTCCGGTGCCTTTTGGAAGGCACTTCCAAATTGCTGTCTCCAAGCATGCCCATCTTGGATACCACAATTAATTCTTCATACTTTCTTCCCTTTTCATCCAGCACAATGAAAAGGTAAACTGTAAACAATGGTTTATTTGGAAAGCAAAACAACAGCAAGTAAATACCATTGACTGGAATCTAAGTCTTTAATCAGTTCTCTTTTCTCCTCTTGCTCTTCTCTCTTTTCTGCCCTAAAATACCAGGGTCTTTTCAAGTTTACCAACTCCTGTATGTAATGTGCATTCAGACTCTGGATGAAATGAATCCGTAAGAGAGGTATGGAAAACTGGGAATAGGAAATCCTTCCTGCAACTTACATTTTGCTGTCAGAGGTACAAGTTTGGCCTCTCCTTTCAGTTATAATTACAAATTGTCCTTCTTTGAACTGGTGATGCTTTTTTCCCTAAAGAACATAAGAAAAGCAGGTTTACTCACTGTAAAACTACCATGTATTTAAAAAGGTGTGTACTTCCTACATGATTTTTTAATCAAAACCACCATTAAGAGGCAGTTTAGAGAAATGATGACTTTTTATAACTTGATCTTCAAGCTGAGCAAAATCTTCTGCAAAATGTAGATTTAAAGACCTGAATAATTCATTTAATCTGCGAAACATGATTGAAACCATGTTTAGAAAGAGCTGCCTTGGGCCTCCAAGGCCAAAGGGAAACTATTACATTTGAATCAGTTTGATTTTGTACTTCCTTGAAACATAAAGTGTCAGCGTGAGTGCAGAGATAACAGCAAACCCTCGCAGGGGGGTTGTCGAGATAAAGCCCAAAGACTGGGAGGTGCTTTGATAATTCAGAAACAGGGGTCAAAGAAGTGCCTAAGGTAGGGAGGTACATCCAGAACAGAACACCTTTAATATATCTTTTAACTACTCAGCAATTCTTGCCAGGTGGTGAGATTTCAGGTGGTTGAACAATTGTATTCCAATCACAGGAGGTGAAATTCAGCTTGGAAACTCATCCCATGCCCTTCACTCAAAGGTGTCCGGACTCCCAAAAATCATTCTATCAGCAATGAATTAAAAAATGAAACAAATTAATTTCCATCCTCCAGAATAAAAATGCCTAGTGTTAGGGGGATTTTCCAATTTTATATATATATAATAAATATAATGTAATTTAATGTAATGTCATATCATATAATATAATAATATAATATATAGTATATAATATACCATAATATAATACAATATAATATATAAAAGTAATTGTGAAATTGTCCTTCCCCTCCATCTCCTTTTCCCCTGCAGCAGTTTTAATTCCAGGTCATGTACAAATAGCTGAGCTTCTCTACACTGCTAGAGTCCTTATGATTCCATCCTTCTCTAATTAACAACTTTGTGGTTTGGTAACAGAAAAATATAGAAGTTTATAGTAGTGTTGAGCTTATTCCTCTTACAACACATCACATTTAATTTATTTGTTCTGGAAGGTAGAAGAAATTGAATGTGCTATGTAATTTGGTCAAGCTTTGGAAAGCGAATATTTGAGTTGCACTCAACTGCTGGTTACTTTTCAAGACAAGTTAAAATGCAAAAAAAAGCAGCACAAGAATACATTGTTTGAGATCAGCTAGCAAGTCTTAAAACAAAAATAAATGAGCAAAAAAAGAGCAAAAAAAGGTATTTATCAGTAAAAAGTGAAGTGTGCTGAGTGTGCAAGGTAACATATACTTTCCAGGCTTGCTGATCAGTATAAATTTAACATTAATCTAAGGAAAACTGGTGTGCTACAAAGGCTTTCCCCGGTGAGAAGTGATGATTTTTTTTTTCCTTTTTCTAAAAAATGCAACCAGAGCAAGCGTGGTTCCAAATGACCTCTTCTTGAAGGGTCTTGTTTTCTTTTTGAGTAGTTTTGATCTCCTCGTATGGACCAAGTGCCTTAGAGAAGAGGAAGTGGCGTCCAAATAATACCAAAATTCCTCATTACCCACATTCTGCTGTTGAACCGGTGCTAATTGCTTCTGCAGACTGAACATTCAAGAGCAGTCAGTAAGGTCTGGGAGACACTCAGAAATCAGAGAAAAGAAAACTTCAGATCTTCAGTGGTGTGCAATATATGGAGACATTGAAAAAAATAGTCTAATGGCAATTCCATTAGTGTATGAAGGTAACTTAGTTCTTTGTGAAGAAAAGCAGTATTTATAACCATAAAATATCACCATACTAGCTACAAACTGTATTTGAAGTATGGAATTTAAGTCGACATAATGGAATTCAGCAATTCCCAGAGTTTGTTTTGTCTCTCCACTGGGCTCAGCATTAAGTTCTCAGAGGGAAAATGAACACTGTTCAGCAGTGCCCCAAAGAGGAGAGGTACAGCCATTTCTGTTGTATTGCTGTGTGTTTTCACTTGGAGCGTTGGAAAAGCCACCCAGTGCACAGGATATGCACCTGGGGAATATTTTAGCAATCGGAATAAATGAGACAAAACAAATACCCTTCTCCACCTGCGAGTGCCTGGCATTCACCAGTGAGTATTTTCCATCAGTTTGCTGTGGGGTTAAATCCCCCTGCTAGTCAAATGCTCCTGCGGATTTTTTTTTGTTTGGATGAGAAGATGTTTTGTTGTAGTTGAAGTAATTCCAAGGGAAAGCTGCCTGCTCAGAGAGTCGGTGCTCCACAACCCGCTCTGCAGAGATCCCCTGGGAGCAGCACTGCCACCACAGGCCCCTGTGTTATCAGAGAACCCCTGTGTTATCAGAGACCCCCCGTGCTATCAGAGTCCTCTCACAGCCTTAGCCAGCCTCTTTAGCAGCTCTTCCAACACCTCCTCCGAGCTGCAGCGTCTGCTGAAGAAATCTGTGAATTTTTCCAGGTCTGCTCATCCCTCCCCGTGTGCAACGCCCGTGGTGCAGCAGCTCTGTTCCGCACACGGCAGGATTTTTAACCAGCATTGTTGTTCTAAAAGTGTTCTTCCTGCCTGATGAGTGTGGCTGCACAAAATGGTTCCAATTAGGTTCAGGTGGCAGTAAAAAGCACCTTTATAGTCTTACTGACAAATAAATATCTGTTTGGGGGGGTTGTTGTTTCCTAGAAGATGACTTTCAGGCAACCACAGATATTAAAATATAGCAGCACAAACAGATATTATGGATTTAATTCAGTGGTTTGAAATATATCAGCCAATGTTAATTCCCACATCCCTTTCCAGTCCATTAAATACTCTATTTTTTAATTGAAGTTATAATATTTATTTGCTCATTCTCACCTGTTTTGGTATGCTACATTTCTTCAGTAATTTCTCTAGTGATTTGTGCTTGGATTATTTTATTCCTTCCATTATCTCTGATTTAATTGTCCCCTATCATATAGAAAAGACTGTGTGCCAATTTCAAGATGGTGTTACATAATTTAGATTCAACTTTGTTTGGAAAGTTTCCCAAGCAATGAGATTCTCATTATTTTATAGAAAATATTAATAACCATACCATTTTATCAAAAAACCTGCCATCAATAAACAGGAGATGCCAGCACTTAAAGTTTTATTTCAGCAGTTTAGAGTTTAAAACTTCTGTCAAAAAGGAATTTATTCTTTTCCAATGAAATATATATTATCAGCATATTAGAGCAATCTTTCCATCTGCTGTAAAGTATATCATTTAATGGCTGAAATATTTGTTAGCTGAAAAGTGCATCCAGCCTCAACACGATGGGGTTTTGGCTGTAAATCTCTGCTTGATAACAGTCACTCAGGGGAGGAGGTCTGGCTTTATATATTTTCATTTCACTGATTCTAATTTTTGCATGAACCATGTGAGGCGATTTGAGCTAGTAAGCTTTAAGTCGATGCTTTAAATTCATTGTTGGTTGCAGCAGTAATTCAGCTAGGCAGGGCATCTGATCAGACACCCAGCAAATGCCACAAATTGCCAGGTTTTCATTAAGCCAGTGGGGTACAGGAGCCACTCCATGCTCCAGCAGCACAAAGCAGGGTGTGAATTGCCCAGGACAAGGCTCACCTCCTGCGAGGAGCAGCAAAAGTTCAGGCTGTGCTGTTGTCTCAAGGCAGCAGTGCCACGTGAGGAATGCCAATGAGATGGGGATGAATCTGCAATCTGCCCACACCTGGCTGCAGCACCAGCCTCTGGCCTTGCCAGCAACTGGGAAATGCTTTTTACACCCAGCCAGGCACCCCTGAGCCATTTCGTCATCAGGGGAGGGCAGGGGAAGCACTTCTGCATGAGCATTCAGGGGTTAAAGTCTTATGACATCGGTGCTCCTGGGAAGGTCGTCTTTGTTTTATGACTGTCCTAAAAATCAAACCAAAGCTCTCCTTCCATGGCAAAATATAGCTAAATTATTTCCAGTGCTTGGGAAACAAACAGGAGTGTCCTCTCCCCCTCGATGCAGTTACAAACAGTTTCTCAGAATATGGCCTGTGGGCTGACTAGATCAAACACAGCTGCTCTTTGCAATCTCAGTTACTCACAAGAACTTGAAGTGCTAATTCTGCCATTTGAAATTTATTGCAGAATTTAAATCTGCTGCATGTTGTTCAAATCAAGAGCATTTATACAGATTTCAGTAAAGCCCGGGATGAGACTGTAATATTCACATAAGGGGATGATGTTACAGTGAATAGACTTACAAAGAGAAGGTGATTTAAGAAAAAGACATGTCATGTATATATCCACATCTACAGGGGAAAGTTAGTTTCCTGTGTTTTGACACCCTTTCTAACACAGCTCTGAATAAATCACCATATTTCAATAACATCTGCAAATCCAGGAACATTGTAATTCCAAACTGACAGATCAGTGGGAGGCTAAAAGAAAATAAGAACAATAAATTTAAAAGGGAGACATTATGGAATTGCACCAGATCCAGATTGTAGGCATCACGTTAAAGTGAAATCTCTGGTCTGGATTCATCAAAGAGATAGCAAGCAGAGCTTGTACCAGTTGTACATTTCAGTGGAAGAACGGTACTTTATTTGTCATGTTGAACACCAGCACTTGGTCTTGTGACCGTGACCTCATGAGATTCTCAGGGGCCGCTTCTGGAGCTTGTCCAGGTCCCTCTGGATGGCCCCGTCCTTCAGGAGTGTCCCTGCACCCCCAGCTTGGTGTCACCTGCAAATGTGCTGAGGGTGCCCTCGATCCCTTCCTTTATGTCACTGATGAGGATTTTAAATAAATACCACTGGTCCTGGTACAGACCCCTCAGGGACACCGCTGTCACTGATGTCCATCAGAACTGAGCCACTGACACCCTCTGGATGTGACTGTCCAACCAGTTCCTCATCCATCTGAAGTGCATCCATCCAATTCATCTCTCTCCAGTTTAGAGAAGAGGATGCTATATGGAATCATGTCAAAAGCTTTACAGAAGTTCAGATAAATGAATCTGTAGCCTTCCCTTGTCCACTGGTGGAGTCAGTCCATCAGAGAAGGCCACTGCATGGGTGGGAAATTGCCCTTGGTCCTGGAGAAGCCAGGATAGAACCCCTGAGCCCAGCCATGAAATGACAAAACCCTGCAGAAGATCCACGCCTGTCTGTTGCTTCCCTTGCCAAGACAGGCTCCCTCCTTTTCTGTCAGTCTGACCCCAGTGTCTCTCGATTACTGAGACAGAGCTGCCAAGGTGAAAAGTGATCTGGGAAAGGCTGTATAGCCTGGAGTCAGAATATTTGTTTTTCAGAGATTTCCATCAGTTTCATGGGCTCCAAAACTCATCATTTTCCTATGGAATACAAACAACCCCAGTAAGGTGTTCTGACAATGAACGGAGACAAATATCAGCTTTTTTCTAGGCAAGTAAGTTCCAAAGTTTTCTCTTACAGAGAATGACCTGCCAGCTGCTGTTTCATATTGTAAAAGTGGGATTGCAGCTCAGGTGTTTTACTATAGTTATCATGGATGTAGGTCAGTACAAAGAAAACACTATCACAGACCAAAAAGAAAAAATCACACAGGGCTTTAAAGATCAGATTGCAACCCATAAAAATTCTGCTTTCAAATCTTCTGATGACCAGGATTCCTCAAGTTCTTATAGCAAATAACTATTTATTTAATGCTTAAAATTTTGTCAGGTAAATCAAGCCAAGAAAAGAAAATAAAACCCAGAAGTATTGTGGATAAGAAAGTTTCCAGAAATGTATGTAAAGATAAGATGCATTCTCTTTCATTAGGACTGCATGTTTCTGAAAACTATTAGTTCAGCCACAGGGGTTGAGAAAGAAGGTCAGACTGATCTCCTGGTGTTTTTTTCAGTAATAAAAATTGTGAAACTGAGAAAATATTTGTAGAACTGGTGTCAGATATGTCTGATATCAACATGTCCTTTGGTAACACAGGCAGTCCCTTCGGAAAGATTCGTAGATAAGTGGGTTTGTAATGACTAAGGTGAAAAGCAAGGGAGAACTGGTTTTGATAAATTAGGGAGGCCACAGGAAAAGGCAAGAGAGCCACATTAACATTGAATGGATGTATCAGTGGAGGCTGTGGAGCAGAGGATCAGGGAAGACCAGAATTCATCTGTTCAGGCTGCTATCCCGATATTCCCCAGAGCACGGAGTGTTGGATACCACAGTTAATAGTGAACAGCACAACAGGAACAGGGGACCTTTGAAAGAGAGAGAGGGAAAATAAAGGACTTTTGATGAGTCCTGTAGTGGTTATCTATTTTCAGTTTAAAACTCAACTCAATCTGCATTAATGTATGCTGCTTTGTGATAACACAACAACTTTTGGTTAATGCAATACCTTTCCTTAGCACAGAGACAACTGCAGGTGTTTGAATTGTTCTGCCAGCCGGTGCTTTCATGAGATAGATTTCGTGTGGCACTGTGGAGTGATTTATGTGTGTAAGCAAAGTCAGGAGAAAGTCATAGATTTTAGTATTCTCTAGTACTTTCTTTAACTTGAGCAATACTTTCTGTCCTGTTTCTTTGATGTACTGGATGCTCGATATCGCTGGCAATATAAATTCTCGCTTCAATCTTATTTACATAGACAGAAGTTATGTAGTGACAAGGTCCCTTCAAGGCTTGAATGGTTTGTTAATAACATGTACTAAATAGCATCTGGTATCAATCTTGTCCTACAGACATGCCTGTAGTGATTTAAAGCTTTAATTCTTTGAATTCAAAATCTAATTTTTAATGCACTTTCTGTCAGCTGTCTTCACAGCTTTTAAATGAGATTCTGTCATCTTGACATATTCACAGATACACTGAAATTTAACCAGAAAAAAATGAAATAAAAATTTTCATGTCTAAATAAAATGCCTATTCATGCTCATATAAATATTTTTGATTGTTATTGGCTTTCAGTTATTCACCAATATAGAAATCAATACTAATTTATTTACCGAATGGTAAGAAGAAAGTAACTGCTTGTGTTATTTGGACATTGCTACTTAATTGTTGTTACTATTAGTTAAATAAAGAAATAGTCATAAACTTTCATTTCTAGATTAAGTTATTTGTAGAACCCTCAATTAGCAATTTTACCTGCAAAGCCAGACAGCAAATTGCTCCATGGATCCTATGCTTCCTTTGTTTTCTACTCAACCGCAAAATCCACATATTTAAAAGCAGAAAGAGGGTAACATTAGAGTATCTGTCACTGGAGGATGCCCGTGGGAAGCTGTGTTTCAAACTGATACCTTTCTCCTCACTGACACTTCCATCTGAGCAGCCATTTTAAAATCGCTTTGATATTCAATGAAAATTAGCCAGCATCAATTTGGGAAAATCCTGAGCTGGAGCTATTGCCAGTTTTGAACCTGTGCAGCACAGTTGGGTATTGGAAATAAAGCCTTTAGGTATAATTAAACCACTATGAAGACATCCTCGGCAATGCTGGTGATGGTTTTTTTGAGTGTTGAGTATCTTGGTTTAGCCGTGCACATAGACTAAACTGTACTTTGTCTGCACTTGGAGCCAGTTTCAAGGAAAAACACAGTATTAACCTAAGAACCCAGCCTTTAAGAAAGGTAAGGAAAGCAGAATTTCTGGATAAACTAAATGAAATAGCAGTTATAAGACCCAGTGGAAGGAAACTCCTTGCTGCCCTTACTCCCCCCACAGCTACAACCTGACACAAACTGGAAGGACAAACACTGGGAGGATTCTCTTCCCTCTTTAGTTGCCTTCCCAAGTCTTTTTTCCAGCAAAGACTGGCAGCCCCAGAAATGACACCACTTGCCAGCTGAGCTCTCTGGGATGCCCCTGAGATGAAATTTGGGAGGTCCAGTCTAGGTGGTTCATGCAGTGAACCAAAGGCAGGGCTGGGCAAAGGAGTCCCACCCTTGCCAGTCCAGCTGCCACAGGTGAAGAAGGGGCTCTGACAAAGATCTTCAGCACGGTGGCAGAGCCAAGAAGACTTTCTCTGGAGTTAACAAAGAAGTGGATGCATCCAAATCCCCTTGCTGAATCTGGTGGATGTGCATAGAGATCTGCTTGGAGTCTTGGACTTGTCGGTGATATTTAACAGTCATTTGTCACCTTTATATGCCATCCTTCACTGAAGGGCATCAAAATTCTTTACAAACTTTTATTATGTCTCAAAATAGGCTAAGGAACATTATTTTCCTTTTTGCAAGTGACTGTAAGTAGCAGCCACACAACTGACACACAAGTCCCAGTGACAGACTCGGACTCTGAGTGCCACAACCTGACTCTCATTCATCTCTGATTACTGAAATACACATTCTCATTGTGTTGAAAAAAAATGGTAGAATAAATAAGTTTTTGTTCCTACAAGTTAGTGTTGGTCTTAACTTTACCTTAGTTCACATTGCTTATTGTATTTGCTTGCTTGTTCTGTAGAACATTAAAGCCCAGGCAGACTGGGAGAGTAAACCAGCTGGTACAAGGCTGCTAATGCAGATTATCAAAACTGACAGAGGATGTAAGAGTAAGATAAAAATAAGGCCGCTGAGAAATAACAATAAAGAGCAATACCTTTATTTTTAAATGGATTGTTACAGGAGAAGCCAGAGGGACCAGAGCCTGCTGCAAGTGATACGAGGGATAACACGGGTCAAGGGATGCGTGATTGTTTCCCAGGATTACCTTCTGCACGTCATCCACACTGCTGCCCCTTTTAACTCCACGTGTAGCCTTCTGGGGATGCCATACCTAATCTGGTATAGACCTTTTTCTGAGGTGATATATACACCTTTTGGGGATAAATTAAATTATATTGTCTGGGAACGCTTCCATTTTCTGCCTGCCTCATCTCCATCTCTCTCTCTCTCTCTATCCTGTTCTATTTCTCTCAGCACTTCAGACACTGTTCTGAAGTTTGTCCTGCTTAACTTAGCACCTTTAATTATTTAGTTCTTTAGTTCTACATTTTTTCCTTTCTTATGTGTGTGATATCTAGAAAGTGCTGGGAAATAATTGCCTTTTTGCCATTTACATGGACTTCTGTCATGCCCAGATCTCCTCTGTGAGGCTCAGAACTCGACCTGAAGACATCCAACAGATTTTGGTAGTTCTGAAGAGCCCAGTCCAGTAAAGCATCCAAATGCCTGAGCCTGGCTGAGTTCCCATTACTAAATTAATTCCCCAGAGTTACCAGGTTTAATTTTTGCTGTAATTTTTCCAGCATACAGTAATTTTCTCACATTTTTTTTCCCTCAAGTGTAATTATTCTATCTCAGCTGGACTTCCTCTAAAGTCTCTTTTGTAACTGCCCTCAAAAGATCACTCTGAACTATTCTCTGTGTTTATGGCAGACAAATAAGAAAACACTCATATAAATTTCACTAATGAGTAAAACTTTAGTTAGCTTATAATAAGGGTGGATAAGCAGCATTGGTTGATGTGGTAAATCCTGCATTACTGCAGACTTTTAGGGTGAGTTGGATGGCTTCAGTCTAACTTTACCTTGGCAGGGGGGTAAGACATCCCCTCTTATATTGTATTACTCTAAAAAGGACTATGACAAATCATCCTTCACTTATTGAGGTCTCATGCAGATTTCTCTGTAGCACTCCATTGTATGGATCTTCCAGGAATCCTTGCCCTGATATCATTCCATGCAAACAACTTTAACTGCACAAGGCTTTGCCTCTCCTACCCTGTCCTATCTTCTTTTTTTTCATCTGACAATAAAGCTTCTACAATAACAATGTCTTTTATTCTGTTGTGAATTTAAATTCTTTCTTTTCCAGCTTTGATTTCGCACACAAACGCTGCCTTTTAGCCAGGACTGGTCCGTGAAGAAGACAGGTATGTGAAGAGTCTCTGTCTTATTAAAACGTTGAAGTGGTAGTGGAAAATGTACTTTGTTTTTGAGAAAGCCATAAAAAAGTTATAATTTAGAGATTAGCTGCTCAGTAAGGAGGATGTTGAATATTTCTCATCTCTCATCAACTCAGTATCAATTGTTATCTCTTCAATATCAATTGTTATCTCTTTTCCTGCACTTTCCATTTTATGTGTAATTATTATTCATCATAGTTATGAAGTGCGAATTATGAATTATTCATGAATTAATGAATAGCTTAAAATTTGAAATTTAACATGCAAACTGCATTAATTCTGTGTTGCTCATTTGCAGCCAGACCTCTGGATTCTGTACTGTTCTTTGTCTCCCGTTTGTCACACCAATGTCTTGTTCTTGTCTTTGTCCTTGGTGTGGTTCAACACAAATAATCCCAAGAAAGGATCCTGAAGGCTTCTTAGGGAATTCTGCATGGCTTAGTTGATGGTGGTGAGATTCATTCTGAATAAACGTTAAATTATGAGAAAGAATTCATGGAACTTCACTCAACAGAAAGTGGGAATTTTTGACTTCATATTCTTTTCTGTGCTTATTTCATCTCAGAATTTGCTCTTGGAAGAGTAGAACAATCAGCTTTTTACTGGGTTTTACCTGGTGCAAAAAATGGAGGATTCCAAGGTGATGGAATATTCATATTTTATTCAAGTACAGGTGAAATATTTAAGTCCTGCAGCTGATATTTAAGATTCCCTCATCATGCATATTAAAGCCATTTCCCTGGTTTATTTTGCTTAGACAGAATTTAGCGATGAAGATTAATTTATCCAAGTACATAAATGTGTTTCAGGTAATTCTCCCAGCAAACCAAGCATCATTAAGATCTCCAGAGCCTTATCATTAACTACTCTTCTCATGGTGCTGAGTTTACCATTATGAACTGGCAAAATTCGGGTAGGCTGAATAAAACAAACCCATTTGTCCAATTTTGGATCAATACCTCTTGTTTTGTTTTTTAGCTCAATAGGCATTAATACTTAATCATCTTTAGACAGGAAACGCTTCTATGGCTCTCATTTGGTGTTAAGCAAAAGAACATTAATTATTGGATATAAAGCCCGTTAGATTTTCCTTCCACAGTATATTCCTGTGGGAAGGCTTGGAGCAAGAAACATTATTTCAGCAGTTTTACCGTTGTGCATCCTTAGTTTTAATTGCCACAATCCACCATTTACAAACTTACATGGATCATGCTTACAGCTGAGGAACTGTGCTCCTGCCTTCTGCGCATTTACATTTATAAACTTCCCTTTCCAACTGTCTCTTGTGCAATAAGTAAATTTATTAACTCTGATGTATTTTCACTAATTTTCCGTAAGACAGCACCAACTTTTTACAGAGAATTTTCGTAGTGGCAATTATCACAATTTCTGATTACTGTGAACTTGTATTAGCCTTTTTTCAGTATAAAAATGAAATGAAAGCCCTAAGGGATGCACATCTAATATTCAAGATTTTATCACTTTAAAGACTTGCTACAAATTGTGTAAAAGGAAACTCTGCACCTTCTCAAGGCACAGAGTTTTAATCATTTTTATAATTCTTTTATGAAGAGATTTTCTTTGCATCTAAAATAACCTTAAAGAGTCTCCAGGATCAAAATGACTTACTTTTTGCTTCCCTTCCATAACTATTTTTAATATTGTGGGGTGGTTTTTTTTTTTGTTTTTCTTTTTTTTTTTTACTATATTAACTGCAGTTTTACAGAAATCAGGATCTCCTTCAGCAGTTCCTGTGTGTTTGGCACAGACAGACCCCATCAAACATCTTGTTCTACCTCCGATTTTAAGGGCTGCACAGGGGCTGTTTTGACACAAGTGCCACAAAAGCCATTTCCTTTCTCCAGGAAAGAAGCTCCACAGAATAATGCCTGGCTCCACCTTGGTTTTCTTCACTTATTGGGAGATTTGCCAAAACCAGAGAGGAATTGAAGCTACACCTTCATCCCTCATGATCAAGCCACTCAGTTTGTAGAGTGTTTGATACCTATCTCTTTCTTCATCTCTGAACATAATTTAAAACTTTATTCTTAATTTTGCATATTATGAGAATCTACCAAGGAAACTGCTAGAACTATAGGACAGGAGAACTCACTGGCATATCCTACAACATATTTTATTGTTACGCACACAGTCTTTGTTATGAAAAAACATTCTCTATTAGTGTATAGTAAGAAGTAATTTTAAGTATAAATGGCCTTTTTAAAGATGTAGCATCATCTTCTTTTCATTGCCTGCCATACTAATAGGAGAACAGCAGATGCTCAGGCAAGATTCAATTCACCTTAATTTGTTCTAGCTTAATTAGCAGCTGGGATGCATCTGGCAAATAAACATGAAAATAGTGACAGCCTGAGTTAAAGGGGAAAAGTAAAAGGCTTTTGTTCATTAACCACATGTTCTTCATTGTGAGCATTATGTGCTGAAGGCAAAATCATTTTTAAACTCCTTTTTTTTTTGGTAAAGGATAGAAATCCTCATACCCATGGCTTCATTCCCTGTGTTCTTGTGCAGGTGAGCCATGTGAAAACAGGAGCAGTCCCCCTCTGAGATGTTCCTGCACAGGTAAATGCTTGTACCAACACAGCTTAAATATATGGCCCAAGCTTGTATAAACAGAAGAGAGTAGTTTCTTCAAGAATTACGTAGGCAAAATGGACCCCTTGAGATGTAATTAGGAATTATTTACAACCCTGAATAACGATCATGCAGTATCTTGCACAAAGCAAAATAAGCAAAGGCAATTCTGAAGAGATCCCTGCTGCCATTAAATATGTGACTAACTAGCAAAATGAGGGGCATAACGATAAGAAATGTGCAATGTCTTTGCAGTAGTCTCGGTTCCAAAGCTCCTGCCTGTATAAATTCCAAAGTTGGGCATTAGTTGTTGCTGAGTAAGTGATGAAAGTAGCAGGGTTTTTTTTGAAAGTGGAACTGTTGAAAACATAAGATTCCTTGTGTTCACTTCAAAGTAGGATTTTTGGACAATAATGAAGAATAGAGAAGGAGCAAGATTAAACAGTGATAAAGGAGAATGTGAATCAAGTTAAGCCATAGTTCCAAATGTAATCCAGAATGAGGCTTTGGCAGGTGAGAAAGTGAGAAAGAAAGAGACTCTCTGCTACCTGTAGCTTTAATTTCCCAAATTTGGCTGTATTATATAAGGAATTAAAGAAGAAATCTTTGTTTCTTCTTATTTATGTAAAACCAACCATGCCATCTTCAGCCTAAAAGAAAAATATACTCAAAATCTTAGATTTCCACTTCCATATTTTATATTGAAGAATCCCACAAATTTAAGAATCAAGGAATTGAAGAATCCTGTGGTTTTTGACTCACCAGAATGAAGTAAATCTCACAATCGAGTCAATGCAATGCTAGTGTTTTCTTGAAAGAAAATTATATGAGCTCTGCAAAAACAGCCAAAAAGATTTCCCTAAGTGTGATGGCAGTGTGGTAGATAGAGCTTGGCAGACCACTGAAAGGGGGAAAATCTGAATAAAAAACCTGCATAACAGTGGGGGAAATGGCATCAAGGTAAGTGCTGGCCACTCTCATATTCTTCATGTTTTGTTATCTCTTGCAGAGAACTCTTTCAAGTTTGTTTTAGGCAACTACATTTCATTGTTACTCAATGTTACATGGCTCCCTTATGGCCTCTACATGTCCAGGATAGCTGGGCTGAACAAAGGCTGTGCTAATTTCTACTGCATCAGCCAGTCAAGTGCAGTCAGCATTTCTGCTGCATTTTCTTTTTTTTTTCTTTTTTTTTCTTTTTTCCTCTCAACAGACTGTAAAAACCATCTGTGTTTTAGAGGATGTTTAACTTCACTTGGAGTGTAAAGACAGAATGTCTAAATGAATGGCTGAAAAGGCATCAAAGAGGCAGGAAAGAAGCAAGATTTGGTACAGGACATTTTATTAGTGTTTGTTGGCTCCTGGTAATTTGATAATTGTGCTTTGCTGCAACTCCATCAATGGAAAGGAGTCAGATGTGTGATTAGTGTTCATGCAGGCATGGTGGCCCTCAAGGAAGGGTTGAGAACAGGGATGCCATCCCTGGGAAGCACAGGGCCTGCAGTGGCCTGGGGATGACATTGATTAGCCCCCAGTGTGCCCAAGCCAGGGGAAGGACAGCTTGAGGATGTCACGGGAGGTCTCAGACTGAGACTGATCTGAAATACTCCTCAATCCATTTCCCTGACATCTGTATTTATACTTTTACAAGTAGCACACACAGCTCAGAAACACACCTTTTAAACTGACCCCTTCCTTGCAGTCCCAGCCCGTGGCGATTCCATCGGCGTGGGTCAGACTGCTGATGCGTGTGCCTGCACACGTGGGCCCAAAGGCTGTGCTGGGGATTGATGCTGAGTGCTTTATCCTCTTCTGATAGAAGCCACAAGCAAAGTTCTCAGCCTCTTCAGAGGTGCAGAATCAGGCCAACAGTCAATTTTGAGATATGACTGTTTTGTGAGCAGAGCAGATGCTGATTGATTAATTATTTATAATGGCACATTCTGGAGGATGCATACAGATAAAAACTCAGCAAAAGCTATTGAAAATGGAGTCTAGCTTTTTTATAAAGTACCTGAGGATATTGCATTTCAAAAGAATTCTAGAAGTAAATCTCAGTATTAAAGCCATTTCCATAAGTTTTTAATGTTAAGCTTCTTTAGCTCCACAATGAAAACACTTAACTTCACAGTTTGACAGAGAAGAGTATTAGCAAATATCATGGAAGGACTATGTCATGCCAATAGTTCATTCGCCTTAGGGAAATTATCCAGCAAAGTCCTTATGATTTATGAGAGGAATTGAACCAAAATTAGCAGTCTTATGTCATTGGCATCATCACTTTTACCCTTGTTTGGCTTGAAATATCCCAGAGCACCCCACAGACATGTCAGTGTTTTTTTCCTCATCTTTTGTGCTTTGCTTTCAATAAATAGCGTGTTGTGAGTATCTGAAACTGGGTGTATGAAGCACTGGTTAATTACACCCTTCTAACCTGATTTTAATCTCAAGGATCCACATTGGAGGTAACTTACCTAAACTCCTTGAGTTTATAAGGGTGACCAAAGGTGTTACAGGGGCAAGCAGGTTTTTTATGGGGTTTAGGTGGCTCCTGAGATTCACTAAACAGAGATGAAGCTTGAGGGTCATCTGAACTAAAGCAACTCAAAGTCAGTCAGAGATGGGAGAGTTGCAAGGAAAACCTCCCAAACCTTCCTAGGCTTGAAGAACCTTTAGGAAATGGCTGGGCCAATCTATCAGGTGGGTGTTTTTAGACAGATTAACCTTCCTCATACTTTGGTATTTGTCTCACACGTCGGCGAGCCACTGGAGCCCACCAGAAAACCGCACCAGCCACTATCAGCAGAGAAATATTTCTGGCAAAGTCAAGCAGTGTTGCCTTATGAGGTTCTGCTGTTATTTTATAATATCCTATTGTGCAAATGCTCCACTAAAATACACAGTTGTGGTATTTTAGGGCAGAGTTAGGTATCAGTACAATTGGACAATGTGAGTCTGATTACATTAAGCACGGAGTCCAAGTTCTTCCAGACTGGTGATTTAACAAATCACCTGGTATTGTATAGACTGTGATCAGGTGTGCAGCCCAGGTTTTGCTTTGGGGGAATATGAATATTTTAAATTAATATCACATTTTATTAGTACTGGTATTAAGTAAAGCTCATGCACTCGGGGCATTCAATGAAAGTGAGTCCAAAAAACCAGTAAGTGTAGTTGAAACAAAAATGACCTCTGAAAGTCAGTCTCAACACACCTTTCCCTGTCATGAGCATTTCAGCAAATGAATTCTTTGCCTGGTTACTAAAATGTCTAAAAGATGGGTCTCTATAATTTTTTTCCCCCAAGACTTATCCATCCAAACTCTTCTTGACAGCAGTGAAGCACAAACACTTTTTCAGTGCCTGGATTCACCTTCAATGGAACTATGCAGGCTTAAATCAGCTAAAAATCTAATAGTCAGGGCTGCACAAAAGGGGAAGGATTAGGCTTTACCTGGGTGACAGTACTATGCAACCTCCTGGTTTAGTGAGGAGAGCCAGCCTTATCAGAAAAAGTCAATGCTCAGGAGAAGTAAAAAATAGAAGAGGCCACCTCCATCAATTTCTGGTCTGAGAAAAGCACGAGGCTGAAAGGCAAAGTAGTGAATGTCTTTAACAGCTATAGATTAGAGAGGGAAAGTGGATCTGAAAATCTGACTTTTTCACAGAGATGTTCAATACCTATCCAGGGAGGAGATTGCAGACTCTTAAAGGGATTAAACCAATGATTACACAAAAATGGCACTTCTACCGAGAAACAGACTTCTAAATCATGGAGGTTGCAGGAAGGGCAAGAGGAGCAAGCATTAAGAGGGCTGATGCTAAAGGGCAGCAGCACTTGGGAAGCTGGGGAGGAGGTTGGGGTTTTACACCAGCAAGAGAGACTGCTACACATGAGGAGTTTGGAATGAGGCTGACAGCTGGCAAGGCAGAGATAATGTTAGCAGGATGTTGGTGGAAGGGGTAAAAAATGGAAGAACTATTTGTTCCTTGGTCATAGAGATAAATTGAAAGTGTCCTGAGCCTCCCTGAAAATTGTAGCAGGTCAATTTAGGTCCTCCCTTCCTAAGCTTAGTCACCAGAGAACACAACGTGATGTACAGGCAGTGTTTGGAGCAAACAGAATAATGAGAGCAGTGTACAGCCCGCAGTAGGGATAAATATGTGCGCGACAAATGAGGACACCACGAGTTTTTAAGCGCAACATCAAAAGTATGGCAGCTTGCATGTAACTGAATTGCTTTCTCACTCTCTGTGTTTAATTTGGTTTCTGCAGAATGAAATACACCTTTCTGGATCTACATCTCTGCATTATGTCATTAAGTTTACAGAATGGTAAAGTTTATAGAATGGTAAGGAAGAAATAGGAAGGAAGAGTTTTATTGGGTTTTTTTCGTACTAAGGGACTTTAAATGCCAGAGTGGAGGTGGCCTCTGAATCTAATTGCCAAAGCCACTATCAAAGTAAAAAAGGAATTAAGATGGGATTTGTTCAAATGCCAGGTACAGTGGAAGGCAAATCGAATCTAATCCATTTTGGTGATTCTGGTAGGAAATAAAAACACATAGGTCCAGAGGATTGCTCTGTTTTAAGAGGGGGAAAATTACATCTAAATCCATTCATTTTGTAAATTAATTGCCTTGGAATGACAACCTCCTTTGGAAAGGAATAACTCTCAGAATTTGATCCAGGTCCCATCAGAGTGAGTGGGAAGGTCTTCAGTGATTCTACAGACTTGGTGGCAAGGAAGTTGTGGGAATGGCCTAAGAGATCCTTTTTAAGAAGAAAACCCCAAACATTTGGAATCAGAGATGTTCCTGGGCCCCCTGCTGTGCTGCATTTTTTCCCAGCACCTGGGTACAGAAACTGGACCTACTGTAATTTACATAAATTCAAGTCGTTTTTGGGTCTGGAGCACCTTCCTTGTACATTTTTCAGTTGCCTCAAATGTACAAAAGGGAACTCAGTGGGACTAAACCCAGCTACAAGCTTGTCCCAGGTTTGTAAAGGCCGCTATTTTTGGCTCTTCCTGACAGGTCACCAAAAGAGCTAATTCCCTGTTTCCTCCCCAAAGCATGGCATTTCTTTGGGAAGCACATGCAGGGAGTGAATCCACACATCCTTACATGCTGGAAATGGGACGTGCTTGGGCACCCAGCTTAATCATGACCGTTATATAAAAATGAGTATTTTGTTAGAAAAGTCCCCTCCCCTGGTATTGCTGGTCATGAAAGCACCATGGAAGGTACCAGTGCAGCATTTGTTACCTTATACTTTTCGGAGATTTTTCATGTGGAAAGCTTTCCAATTGAAAGATACAGTGCTGCCAAAAAGCATTTTTAATGAAAACTGCCAGTTCCAATACAAAAAAAAAAAAAAAATCAATCATTTAAAAACATCGTAAGATTTTTTCTTTTGGATCAGTTTTTAAGAAAAATGAAAATGAAGTCTTGCGCAGTTCTCCACGTCCTTGGCTCTGGGGAGAACACACTGCCTGCTAGGTAGACCTGCCCTTCTCCTTGGAAAGGGAAGATATTTTTCTCAAGGATGCCACTGACACTGATGGTTTTCCCCCAGTCAGTCAGAACTGTCACTTGCATGCCTTTGGGGCACAAGCAGAGACAGCTACTTACCAAACAAATAAATAGCATTTGCATAGGAAATGTGCCCAGTCAGGTCCTCTGTCAGTGTGTTCAGAGGCGGGGTGTTACCTACAGAACTCTCACAGATGTGTTGCCCAGGGAATTAATGTTCATGAATGATTATGTTTGGTATTTGGAAAATATGTTTCCTCTTGAAACCAGACACCAAACACCAGCTGGTCTAAGCACAGTATCCCAAGTGGGAGAGGGAAGGCTTTCAACTCCATTTCATGAATGGGGAAACTGGGGAGCAGAAAGGTCTTTGTGGCTTTTTCAGGTCCTCATTGTGAACAAAAAACAATCTGCAAGGTATTTTTTGCTCCCAGTTATAAACTAAAATGAGGAGATAATGCTGCTTCTTTATGCCCCAAATGCTCAATAAGAAGCAATGAATTGAGAATGCAGAAACTTGCATTTTAGAGCTACTAACTTAAATAGGGAAGCTTAAAAAGCAATTCTAAACTAAACTGAGGGCAATAACTAATATAAAGATCTGATGGACTTGAAATTACCTCTATTAGCTGGTCCCTCAGTTAAGCATTTCTGTATCAGTTATGTCAACTTTTGGTTTACAGAAATTAGAAGGGCTGCATTGTGCTTTACAGCCTCAGCACTCTTGAATATATTGGAAGGTTTGACACTGAGATCTTCAGACTTCCTGTAGTTTTTCGCTTGTGTAAGAGAGCAGAAACTGTGCCCAAAAAGCTTTTTACACTGCCTGTGGACTGCTGCCAGCTGAATGCTTGGTTTAATCTCCATGCCAGTATCTGCAAAGCATCCTGATTTCAAATGGCAGGAGAGGTGCTGAGAGAGGTGACTAATTAGAGATTATGAAAGAGAGATTAAAATCCTGTGGGCCTTTCTGGAGGGTTAGGTGGCCAAACGACACATCCCCTCCTGTGAGAGGGCAGGGAGTTGAGACACACGCCCTGCAGCTTTTGTACTAAGCCTAAAGGGAAGCAGTTTTAAGCTGCTCCTGGTCACTTGTCTGCAGGGACCTCTATATCCCTTGATTAGTACCACAATTTAAAAGGGATCAGGAATTTGCCCTCTTCTGCTGGCCTTGGTGCCCCAACACAAACTGTCCTTGAGATGATCATAGCAATTCACTGTGCCTTTTTTTTCCTATTTCTTTTTTTTTCTTTTTTCCCTTGTAAGTCTGATGCTAAATACATTATCTTAACCACTTTCAATTTTAAGTAATGAAAAGAGGAGAAATAGCAACTCTGTGGGAATATTTTAAGGGGATTCTCATCCAATATAAAGAGAATAGCAGAAGACGCTGATGTGTAAATTGTGGCCAAGAGGTAAAAGGGAGAGAAAGAAAAGAAAGATAAATTACAAAAAGGTTTTACTACAGCAGAAGACAAAGAACCTCTTGCTAATCTCACACTGCTGTTACTCCGGTGTAATGAAAAGAGGGCTCCTGTGCAAAAGTTAAACACCACAGGAATAAAGTTTGCCACTATGCAAAACAAATACTGGTCTTCTGAGAAGAAAGAGCAAAACTAAAAGAGGGCAAGTAATAGCATTTCATGTTTCCAAGCTGTCAAGAATTGTCCTTTGATCAGTTTTATCAAAAGCTGAACTGATTGTCTTCAGCTGGGGCTGGTTTTGAAAATATTAACTCTCCAGGTTTCTGTTTTGTTTTCTTCTAAGTCTAAAGGCAGTGTAATAAAAAGGTCATTGTAACTGGATGTGGATAACGTTTTGTAGCCTGATCCTGTGAGATGCTGGCTTTTCTCAAGGTAATGCAGTTCAAGGGTTCTTAGCAGATTTCTCAAAGCTTAGGAAACACATTTTCAAAATGTTGGTGAAATCCACCCCTTTGAAGGCACTGAAATGAAATGGCCAGATTGACTTGTGCTCTGCCTTTACAAGTGTTCACTTAGGAAAAAGCCCCCTCTGGCTGATCAATAGGAAAGGTCTGTTTCCATCCTCAATGCACTTTGTTTACCCATCCCAGGAAGGCTGAAAGAGAAGCACAGGTACAGACATGGGTGACAAAGGACTCCATGCCTTGTGTCCAAGGAGAGGTGAAATTAATAATTTCAGCCCAGAAAAAATACAGACACCAGAATACGATGAAGGCAATGATGAAACTGAGAGTGTTTGGGAGGGAACCAAAACCTGATATTCACTTTATCATGATAAAAGAAGAAGTCAGTATCAAATGGAGTTATCCAACTAGTAGGAGTTAAAAAAATAAAGTAACAAAACAAATACAACAATAACAAAAACCCTCTGTCACAAAAGCAGATTAATTAAACTCTGGAACTCATTACTGCAACGTAGAATTGTCACAGGGTTTAAAGAATACTAGACAAACTCCTTTATGTTAGGACTCTTAATACAAGTTATAATTTCCTGCAGCTGGGAAAGTGTATTGGAGGAATATCACTGTGTGCTTTTCTTATATGTCCACCAAAGCTGGAATCATGAGCTAGATGCACTTCTGACCCAGCACAGCCACTGATATGTTCCTAGGAAGCCCAGGAACATGTAGTGCTGCTTGGAACTTGTCCAGAATGCCTTTGCTAAAAGGAGCAGAGACAAGGATGATGTTATAACCCCTCATGGGCACCGAAAGGTGGGACCATCAGCACTCCTTCCTCCTCATCCAAAAATGTCTGTTTTGTGCCATCAGATTTTTGTGTCTTTTCACCCTTCCCATTATAGTATTTGCAGAAATGATTTGATTCAGAAATCCTTCCACCTGTGAGGGTGGGCAGGCCCTGGCACACGGTGCCCAGAGCAGCTGTGGCTGCCCCTGGATCCCTGGCAGTGTCCAAGGCCAGGCTGGACACTGGGGCTTGGAGCAGCCTGGGACAGTGGGAGGTGTCCCTGCCCATGGCAGGGGGTGGGATGAAATGATCTTTAAAGTCTCTTCCAACCCAAACCATTCTATGGTTCTATGTCTTGAGTATCTATGCTGAGTGCTGCCAATATTCTTACACAGTTTTCCTTGAATGTCATATTCAAGGAAAAAGAAATCATGGAATAGGTAGGGGCAACAGCTTTAACGACCACTTAGAGATCCATAAGTCTCTTGGATTTTAATTATGAGGCTCTGTGAATGTCTGCTCTGGGCACATCAGTGTTTGCAGGTAACTGCAGGTGGGCTGGCTCTTTGCCTTCAAGAGAGTTCTGTAGTCACTGCAATTTGAAGCAGAGGATAAAGTTTGGCTCTGCTGTTGGACTGGCAGGTTCTGCAGCTGAATCATTGTATGGCCTCTAGCAAGTCATGTCATGAGTCAGCCAAAAGTTTTGCTCCTGAATGGGAGAGGAGTTTAAACCCCTGCTTGTACTTAAATCCAATTTACAGCACTTCCTGCCCTTTGCCACATCACATGCACAGGAATATGCAGAGCGTCGGATAAAAGTGCTGCCAGGTACAGACTTGCTGAGGATTGTGGGCACTAACCTTTCCTTGCATTCTTGGTATGGAACAAGGACCAGATCATTCAAGTTAACCACGAGGGCCCTGTCTCTGCCCCTCATGAAGCAAAAGCCTGGAAAATCCATCTTCTCTGGTAATAGGACTTGTCTCATGGTCAAAACCGTAGCAGAACAAGCTCTTCTTAAGGCAAGAAGATTATGTTATAAATTCAAGGCCTCTTATCCATAAAGTGGAAATTTTCAGATATACTGTGAAATCAAAGGGGTCTCTGGCTTGTGTTTCACAGCTGAAGTAGTTCAGTGAAGGTTATTAATCCTATGTGGAGAGACCAGACAAAAACAGCCCCAAAGCAAATGAACTGGGATTTGACAGCCTCTGTCCAGACTGGAAAACAGATGTTCAACAGGATGTCAGGAGAGCAGGGATTGCTAATTTTATAGTTAGAATGTGTTTGGTAGAAATTCAGTATGGAGACCATGTCAAGGTGCTGTCAGAAGGCTCACACCCTCCTCTCCGTGATTTACTGAGAGCGGCTTCAAAGCAAGTCTCTGCGTCACCATGGACAAAGGCTGGCTCATGATCAGAGCTCCAGCATTCTTTTGGAAGGGGAAACCAGTCACCACAAGGAGAAGCTCTTTAAAGGCACGTGGGACTCTTAGTGAAGCTGATCAATTGTTTTAACTTGTTATTGTACCTCGTCTACAAAGCAACGTGCTCACTGCTTGAATCAGAAAAGCTCTGCTGTGTGCAGACTGGTTGAAAGTGTGCTTGGGTGAGTGCTTGGGAGCTCACACTGTCAGCTGTGGTTGACTTAAGCTGCACTGAAGTCATTCTCACACAGGTTTCAGTTAACCCACACAGCACCGTGTGGAAACCGCCCAAGAATGCTCTTCACGTAAGTTTGTCCTTGGATAAAACCGGCATGTGGTCAGGAATAGGTTTTTTACCATAAAACCTCACATTTTTCTGTACTCCTTTGCTAACAGGGAGCACCTGGCTCGTGGTTTCCAGTGCTGGATCCCAGTTCTTGTGGAGCCCTGCACTGCCAACCTGAGCTGCTCAGTGAGGGCACGTGTGGAGTTACTGTGTGAAACAACACATGCGGAGGGTTTGCTTTGGGAAGATCATTTTTGGTAACTGTGTCATGACACATGTTCTGGGGACTGCTGCAGCCACAAATCTGAAATCCCTTGGTTTCTTCAGGGATCTTGAAACCTGCTCAGCACAAGGTCAATAAGATGGATGTATAGAAGGTGCTGAGTGTGGTGTCTTGTCCTCTCTGCTTCCCGTGCTTCCCTGACTTTCTGAAGAGTCCCTCACCAAGATAGTTTTCAGATCTAAATTTTCCTTGGGGTTGAGATTTCCTCCAGGTTCTAACCTAATCCACTCTGCTCATTACTCCCTGAATTCCCACGAGATTGTCACACATTTCTGAATGCTGATGTCCTCTCTGCATGGCCAGTTATGAATCCTTACCCCCCAAGTGGTATCTAATGCTGGGTGAGACCCACCTCAGAGCTTTCACACACTTGCCACCTGACCAGAATGCATTTTTCTGCCAGTCTGTTCATTTCTTACCTTGCAGAGTGACGCTCTTCAGTGTTGAGATTAATACCCGCAGATTCCCCGTTCTGTTTGAGATCAAAAACAATGGTTAAAAATACTTTCTAGGTTATAACAGGTTTGGTGACAAATGACACCAGCTCTCTGTCTTTGAAGGACACCACAGAAAATAGCTGTTTATTTTCATAATGGTAATTGTGCCTCTAATAAGCATCTTGTTTAGTAATTTGTAGAGGTTGTGTACATGCATTTCTATAAACAGGGATATTTGTTCAAGCTAAGCCTAATTAAAAAAGAAATGATGCAAGAGTTATTTGGAGGGCTGTAGGATAACAGTCTATCCTGATTCGGTATTTCCACTTGGTGGAATGAGACTTGCAATTACTCCCGAGGAAAAAGTCCGTAGAGAATTAGATGAGATTAGATGGGAATGATTAGGATGATGCTAATGACATATTGCCAATAGAAAATGGCTCATTTAAGTCCCGTACAGAAATAGGCCAATCTGACAGAACTAGAATTTTTATAAAACACAACTGTTGACAAAAAATATTCTAATCCCCACTATTTACTGCTCCTTTACTTATTTTTAAAAGCTTAAAGATTTTTCTTCATCTAAAACCTAACAAATTTCAGGAAATTTGATCTTCATTTGAAGACCAGTTAGTGCTCCATCCAGTAACAGGATGCAACACAAACAACATTTTGGTTCACAAATATTTTGTTCTAATGAATTTTTTGTGAATAATTTTGTATCTCAGCTCATGTAATGTTGCATTCTTTTAACTGCACCTCTCTATTTTCTTCAGGCCAGAGTTCATGCTCTACTTTGAAAACTGTGTCTTACTTTTTGCCTTCCCTTGGTGTGCCTCCCTCAATGAGATACCTTTTTGCTGGGCACCAGGAGCCAGAAAATTAGGGAAAAATTACTTATAAGGTCTGAGATTATTTTATAATTTTTCTGTTTGTGTACGTCCCTTTGGTGATGTCACTTCCACCGGACTCACTGCATCAAAGCTCCTCACAGAAGTGTGAGAGATTATTTTCATTATCCATCAATTAACTCGTCCCAGCTCTGAGAAGCACCACAGTGCAGGCATGGCTCAAACGCCTCTAATGCTGCTGAAAGATTTCCCTCAGTTAAATATTTGTCTTCCTCTCTGCTTTCCACATAAAATGTTGTGGGTTTGAAACCATAAAGGAACCATAAAGAAACACTTGTCTGTAGTTGGTCTGTTCCAAAACTCACCACAGCAATTTGGTGAGTATTTGATCATCTTTTTCATTTCTACATAGTCTTCAGCTGAATTGCTAATTTCTAATTAGATTTTGGGGATAAATATTTCTACGCTTGCTGTTAACACTTGTGGAACAAGCTTTGCAGGAATTTTCAGGTTTCCTGCTTGTCTGATCTCCCAGTTATGATTGCTGGATTAGTTCTCCCCAGTGCACTGTGCTTAGCAATTTTCTGAGGAACGAGAATTCAGCTGACACAGTCTGATTCTACAACTTGCTGAGAGTGTCTCTAAAGCATGGTAACTGCCACCACTTTCATCAGGATTTGATGTTACTCCCTGGTTTCCAGAGATTCTCAAGAGTCACCCTTTATTTATGCTGATACCATATTAAAATAAGAATTGTGAGAATTATAATTCAAAATTGTATGAAGTCAGTAATAAATAGTCCTAATTAGTAGACAGAAATAAATTACTTTAATCTAAACTCCATGAGCACAAGAAACAGATGGGCCTAAGTGCAAATAATTCTCTTTTTTATAACAAGATATTTTTCCGTTTTTAGTACCTATCACTGGAATTCAATTTTTTTATTTGCCAAATACATTTTTACTGAATCACAAGCTACTTGGCAATGCTGCTCAAATTCTCCTAAGGAAGATGTGGCTCTTGTTAATTAAATTAATATCTCTATTTTAATTAATATCTCTGCACCCAGGAAGGAAAAACCTGAGTTTGTTTCCTTCCCTTATTCCTGTGGGGAACGTGAATTCTGTGTATGTAAAGAGGATTTAGCCCTTCTGAACAAAACAAAACCGTTTTTAACCAGATCTCCCCACAGCACTGCTTTCCTAGAAGGCACTTGGTGCAGCATTTCTACATCTCATTCATAAATCAAATCTATGATCTGATTCACTCGGTCCAAAGTGTGTTGGGCTACCAAGAAGTAGCACGAAGCAGTTGTAAAGCAGGTCAGATACTTCTGCAGAGCACCAGACCGACCCAGTGCACGACTGAAATCTGCAGCGTGGCTGCAGAAAGCCTCTTCTGTACCTGGGAGCTGCGACTGTGCACCCAGGCTGCACCAGGCTACTCATGTGCACACTCTAAATCTGATGCATCTCGCAAACTCCTCCTGCACAGAGCCCGGCTCTGCCGTGCAAAGGCACCGAGTTGGTGCTTGGGCAATGAGCTCCTTCCCGGGAGTTTGCCTGATTGTGTCCTGACTTACTGTGTGGAGCTCGACAGTGCTCACTGAGCCTGCCTGGGGAATCCTGGAACAGACCTAAATAAAGCTGTGACTTCTCCAGAGCAGTGTCCAGTCTCCCCGGGCTCTGTATTTTGCCCACAATCACCCAGTCCAACCACTGAGTCAAATGCAAATGGAATTCTGCCATCAGTTTTTCATCCTTCAAGGCACAGTCTTGCTGCTCTTGCTCTGGCTGTGAGAGCTGGACAGCATGGGGCTCTTTTACATTCTGAGTTGTCACAAATAGCACTTAGTATTCACTAAAAAGCTATTGATCCCTCTCCCTTAAGTCCTAAACCTCCTTGTAAATCAGAACATCCCAGTGAGTGAAGCCCAGGAAAATAAGGAATCCTGGATCTGGCAGTTTCTCTGAAAACTTCCCAGAGCCCTTCCCAGTGCTGTCATCCACTGTCCCAACAGTGCCACAGCCACAGACAAGGCTCCTGGTGTGACTGGAAGTGTTACCATGTGAAAGATTCAATTTCATCTCATATTACATCCCAAACGAGATGATATGACTCAGTGCTTGACTCCGTTTGAACTTTCATCTGCTGGTGAACTTCAAAGAGCACAGGAAACTCTCACGGGTTTGATCCCAAAGCGGATGCCTTTATGCCCTTGTTCTGTGGGCACAGGGAGACAAGAGGCAGATTTACACAGCCGAGTTTGGGTTTGCAGGTGCCCTGACTGGCCTCTGAGATTTCTTGACAAGGGTAGCTGAGCTTCAAGCACAGCTTCTTCTGAAGTTTTTGCTGGCTGCAAAAGAAGCCTGAGGTCCTGCCTTCACAGATCCCTGAAGTTAGGGGGTGTGGAACGTCCTGCCTCCTCGTCTCATTCTCATCTGGGAAGATTTTTCCTTTCAGACAGACTCAGATATGCTTTAGATGCTCTAAAAACTGAATTCTTCAGATTTGGGATACCTTGGCTGCCTAACCAAACAGTTCTATAGTCAGACTATATCCTGGTGGCAGCACCTTGGGGCCCTCCAGACTGGGTTATCTGCTCTGGGAAAATGATCCAAACACTGCTTAGATGGAAGGACCAGTTCCTACCATTTGCCCTACCTGGAGATGAGCACCCTAACCCCAGACGAGATCAGTGCACTGGCAAAGGCCTTGTTTGATAAACGCATGTTTGGTGTTGTCTGAAATCTGTCACTGGGCCACTGTTATACAAGGAGAGAGCCTAGAGTCATCCTTTATGCCTGGAAAGATTCCCCATGAAAAGAAAAAAGCACATTTAAGTCAGCTGACCCACTCTGTCTTCCCCCATCTGTCTTCGCAGTGTTGAGATTCCGAACCTGCTTCAGCTGGGTGGTTTATATTAATACTCACCTGCTGATCAGCGGGGCTGGCAGGAAGAAATCAAAGGGAATGTCAGAAAACAGGAGCATGATTCCGTTCCCTGCTGGAGAACTCTTCTCCTATCTTGTCAGAGTTACAGGGACACAATGTGGGGCGCAGAAACCTCACTCTCCTGACAGTTGTTACTTTTGGGATTAGATCGATATTTGTCTGTACCCAGGAATCAGCAGAACAACTGCCTGCAGGACTATATCTTAGAGGTGATTTCCTATCAGTGCAGGAAGCTTCTGAATTTAATTCTGCTATTCAAGGCACCATTTACTTTTTTAATACTTAAAGCCATATGCACTGCTCACGAGAAATCCTGCAGGTATAGAGAAAACAGAAGAATACGCATTAGAGGATTAGAAATAATATGGATTGTGAAGTCTTATGTAAAACAGGAAATCGTATTTTTGAGATGTTTTGCAAAGAAATTTTGCACTTGGCAGGGTATTTAAGTTACCTGTCATTTACACCTTGAAGATCAGCAGAGAAAACCTAATAATGCTCCCACTCTTAGGAATGATTGTCTTTGTAAAGCAGCTATCTTTGCAGCTTTATACAAGGCAAAAATGTCAGCTATGTCATCTCCAATAGCTTCTTTATGAATTGCAAGTGGCTTAATTTCAAAGGACCAAACTGAATAGCTTATTTTCTTTCTACTTCTAAAGCCTTTTCCGCTGCACTCTTAAAGAGAAAAACCAATGGCCAAATACTTTATGCTGTTCCACAGTGAATGTTAGTTTAAAGAAAAAAAACAACAACTTGAAAATGCTGGAAGAAAAAAAGACCAGAGCAAATGGATATCACCATTATGTCTCAGGGCATAGTGACTCTGAGGAAAGGTAGGCTTCCAGTAGGAATCACTGCACTCAGAATGCAGAGCTAGGAGGCAAAACTAGGCTCAGATCTTTGCTTTTCCTGGATCAGTGTTTTCTTGTCTCTAATATGACCTTCCATTTTTAAAGATACGTTGCAGTCTGTCCTTGAAAATTTTTATTAATGGCCTAGTTAAGAAGGAAGAGGATTACTACTTATCTATATTATATTTATTCCAGTTTCTGCTTTAAACATTGTTTTATGTAAATTTACCATGGCATTTAATTCCCTTCATTTATACACTTGAATTATTACATTTTTACAAATACTTATTACAATTATTTTGAACTACTGGTCCTGCATATTCTTGAGCTACACAGTCTTATTTATTATTTCTTTTTCATTCTCATTCATTATAGAAGCTCAAGTAAACCTGTGGAGGCAAGGACAGGTAGATTCGAGCATGGAACGAGGTGTTGCGGTTTAATTGCCATAGAGCAGGATCTGAAATATTGGAGGAATAATCAACCCAGGAAGAAAAACGTGCTGAAATTTCATTTTTCTCCTTTGAATACGCTGTGTGAGTGTGTGTTAGCCTTACAGCAGGTTGTTGGGAAATCTGGCTGGAATAACATGTTGTGGGCTAATTTAGCTCACTGCTGAGCCCTGCTGCCCAGCAGAGCTGAATAGATATATCTGCTGTCAGTCTGCACCTCCGAAAACAGCCCTGTCAAGTCACTCCCCCAGCAAATGGTTACTCTCTCTGCACACTTAATGCAGTTGTACAGAGCAACCAGGAACCCAGGAACATGAAAACACAGAGGCTGAAATCTTCTGAAGTATTTAGGCGGTGACATCCCGTAACTGGTGGATTCCCTCACAGGATGGGCTTGGCTCTGCTGTATTTGTGTGTGTTGCAATACGAAAATGCTGTTTCCCACTGTGTCTGGCAGGGGTTGTGGCCCACTGTGGTTAAATCTGTGGAGTGAAGGAGTAGCTGCAGTCACTCAACAGAATCCTTCCAGTCAACAAAATGAATCCTTGCAGTCAAAAAATGGATCCGATCACTGCATCCGAGAGACTGAGGCTTGGCTCACGGAGGGATCAGAATCCCAAAGCAGGGAAGCTAAGTGGAAATACATGTAGAAATATTTGAGCACTGAAAAGATGCTGAGAAACCCATGACAATAAATTATCTGTTCCACTTCAGTGCTGGAAACTGATTTCAGACATACCTAGAGAGAGAGACACGAATAACTGTTCCAAGTCTATTAGGAATCAAACTTTCAGACTGACAGCACCTGTTTGATTGTTTTCAACGGTTTTTTGCCATCTGAATAATGTCATTTTTTAAGCAATTTAAATTTTCTTTGCTGAAAGGAAACCTAGAGGACACAGATTCTCCATCACAGAAGTAAATACCTTGGCTGAAGATAAGTAGATCTGTTAGAAAACAGCCATATCTAAAGGTAGCACAACAGCTGTACTGAGTTTTTTTCTAGCCTAATAGGGAATTGATATTTCAGCTCAGGGACAAGATACTGCACCACGTGTGTTTGAAGAAATGACTGCAGAACATTTGCTACAATTGATCATTTACTGCTCCCTTTTCTGGCCTTAACACTCAAACGTCCTAATTCTTGAATGCTGGGTTATGTGAACAGAATGCACCTGAGTGAGTGGCTGTCTCCAGAACTGGGCTTTGCCAGTGCCTTTTGCACAATGGCCCTTCAGAGTGCACTTAACATTACAAATACAAGGAGCAGAAAAGGGGAAAATGCTTCTTGGTGCCAGTTCTATGGTCTAATCAGAGTTTAAATGTAAAGTTTATTCTCCAGGAGAAAAACAGATGCTGAATTCTTGTGGCCAGGAATTCAAGCACCACAGGTTGAAATTATAATCTCTGTCTCTAATGCTCCACTTAGAGACTGTGGGAAAAGAATGGTACATTTTCCTGCCACTACTCAGCCACTTTATCTTTGAATAGGAAGAAATTTTTCCTCTTACAAGCAATCAAGTATTTAGATTGCTCGTGTGTGTTTCCCCTGTTGATAGCAGGTGATCACAGAGGGCAAAGATGAGCAAATGGATTTAAAACAATACTGCCCAAGAAATGGTGCATGCACTAATATGACGTGCTTCGTTGCATCTTTGGTTATTCATTCTTTACACCAGCCCTCTGGGACAAAATCAATGAGACATTCCATGTTATGCTTCAAAGTCATCATAATTGTTTGTTTTGAAGCAACAATTTTTTTTCCTTTTGTCAACTGAGCAATTTGCTGAAGTACCCAATTTCTCAACAAGAGTCAGAAATAGAGCCAGAAGCTTTTTAAAAATAATTTAAGGGGGAGGGAGGGGGAACCCACCTGCAAAAAGCCCCTCTGCTGATGTGCTGTGTTGTTTATTACATTGTGTTCTCCCCAAAGGGGAATCATAATGAAAAAAACCCCACATAATCCCCACAGCACACGCTTCAAAGAAACACAAGCCTTAAACATTACTTATATGTGTGACAACAAGGTGTGTTTGCATAATTAAAGTACCTCAGAAAATGTGTACAGCAAGACATCCCACTGGCAATTAGCTGCTTGAGTGGTCAAGTTTCCACATACAAATTCGGTGTATTACTTCTTCAGCGAAGAGCAGCACTGTACTTGACCTTTTCTGCCTTCCCAAAGGATGTTGCTGTATTATTTTTTGCTCTGTATTACCTTTATCTGAACACATGCTTTTAGTAAATGCCCGAGTCATAAGTTTAAAAGTGACCAATTAGTCTGATGTTTGTGTCTGTGTGAACACCCTGAAGTCCTGGCAGGGACTGCAAAGGCAGTGGTTCCAGCCATTGTACAAACCTGGAAACGAGCTCTGGGGCTTCCCATCAGATGTCAGAACCCTTCACAGCTCCATCCTGGATAGATGGCAATGGAGACACACAGCCGTGATGGGATTCCCTGTGCTCAGCCAGGGGAGAAATGAGGCTTGAAAGTCAGGCAAGGCTTTGTCCAGGCTGGCCCTAAAATCCTACACCATGGAGCTTGGAAATGACACCTCAGGTCTCCATCTCTGCAGTCTGTGGAGCTAAACTCAAGGCCTCCTCACTAATTAGGAGATTATTCAGGGATGGCTATAGTTGAAGCATATTTGAAGGAAAAAAAAAGGCAGAAAAAAGTGCAGAAGTGTATTGTTAACATCCCTCTGTCTTAGTAAGACCCTCTGGGGATGCTACTCGGCTGCTTGTAAGTGTATTTAACATAAAGCAGAGATGATTGAAAAATGTAACTTGTAGCTCCCCGGGGCAGTTTGCCACTCTCAGGATGTAGGACAGCGAGCAGCACGGGGAGGAGGCTGCCGCAGCCCTACCCACGGTGGCCCTGCAGGCAAGGGAAGCCTCGTGTGCGCTCACAATGTCACCTGGTGACCAGATCCCTCAGCACTTGTGAAAGCCGCTCGCTTACGGCCCTCGTGAAATTATTTGGTGTGCTCGGGTGTAAAATAGTTGTTTTGTAAGATTCAATCAGGTGCACGAAGCTGCAATGCATTCTGAGCCCCGCATAAACCCAGAGACAGGAGCTGTGAGGCCAAATTCATTAGTGGCATTCTATCAGGGCTCAGTGGGCTTAGCCCATGGAGGAATTTTGCATGGATTCTCTAAAATAGGTAAGTATTTGACTAAAATTAGCCAAATCCTCCAGAGCCTAATGGAGCGCTTATGGGTTCTGGCAACTTAACCCAATGTTTAATTTGCACTAATCTAGCCAAGAGTGCAGAAGCATGAAATACACTCTACAGGGAGAGCACTGCTCTTTGAAGTTAGTGGCTTAATTCCCGTTGTCTCTGATGGGAGCAGGACTGGGGTTTATGTGGCATTTACTCCTGTTATTGTAGACAGAAATATTTTAGAATATGAATTAATTTGGCTTGTGTTCGGGGACATTCCAGTCCTCTGAATTTACTGAAATCTTGTTAACTTGCAGGCAAACCTGCACCGCCGTACTCGTGAGCTCCATGTGGTCTCCATGCAGATATCAAGGGCTGTGAGAAGGGCAGATTTCACTTCTGAGGTGTGTGTAGATCTCAGAGCAGGGGGAAAAGAAAAGAAGAAGAGAACTAAATGCGCTTTAAGGTCACTGCCAAGCCTTAACCATCCTACCTATGAACACAGCTCTTCCTGCAGCAGCATGAAATCAACCACCACATAACCCAACCTTTTCTTTACTTAGGGGGATTCTCTAAGTACCAACGATTCCAAATGGATTCTTTGACTAATTGTGCTCACCTGGTTGTTCTGGGCTGTGATAGCTGGGGGGTCAGTCGCCCTCTGCAGGGTCCACTGCTGGCTGCTGCTGGCCCAGCTGGGAGAGGGGCTGTGGCAAGTGGGAAGTGCTGGTGGAGCACTCCTGCATGCAATCCCTCAGCCAGAGATAAGTGACTGTTTCAGTTTATCCTTTTGACAAGAGCAGAGGTTTTTCTATTTTAGACAGTCACAAAAGGTGAGCACGTAGTGTTTAGGGGAAAGGCAGCTCAAGCAGTGATCTCGGCACAGAGAAATAGGGAAAAGGAAGAAAAAGTGTCTTTGAAATGATCCCACTTAGCCGCCAAGTAACTGTTACATGGCACAAGCCCAAATTGATATGCTGCCTTCACAACACTTTGATTCACTCCTGCAGCCAGGTGCTGCGAGTGACTGTAATAACACAGGGTGTTTCAACAGAGCAGCACGTAGGGGGGCAGACAGGCAAGACAGCAGGCAGAAAGCAGCTGTCTGCTGTGCAGGCAAGGCAGGCACTTCAAAGGGAGGAAATCCTTCTAAGGAACTCATTGTCAGAAGCTACACAAGAGCTCCCAGTGATATTAATGCCCACTGTTACTACTCCGACCGAAAAGAGTTTTTGTCCTGGTGAGATGACTTTCCCCATGATGGGGTGACAAGCAGTCCCTGAGCCTTTTGTTTTATTCCAGTTACTTGCAGATTCCCTGCTTTTCTGGCCGGTGCTCACTGCTTCTTTGACAAGTTCAAAGTGGCAGAGCCACTACCCTCATTTTACAGGTGCAGAGACACACAAAGAGTTTATTTTAGTCATAGGAAGCACCACAGATTCCCACACTTTTATTCTTCCCCTGAATCAATCAGAAAGCTCAAACATCCAGCAGGACTGTATATAAAGATGAGGGACTGCTGTTTCCTTTCTGCATCTTCTCTCACTCTCTGCCAGTGGATGCTGACAGCAGCCTGCTACTGAAGGGATCATAACTGGCTTTAGAAGCAATTTCCACAGCCTGTTTCCTCCAGGCTACACTGTGACACACCGGTGTCGTCCCTTCCTCCAGCAGTCTCTCGCATTTACCATAGCAGCTCTCATGTCACAGCCACCTTTCTTATGCTTAAGGTACAGCTTGAGGCAGGTGGAGTAAAAATTACACAGAAAAATCCTAAAGCTCCTCTTTTCCCTCGCTCTCACAGCTCACCTGGCGCGAGGAGGGTGCTGTGGAAATGGGGGAGGCAAAATCTCACTCAGGAAAATGCTGGAGAGAGGTGATAGGGGAGAATGTTTGTATATCAGCCCCACTCTCTGACTGGTACAACCATCCTCGCGCTGAGAAAATTGGGTTGTGTTTGATTCTGCTGAGGTAGCAAGCCAAAACAGCAAGTCAATTTGGGATAGAAGATGGAAAAAAGAAAAGTAACCTCATTTATTAATCTCAGAAGAGACAGGACTCCATTAACCAAACGTGTAACCAAACCTGTCGGTGAATCAATTTACTTCTTACACCCTTATCTTGATTTTTCATTCCCACCATCTGGATTTGCACATACTGTAAACTCCCATGGCATTCAGATTCCCTTGCAGCACTTCCATGTGAGAACGGACAGGATCCCAGTCTGTTCCCTTAAATATTCTCAGGTAATCCATATTTGGTACAAACTGTATGACATGGAGTGATAATTTAGTAGTGTTTGCCTATTCTGAGGCAGTTATTTTATCTCAAAGCATTTTAAGAAATTAAGTCATTTATTGCAGTATATTTGGAGTGATTATAACTACAGGAGAAGCCCTTTAAGGGGGAGTTTGCATAAGACGATGCTGTATCCTAAATTCAAAGGCACAAAAAGAACAGAAATAAAACGAATAACCTGAAAAATGAAAATGTCACGAATAAAAAAGGTTATTCGCTAGATTGTAGTTGTACTTCATCTTTAAAGCATTTAATCTTTATATCACATTTTTCACATTAAAATATTAAGGCTTGGGATCTCTCTGACTTTTCCTCATACACACTTTAATTAGATTGGTGTAAAGTTCTATATAAAATTAGGGCAGCTTGGGTTTTCTGGTGTCAGCCTCAAAGGAGTGGGGTTGCTCCAACATCAGATTAATCCCATGGAAGACATTAGGGTCAACCAGTCCTTACTCTTTTCTCTTCCATTCTTATCAAAACAACAAGTTTCTTTTGAGAATTTGGAATAAACTTCAGAGGAAGAAAATACAGCTTGAACCTGAGCCTGATCTAATTCTAATGGCAGTGTCTTGCTGCCATGTGCTTCCAGTTTGGCAGCAAACACCCAACCTCCTCTCTGCACACTCCAGTTAAAAATCCTGTCCCAAAATGCTTTCCACAGAATGCACTTGAAAACCCCTAACACCTTAATTCTACTTGTAAAGGACAATCTGGAGTCTAACAAAACCAATGTCTACTGACTGCAGGAAATGCATCCTCACCTCCCTCATCCTAATGAATGGCCAGACACAGACACACAAAGTCTCCCCTCTATCAGCACAGTGATCCCTCCTGTGCAGCTGTGAAGGGCTCCTACCTGTGCAGTCGTTCTGCCCGAAACGGGCAGCGCTTCTGGGAAGGAGGACCAACATTGCTGTGGTATAAAACGGCCCCAGAAATTCCTTGGAGGTTGCTATAAAGCAGCGAGGCTTGAGGAGGTTGGCTGTGCTTGGGTGGCTGACGTGGCACACGCGAGGCACAGGGCTGGGCACCTGAGGGGAGCTGCAGGCTCACAGTAAGGACCAGGACAACCGCTGAGGATTTTCTTCAGGGCAGTATTTATTGCTGCAAAGAGGCTCAGCCACGCTTGTAGACTTTCCTAGCTGAAACCATTTAGTGCTGCGGGTAAAAGGGACACTTCTGCGAGGTGTTTGCTGGTTTCAAACTGTAATATCAGGGAAGTAACTTTCCTTCAGGAGGAGTGAGGCATTGTGTCTCCCTTTGTGTGGGAGGGACATTCCACCTGAGGAAAGGGGAGTGGGGGCTTTGACAGTGGCAGGGAGGGGTCACGCCCTGGGAGGGGAAAAGCTGCAGAGAAGCTGATTCAGGGCCAGGAAGGCACGTCCCATCCCCTGCCAGGTGTCCTGGTTAGGTGGATGGAACTTGCATATCACAGGGAAATCCAGTACTCCATTTCAAAATGCGCTCCCAAACAAAACGAAGCATATTCCTCCCATATTTTTTATTATCTCTATGGACAATACAAATATAATCCTCTGGTGGCACAGGACTGCCTGACCACTTTAGGGAGCTGATTTCGAGTACCATAAAGACAGAGTGGGACACCAAAAACTTATTGGTGATTAATTTTTTTACTATTTAGGTTGCTTTCACATGTACAAATTCAATAATCTCTATACTTCTTGCACTGACTGTGTCAAGTTTTCTGACTGGTTCCCTCAACACCCCCTCCTAGAATCCAGGTATTCTTTAAATAACCATACAAGTTTTGTCTGTCACTTGAGAGCAGGAAAGGAATCTTCTTTAGGAGATTAGTGTTGAAAGTTTGCCCAATTTACATCCGTTGAAATGGCAAATATCTCAAAAGGTTTGCTCACTCATACCTGAATAGAGCCACAAATCTCTGCCATTGATCTGCCCAGGTTGCGTGACCCTAAGATGCTCAGAAATATTCCTGCAAGCCCATCTATTTACAAGTAAGTCAAGTTTTCTAAATCCTTTTAGCTCTCATTTGCTTTGATTATCATCACCACTCTTGACAGGTACTGTGTAGCAGAGCAGAGAGAATGAATTCCCAAATCCATAGGTTGTGTGCAATCTCCATGGCATCTCCAGTCATAGATGGACCTGCAAAGCACATTTTAAGCCAGCACATGAAAGCTTTCATTGGCTTTGCATTAAGCCAAAATTTCCCAATGCAGCTATCTGGGTGGTGTTCTCAGCCCCAGCTCAATCATGACTCCAAATGGTCACAAGGACTTGTTCATAACCAGTCAAACTGATGAAAAAAAATCCTCTTGTAAATTTTTGTTCAATTAGTGCAAATAATCAATTTAGAAATGACAATACATGTAATACTTAACCAAATAAAAGATTATGTAATTCACAAGAATTAACATCTAATGAATATGATCAGCATGCCTGGGAGCAGTTGTGTTCAGAAATACGTGCTGTAGAAAATTTAAGTCTGAAATACCCTTGGCTGTCTCAGGCCCTCTTAAAATGATGCCACAAAACCCAGGACTGTGTGATGTTGTTGTAGAAGTTTCCCTTAAGTGGATTATCTGAGGATGTCCGTGATTGTCACCAATATTGCCCCTGTTTTGTGTCAGTGAGAGCCACAAGAAACAGAAATGTAGAGAGATTCAGCAACCTCTCCTCTGCCAGCCTCGGCTACGTTATTGTGTTTCCACCTGGAAAATCAGTTACACATCAATTAGGCCTTTTCAAGGTTTGGAAAACACTCTCCACCCCTGTTGTTTCCCTTCCTGCTTAGGAAGGGGGACAGTGGTTTGCTTGGAGTGAGCTTCTAGGCAGAGAAAAAAAAAATCTGGCTCTGTATTTTGCTAGTGAAATTACAGGGTTTGCAATCAATGAATGTTCAAAAGCTGGAAAGAAAAAGATGCTTTGACCTATTGAAACTTCTGCTGGAATTATATACATTATTTAGAGGTGTGTGCAGAAATGGCACTTGGCTATTCCATGTCTTTCTCAAAAAAGAAGTGAGATACTGGACTCCTAAGTCTAGATTTATTTAGTTATCCTATTTAGCCTACTGGACCTATTAAAAGAGGATGTCACAGGAATATTTCCTTCATTCCTCAGTTTCTGCAGGAAAATGATTGCATGCTGTAAACACCATGCCAAACACATTGACATTTAATGTGAAACTTTTCCCAAAACTTTTAATTAAATCTTTTTTTTAATCTGAAATTTTATAGCAAACTGTTTCAGCGTGTTGCTTAAATGAGTAACAGAATTCAAGATATATCACCAGTAGGCTGAGTGTATTGCTTAAGAGCCTCTTGGAGGACTTTAATTCAAATAAAGCTTTTCTGAATTTTCTGTTGCATAGAAATTCTCAGAAGGCATCTACTGGAGCTGCAGTAAAAGATAAATTCAGTGCTCTTCAAACTGAACCAGACAGGGTACTCGAGCTGGTCATTATAGAGAGCAAAAAAGGTAGGAAAGCTGGAGGAGCACGTGACATTTCTGAAATTATTCTCTCAAATGTAGCTCTCCTGGAAAGGTAAACATTTGGTTAGAATACTGAGATGCTGGGATTCAGTCTGCTGCCTGCCACCTGTTTTCTTAAAAAACCGAAAATCTTAATAAAGCTTTTCCATTATTAATTATAGTCTTGACTCTGCAAGCGAAAATGTTCTGATTAGTGAACTTTTCCACAAAACTTCTGGGAAATCCCCATGTCCTCCACCAGATATTCTTCCCAGTGCCCAGCACTTTGCAGATTTAGTATTAAGTGATCAAGTAGCAGCCCAGAGCCATTCAAGGTAATTGCATCCCACGATTTGGGGCCAGGTGTACAAAGATGTTCAAACTAATTATTTAATAACTGAAAACAATAACCAGTGTAGTTAAATCTCTTGCTGATTTTCTAATGTTTATTAATTTAGGCACCTGTGTCTTCTGCACCACTTTCTTTCAAAATCCTTACAACGATATGCATAGCATATAAATTTAAAATGAATGTGATTACCTCGATACCTACTCTAGGCTCTTAAGTGATTAGAAGAGCATTATTATTTTAATTGTTATATAGATTTCCTTCTTATGAGTCTGCTTATTAAATAGTTGTTTAAATTCCTAGATAGATGTCAAGGTGAAGAATTTTCATTAAACACTCGCCCTACCATTTTCCACGACCTTTTTAAATGGCCTGATACAAGAAGAACCACAGAAAATGTTTCCTTAAAAATCAGGCAAATACAACATTCAGAAACAGTTAAATGAATGAAAAGCGACATCGGCACCAGCCCTTATCAGCGGGAAAGTCACTGCCCTTTCACTGGGGTGATTTTACTTCAGTACATGGTTCATGCAAACTGCATTGAAGGAGCATCTGAAAGAAAGGAGGGGTATAATTATTAAGAAAAATCAGCAGCATAATGTATTCTAAATCAGTTTGTGCCTTCTTTCCAAAGGCTTTGTGTGCTAGAGCAGATGTTGCACCCTACCCTTGCTTCACTTAGCTACGTATATTATTTTAATTACCTTCTACACCTTCAAGGCAATTCCCATTACATTATTTTATTTTGCTAATGCACCTGCTTAAAGAAAGAAAACTGGAAGCAGGGCACATGCTCGGGAAAGGGTAAAATGGCAGTAAGATTAGGCTTCTTGGTGTCTTTTTCTGTTTTCTTTTTTTCCACTCCCTTCACTGTGACTAAATAATAACAACTGGAAGGAATAATTTTACAAGAGGGAGTTATCTGTTATTTTTATTTGGTCCCAATACTGCTAATTAACAGCAGATATGAGAGGTCCTGTAAAGGTTTTGAAAATCTAACAAAATCTGGTAAAACCTTCTATTCATCTTTTACAAACAGCATCCTTGTAGTGCTATGAAATGGGCTGCTTTAGCCTTAAAGTCAGAGAAGAGAAGTATGAATATAGCAGAATAACAACACGATTTATCAGCATGAAGGAAATAAATGGACAGTATTAACTGTATCATTCCAGCAGTCTCCAGCAGTCCTAATGCCTTAACAGAATGTGTGAGGGGAAATGAAATGGCAGCATGATTACACTGATTACCGTTGTTGCAAATACAGGAGGCTCCAGTCATGCTTCAGTGGGGCTGTAATTATACTTCAAAGAAATGCTCTGTGCAGCCTGCTCCATTCTTGGACTATCTCTGCTGTTTGTTTCTCCTTATTTTGCTCTTAGGTCCCACAGACACTTGCTCATAGGTGTAACTCTTTGTTTCAGCACCAGGAAAAAAATCACTTTTTGTGCATATTGATGGATTTGGATATAAACTGTCCCAGCTCTTCTGCACTGCTCCAGAAGTGCCATCAAACAATAGGATTCACTATGATTTAATGCTATTCCTGATTTCTTAAAGAATAAACCTTCTGAGCTTTCATTAAATGAGGTGGTAAAGAGTGAAGGGAGTATGGCTGCTCAGTATCAAACAGTTCTCTTCTCCACCTTGCCCCTAGGTATTAGTCCTGAACAGAAGAAATCCAAACCTTTGTGATTTGTCTTTGATTAGTGCTGCCTCATGCTGCAAGCAGTACTTCAGGAAGAAAGATGGATTTGTTGCTGTTGTTTCTCACTTCCCACTGGCAACATGTGGCAGCACCTAGCCTAGAGCTGGCCATTATATTTCATTTAAGAAAAGGTATTGAAAAGGAAAATGTATTTTGATGTGTCTGCGTTTTGTCTATAATTCAAAGGCACTGACATTTTACAGCAGCTTTTTTTCTTCTTCTCCCTTCAGATAATGATGTGACACCAAGGCAGAATAGAGAAGCAGGATGGGGTGGTGTCTGGGGTAACTGTCAACTCCTCTACTTTCCCCTACTTTCCTACAGACACCTGTCCCCCTCCCTGGTTGGACAGTTTTGTGTAGTTTCTTACTGTGCCAGCCTGTGATTTACAGCACTTGCTCTGTATCCCACAGCTGAGCACAGCTCTGAGCACTCTGGGTGTGGACCTCCGCTAAGCACGGCTCAGCCGCAGGCTCAAATGTTCTGTACAGCAAACAGCAAAGGCTGAATCGTTAAAAAAAATCTATTTATTTGTTCCTTACCAAGCAAAATAAAACCTTAAGCTCCGCTCTCCATGAGGCTGAAGTGCTACCAGGTCTATTGTTCTCACAGAAAAAAGAATGTTGGGGATGCTGAAACCAGAAAAGGGATGAAGACTCGAAAAACCAAGGAAAATCCAGGATTTTGTGGTGACTTTGAATCTTTGCAGAGACTCATGAACAAACAACAGCAGGTGAGAAACAATCAAGTTGTTTCAAGGGGGAGATGGAGCAACCACAACACTGGCGTTGCTTTGGCGTCTTGGATCCATCCCATTCCGGTAACTTCAGTGGGGCTGCGGCTCCTGCTCCTGGAGCCTTGGCCCGTTTCTGTGCACGGGTGTGTGCTCTCCTTTCACAGAACTGCAGGTCAGACAGCATTTTGGATTTTCAGTATCCTCAGGCAGCAGTCAAACCAGGGAGCCAAACCCAACTCTCCACCTTTCTGAGAGGGAAGCTGGGCATGGCGCAACTGGAAGCTGCTCTGTGCTTGTCAGACACGGTGATATATGAAGGTAATTGCTTCTGTGTGCGTTTAATTACAGTATTGTAATTAGCAGGTTGCGAGAGCAGATGCAGAGGGTCTTTTCATAGAGCAGACTCTGATAGGCCAGGAAAACTCTCAAAAAGAAAAGGGCAGAGCAATGTCACATTGTAATGCAGCTCTTTGTGCCTGGAGAAGAGGGTTAATTAGCTGATTGCTCCACTCTTCATCTTCATTTCTTAAGGTGGAGGAAACATGGTAGGAAGGAGATTAATTTATCTTCATGAATTTTTAGAATTAGCGAATAGCACCAAACCTTTGTTCAGCTCAGCATCGTGACTTGGGCTTGGTCCTGGGCAGGGACCACGGAAAAAGGGAACAGAAACTCTGCAAAATCTTCATCCTCCCAGGGAAAAAGGGGAGCAAGAGCTCCAATCTTTGAGTAGAGTTCACCATGGCAACTGGAGCATCATCGCTCCTCTGGGGGAGCAGGGCTGGCTCTGGGTTAACGCTGCATGCAGGGACTTGTAGCTCACCTGCACTTCCCCAGCACCTATTAATGGGTTCATTTTTCACTGTGTCCCTCGGTGCTCTGGGGCAGCAAATGCCACGCAGGGGAACTGTGGGGGTCTGGAGGTCACTCACATTCAGAGCTGTTTGACAGGGAAATTGTGTGGCTGCCTAATGACAGGCAAGGGGAGGGTTTTACACTGGATGGGATGTGTTTCAAATCCTTTAAGGCACGTGTGGTCTGGTATCTGTGGGAAAGGGAACACAGCAGTGCTTATGTTGCAAAGCACATCAAACTTACCCTTTGCAGCTCAGGGATTGTTTCTTTTGCTTTAAATACACAAAAAGCACTAAACTAACTTTTTTATTTTTTTTTCTGTTAAGAAACTTGACATCTTGTTGTGGTTTTTAACTTACATCATCCCACTGAAGTATTAGGTCCTGGCACTCATATTTATTAAAGTTATCTACAAGAGGGGTAGAAGGGCATAATCTGTCTAAGTACACTTGCAGGAGTCAGTACAAATTGCACATTTAATTATTGTGTACTTAAAATCTGATAATCATAGAAAATCAAATACACAGCCTGGTTGATTTAGAAAGTATTTTTAATAGGGCACTATTAAATTATAGAGTTAAACATTATTAGATATATTTATTCATGAGAGATAATTTGATATGTAACAAAATAAGCCAATACATGGTGTAACCTCTTGCAGTCTAATTTTCATGGATGAGCTCTTGCATATTTAATATCCTTTGAGGATATATTTTAACCTAGACTAATTACTGCTTTCCTCTTATTTCTGTTCAGTTTGACATCAGCGTTTGGCTAAAATAATGTAATATTGTTATTATGGAGCAAATTAAGTAAATCTGGCTTATTTAATTTGGAGCCATTGTTGATACTGTAAATGGCCTGATGTAGGTTATGACAACAAACACTGTACACAAACAAAACCAGCTAAATTCTCTACACTGAACCCATACTCACATTGCATGATGAACACCATCAAGAACATTCTCTGATCTATAGAGCTGTTTTATAATATCTGTTTCTAATCTCATCGTGGCAAATTTATAAAGAGGAGTAAAGTAAGAAATTAATGGTGATATAAGTTATTCTTACAGTACTAAGGCAATTTAGCTTAAAAGCCTATCAGGCTAGCTGGGGACCTGGTCAGAAACTTTCCACAGGCAGAACACCTGAGCACAGAGATTTTGTACTTGAAAGTAGGTTAATTAATTAATTGAGAACCCATGTCATGGCTTTGATATATACATTAATTTTGTGTCTGAGAAAAATTTTAATTAGATGTTTTAATTTTGTTCTCAGTGACATCTTAATAAAATGCACTGATAGGTCAGGTTATGTGTTCGTACATTTTGGGATAAGGCCAGCAGTGTCAGCTGGCTTTAGCAGATCAGCTTTGCTTTGCTTGGTTCATCGGCCAAACATCTTCCTACGCTTTGCTTTCTTTGATCCATCAATTTTTAATGTGCTAAAGTTTTAATAAGTCTGTCTTGTATGAAAATAATTTTTAAAACTATAAATTTTGAAAAATAGTTAAAGAGAAAGGCTACGTTGATGTAACTTTTAATTGCATTAGATTTTTAAAGTTACAATAAATGCTATGGGCTGAAGGTTTTCTTTGTGAGTAGTGCAATAAAATAGTTCATCGTTGTCCTGAGTCAGTATCGATTAGTAAAAACTGAAATGCTCAGAGCCTTTTGGGAGGCTAAGGTCCCTTTTTACATATTGCACCAACTAAAAGCAGTAATGATTTTGACTACACACAGATCCTTCATGTTTTTCAGCCTTTTAATTTTTTCACCCATAAATCAACTAAACTTCAAAATAAGAAAACCTTTCTTCACTGAAAAAGAAAAAATCTTTTTAAAAAATATTTTTTAAACCGCCATGTGTTGCATACCTAAATATTTAGTCATTGACGTCAGCATAAATCAGCTTCTTGTGTTAAAGTGAAGAATCCTTCCCCAAAACCTGGAAAGTATTTGATGAATTATCCCATAACTGGCTGAGGAGGAGACTTTTCTGGCCAGCCCTCTGCAGAGGAGGGGTCTGAGCCTTCAGCTCTCTCAGCCAGGAACAGCTCAGTGTGAATCCAGCCGGCTCAGAGCTATGAACTGATACCAACACCAAATCATTTTTCCCCCTCTATCAGCTACCGAGAAAGCAAAATTGCTTCTAATCAAAAGGACGAGCCCTCCCTTTGCCATTGTTTGCTCAAGTATTTTTCTGACTGGTCTGCTTGATGGGCAAATGTGCAAGGAACTGGAAAACATAATCTTTCAACATGAAAGAATGCCAATGCTCTGTGAAGAACAGTTTCTAGCTCACTTCTCCTCTCGTGTGGATTTACACTGCTGCTAATTTCCTAAAACCGGCTACCAGGTTGGCTTCCCGTTTGTTTGATGATGCATCTTGTGGTGTCTGGGAACGCCCAGCAACATGCCAGGGGCAGGATTTACGAAACCAAAGGCTTCTCTGTGACTAAATTAAATCACATATTAGCAGAACATCAAAGTTTCAGAAACTCTTCACGGCTCTGTTTTCGTTCCCTGCAGCCTTGTCCAAAGTGCACCCACTACTGCTTCCCAAAACATCTAAACTGGTGAGGCTGGGTGGAGTTTGGAGCAGCCTGGGATAGTGGAAGATGTCCCTGCCCATGGCAGGGTGATCTTTAAGTTCCCTCTTAGCCCAAACCATCCTGTGATTCCACGATTCTGTATACACTTTATTCAGTGGGCATCTTTTGGGGCCATATAATCAGACATTAAAGACAGAGACCCAAAGCATGTTACACCTAATTTTGCTGGCATCTTTCACAAAGAATCGTCAAAACAAAGGAAGGTTTGGTAACCTTTTCTTGTGGGTGCTTGGCACCTGGGTTTATGAATTAGTGTACTTAGCAAGTCGTTTTTCCTCTTATCTACTAAAAATAACAACATGAACTCTAAGAGGTTGTCAACGTATTACTTCCCAAGGGAGAGTTTTGCTCTTCTCTCTCATTTATCTAGGCATGTTTAGAGGCTTTTGACCCATTTAGCATAGATAAATGACCCATGATGTGAAATTTCCCAACAGTTTAATAATGCATTTAACTCAAAGTGACACTTGCTTGCAGCTGCCTTAAAGCAGTTTCCAGGCTATATATGTCTCTTTGAAATGATGTATGACAAGTAGGAAAGCTTCCTTGATAGAACCCCAGATCCCATGGGCGAGTAACAAGAAAACCCTTTTTAGATTGCCAACAGCAAATTTATACTTCACAAGTCTTTATTTAATTTTATCTGTTTTTCAATATAATTTATGGTTATGACCATTAGTCTAAAGCTCACAGTAACTTCTACACAAATTATTTTTTCTTCACAGTAATGCATTGTAAAGGCTTTTATTGATCCCATTTTTTTTTCCCAACATAGCATCCCTTCTCTTACCACTGAAAATGTTTTTGTAATCCTTGCACTAACATAGCTGTATCAGAATTCTATTACTTCAGAACCCTGGGTAGTGAAATGGAGAACTACAGCCTGTGTATGTTTAAAATCAGGAAACTTTCCTGAGAAAACTCCCTTATGTGTTTGAAAACACAAGTCTGAATGATAGCTCTTAATTTTTGCTTGCATAGATTTAAAGCAGTTGGTGTTGAGTGTGTGGAAAGTTTTTTATTAAATCTGCTTCTGGTTTAGTGAGCAATTTCCCATGATACATGTCATATTAAAAGCAAGAAAGATTTAAGAAAGCAAGAAATTATCTTTAGACTTGAGGAGACAAACACTCCTAAGTAGACAATCAAATTTATTATTTAATCACATCTATTTCCAGCATTAAAATAGAAATCAAGTAACTGAAGTTGGGTCCTGTAGGGTCCTGAATCATTTAGCACAGATAAATGAGGTGGGTTTCCAAAGTCTGCAAACAAAAAGCATGGATCCAATTAAGAAAAAAACACAAAATCAAAACCCAAACAAACCCAGAAAAATAGACTCATAAGAGTCCTGTCTACAGGGAAAGGTTAATGTGGGCAGAGGAAGAAGAGGAAAAAAACAAGCAGATGATTAGAAGAGAAACACAGAGATCACAGGATGTTTGTACCTCAGACTCTGATCATTTTTCAGCTCTGTTTCTCCCTTTGGCCTCCAGCTTTCATCCCTCTTGTATTTCTCAGCCATGGTGAAATTCCCCTCACTTTCCTTCCCTTGCAGGGTCTCCAGACTCACCCAGGTCCAGCCAGGTTTGGATCTGTACGGCCTGTGGAGGATTTGGCTCTGGCCCACAGTCTGTAATGCAGGTATGAAACCAGGACATGGGGAAGTTTGTTCCAGCTGCCCTAACCCAGCCTGGAAAATGCTAAAGGAGCAATGTCCCAGAAAAGAGCTGCTGCACAAAGGCTGTGCTGCCTCCTGCTGCTTCCCTGCTCAGAGCAGTCTCCTCTGCTCCATCTCCTCTGCTGCATCTCCTCTGCTGCATCTCCTCCGCTCTATTTCAGTGCAAAGTCAAAAGAAGCCACCTTAGACCACAGGGGGCCTTTGATCTGGGCTCATGCTGGAGCTCTCTGGGGAGCAGCTTGCTGAAGTCTGTTCCAGGAGGGTGGCACACTCAGAGGGGTCTGAGCGCGGCTGTGCCCCTCACAACATCAGCAGAATAACTGGGTACAAATTGCCTGAGCTGAATTTACATCCAACTTAAGTGGATGTGTTAAGTGTCTGTGCCCCTCGGCCTGGGGGAAGGGAGTGGCATTCCAGGGAGGAATTCACTCCCCTCAGTGCTGGCCATCTGTGATTGGATGAGGTGAACCTGATTTTGAAGGGTCTTCTCTGTGGTTAGTGACCACAGGACTGCTTCTGTTAGGCCTGTTGTCAGCCAAAGTGACTCTTCCGCCACCTAGAAAAACAGGGAGTTCCTCCTTAAAACAAATGACCTCTAAAGGGTAGAACCCAGCCCATTGCTGATGCAGGTTATTTTGTTCATAGAATCAGAGAATGTCCTGCATTGGAAGGGACCCACAGGGCTCATCCAGCCCAGCCCCTGTCCCTGCACAGACCCCCCACCAACCCCACCCTGTCCATCCCCGGGAGCGCTGCCCAAACGCTCCTGGAGCTCTGGCAGCCTCGGGGCCGTGCCCATTCCCTGGGGAGCCTGGGCAGTGCCCAGCACCCTCTGGGGGAAGCAGAACCTTTCCCTGATCTCCAACCTTTAATTTCCCTATTCAGAGAAATATTCCCGATTCAGGGAGCAAGATAGCGTTTAGGAGTCTTATAGCCAAAAAAAATTTTATTTGTCAACACAAAACACATGTTGCTTGGTAGAGGCTTGCGGAGACTTCCAGCCTAGCCAAGGCCCCTGGCACCGGCAGCAGCACTAGTTCCCAGCTCCCTGAGCTTGACTGGCCCGTGGAAGTTGAATGTATCGAGCCTCGCCTTTGATACAGAGCGATTCTTCCTAGCTGGGGATGAGAGCAGCTTTTACAGTGTAAGCTCGGATAAGCTGCTGAAAGGGTGAAGCTGCTGACTACCCTGTAAAAAGATAAGCACAAGAAACAGCAGAAGTGAGGCAGGGAGCCTATATCAAAGTTAATGAAGAAGGCACAGGGTCTAAGGAAGGGAAGGAATTCTTGCAGGAGTTTGGGCTCGTGTGAACTCGGCGAGATCAATTTGCTGCTGAACCATTTGAACTGAGCGCCGGAGTTCATTTTGAGAGAGACACACGAGCCAAAGCCGGCCCAGCGAGCGCCTCAGATCGCGGTGACCTGAGGGGCCGAGCGCTGCGGAGCGCGGCTCGGAGCCCGCCCGCGCTGAGAGCGGCGCTCGGAACGGCCCCGCTCCGCAGCTTCCCTCGCGCACAAACTAATCACAAACCGCTTATTTGCTCGGAAAGGAGACACGCGCCAATTCCTCTGCTTTTTTTTAAATGTAAAAAAAAAAAAATAAAGTGATATTTACACTTTAGCTTCCTCTTCCTAACTCCAGATACTGGATTTATAAATATGAATTAATTTGAAGGACGTTTTTACAATATTTCTCACCAATAATATCTGCTTTTAAATATTTGTGCCTACACACTTCCCCCAAAATAAATAAAATCAACTCTCCCATAGAATATTTTTGCAAGCTGCTTCTCTAAAGTGCAAGTTTATTTGATTTAAGCTTCTTTGCCCATCATTCTTAATGAATAATTATTCAGTATTTCAAACTGAAACAGATAGCTTCATCTAGTATGATTAATGCTGATGTGCCACATCATTTGCATAATTACAAAATATAATAAAATAAATTCCGAATCCGAATCTTTGTAACTTGTGTTACCAAAGCCTGAAAAAAGACATTATGTTTTAAAGTTATCTCAAGTCGCAGTTATAATGTTCTGTGACTAAAATTGAAAAGTAAAATTATTTTTCATCACCATGCATTACAAGATGTTGCCAAAATAAAAGTTATATCTCTGAGACAGAGAGAAGTAATCTACTGAAAGTATGTGTCTGCTGAAACAGATATTCTCTCCCTACTTTTAAGGATTTGGAGCTGCTTTTAGTGAAAATTAACTGAGATTCTTCATGGAAACAGCATTTGGCCTTTTAGGATATATGGAGTACTTTTTACTTCTTTAAAGCTTTAACAAATTTCATTTCTTTTGCATATTTTTGGGTGGTTTTCACTGCTTTTAGGAGAAGTCTCACTGTGTTCTTCAAGCCAGTTACTTCCATGGACTAACAAAGGCACAGCAGACAAATGCAGCCCTTGGTGGGGTTTACATTAAATAGCCTTTTTCTCAATGTATTGTTTTGATTTTGGATAAAGGGATGCGCCCTGAAAGTGGTTGGTACTGGGAGTAACTCCCTGCATCTTGCCTTGTAGGAGCTGCATAGAAAACAGGTGATACTGCTCATACCTCCAAGCAAATCAGAGGTAACAGCTTTTATTAGGACTGTCAGGGGAAAAAAGGCTGAGGAAATATTGTCTGGACAATCAGGGCTTTGAGGAAACTCCATGTTCCTCAGGCTGCTTGTTGGGTTTTTGCTTAGTTCCTGAAATCAATACAGCCATTTAGGCAGTAATTAGCCCGTAATTTTTATAAGGAAGTGGTACAAAGGGCCTCAAATGTGAGGGGGTTCATCAGTGAACAAGTGAATTAACAGCCATGGCAAGAGAGACCTAAAGCAAGCCCAGTTCTGGGAAGGTTTGGCTATGTGCAGGTAGGTAATAAATGTAAGCAGAATGAAGCTAATTTATTCGTGCCTTGAAAAATGACTCAGTGTCCTTTTACCCTGGCTCTGGTGCCAGTCAGAGCATGGGGAATCTTTCATACCTCTTTCTGTAGATGAAGTGACATCTCCAGACTGCCAGTTTGCCCTTTCCAGTACCATTTAAAGATACAACATTATTTTGGCTTGCCCTCCATAGAGCCACTCACTCTCCTGCAATAAGGACTATTTGATTTTTCCAAGTGATTCTGTCTGAAGTAATTAGCTGAAATTTTTCCTTGGTTAACATACTGAAGAATTCACAGAGGCAAACTGTGTGTGTACATATGTGACCTTGCACAGGGAGAGGGACTCTGTGTTGCACTCTCTGGCAGGGCTCATACACAGTCCTAATCATTGCACCTAAAGTGTACGGGATTATTCCAGGCTGCTTTAAACCGAAGCACATGGCAAACAAAGCAGGCTCATGCACAGGCTGGTGGATAAGGTCCATATGCTATTTAGGAAAGAAGACATACAAGGATATACAAGACAGAGCTGACTGAATTGCAGTGGGAGGGGAGAGACTGAAAGTTGAAATGTGGCTAAATCTGCCTTGTGGTTTGAATACTTTCTCTCCTGTGAAATAGGTGAAATAGCACCATGGATGCCCACAAGTGCTCAGGACAGTGGATTTATCTCCTAGCAGAGTAAGTGCTTCCTAACACCCATCCTTCATGAGGATAAATTATTAAGCAGGGACTGGGTATGGATCCTGAGTCTGCAGCAATTCTCCCTCCTTTGAAGGAGGTGTAACCAGCACCCAGTGTTCCCAAGAGTTGTGTTTGTACCCTCTGAGCAGCACCTCCAGGGCTGGCTGAGTATGGCAGTGGAGGTGCAAGCACTGCCAAGAGATTTGTCAGGGTGGAACTTGCACAGATTTTTGGTGGTCAGATGGATAAAAGCCCGTGGAGACGGGGTCCTCTCAATGCTGCATTGGCTCAGAACAGGTTAACGAGGAGGACTTATTAACTCAGTCTTGCTACAGGCATCAGGCCTGGTGAGAGTTTAGCTCAGCTGCCTGGTGAAAAGGAGGACAAAGGAAAAATCCCTGTGGTAGCTGGGGACTGGAAACAGCTGGATGGTTCCCCCAGCCTCCTGTCAGATGGCTGAGCTCTGGGGAGATAGGTTAAATAACTATAAAACGTGAATTGGGCCTTGGGACTAGTCCTTTAAAAATACTTGCTGGAGGACTGTATTTTTAATTTGTTCATTCATTTGTTTTGTTCTTAATTTTTCACTCTGATTGCTCAGAGTCCTTGTCCTTGTGCTGGACAGTGAATGCTGTGGTAGTTGGTCACTGGAGGCTCTCAGGGAGGAGACTCCAGTGGGCTCCAGTGGGATGGAAACACAAAAGCAGATTGCTCCTTTCATGTCAATCTTCCCAAAAACGTAAAATAGAGCAATACTCATGGTACTGTTGGTTTTCAATTTACAATGCCTTAGGAAAAAAAAAAAGGTACTGTTTAAAAAAACTGACTCTCCAAAATGGGAATCAGAGAAAAAGATGTTCCTTGGATGGCTTAAAAGCTGACTGAGCTGAACTTTGAAATGTCAGTTTTCAGCTCTTAAATACATCTATAACTGTTCAGTATGGGGGATGTAAGAGATCTTGATCTGATTTAAGCAGTAACAGTAACAAAAACCCACGAAATAGGAATATCTTTATATGCATATTTTTCATCGAAGTCTGCTGACATAAAGCTTGCAGACTGTTCCTCAGTGATTATGAGATTAAAACCCATAACTTTAGCACAGAGTAGACACAGGTTTAGTGCACACAGGCTGTAAAATAGTAGCTACCTGTAGACCTCATCTTTGGTGGAAAAATGAGTGTGATTGCGATGAATGTGTGCGGGTTTCTAAACCAAAATAACACGTACAGAATGATAATGCCAGGATGAAGTTAAGTGATGAGCCGTGTGCCCTTTTTTCCTCTGCTGAATGCTGTTAATGACTTGAATTCAGTGCTGACAAAAGGTGAGATGGGGAGAGATTATGATGTGGAAAAATGTAAATGAAAACAAGGAAAACAATTTGGAATCCGTACCGGTTTATTGTCAGCTCTGACCAGTCCTTCAGATCACCTACAAACGCTGGTGAGTGCTGTGGGAGCCCCAGCACAGCCCCTTCTCTGTCCCCGGGGCTTAGAGAGGGGACTCAGCAGCTCTGACACTGAGCTGTGGGTTACTCTGCCCTTCTCCTTGGACTGGCACCAGCTCCTGCTCTGCACTCTGGAGCCCAGCTCAGGGGCTGCCTCTCCATGGACACAAGCGGGGGCATGACCTGCTTTGAGGCAGGACATAAGCTTATTTCACCTGCCTTTTGGTACCTGCTGTTTTGGGGGATTCCCCTGAGTTTCTACTGATTGTCTTAGAAGCAAAATGAGCATTTCTGTGGAAGCTGAGGGCCTGTCTGGGTGAAATCCTCTTTTGAATTGTACTCTTGATAATTGTCTACTTGCTAAATATTGCGTTTTCTGAAAAAAAACCCCAAAAAACAAACCAACCAGACGATATCAAAAGGTCACTTATTTTCTCTTATGCTTACAAAATTTAGTCATGTGAATGCCAGTGACCTGATAATTAAACTAAATTATTTTAAAGAGAAGTGTACAGCATAAACAAGTGGAAGTAAAGACCCTCAGTTCATTACAGTTGAGAAAATATCCTAAAACTTCCGAGTTCAAAGTGATCTGAGGACCCCACTGCCCTATTTACTCATATTCCCAAACTGTGAAGGCAAGCACAGGTAGCTGCTCCAGTGACACCTAAAATATAAATGCCACAGGATGTCAAACACCATTAAGGTAGTTTAAAACTCCACAGTTTTTGTAAAAGTGTTTTTATTTAGCACAGGTATTTTGAGCCTGAGCAGGTGCAAAAGGCATGGAGAGTTCCTAACTGGGTATTTGCCTACAGAAACAATTAACTAAACTAAATGGGGATTAAGCCTTTGAGATTGAATTATGAGGATGGAGATCAAACCTCCACAGGCAAGTTAAAATCCACCAATTTTTTAAAGAGTTTAATTAAGAGCAGATCTTTCTGTAGGCTGATTTAAAAGGACATAACGTAACATTTGCAGCCAATAAACTCTAAGAAATAAAAGACCACTTTTTTTTTTTTTTCATTTATTTCCACCATAAAATATAAGCTGTAAACTCTGAGGAACATCTGAAGATATTTCACAAGTAGCACCATCTGTCTTCCTGGCAGACTCTGCAGCGTGTGGGTGGCTTAGTTTCTTGCTTATGGATCCATGGCATCACTTGCTTACTCTGCCGGATGGGGTTGCCCCTTCCTTGTTTGGTGTGGCTTCAGCAGCTCCGTTCTGCTTCCATAAACCAATTCCCTTCTTTTATGTGGCTGCTCTGTGCACCTGGATAAAGTAGCTGGCAATTTGCTTAACGAATGCTTACCCATAAAAGCAAGTCTCTTGGGCCTCATAAAGAGAATACTTCTTGCATGTGGATATTTCTCTACGTAAATCTCGGCAAGTTTTGAAAGTTTATTTACTTATGTTGCTTTTTTATGTACATCAGGATTATAACTGGCACCAGTACAGAAAGGTGTTTCTTCTCCTTTTATCCTGTGGAGAAACTTCTGCCTGACCATGTCCATGTGCTTGATACTAAGCTCTAATCCAGAACAGATTTTTCATTATTAACATAAATTACCAAATATATAATCAGTCCAAAGACTTGAGACAGGCTCAGCCCTGCTGACTGCAGTGATGTTTGTCTGTAGCAGAAAGATTTGGGCCTGAGACATCATTCAGTGAGGAAAAGAATTCAAGCAAAGAAGAACTGGATGTCTCAGCAAGAAACAAGTGCTGTAAGAGATCATCCCAAGCTGATCCCCTGTCATCCCAAGAACAGCGCTATCACATTATTGTCTCACTTCACGGAGTTTGTACCTCTGTCGAGATATGAACAGCAATGCACGTGGCGATGACATGCCCTCTCCTCTCAGCTACTCGAGATATTGTTTCTTTATCCAGCCAGGCAGAGTTTCTCCTCCACTAGCTAATGCCTGCCCGAGCTTGGATCCAGCAGCAGTGCAACATTCCGACTCCGCTTTCCAGATATTTCCCCCTGCGAAGGAATTGGCAGAGAGTGGGCATAGAATTGGCTCCACACCACTGCTTACTAATGATCAGAAGAGCTGGCCAGGCATGAAGAGGGATGTCAGCTGCAATCATTTATTCCCTTCCCCGGAGCAGCGGAGCAGCAGCGAGGCCCGGGAGGAGCGTGGCTGGGAGACACGAGGTGTCCCCGGGCTTCTGGAGGAGCAGCAGCTTCCTGAGCACCCTTGGCCCGGGGCTGTGCCTGCAGGCACGGTCCGGCATTATCTGAACCGCAGACACTTTGATTTGCTGCTTTATATGCAGCGCTGACATTCCTTTCATTGCACACACACTGATCATCAGGCGTTCGAATCTGGATAATGAGAAGAATGCATAATCCAATTGCAGCTGTTCATTTTAGTTCCTCTCATGGCTGACACATTGCTCCAGTTATTGCCCAAGATTATCTGATTAGCACCACAGCTCTGCTTTTTCCGGGGAGGACCCTACCAGGAATGGGCAGTTGAACGAATACCACTTTATTTTTTTTTGTTTTATTTTTTTACACACTGCCTTTAACAGAAATGTAAATATTTGCCATTTCAGAATGGGAGAAAACTGGTATGCCACTTGCCTCACTACCACTTCATTTGGAATTCAAATGATAATAAAAAAAAGGAGGGATTGTGCTAAACCAAGCTCCAGGTTTACATTGGAGGATTGGTTTAAATTTACCAGAAATTTACCCTGACACCAGCATCTGCTGGGTCTTTCAAGTTTGTCCTGCCAAAGTTAAGACACCAGCTTAATTTCAACCCAAATTTCTGCTGCCAGTGTAATTAAATATGGTGAATTATTCCACCCTGATGTTGCTTACGACCCCTCACTGAGGATATTTATAATGTATAGGGCCTTTGGTTGTAAAGCATCAAAAGCTGGCCAAGTGTTACACTCCCACCATGGCAGGTATTTATTGGCTACTGTAAATGGCTTGTAAAACATATGGAATGAGTTTGGAGTGGTTTAGGGGAAGCTCACATCCCTCCTGCTTAAGGATTTGAGAAAACAAGCGGCGCTGTCTCAATTCTCCTGATCACAGCACATATTAAGAGGCAGCTTTGATGAAAATATACATCATTAACCACACAGGCCATGTCAAGCTCAGTCAAACAAAATAGTTCATGCAGCTGTAAAAGACTTAGCTTGAATTAAAAAATAAATCAAAGGAATATTTATTAGGACACATTCTAGTAATATTCATCTTATTCTTCCTGCTGCTCTTTTGCCAGCTGGCGAACAATGATACGAAACCTGACCCAAGCTGGATTTTTTTCCCCCTGACTAGTTTTTTTCTTTCTTGTCTGTCCATTGAATAGTCACTGTGTCTTTTCCTCACGCCTCTAAATTCTCCCACTAGTGAAAAATATACTCTGTGAACTGTACATCTTGAGAATCCCAATTCTTTCTGAACATAGTGGAAGGCATCAGAAGAAGGAATCTGTCTTGAATACTTTAAACCCACAGCTCTCCCCAAGGAATCCCTGAATTAGTGTTGATTTGGGAAAAGACTGAAGGCTGATGAGAAGAAGTTGGGTCTGACTGGCTTGGTTTTAATTAGCTTTTTTTTTTTAATTAGCTTTTCCTTTATATTTGCTTTCTCGTGTATGGAACCAAGGCCATTATAACTCATGTTTATTACAAATACTCATTATCCACAGGGTGTCTTGTGTATGTAACTCTATTTTCCTTAACAAATCTGTTGAAATTTCTCACGTTTGTTCAGGGTCTTGCTTATCTCTGAGCCTCTGTTGTCACACATTTCCTCAGCAAATCCATATCCACAGTGAGATGATTCTGGGCCCTGAACAATGTCACTTATCTTTCAGCTTTTAGGAAAAGTGGTAGTTCTTAAACCTGTCAGCAGTCATGAAAAGAAAGATGAATGGGAAGGGAGTATTTAAGTGTTTGAAAGTTGGAGAACACTGAGAAACAGCAGCCCACAGCTCTTCCATCTCATGGTGGTGATGCACTTTAAAAAAAAATGAAGTATGAAACCCCTGCCCTAAAGATTGAAGTGACTATGGAGCTCCCTGGTCCTTCAGTAGTTCCCTAAATCTTCCTATGAGGACTTCAGTACCCCACAGATATTACAAAGATGCTGTCAGCTCCCAGAGGATAGAGAAAACTGCTTAATCTATTACAATAGGAAAGTTAATGACCTTTGACAACACATATTTATGGCTGAAATGAAGCATTCACTGCTTGGAAGTGTTTGACACATCAGTTTTACCCTGCTAATACTTATTTGAATGCATGTACAGACAGAGAGCATTGCTTACATTTTCAAAAACTCATCAGCTTCAGCAGAAACTTCAACCCACTCAAAATGCAGGGAGTTTAGGATGCTTTTGACAGAACCAAATGACACCTTTAGAAGCCATGAATTAAAAATCCTGTGGAAGATGAATGAGCTGGGATAACACAGAATTCAGCACTTCTCTCAAGGCCAAGTGGAGTAGGGAGTAGGTTGGTGTTGCTTTCCAAAGGCTGATTAACTGGTTTTCTGGTTAGAACAGATCAGTTAACTAAGCGAGGCTTTTGAGGTTTTTTGCTGCTGATCTTACCGTAACCAGGTTAAACTCAGAACCTGCAGGACCCAGACCCCTGTTTGGTACCAGGATGTAAGAGCTGGATGGATTGCAGCTGCTCTGGTTCTCTTCACTCCTTCAGCTGAGGCTTTGCCTTAACCAGAAATTTAATGGGGACTTCTGTCTTCTAAAGGAATGCTGTAAAAGCTGTGATATTCATTTTCTTTGTCCTTAAGCTGCTGCATTTTGAAGCATTATCTGTTCAGATATCTATTTTCCAGGGTGTCACCACCCTGAGTACCCTCGGGTGGTATTTGGGCACTCAGAGCAGGAGCTTGGCAAACCTCTCCCAGGTGTGTTTATCCAGCTGCTTTTACAGCTCAGGGAGTGTGTGGGAAGGCTCCTCCTGCTATTATCTCTCTGGGGAGGGAGAAGGGATACAGGAAAGGAAAGAGATACACGTATCTTTATTCACAAGCAATTTCTGGGCTCTGGATCCTAAATTAAGGCAACTCCCTAAAGCCTTTAATAAACTCCCTGTGCTCGGGGTTATCCAGGTTTCTCCAGGTATCTCCAGGTGTCTGAAGTTTGTTGTGGCTGTTTTGGAGAGGACCCAAAGCTTTCTGTCATCCTGTGTTCTGTGTGAGGCTGTGCCTGTGAACTGAGGCCCAGGATTAGTAACTAAAATGTGGATATTGCAAGGCCTGACTTTAGGACCTTCAGTCCTCATTCAGATTTCAGCATGTGTGGGCACTAATTGACAGGACCTGATGCTTTAGAATCAATCAATGATTCCTAGTGGGATCTTTTTCGATGTAATATTCTCTTTATTTTGTAGCTTTGTGCTTCAAAGTTAGGAAGAAGCAGAATTAGAAGGAGAATTGAGAAGGTGACCATGAAGCTCAGAAGGTTTTTATTCTTCATCAGATTTTTTGCAAAATATTAAAAAATAAAGGTGCAATAGAATATTAACCAAAAAAACCCAAACAATGGAATTGTATATAGCTAGGGTGTAAAACAAGACAAATGAGATTAAAATAGTTGAAAAAAAGGGGTCAAAGTATTGGTATTCTTAAAACCTCCCAAAAATGTTGAAGCTGGAAATGTTAACACTGCTGATTTGATTTCTGCTCTAACATAAGACTATTAGCATATGGCTCCACCACAAAGTGAGTCAGTAATACCCATTTTAGGATTAAGTAATACATCGAGTATGATTGATTGCAAATGTGAAAATAAAACTGAGAACCAGTAAATATATTTTTATTAGGTCAAATGCGAAGACAGGAATGAAAATTAAAGGTAGAAATCCATGAACATCAATCTTGAGGGAGTCAGACTCTACCCTATATGAGTGTAGTCAAACTGGGATGAAATAGTGCAGGCAGCTAACTCAAGGGAAATGAAAGGTGCTCAGAGGGAGACAACCCAAACAGCCAGGCCAAGACAAGGCCTGATCCAGATGATAAACAGAACCTGCTTTCCCCTGGGTCCGTCTCTGAGGCAAGCACATTATTGCTCTTCATAAGCATCCAAAGCCTGTGATGCTTATTGAAGCCAATTAAACCTTTCTCTGGTTCAGCAGCCGCTCGACAGGGGCATTTACATCCCCTTGTCAAAACACCGAGGTACTGGCAAAACACAGCAGCAGAACTTTTGCTGAGCAGCTTCAGGGAAGGAACGGAAAGTGAGTGACACAGATGATTAATGAGCCTATTAAAGCTGAAAGTCTGACACTGGAAAGATAAGCTGGCAGTGAAAATGACTCCTGCCATATATGTATCAAGGGCATCAGAGAGAGGACCTTCCATATAATAGCTCCCCACCATCATTAGTGGCAGGACATACATATCTAGCAAGTGCTGTCTCCTTGCTATTTACTCTGATCAGACATTTTGAGGTGAAGGGCCTTGAGTGCGAAGTCTCAGCCAAGTTGCACAAGGCTTTGCAAGGTCTGATTAGAAAGGACACCCACACTCCGTTCAGGAGGAACCAGATGAAAGCATGGCAGGTGACAAAGAAAAGGAAAGAAATAAACAAACAGGATTTTGTAACTATGCAGTGGCAGAGCAGGAGCCATAAGAATGATAAGGGAAAGGTCTGATGTGAGGGTGAAAACGATTAAATCCATTCTGACCTTGGGAATGAGCCTGCCTTTGTGTTACAAATTATGTGTTTGTGTGTGGGACCTCAGCTTGGACTTAATTTCTCTGCCTCCAGCTCCTAGGAAAACTCATTACATCACTTAGATACTCAAACCCTCTTTCTGTGGAGGACTTTCCTGACAGAATCACGCCCTTGTGCTGCGCACGTGTCTGCACTCCGAGCGCACTGTTCCTGGAAAGCGTGGGACGCTCCGTGGGTGCCCCGCACAGATGGCCCGGGCATGCGCGCTCCCGCCGCTGCCTGGGGATCCATCCGAGTTAGCAGGGAGATGCAGACCATCTGTGCAGCGTGTACACACAAACGTGGTGCCTGCTTTCTGAACTTTCAGGCTGTGCCGCAGAGCTGTGCTGTCACAGTCCCTGGAAATACGCCTGGGATTTCCGGACCGGGAGCAGCTAAGCCAGGTGCTCTGAAAATCTTAGAAGATTGTACACCATCTTCAAACTTCACCCAAACACAAACAGATAATCTAGGAAAAGCGAGGTTTTAGCTACAGGCTGAAGCACTTATTTCGTGCCAGCTTTCCTTAAAACGTTAACTTGATTTATCCATTTCTGAAGGATACATATTCATATCACGCCTTCTGCCTCTGCTGTGCCTCTTTAGACAATCTATTATTTACAAAAGCGCATCGAGAAGTTTCCTACTGCAGATGTGCAGAAGCAGTTCAATACAAGCAATAAACATTATATTTTAGTCTTGTACAGGCAGGTGGAACAAAAGCATCCTTAGCCTCTAAATTTGGCATGGGTATTGTCATATGAAAAGTCACTCCTCTAGTGCAGTACTGCTGGAGTGTGTATTTGCCAGAGCTGCTGCTTGAATGCTTGATTTATTCCTGCTGTAGTGTTAACTTTTATTGTCACAGTTTACAAATATATCCATCCTCTTCCAGCCTGTCACGGACATTATTTCCTTTCACTCTCAGAAGAGAAAAACATCCTATTTTTTTAGTATCTCCCTATGGTAACCTTCAGCTGGCAGTGCTGTTCTGTGCTTCTGCTCCTGGGGACTAAACCACATAAAGCACTAAGTCCTCAAAAAATATTTGATAAGTCGAGCAGATGCAGCCCAAATGGAAAGGAATTATTGTGTCATAAACAGGTCCATTAGATGGATTCTAACCAGCACACAATTTCAGGAGGTATAACCTGAAGGTTGAATCTGCCTTCTTTTCTGCAGTAATGCCATGGCACTGTCAATGGGGTGATGATAAATCACCAATAATATCCATGGTCCTCTGAGATACTGAGTACAATGAGCAGACAGTATAATTAGGTGTGAATAAGAGGAGAGGTGTTCTACAGTTCCAGTATTGCTTTTTTTAACCTTGCTTGTCAGAGATGCACGATAAAAGGCATGTCCAATGAAGCAAACAGCTCCAAAATGCTATAGTGTTAGATACTTCTTTTTTTCTTCTACGCCAGTCAATTTTGTGGACTAAAACCCATGAGAAACATCCATAAGAATATTTTTTAATTTTACATTTAGTAAAGTTATAATCACAGAAGCTAATTCTTTAAAAATTGAAGACGCTGGGTGGGTGATACTCCTATTTGATTTAGAGCCTCTAGAAAGCTCATATTTCACACAAATATTGATTTAAGGACAAGATGAATCTTGCAGTCTGAAATGACTGTTGAAATGTATATTGATAGGTATCAGCTGATTTAATTATTTATTTTTCTTGCTGGAAACATGCTAGTATTTTATAGCTTAGTTGACTATGTAAGAAACAAAGACCAACTACAGCTCTAACTGGTGAGACTAAAGGCTGAGCAGGAGCACTCTGGCTTCACACACAAACCTCCTGGCACTGCATCCCAATGGTTTCCGTGGGAAGGAAATGCAGAGCTCCAGACCGAAGTAAAATCAGAGCAATTCAGGCAGATTGAACTGATTGATTGCCTGCAACAGATGATCAGAAGACAAGAGAGCTCGTGCAGTCGAGACAGTGCTTACGGGATTACACTGTCCCGGCAGCTGAAAGCAAAATTGATCTGATGAGGTGCAATCTGGAGCCAGCAAAGTGTAAACTGACAGTAAAACAACATGTATTTTTATGAGATGATATAGCAAAATCTCCATTACTTCATATAGGTTTTCTGTTCTCTTTATAAAGCTCTGTCATTGCATGAGGGCTGAGGACAGAACTGCCTGAGCCACCCTGGCCTCAGCCAGGAACTCAAATGGTGAGGAGCCCTATAAACATCTCTGTGGGTCCAGAGCCAGTCCACGTAACCAGGACAAGGTTCTGCCTCTCTGCAGGTTCTGGAAGTGCATGTCTTCCCATCTACCCTGGATTTATTGCTTATAAGATAATAATAGAGATATATATAGTCCACAGCTTTGGAGCTGTTTTATTTTCCCTTGGAAACAGTTTTCAGCCAAAACCATTCCAGTTTTGAGAAGCTCACAGATTCAAAACTGCTGCTTCCAAAAGGCAAGTCAGTTTTCAGGGAGTTTGTTGCACTGCACTTTGCTGGAGAAAAGGGGAAAAAAACCCCAAAACAACCACTTACACAATTTTTAACCAGGTCTCAGTACTGCAGTGTTCTTGAATAACCTGCAGTTTCATTGCAGAATGAAAGACCAGATCCTCAGCTGGCAGGAGCTTCCATGTTTATACTGTGTTACTGGAATTAGAGCAATTTATGCTGTTCAACAATTAAATCCAGCTAATGCACTGTTAACTTGGATATTGTTGTAAACAAGGCAGTGCCACCTAGGCCAAGAATATTTTGGGTTTAACTCTGGGCCTAGTGCTGTCTCACTAGCTCACTTCAGCTAAGGAAAAGTTAGAAAGAACTGAAGGCCTCCAGGTAACGGGTTTGGGAAGAGCTGTCCCAAATGAATACTCACTCCTCTCCCACCACAACGTGCCCTAAGGACAGCAGTGTGTTTGAACCATATCCCTCTCCAGAGTTTTCTGCAGGGAGTGGCTGAGCTGGTGCCACTCGACAATACAGAAAGCACAGCCCAGTGAACTGGACAGCTCTGCTTAGCAAGAACAAAATTAATTGATAGGTTATGATGGAAATTTTTGTTTGTTTCATGCCTTCAAATCAGGACACTGACAATCTATGTTGCTGGGATAGTAGTTTCCTGAAAGCAATAAAGAAGTATTTTAATTGTTTTAATTTAATATGCGAGACTACAAAATGTTCATCCTCACACTGCCTCCATAAAAAACACACTGAATTTATATTAATTGGATCTAATCTAGGATTATTGACTATATAAAGACATAGAAACCAAGTCATCCAGTATACAAATGTTCTAAAACACATGATTAATAAAAATATTTTGACTTTCATCATCTTTTGGTTTCTGTGCCTCAGTAATGCAGATATAAAAGGAATCTTAGAGAAAGCAGCAGCTATTTCACAGCAGTACTACAATATAACAATTCAGACTTAATGAAACATTTAAAATATGCTATTACTGACATTGTTCATTTAAATATGCTATTACTGATATTGTTTCATTATACACTTTCTTGTACACTGTTTTCATGCTTAAGTAACCTCTAAATTGGACTATTGCAAATCACTACTAATGGGTTTGCAAGGAAATACTTGATATGAGTTTCCATGGGGCCAAATGTGATGGAGAAGGTACCCTTGTCTCTATTAAAATTTACAAAGCCTTTTGGAAATCAGTAGTACATGCAGAGGTTCCTAAATTCGTGACCCAGATCTATTTCTGAGTAGCAAACTAAGAATGGTGACAAGGGAGGGGACAGGGAAGGGATGTATTCATTTTACGAAGAGATTCAGCTCAGCTTTCTGCTGATGGATAAAGGATGAAAGTTAGAGGGGAGAGGGCTGTTTCCACAGCAAATATTGTAGCTATTCTTAAAAGTTTAATGAGGACTGTAATACATATTACAAGCAGATTATATTTATAGTACTGAATGGATCCCATGATTTGCTATAAGCCTCATACTGCAATACTGGGGAGAAAAATTCCTTTGTTTTCCACCAAGAAAAATATCACTTGCTAGTTACTGCAATTTAAGCATTCAGTCACTGACAACATGGAGGTACAATATAATGTTTTATTGTAATTTATTAGCCTCCCTCCTTGGAACTGTAGTGAAACTCTGACTTGAATGCGCTCTGGCAAGGCACAGAAATGAGCTTGGAATTTCTGATAAATAGTATAAAACAAGCAGCATATACAGCCATTAAAACTGTATGGCAGGATAGCTCTTCAACTTTTCCTTCCCAGAGAACAACTGGCCCCTTTGCATTTTTGTAAAGAAAATGATGCCTCAGAAGGAAGTTCTGGTTGCTTCCATGCAGCTCCCTCGCCACGGAGCTGGAGATGGAAGCCTTGCCTTTTTCAAGTACAATGAAAAGGCAGGGAAAAAGAAAAGAGAAGGCAAGTCTAACAATCAGGCAGAGGCAGTAGGCTCTTCTCCTTCCTCCTGTGCTGTTGCCCAGCCCCGCTGTCGGAGCAGGCAGCGCACCCTGCTCGATCGGAGCCGCTGACAGACGTATTCAGGTCAGCAGGAGCGGCGGTGAATTAATGCGAGGAACAGTCACACCACTTCTGATGATCACAATAGCAAATTTTAATTATCAGGATAGTCTAGTGCCCTGATAAACCTGAACTCACTAGCCCATGGGAGCGTGTGCTGCCCAGAATCAGTAAGCAGTAATTCCTTGATCTGAGTGGAAATGTACCAGGAATTATCGTGCCTGTCACTGTAAGTTTATAAAGCGTTTTACAAAGACATAGCAAGACATATTCCCTTACTCAAAGATCTTATAATCTGATATGAGATAAAAACAAGACAAGACAAGAGGCAACAGTTCAGCAGAGATCACTGATTATAAATAAAGGGTAGAAATAATTGTCTGAAGAAATGTTTCAGCAAGGAATTCAAAGGAAGAGAGAGGGTGCCTGCATACGAGATCAGAAGGATTGTTCCAGGCACACACAGCTGAAAATCAAGAGAGTGTGATTATGGGACTGGAAAGAGCAGAGGGACAAGAGGCAGGAGAGAACATGATAGTGCTGAGCTACTAGAGGCAAAATTACACACAGCTCTACAGTCACTCCTGAGCGTAGCTCTGCTGGATGTTGGCAAAATATCCACAACAGCAAGTCCTGAGAGCAGAAATGAGGACAGTTTAATTTAGAGGAGTTGCCACGATGAAGTAAGTGATAGATGATTCAAACATATAGATGAGGGCATAGTGGTTTTATTTTTTATTTTTTTAAAATATTTTGCAGAAATGGCTGTGTGAAATGGCTGTAATTTCATGAACAGCTCTGGTCAGCCCACACATGCAGTTTCCTAGAAATAAAAACTCTGACATAAACACGCTGCCAGTTGTACTTGATGATCCGGAAAAAAAAATACTCTAAAAAGGAAAACCCCTTTCTGTTCTCTGTCAGATCCATCTATCCACCAGAACAAATGAGAAGAAACCCCCCCCCAGTGTTTAGAAGCTAAAGGTCCACCACCAAGCTACGATAGTAATCTTCATGTTGTGAGGGACCTTTATTCTCTCCTCCAAGATAGACAAATCAATCCAAAGGTGAACAGAAGCCAATATCTGCTGGTGCCAGAACAGCTTCAGAAATTTGCCCAAATTAACTGGTCTTTCAGCACAGAAGCTCTATAGGATAATGTACAGTTGGTATCTATGGGAGATCTGATAAAAATGGAGCTGCTCTTCACCTTCATCGACCAATACAAAGGGAAAGGTCAGGGCTGGTTTCCTCATATGCCTGGAATGTCACAGGCTTTTTTCATGCAGGCATTTTCTGTCAAAAATTTCCAGTGGGTTTGTGGGAATTAAAAAAAATGAATTTAATATCCCCTATGTTGTGTATGAACATAACCATGTAAGCATAGAGCAGCACTTATGGCACGGCTCTGTAGGTAAAAGGAGAAAATCTTAGTGCACTGTGATATGTGAACAGAGGTGTTACTGAGGATGTCTTTGGCTTATATGACACTGAACAAATTCCAACTACAGCAGGCACAGACCTACTGCTCTTCTTGAAGTGGCTGAAGAGAAATCCTCTTTTCTGCAAACATGTAGTCATTCTTCAGTGATTATTACAGTCTACCCCACTCCCCAGCAAAAATTAAAAGGCAAACACAAGCTCTGCCTGTGACTAGGAGATTTATTTTGTCAGGAGCTACTATTTACCAGAGGCGAGGTTCACATTTCTATTTTTTTCACATTAAGTATAAACATTAAATATTTTTCTTACATACTGTCTGGCTAAACATAATTTACAGCATTTGAATTCCCATTCTCCTCCTGAAGGGGAACACCAAGTCCTCTCTCCCAGTGGGTGTTTTACAAGGTGGAAGATTTGCATTTTTTAGCAGACTTGCTGAATTGTTGTAGGGTGATGTACAATTTCTGAATCATCATCAGCACAGAAAGCAAAGTTTATCTCGAAGTGTCAAAATAACATGTTCCTTTAGTTTTGATCAGCCGAGTTCCCTCACTTTTGATCATTGCAAAGACTGAACATGGCACACACAGCGAAAGGATTCTGGGAACTATTAGCAGCTAAGCTTCTTTGGATTAACAGATTTCAAAAAATTACCTCCTTATCTTTTGATCAGAAATGAAGAGTTGTTGAAAGGTAACAACTGTTACACTCTCTCCTATTTGGCAAAGGAGTTGTCTTGTTGTGTGGCAAAGCAGCATGTTAGAAAACAACTAGTCAAAACTGTTACATGGATTTGGGGCCTGACGGCATTTCTGTTCATTTCTCGTCCATGACCTTGTCTGGAGGAAAAACCTGGTATATTCCTGATAATGTTTACCCAAGAGGTAAGAAACATTTCCAGCAATAGAATGTAAATTGTATAAAATGTCAGCTACACAGGCATTAAATTCCACACTCTCTGGCATTAACGAAAAGCAGATTCTGAAAGGAGCACGTCTTCATTAGTGCTTACAAGGCATGAAGAAAAGTTTTGATAATTTCTTACTGCACTGACTCTCTGATGGTAAAAATCTGCAGTGAGAGTAGGTGTGTGTAGGTAGGAATGAGAAGTCGTGGCTCAGGAAGGCTCCTACTGAAAGCATGAGCTGGCACAAAGGGTTTGCAGAGGCAGCTGGAAATTTTCAGCTAAAAATGACTCCTGTGAGGCACAGGGGAGTAAGAACTAGAATAGGCTGACCAGCCTGATGCTGTGGCACAGCAGCCCTGATGTGACTGCCGGCTACATGGAAAGTTTTAGCCAGGCTGAGATTAGTGCTCAGCTCACTCAAGTTTCAAACCAATTGTTTAATTTCTAAGATGTGCTTTCTCCTTCATGAGAAAACAAACAAGACCCACATTAAGTGTGAAAAATCACACTTGTGCACACAGAACAGTCAGATGGATTTACACAGAAGTATCTATCTCAACCTTTATATGCAATTTAGCACAAGTTTGAGAGGCTTTTTTAGGAGACAACAAAACCTAACATGCAAGAGAAACCCAGGTTTAGAGGAAGAGGTTTATTTACTCAGTCCAGATTCCTGTCTCTCTCATATCTAGACTGCATTGGTTACAATTAACTCCCAGAAATTAAGGAGAAGTGACGAAGAATGACTGCTGAGCCAGAGGAATGGAACAATCTCTTCAAATATTGTCCCTTTGGGGTGGGTTTGTATAAATAACCCAATTTTTATCCTGACTCTTCAGAATGAATACAAAGAACACAAGTGGTGTGTTATAAATAAGACTCAGAGGATGCTATCTCCTGCTTCACTGGTAAAATTACCCCCACCAGTTATTGCCCAGTGCTTAGCTGGGCTGTCGTACTCAAACCAAATGGAATTCTCCTCCTGGGGAATTGTGTTGCAAACGGAAAATCCAGAGGCAGGCTGGTGGAGGGGTGGGAAGGGCACAGATGTGCTCTGGTGGGACTGAGCTGGCTCCGTGTTCTGAGCAAGGTGTGACTTACTCATCTGTGTCTCAGTCGCAGCTGTCTGATCAGAGTTTCCTGAACTGCCTGGAGCTCTGTTCCTCCTCATAACTCTTATTAATTGCATTCCTACCTGAGTATAAACTGAACAGATGCAGGAGGGATGCTCTGTAGTCCCACTGACCAAGGCACCTTCTCTCTTTTACTGGTGTAACTACAAATGTAGAAAATAACTTTCGTTTGTTGACACAATCTCCATGAAAACTTTGGCTTAAAAAAATTTAAGCAATTTATCTTGGAATCCAACAAGAAAAATTAGCCAAAGCACATAAGAATGCCGGGTTTAATGTAGGTTGTCTCTTACAATGGATTTATTTTATTTCAAAAAATATTTTCCCAGTTTACTGTCATTGTTGTTCTTTGTTTTTGGGTTTGGGTTTCTTTCCCCTCTCCTGAATTATCTATATTTGTTTTGAGTGGATTATTTCCCAAGGATTTTTTTTTTGTCATTACTTCTATATAAAGTGAACTTCAAGGTCTTCTGATGAAAAATCAAATCACAGTAAAAATGTTTCTGTACAATACATCCATAATAAATAAGCAATGTTATTGTAAGCTTAAGAGAGAATTCATTAAGAATCAAATAACAAAAGAGAAAACTCAGAAAATAAAGTATTAAAAATTAATGGGCTTATTGTACAGGAAAGGAGAGCAAAGAGAATAAAACAAGAGAGCTTACTGTAGGCAAGTATGCTTAATGTTTATTTAAGTAAAAACAAAATGTAAAGGAAGTTAGATTAGTGGGTAGATGAAAAAGATATCCAGCAAAGGTAAGAAATAGGAAAAAAGTAAAGCCTACTAAATTTTCACAAAATTTTGGATTTGCCTCATTTCTTTTTGTCATATTGTTTTCTCATTTAGGAAGAAAAAAGGTAGAATTAGCAGTGATCAGAGAATCCATGTTAGAGTCTCCTCTAAGAAAAACAAATAGCTCAATGACTTTTAAGAATTCAAATATATTTTCCATGAAAAATTAAGAGACTTCAGGAGCGAAGATCAGAAAAATAATATTCTTGCTGTTACGATTTTCAGGACTTTCACCGAGTCACAAATACACTATTATTGCCAAAATATATCATTTGCTTAACATTTCTTCAAGATATTTCAGGTCTCCTAAATAACTGCCTCCTGAAACTCCACCCTTTCAGCTTGCTGGGCACAAAAATAAACACTGCTGGTTTATTTTGATGTGTAAAAATGTATAAATCAAAGAAGTGCTGCTTTCCTGGAAGTTTTCATGGACAAAAAAACCATAATATATTTGAAAATGCACACCTCTACACTTCACTAAACTGTAGAGGAAACTGCAGGTTTGGTAGGATGTGTCATTGGTTGGGTGAGGTGCAAACACTGAGCTGACACAACATGTTTTTTAAAATATGGATATTATTACAACCTAATTTCTGGGTCTGTGTGAAGAAAACTACCATTAACATATCTGTGCAGGCAATCAAGCTAATTAAAGCTATAAAGGGAGTTTGAAATGCCTGTCTCTTTCAAAATACCTCCAAATTCTGGGAGAACAGGCTGTGGATCAGTAGGGAAAGGCCTCATTACGCTCTGCAGGCTCAGCCCTGGGGCTCCCTTGGTTTAGGCTGGGGAGGGAGATGGTGGTGTTTGGACAGAGGTTGGATTTGAGGGCCCTGGAGGGCTTTTCCAAGCTCAGTGATTCTGTGGTTCTGTGGAAGGTGATTTTTGGGGTTTAACAGACCTGAAGACAATGCTCACAAATTACACAAGTGTTTCACAGACACCTGGGAGTTAAAAGGCAACCTGCAAACGATGCCAAAGCCTTGGATTTTGTAGCAGTCGCCGACAAAAATGATTCCTCCTCCCAAGGGACCTGGCAGCGGGGCCCTCCTCCAGCTGGGGCGAGCGGGGAGCACGTGGGTCCCTCTGGGGAATCTGGCTGCACGTGTCCACTAAGATTCACAGGGTTTCAGTGCCCAGCCTGTCCTCACAGCTTCGTAGGGAACCCAACAGGACCTTCAGGGTCTGAGTCTCTCTCAAAGATCAGCACCCTGAGCTCAGAGTGTCTAACGTAAAAATTGCTGCTTTAGGAAAAGATTGCAATAAATCCTGGTATCCTTGTGCTGCCACAAGCTGAAAATGGTGTGAACTGGTGCTATGAAAAGGGTAAAACCCAAGCAAATTTTAGCATTTCTACTGCATCAAAGTGCTTTTTTTCCACAGCAGCTGGAATACCGGTCAGACACTGTGCTGTCTAAAAGCAGCAGCCTTTCTCTAACATGCACACAGAGCTAATTGAAATAGAAACAAATAAATAAGCCTACCAAACACACCCAAAACATTACATTTCTCTGGTAATCAGTGCTTGAAAAAAACGTGTTTTGACTTTTTTGTAAATACTAACTTTTTTTTTTTAATCTCCCGGATAAGGACATTTATTGTTCATTTGTTTATAAACTAAATTGTTCACATCACTGTAAATAACTTCTGAAATGTTGTTCCCTCAGCTGTGCTAAGTTTTAATATAGCATAGTAATGAGTGGGATGTGCAAGTTCTGCTTATCTGCTCTATTTTGGACAATGCCAGTGGCTCATGTTTATTAAGAAAGTTGGCAGTGAAGCTGAATCTCTGGTTTCCCCCCGGTAGATAAACTCTGTCTGAGCTAACATTCATGAGGATCTTGGAAGGCTCATTTAAATACTGTGCCTAAGGCTATGCATTTTTTTCCTGGATTCCGGAACGGCACATAAAGCTTTTGCTTTTCTGATGTTCTTTTGGAACTGATGCTTATGTATTACAAAGTCTGGCCAGGATTTTGTAGGAAGTACCAAGGGTCTATGTCTGAGTCGAGTGTTCAGGTATCTTTGCACGTTGTTATCCTCATTGCAAGGAAGACTTTTTTTTTTTGTGGAAGACTTAAAGCAAATGATAATTTCTATCTTGCCAGTATATTTGTATTTCTATTGTCAGATTATAGGGAAACTGAGTAAGCATTTTCGCTCCTTTGTCTGGGAGCATGGATCTCAGCCATTCACAAATGCACTGTGTCTCCTTCAAGCCATAATAACCAATGAAATTTCTTCACTTAATCCAAACATTTATTTTAACTGACAACTCTGCATGGTTGTCCAAATAAGATCTTTTTCAATCTAACAGCATAATCTGAACTTTTCCTGCAGTTAAAAGAAATATTTTCCAGCTCTTTAGGCAGTAGTTATTACTTCACTTTGTCTCTAAGCTCTATTTCAGAAGTGCTGAGAACATCTGAATATGTTTGGATACCTCAGAATAGAAAAGTTGAAAAATAAATGAATAAGTCAGGTATTTGCCTATTTCTGTCATCAGTGCCATCAGTACTTAGTGCTCTATGTGTTGCTGTGCTTTTCTAGCTGCCATTTAAGCATTGCACGTATCAAAACAAAGTAGCCCATAAGAAATGGCATTTTTTCATCACTACAGGAAATTTTGAGAGGGTAAAAGCTTCCTGGAATATTCATGAGGTGGAGGTGCTTTTCAGTAAACATACCATGTCATATTTTATATAAACAACTCTTGGTTCTGTCTCATAGGTGCCTCTACCATTTCCTACAACTCTGGACATAGCGAGGGGTTTCATACAAAAACTTTTTGGGTCTTAGGTATGTTGAATGAACTACAACAAATAGAGACATCTTCTCTTTTGTAAACATAAATCATACTATTTTAGAAAGAAAAATAAATTTACAATTATATTGAAAGGACTATAAAACCCCCAAACAATGAGCAAAAAACCCAAACAAACAAATCAAGCAAGAAAATGCAGAAAGCCCCAATTCTGAACTGTGATCCCATAAGCAGTGACAGGGTGGGGTGCGAGGGCTTGGCGCTGCAGTGGCTCTTTTCCAAGCTCCTGGTCCACGGAGTGGAATGCTTGTCTCATGGAAGAGGGCTCCTACTTCCTCATCAGCCCCTCTGCAGCCTGAGGACTCTGGGACTGAAGCAGCCAAGAGGCTGAACAGGACTCCTCCTTTAGTCAAGCTCCAGGTACCCCAGAGCAAGCTGAACGACTAAATATTAATCTACTGTGGGTCTGAATGGTCGCAGAAGCTCAGCTCCTCAGCAGCAGCCCTTGTGAAAGCAGGAGCACAGTCCCTTTGAGCAGCGCTCCTGTTTTCCTTTCAGAACACCGCTGAAGAAGGAGACACCGAGCCTTTCTTTTCTGCACAATAGCCAAGTGGGAAGAATGCTTGCCTTCTAAAAGGCAAGCACGGATTCAATTCCCTCTTGTCTGAACTTCAAACCTAACCTTTTATCTTCCAGATGAGTGCCCAAAACACAAGGCTGGCAAGAAATACGGCTACTCAGGAGGTGGGGAATGTTGCTGTTCTCTCAGAGCAGCACCTTTGTGCAGGAAAAAAGCTCAAACCTCACAAGGTCAGAAAGGATGGATAACTCGGCAGTTCAGTGTTCAAGGTGCTCATTACATTTGGTCCCTGCTCCAAGGCCTGTTTCTCCTTTCTGTTTTTGAATGCAATTCCTGTAGAATATAAAATTCAGCTCTATTTTCTGTACAGGAGGAAGGTGAGTACAGACCTACTTATAAATGAGTACTTTAACTGTGAGGCGCAGGAACTCGCCAGCCCTCCAGCCAGGGATCACACTTAGGCTAAAGAGGCTCATAATTAAACTAAGGTATGCTAAAAAATGAAGCTTGGACCAGGTTTTCAAGGAAAAAGACACTGGTTAGAAGCAGTTTCCAGTCTGGGAATCACAGGCAAGTTAAAAAAATAAACAACTCGGGGGGAAAGAAAATATATGGAGTAGCATCTAGACTGGATCTCAACTGAGTTGAGGTGTCAGGCTTGTCAAGACTGATGTAATTCAGGGCCTTATCCAGGGGTGACTACAGAGCTTCAAGGTCAAACAGCAAGATCCCCCTGAAGTTCAGGTTTCTGGGGTTTAACTGACAGATTTCTGGACAGCAATTTTAGACCCAACTATTGTTTATCTTTTTCTATTTAATGCTCTTCCTAGGAAAATCACAACTGACTTGCAAGCACTTTAACCATAAGCCTGGTCAAACCCCTGAGTCTGAGTGTCAGGGAGAGCTGAACTGAATTTCTGGTACTGCCCTCATACAGAGCTTGACTAAATATTAGCACAAGCAGCAAGGATAGTTTTTTACAAGCCATGAAAAAATCCCATGGACAATTTATGACCACTTGCCTCATTGCCCGCTGGGTTTAGGTGCTGCAGCTCTTCTGAAGTCTGTGGAATGATGCCAGCCTGTGTCCACAGCCAGTGTCACACAGGCAGTGTCACTCAGAATTCAGCTGCATCTTTTTTAAGTGCAAAATGTCATTAGTTGTACCAGAAGCTGACATGAAGTAGCATTTCCTCCTAATTGTCCTATCCTTTTACTGACAGCTTGCTGTTGCCCTTCTGAAACCTTGTCACTTGGAATTTTGCTGAAAAAGTGCATTTGGTACCATTTTGAACCAGCATTTTCCTTAAAAATTATTGTTTGAAGAGTGAAGGAGGGAGGGGAGGTGGACTAGGTATTCTGTTCTTCATACAAAAAAAGTGAAAGCCTTTGCCATAAAATTATCCTGATTCTTTGTCTCCCTCCACTGCATTTTCTTCTATCAAAATTTTTATCTCCTTCTTTCCTAGAATCCCTGAAATTTTTGAATATGGCAAACTCTCATGTCACCCACTCAGCTGCTATCAGCTTCTCTCACATGGAAAGCTGGCAACATAAGTCATTTCCCTCTGGTTTTGTTCAATAAAATGTTATTTAACTGACCTGTATTTGCAAACCCTGGGAAGGGTATGGCTGTTGGTATAGCCAGCATTGTATACTAAGGTGGCTGTTAAAATAAACCAAGGAGTGCTTCCAGATAGCTTCAAATAATTAGAGAAATACAAGATTACAATCATGATATTAAACGTTGGTTTTCAAAAAGCTGATGGAGGCTATAAACCTACTTCGTACGCAGAGAACAGGTACAGGTGTGATGCCTTATGAGTCTGGAAAGGAAAAAACCTGAAAAATTATAGGAGTGAGCCCATCACATTAGCTGATACGGATTATTAAGGAGGAGCTTTTTACTACTTCTTTGGTTATAGATTTCTTTGGGACTTACTAAAATTCTACCCTCTCAAAGTTTTGTATCCCCAAACTCATGAGATAGACACCGAGCCGTAGCTGATGATTTTGAATACTCTCAAATCCATTGGAAGTAGAAGAAAATTCATCTGTCTGTTTTGCATGGTAAAGGCCAAGGGTATAAGGCCTGAAGTTCTGAGAATCAAATCTGGAAGGCCTGAATGTTGGGCACAATTAAGTGAGATTGTAGCAGCCTGTAAAAGAAATTATTTTTACACGTGCATGTTGCAACTCCACTGCACAGAGTATAGAGGAAAACTTTAAAGAAACTTTAAAGTGTGTGTGGCGCAAACTTTAGTAGAAAATAAAAACTCACAGGAAGAACAAAAGAAAATTAGGAGGCAATTTTCACTATTTTGGAAAAGAAAAAAAAATTAGTTAGAACCTCAATAGTGAAGAAATGCAATGAACGAACAGAGTATAAAAGTGATGGATAAAGAGAGCAGGGCACCATTTTTTGTTATTTTTTGTTATCAAGAACAAAAAATTTGTTAAGGCATAGGATACTGACAGAACTTAGCAAACGGGAAAGAGATGCTGAAAATGCTACAAGTAATAAACATAGAGAAGACAAAATGTGAGAAGGTTACTATTTTATGCAAAATAGCGAGTATCAACAGCTCTGTTAAATTAGAGGAGAACAATACAATAAGTGGTAAGGAAAGGAACTCCTAAATTTAAACCTGAAGGCACAAGGCCCTGGAAATGGCACTGAAAACAAAGGCTCAGTCATTAGCCATCTGAAAAGATTGCAAAGCAGGAGATGGAGACTTTACTGCATTGCAGTGCAGGATACACAACTGGGAAGAATAAAGGGATGGCTGGAGAATAGCAACTTGATTCAGTGTCACAGAACTTAAGAGAACATGCATTAAGACTGAAGAAAGGCTGTGCCCAACAGGGATTGCCAAAGAATTCTGTAAGGAACAGAGAATTGAGGAAAGAGAAGGCAATGCTCTCTGATAAATAGAGCAACATCAGCTAATTTCTGCTGGCCCTCTCCCATCCTCCTGGTCCTAGGGCTGATGCAACTGAGCTCCTTTAGATGGATGCATTACCCACATGGAACTGCTTTTACAATTTTCACAGCAGCATTTTTCACCTACTAATATGCTTTACCTCGTGACTTATTAATATCACATCAGCCTGCTGAGAGAGAGGATTTCTGACTTTACCTCCTTACATCAGCCTTGCAAATACTCCCTCGAGTCTGAGCCCCTGTTGCAAATGTGGGTGTTAAAATTCTCTGTGAATCTTAGTGAAGTCTCTTCCCAGATGGATGTTGACTGGAGAGAGCAACACAACAGAGGTGAAACATCTGAGATTCTGCGTGCTCTTGTATGCAAACTGGGAGTCGTGGGATCACATTTTTACTGTGGTAGAGTGTTGTCCTTCGTATTATTCTATGATTCTATGATATTAGAATACTACACAGTTACCTTAAATATGTGACGTGTTTACATCACAATTTTTCTCTTCATATCTCTATTCTTAATTATAGTTGTATTTTTAAGGCTTTGATAGCTTTATAATTGCATATTCTCCTCTGTCAGATAAAGACTGAGTCTCAGCTCCTCTAGGAGTCTGTTATTGTTGTTTTTACAGCTTTGCTCCAGTTAGGAGAATGATTTAATATTAAACATTAAAGTATTCCCTTTTTGTCTGTCAGAGATAGGCATTTTAATCCTCTGTAAGAGGCATCATGTGTCTGTCTGCTGAGCACCTGCATCAGCAGGCAGGGTGGTGACAAGTTAGAACTTGGGACCCAAGGTGGCATTAGTCAAAGCTGTATGTATAGGAAATGCTGCTTCTTCCCCCAGGGTTCATTTGCAGCGGGAAGCAAATTCTGCAGACAACAAAGAAATTCACAGGAAAAAAGTGCAGTTAGCACAGGCAGTGTAAATCTGAACTGCAGTTTTGGCAGCCTGGGCTGAGAGGGCTTAGTTTGAGGCGGTTTGTCCCAGAGGGTCCCCACGTGTCACCTGCCAGGCCACAGTGTTGGTGTGATGCCAGGTCATGGTGTTGGTGACAGCAAAGGGTGACCCTGTGCCCACGGAGCACCACGGCCTTACCCTCCCACCCAGGGAACAGCAAAGCTGGGAAGCTGCTGCTTCCAGACCCACTGGATGCTGGGGAGGGAATGAGAATTCTGCCTTCTGAGAGGATCGTGGCTATAAACGAGTGGGGAAAAGAGGTTTCTGAAGGATCCTGATACCCACAGTCCGTAACCTTTTTTTAATGCCGCTCTTGAACGTTTGAAGATCCGAGTGCTAGGGCACAATTTCCTTTATATATATTTTCCAATTCATACCTTTCCTCAAAAAAATACCAAAGCATTGAAGACAAGATTTTAAAAAAATCTCCTTTTCACAATAATATTGGCAGTTCAATTTTGGAAGTGCCCTCGTGACGTTATCCATAAAAACCATCCCATCTGGAAAAGAGTCAAACTCTACAATACAGAAGGACCGGGCCTGATTGTGCCCTAATTTGGCCCTCACCATACCCTATTAACAATTAAGTCCTTTTGCTTGGTACTTGTATCCAGTCAGATGCTAGAAATCCTATTAAGTCATTCAGGACCTCTATTGTACACTGTTAAATAGCTACGTAATATTATTACATGATTCGTTCACAGCAAGTTTGTCTTTCTCTGATCATTCCGAACAAGAAAGATGCTTCTGTAATGTATGGAGTTATACATTTAGGTAATTCAATTTTAAATTCTTTAAGCAGCTTTGTCTGGTTTGGCTATATTTTCTCCCAGAATCATCCTAAGAATCAGGTTTAACAGTGATGTGATTCAAAGTTTTGTAAAAGTCACCTTTAAGATAAGCCATACATATTTATTTATTTAAGCCTTTTCTCATTGATCAGCCTTCCCCAGGCCTCAGTCCTGAATGCCCTTTCTGTTTGTCAATATGGTTTTTTTTAACCAGGCACCAGAATAGGGTTTTTCTGACACTGTTTGAGAGAGCACTGACTCTGGAAAAGCAGTAAAGCATATTACCTCTTTTCTCTGCACTCTCACCGTAAAATATATGCAATTGAAAGCAGTAAAAATAAATCCTTAGAATATTATACAAGGCGCCAGATCTAAAACTTTCCTGTATTTTAAGCTGATTTGCATCTTTAACAGATCTCATCTATTTCAGCTAAGTGCAGTCTTTATATCTACCTTGTATCTATAATCTTACCACCCAAATAGCTATAGGAGTAAAAATGAACTCTGAGAACAATCAAGATTTTGTTTGGTGATAGAATTTTGCTAAAGAATGGCAAGAATTTTTCCCTTCTCTGAACCGTATCCATTCTTCTGTGGCACAGTGTGTGTCTCCCTCTCTCCCTCTGCTTTAATTCGGATTCCATCAAAAATCAGAATCCTGTGACTGATGTTCAAAATGAGCTGAGGTGATATTGAGGTTTTGAACTTTATCTGAGCATGTCACTCACTTGAAGGCTTTCCAGACCTCAAATGGCTCAGTGCCATTCTTCAGAAATGAGACAGGAACAAGTATTGATTTTTTTCCTCCTTTTAAACTGAGTACCTAATGAGCAAATGAAGATATGGTTGGCCTTGGATTTATTAGGTGATTTAGAAGAGGCTTCTCAGAGTACAAATGTATGAAGAACAGTTTATTGCAATTCTACTTTAATTTTCTTTTTTTTCTGAGGCAAATTTTTGCTACAATGTTTCTGAGATTTTGAACATAGATTAGATAAATTATGCCATATTACATTTCCATAGTACACTAAAGCTCTTGCTTGGTAAAAACACATTCTTTGGATATGACAAGAGATGGTTACAATACTACAGCACATTTTTGTTGGTACTCGAGAAAGTAAACAAATTTAAAAGGCACTGGGAAAAAAGAATACAATGCTCCCTGAAGGTATAAGTGTTTCTCCAAACTGAAAATTACAGGTTTATAAGAAAAGCCAAGTACTTCCTCAAAACAGAGTGAGAAGTCTTAAATCTGCTGAAGTTACGTGAGATAAATATATTGAACAGACATGAATCCACTGAACAGGCATGAAGCAAATGTATCCTGTTGTGACAAAAAATGAGTGTGCAGATGAGTGGAAAAATCTTCAGATCAACTAGAAGTGGAAATAATCTAAAAGCTTTAACAAATAAAATGGGCAGTCCTACAGCCACACGTATATAGTGACTTAGAACTAAAATTGCAGGTTCACTACAAGGAGGGAGATTTTCAAAGCTTTCAGCAGCTCATGATGGGTGAAGGGATGTGGCCTGGGCAGGTCTGTGTCCCACCTGGCACAGGAAGGGGAAGATGTTTCAGCAAGCATGTAAGGACAGAGAGGCAGAGGCACAAGCTCAGACCACCAGGCTTCTCGCTCCTGCTGTGGCCAGCACAGAGAAGGGACAGAAGAGCCTTGGCAGCCGGGCAGGGAGGGGATCCTGGCCCTGTGCCCAGCCCGGGGCACCTCTGCAGGGCCGTGCCCGGCTCTGGCTCCTCAGCACAGCGGGGCCAGGGAGCTCCTGGAGCGGGGCCAGCGGAGGCTGCGGGGCTGAGGAAGGGCCTGGAGCAGCTCCGTGCCCAGGAAGGGCTGAGGGAGCCGGGGCCGCTCGGCCTCGAGAGGAGCCCCGGCCGAGAGGGGCCCTCAGCCCTGGGGGTCCCTGTGTGCAGGGAGGGCTCCGGGCAGGGCCCGGGCTCTGCTCCGGGGCCCGGCAATGGCCCCAGGGGAACGGGCAGGGACTGAGCCCAGGGAGCTCCCCCTGCCCAGGAGGCAGAACTTGTGCCCCGGGCAGTGCCCAGCCCCGAGCAGATTGTGCAGAGAGGCTGGGCAGGCTCCTCCCTGGGGACATTGCAGAGCCACACGGACACACTGCTGTGCCCTGTGCTCTGGGATGGCCCTGCTGGAGCACGGAGGTGCCACCACAGGAGCCCCTGGGGGCCCTTCCAGCCTCACCCAGCCTGGGGCTCTGTGATATCTTGTACTGCAGCAGCATGGAAACAAAATACTATTTTTGTATAACATGCACTGCACCAACACTGAAAGACACATCCAGAAAAATAAAATGGATAGTAGTGTTAATAATCTACAGTCATATCCCAGTCTCAATGATCTGTTTATGTCTGCCTCCCTGCAGCATTAATGATTAAATGTGGTAATTCAATGTATAACAATTAACTTGGGATTACAGAATCCATCTGAATGCCAAGCAATAAGTCTTTATGTTAAGATGGAAATTCTGCTGCCATCCATTTATTATAAAAGTCTCTCTGAGCATCTGATCTAATGTAATATGTTGTCCAGAGTATGTATAATAATCTAAACAGCATTGCTAAAATTAGATATGATAGTGTTGATAAGTTAAGTGCATTTCCAGCAACATACTTTTTATGAAGACTGTTTATTACTACTATTGGCTTATATTCATCTCTAAGTGCTTGATAAAAATTCCTGGTGCAAAAAAGATGTGTAATCACTCATTCATCAGTAATTCTTTATTATCTCATTTTCTCTTGGGAAGAAAATATGTGTGTATGCATCAGTCAATTGATCAAACGATAACATGAAAATCTTAATCATGTCAAAAGCATTTGGAGAATATCAATTTAGGGCCAGACCTATCAATTCTTACTGACATGAGCTGGCCTTTCAGAACCAGTGTGATAATTTACATAAGGGAAAACTGTCCCTCACAGCAAGGACTTTGATGTCCTGATCCTTCAAATGAGCGCAGGGTAAATTTCTGCTGCACCTGTCTAGTTAGCCCAATCTTGTAAGACTGGAGTTAATTAACGTCAAATCTGAATGAAAATTCAGCTGTTTTGCTGGATTTTTATTGGTAATTTTTTCCCACTTTCCTCCTGGGCCTTTCCAGCAGCATGAGCCAGGTAGCTTGTCTGCCTCTGAGTGCAGCATGATCCTCCCCGTCAGTAAAACATCAAATATGAGCAAACTTAGCTGAAGCAGGGACACAAACAGATCAGAGGAGCGTCAAGTGTCCTACTCAGCCCCAGTTCCCCACTCTGTGCCCCACAGTCTGTCAGAGGATGGCTTAGCAGAACAATGCTGAGAGCTAAAGCTCTTGTAAAGCACTTGCATCTCCTCCAGAAGCATCTTTCCCTGCCTGGGCTGATTGAAGGGCAGGCAGCAGCACTGGTGTGATGTAGGGAACGTTTGCTGGGAAGCCCCTGCAATGCCATCTTGAAAGGCAGACAATGAACACAGTCTCAGACACAGCAGGATGTGACTGGATCCTTTGAAACCACGGAATACAGAAATGCAGACCTTCCCAATCTTTACAGCTTTTACCCTTCCACAGGGAGCATCATACTTACGAAATCTTTACAGCGTATTTAGGGCCTCCTTTCTCAGGAAAGTTCCCACAGCAGTGTAGAAAAAGGCTATCAGTGCTCCAAATGTGTGTTTCTGGGCACACAAATCTGTTATTTCTCCTGGACCAACTCTGCCTACTGAATCCCGCACGGATAATCCAAATGTAAAAATATACAAATATTGGCAGCCAATAGGGGGCTTTTCATCTCAAGCAAGAAAACAGAAGTAATTCTGATAGCTTTTCCAAGAGAAGCCTGGTGGGGCTTATTTGCCAAAGTTTGACTCTGCAGTAAACAGGGTACTGCTGTTTCTGTTTTGAAGTCTTCCTGTGCAACATTCACTGATGGATTGCCACGTACAGAATGTGGATAAACAAAATGATGAGCAGAGAGAGGCTCCACACGAGTGCCATGAAGGCAGACTGTTTATACGGGCTCATCTTGTTCAGAAATCTTCCTTTAGTGCTCTGCTTTGTGGAATAACTCGGCCAATGAAATGCAATTTATCATTGGAAGCTATATGTGGAAAGCACACCAGTGGGGAATACGGAAACTCTTAAAACACCACCTGCTTTGCAGATAAGAAGAGATGTTTTGGAATATCCCAGTGTTTTCAGTGAGATTCGAGGCAGAACCTTTCATTCTAATTTCCCTCTCTTTGGGGTTGTCCTGTGTAGCTTCAGAAGAACAAGCCCTTCCTTTTTTTTTTCTCTTCAGGTAGGAAAGGCTTCAGTGTTCTATTATAACGTTTAGTTAAATACCACAGCTTTCAATTTTGGTTGCAGCAGAAATATTCAAAGCTTATTTAAGGTATCATAGATTTATTATCTGTACAGACCCAGAAATGGTACACATGCAATGTACGGCTATATGGTAAACTGTGACAATGTGCGAAAACAAAGATTTCTTAGTATGAATCTAGGACTAGCTATGCATAAATATTCATTGGATTTTGTGGAGGAAGGAACATGGGCAGTAGATTGCATTCAGATAACAATGCTGATGGTAATAAGGGGAAGAATTTGGAAGCATATGAAGAAAAATGTTCAATGTTTTAAAATTACTTTTAATGTCGAAAAATTTCTGCTTTTGAAATAATCTTTAGAAGTTTGTAAATGGATTGAATAACTTCTTAATGTGTTTGACCCAAATCAAACATTTTGGGATCTGAATTATAAAAAAAAAAGAGATTTTTTTTTTTATTTGACCTCTAAGTGGAAAGTCTCCTCTTTTCATATTTTTCACCTGTGATATGTTTTGATATTTCCAAAAGAGCACCAGAAGAAGCAGGAACATGCACAGTTGGGTAGGCAGCATTCGCAGTGTGACAAACTACATGTATTAGAGGTTGATTTTCAAAACAGAGCTATCCTGGAAATACTGTAGAGCAGAATATTTGCTAAGTTTTAGGAACATTATGGTACCTGCAACTTTCTCTTAATTTTTATTACACCTGCTAAAATATGGTCCAAGCTAAAATATGTTAAATGCCTTTTTAATATTTTTTCTTCTATGAGCAGCATGTACAACAGAGAGTGACAGTTTGAACACGTGCCAGTATAAGCATATGGGGTGTTAATGGTGGGAACATAAAATGCTTTAGGCAGCTTCATTTCTCCAAGAATGATGCACAGAAAATCAGTTTTCTCCTTGAGGATGAACTTTGAAAAGTCGTAGACACGCATTTTCCAACACAATTCTTCTCTAGCACTGTAGGTCCCCAAATTAATATTTTAGTCAGAATAATGGAACTCAATAAAATGATCTCATACACCCTATACTTTCTTACCTCTGGGTAAAAATGATTGTTTCTTATTTGTGTCTCATTTCTAGCCCCTACTGCTAATACACCAATTTTTCTTCTCCAATCCTGCAATAGACCAGACTCATCTGGTAATTTTTTTAACAGAATAGGATCTTGCAGTTCTCTCAGCTTTCTAATGATTTCACCTTTTGTTAACACTTTAGTCCCTAAAACCTCTTTTTTTTTTTCCAATTACACCAGCAATTTGCTGAAGGCTTGCCTCTTAAAGCTTAGTATGTGCTAACATAACCTGGTAGGTAGGTGGGAGGGATATTGAATTATGGAACTTGTGAATCAGGTCTCTCAATAAAAGCAGTTGCAGAGGAGATGCTCATCTCCTCTGCCAGTTCAAGGCTGACGATCCCCATCCCTGTTCCCAGGGAGTCCAGCAGGAAAACTGGCACTGTCTCCAACGAGTCTGGCAAAAGCAATTATAGGCTTGCTGAGAAATGTCTGGCTTCCCAGGCCCTCTCTGTTGTACACGGGAAAGGTAATGAACCAATAAACTGTGGCCCACCTGAAGGCGCAGCAAAATTCACTGGCGATGCTTGGTCTGGGAGTTTTGATTTTTGGTTGTGGTTTTGGTTGGTTTTCTTGGGGTTTTTTGTTTTTTTTTTTTGGTTCAGGTCTCCTTAGTGTACAAAGCTTGGTACACTCAATTCTATAGAAAATCAGACCAATCTGCTTCAGCCATGTCAGATACACAACGCAGTATAACAGATTAATACTATGTGTATTTTTTTCTATATAGTTTTTATCTAGTTTCAAATGCTACATATCTATTGGCAGTCTGTGCACGTCTCTTTGTGTTTCAGTGTCCATAAATAACTTCTGGCATGGTTTTGATCTTTTAAAAGTTGACTACAACTGGTACCAGCCCATTCTGGGAAGGAAATCAGCCTTAATTTACCTTTACTAATCACTTTTCATACTGTTTCACCTGCAGCAGGTTAATGTGGTGGATGTACATGTTATTAATTATGAAACTGGAGAACATCCTCCAGCTGAAATTAATTAATTATGCTCTTTTGGGTGAGAGAAGTCTAGTGTGGCAGTAGAGATGTAGGGTCATGATTCCCTGCATCAGGTTTCAAGCTGATTGTATTGGATGTGACAAGCTTCACACTGAAGCTGGAGTTCTGTTCATACAGTAATGATACCGCTCTTCTCCTGTTTTGGTGCAATTTACCAAAAATTAGAGTCTTTTCACCCATTTATTCTCATTATTTGTTGCTGTGTCTGGACTTTCGTTACTACAGGGTACTTCTGAATCCTTTTTGTTTCACAGCAATTCTGCTACAAACTCCTCTGTTAATGTTTTTCACTTAACTTGGAAATACTAACAGTTCAACCATTAAGAAAAATGTGAACTCCTGGGCCAATTACTGGTATTTTTCATTGTTTCCAATGCCTGCTGCTCCTCATTGCCAAATATCATATGGAGTTCTTTCACATTGCAAGACTCCGCGTGATTTTAAGTACCAACAATTTAATGTATCACTCAAAGTGCTGAAGCTCTGTTAAGGTGCAAGTAATTCTCAGCAGAATGGTCTCAAGCTTCAGGACTACAGCACTGCAAATGGAAAATGAAGAAAAGTAAAAATATGAAAAGCTGCTTTTCCCAAATAACCCTCTAAAATAAACCAACCAAAACATGAAGCTATAAAAGCACAATTTTTTTTCATGATGAAACAACTTGAGAAAAGGTATCAGTTTGCTTCCTTATTGTAAATAAATGCAGCATCTTAGTGCTTTTCTCCATGGGTTCTGCTTTATTCTAATCCTGCTGATGTAGAAACCAACATAGCTAAAATACAGTAGGAAAAGATCTATAATTAGGATTTAAGAATGTAATGGCATGACATAAAAACCAGTTCATTCCACTAAATTTAAAGGAATCAGCTATACTGGTGTAACACCTTTACACTGGAGCTACATGAGAGGCTATTCCAGTGTAATTATCCTTGGGTAAAATTGCACTATAATCAAAAAGTTAGGGCAAAAAGCAGTGTGCAGGCAAGGCTGGTGTTTCAATGAGCTGGTCTATTTTTCTGTCAGCCAGTATACCCAAACATCAAACAAAACCGAAGCAATTATATACACTAATCCTTCCCCATGTGAAGTTGCAGCCCAATGTGAATTCAAAAGCACCAAGTTGCAAATCCTTCAAAAGGAGCATTTACAACTTATAATGGAAACTCCAACAGAGCTCTAACTATAATAGTGTGACTACTGCAGCGATTATTCTTTATTGCCATGGCATTTACTGCTGAAATAGTGGTGGGCAGATCCTAACATTCTCAAAATTAATGTGCAGTAACATCCTCATGTGAGGTATTGCCCAAGGTACGGTGTTTTGAAATGTAATATATCAAAATGATGATACTTCTCCATTTAAGTTGTTCTGGTCACTCACTTCACGCAATTGCTGCTTCAAAGGTACTTCTCATAATTTCAGAATAAATATATATGAAATAGGAGAACCTCAGAAGCATTTCTGTTCTGACTGGTATTAATGAGGACTTGGAAAATGCCAACCCATCTCCAGTGGAGCAGCTTTATAGCTGAGCGAACATTATGGTGGAGTGTTCTCTGGTAATGATTAATTCCCCCTTGTGAGCAATGCACTTACGGCCCAAATCAGCTACTCCATGGATGGAACTCATTGTTCTGAGTCAAAATTCTGCCTCAAAACCAAAAGTGTTGAGTCTGTCAGCAATGCCTGATGGAAAGTAAACATGAGTGTGAGCAGCAGTGAAAAGGGGGTGGTGTACCCAACTTCATCCTGCTGGATTTCCTCCTTTTTAATACAAAAGAAAGCTGCTAGTTCAGGTCCTCTGATGTGTTTATGTATAGTTGGGCTGACATTGATCCATATCCTATAATTTTAAAAAATTGTTTCTGTTTCAAAATTCCCTCAGAACACGATGCTGAAAATGCTGTAAAAACATAGTGTTGCTGCCAAAAAATGCAGAAACACTGCATTATTTAGTTCTGATGTTAAAAGTATTTCATATCTAACCTATGTGCTTGTAGTGTAACACATATTGGGGGTGATAAGAATATGGTTATTTTGTGTCTTTTATTTGTGATAGTTACCCCAGCAGCAGACTAAAAAAGTGTGTGAAAAAAAAGCGAAAGCAGAAATATAGGGCTGGCTGAAAAAGGGTTGCTCATCTGCCCTCAGCCTGAAGCTTTTCCAGAAGGACAAATAGCAGAGGAAACAGACTTCAGACTTCCCCTGATACATACGGAAGTAGTGTGAAATATCAGTCATTATTTTGCTACAAAGACGCAAAGTAAAAATAAATTAAAAAAAAAATAAAATTAAAGCCTTAATGCAGGTCCCAGTGAGATTCTTTCAGTGTTGCTGTTTAACATAGCAACTTATTAACATTTAACAGATTTAACATATTTTTGTTGCCATCTCATTCAAACAGGGACCACACTTCCTCCATCCCAAGGACAATATATAAAACATAAATACAATATACAAATAAATGTGTAAGGTAAAGATTGGGGTGAGCTTTAATAGCAGGACTTTTGGTTAGGAGTGGGTACCTGATGCTAACATAGGAAACAAAAAGAACAGATATTTTCACCTTCAGCACCTTCAGTGACCCTACACATTATTAAACCCCCCCCCCCAGTATAGGAATCACAAAACCAAGATCTTGTTCAAATGAAATTCTAATGGCTTTTCTGAGATAAGCCTTTTACCCTGTGGGTTTGCTACATATACTTTTTATTTTGATTTTTTTTCAAACAGATGGTTTATTTTAATTAATTCTTATTACAGAGACATCTTTGTCATAAGGTACTTCTAAAACAGATGAGCACAATTAAATGAGTGCTTTTGTTTACAGGATTAGTGAAAGAATTACTATTTCACAGGGGAAGAAGTGCTGCTGTAATTTTATCTTTAATTTTTCCAACATCCTTGACATTTAAACACGGTTTTAATATTATTATTATTGAATTACGAAGAAGCAGGGTGTTGAATTTGTATTGATTTTACATGTGTGCTTACACTCAGAAAGATGGCATTTCAAAACCTTTTCTAAATATAAATTTTCCCTTTCATAGTAAACAATACAGAATGCATTCTGTCAATGCCAGAATTTCACTATAGCAGGAAAAATGTTTCATTACACCACAAAGTAGTAAAGAATTGAAGAATATATCTGCATTCCATTTGTCTCTGTGGACTACAAACTGAGATGCCACCTAAGAAGTTCAAGGAATTTGATTATACAAGCACCAAGACTTTAACAACAGAAAAGCTGTTGTCATACTGAAGGGTGTCATTTTCTTTGGCAATGCAAGGAAGAAGAGCATTGGAAAGATGACTCACATTTCATAGAATCACATTTTGAAAGGTTTTGGGTTGGGAGGGACCTTAAAGCCCTTCAAGTGCCACCCCTGCCATGGGCAGGGACACCTCCCACTGTCCCAGGCTGCTCCAAGCCCCAGTGTCCAGCCTGGCCTTGGGCACTGCCAGGGATCCAGGGGCAGCCACAGCTGCTCTGGGCACCCTGTGCCAGGGCCTGCCCACCCTCCCAGGGAACAATTCCTTCCCAATATCCCATCCATCCCTGCCCTCTGGCACTGGGAAGCCATTCCCTGGGTCCTGTCCCTCCAGTCCTTGTCCCCAGTCCCTCTCCAGCTCTCCTGGAGCCCCTTTAGGCCCTGGAAGGGGCTCTGAGGATTTCCTGGAGCCTTCTCTTCTCCAGGTGAACACTCCCAGCTCTCCCAGCCTGGCTCCAGAGCAGAGGGGCACCTGCAAGTGCTTTTAAGTGTTTTGTCACACAAGGTCAAAATCAGGCCAAGTTTTGAATGGCTTTGTAGTTCTGAAGTTTTTTACAAAACAGAAACAATAACTCAAGGTGATCATTAGGAGAAAAACAAACCAAACCAACAACCTAGAAAGCTACATTGCAATGGATTGTGGGCATACATTTTCTAGGTTTCATTACAAACCAGTTAATTTTACTTCAGATACACGTCCTGCCCTGGCCTACAGGTAGCTGAGAATTTCTTGATCTAAAGATCGACATCAAAATCTAAAATTCACTGATGCTTCATTTTTTTGGGTGAGGTTTTTATTGATAGGCAAATTATTAGAAGTTTACTAAAGCCATCAAAGGGATTGTTGTCACTAATTTATTATGAGATGCAGTGCAACTTCATTATTGTTTTTTTACTACTTAATGGCTTGGATATATATCATGAGTGCACAATTTTGTAAGCAGAGCAAGCCAGTACCTTCCGGAAGGCAAACTGCTGATGTACAGAACTCCATGATGTCCATATGCCAGCACAGACCAGCTTTACAAGAACATTTCCTGAAGCATCCAAATCAATTCAGCTCGTCCAAGATAATTCAGCAACAATCACTTTCCACCCCACCAAATAAGAAGATATTAATTTATTTATCTTTTGAAAAAGATGGGGAGAGTATTGTTGAACAAAACAGAGATTCTGTTTCCACAGGTGAATGTAAACCCAAAACCTGACTCAACTGGTGTGCACTGACAGTGATGTAGGAGGTTTAAGCAGTTAGAAGGTGAATATATGCCTGCGCTTATAGATGGCAGTGATTCCTAAAGGCTTAGGTCTGCTGGGTTTTTATGGCAGCCTGTTAAAGGTTTTTTTTTCCTTGTTTTTGCCCAATTACTCTGTGTTTATGTGGAATAAGGATAACAATCTGATTTAGTATGCATTGTTGGCAAGCACTAAAACCACAGCTTGCACACCTACTTTTTTTGATGTTCCTCAGACTTTAAAGCTCTCAGGAGTTATGTAGAAGGAAGGAACTCGTGGGACATTTTTTCGACATGAGGAGTCAGATGGCCCTGCTTTTAAAGGCAGCTTTTGCAGAGTTTTCTCAGTTTGGAATCAAAAGCAACTGCTTGAAGGGCTGCTGAATAATGGGCTTCGTATACTGTGCTCTAATCAGTGGCAATGCAAGTGGTGATTAAAGCTCAGTGTTTGTGGGAATTACGCTGCCATGCGTTCTCAGGCATTCCAACGTGCCTGTGCCGTGACCAGGGAGCACGTTCACAGCCAACATCCATGGCTGCAGAACATGGCAGAGCCTGTCTGATCACAATTTTAAAAGAAGTATCAAGAGCAGATCTGCTTTAGTTTCCAAAGCCCTAATGAGCGATTGTAACTATTACAGTACATAAAATATTCGTCCCTTTCAGTGAAGCTAATGTCAGAACTGAATATTTAATCATGTATTTGCTTTTTTGCATAGCTTAAAGAAAGGTATTGCTGAATATAAATTTACAGAGATGAAAGGGCCAATAGTGTTTTTCAGACAATAAAGTCTAGGTATTATAGACCTGTTCTATTTTTTTGTTCTTACAAATACAGCTGGTATAATTTGCACAAAATGGAGATCAGGTATCCGTAGCCTGATACAATTCCTTTTGAAGTCCTTTGCTTGCTGTCTGAATTTAAGTGGCAATAGGACTTCAAAATCACTTTCTATAGAGGTAAGTCCTCTTTGGAACATTGATTTCCCCAAGATCAATTATTATTTTTAAAAATCTTCTAAGTATCCGTGGACTCTTCAATTTTTATTTCTTCTGTGCCATCACTAAAGTGGGTAGGTACTGAAAGCAGAAATAGGGATGAGGAATCAGGCTTTTAAAGGAAGCAATTAGAAATGTTTTGTATGGGGGACAGAAGGGTTTTCTAAGAGTAATAAGCACTTTGAGAGAATAAGCAACATATTTCTCAAGTGTGGCTACACAGCAAAAAAGCTAAAAGATTAGTTAATCTTTACTCATTCCCATGTCCGTTTAGCATTGCTTCCTCTGCACTGAGGAGACTTCTAAAATAGGACATCTGCCACAAATTCTCCTTGGAGAACTAGTTCATGCACTAATCAATTTCCTCCTTCAACACACATGTCCCTCTGAAAAATTTAGTCACAATATCTGTCAGATTGAGAAAGTCAGAGTAACAGGACTTCCTTTTGTGATTAACCACATAGGTGAGGATTCACTGAATAAATTGAGGACTTCTGGAAATCAACGTGAATGAAAAGAAAAGCTTTATTGTTCTATCAAATGAAGCTAAAGAAATTAAGAGTCAAAAGAAGCAGGCACCTCACTAATGAAAAAAAAATAGAAAGAAATATACAGCTTGACAGCCTTCTGTACAATGTGCTTTTAATTCATTTCTTGTTCCTTGGACAAGGTGATAACACTGTTCCAGTTTAATCCAATAACCTATCTCCAAAATGATCAGTGTTCTTATTTCAAGCCTTGGCTCCTTTCTGCTTTGATTCGGCTCATATGGCTCCTACCCTTTGATTCCGTGCTCACCTCTTCTGCATGCAACTTGACCTTTTGCAGCTTTTCTCCCCCCTCCCATTTGCCACACTCCCTTTCTCCTCTCGCTTTCATCTTTCCATACATATTAACTCAGCAGGATTTTTGCTCTAACCTTAATTTTCCTGCATCCCAAAGCTTCACAGCTAAAAGGTTGCTGCTAATCCTCTTTCTATTTCTCTTTCTTTATAGTGTATTTTATTCATCCACTTTCATTTCCAGAAATACTTTGTATACATAGACATTTACTCAGACTTGTGTATTCTCCAGAAGAAGCCATTTTTCTAAGCCCTTTTTAATGCATTTTGAGGACCACCAGAGGTGACAAATGTAGAACCATATCCATAAGAGGAAAATTCTTATTTTTAGAACATCATTTAAACTGTATGATATTGAGAAAAAAATTGCATCCTGGCAATCAGGCAGGGGAAATCACTTCTGTTTACCACAGGTGAGAAAGGGACATCCTGCTACCCTTGCAAATCAGTCCAAATGAAGTGGACAGCACAGGGAGGAAGTGCCAGGTTATCAGGAGCTGAACTCTGATTAGGCTAATTCTGCAGACCAGCTCGTCTGAATCTGGAGGTTGGTCAGAGGGCAAAGGTGCTCAAACCTATTCTAATGTGGCACAGTGCCAGGGCCAAGAAACACTACCCCTGCTCGAGGACTTTAAGGCAAAGGCCTGCAGAAGTCTCCTTTGAACCTGCAGGCACTGTAGTTTCATTCACAGCTACAGATGGAAGAGGCAGGATAGTCCTTGAGGAAGAACTCTAGGAAAAGCAAGGCTAGAGCAGAAGTTAGTGCTTTTTGCACAGATGGCCACCTCCATAGTAAAGAGAACAATCCATGGGAGAGGATTAGCTTTGACCTTTTTCAGCATGAAGGGTAGTGCTGGGAGAAGTCTGGGCAGGATGATTCCACAGTACCAAAGAGTCTGAACATTCGCATTTTATTTTTATATACTATTAATGAAGAAAATACTGCTGAAAATGTTTTTTTCTTCTGTGGAAACTCAGTCTCCTGGAATTCAAAAAATATTTATAGGCAGTAGCACTTCATTTCTAGTTAGGGGTTGGTTTGGGGTTTATTTTTTAGTAGAATTTATTAACCATTTTGAAAATGACAGATGTTAATGATCTGCGTAAAATTCATATGCTCACTTGCATTAAAAGAAACCATTTTGTTAGGATATGGCTGTGTAAATTCTCTGGGAACATAAAATTTAATGCAATAAATTAAATGCAATATAAATAGTTCTTTTAAATGTATTAGAATATGTGCTAAAGAAATGAGTTGTGTGCAATCCTCCACCTACTGAAGGGAAAAAGCAAAATTCCCACTGTCAGCAATGAGATGGTGGTTCCATCCCATCCCAAATAGGAATTTCACCATCTCCTTCAAGTGTGATTTCTCACTAAATGTTTTGACATATGGAAGAACAAAAAAAAAAAATTACTCTCTCTTTCCCAGGAACTATTTACCAGATGGTGGAGAATTGGGTTCTCAGCTGATGAAATTCATCCCCTCCCTGCCAGGACACCGGGATGGTCAGGGTGCCCTTGGAGAAGGGCGTCCTGTGGGTCCCATTTGACTGTAAGTGGGACAGACAGGGCACTGCTCTGTGAAGTCTGGTGCACAGCACCTGCAGAGGACTTTGTCACAGAAGTCGATTTGCCTGCCAGCTTTCAAAGAACAGCAAGTCGAATTAAAGCTATCAGGTTTTTTATCTCTTCTGATCTTCCCACTTTACTGTTGCATTTAAGCATATGCTTGTAAAACAAAAAAGATACCACATGGCAAATTGTAATGTTATCTTAGAAAATAATTCCCCTTTGCATTATTTGCTGCCTATTCTTCTTGCCAAGCCTTATATCTAACACCTTTTTCAAAGGCTTTACTTCAGAGGAAATGCTAAATGTCTAATCCCCCATGCCCATCAAAAGGAGTGGTCCTCATATTAAACAAAAAGTGTTCCTCCTAATAAGCTCCCATTTGGTAAATGCATGCTACTGCCTGTGCTTCTAAAATTCAACAGTACTGGCAGAAATAACCCCAGAATACACCCAGCCCTGCACAGGAGCTGAAGGGATAACTAGAGGATGAAGCTCTCACTCTTAACTTTGCTGCCTCAGGTAAAGGTGGTCGTAGCCTGTGCTTTAGGTTGGATAAAGGCAAAGGCTGCTCAAATGTTGTGCTCACACTGGCTCAGCTCTCTTCTCTCTAACGTCTGGTGGAGACGGCCTCATGATGGGAAATTCATGAGGAGAAGATGAAGGAAAATCTGCTGGGGGGAAGGACAGGAAACCTTTTAGAGTTTTTATTGAAAGTTTCCCTACATCTTCTTTCTGTAAGAAAGGAGAGAGGCTTCTAGTACCCAAAGTTTCAGTATCTTTTAGCCAAAAAAAATTTTGATTTTCCAATAGATTTTTGTAATGAGCTCTTCAAGAATATATCTAAAGGCTTTCACACATCCATATCTCATGTTCTGAGACCAGCTGATGTAAATGCACATATATTTTTTTCAGTATCCAAATGTTAACCAAATGTTTACAATTTTTTTCCCCTTGAGCCTTTTTGTAGGATTTAAAACATTGGGGCACTGAAAGAAATGTGTGCCAGATATGGCATGAAAATAGCTTTATAAAATCAAGCAGCACATCTACAGGAGCTGAAAGGGAACACTCATGGATGTGTAATGTATGGTGAACACTGCCCGTTATTGAAGCACTTAATATTAGTGTAGCTCTTAGTCCAAGGTAAAATCTGGAAGTGTTCTAATGTTTAAACTGGAATATGTGACTAGAAACATTCTGAGGTATAGAAGACTAGTATTTGGATTTGTAGCTGGAGATGTGAGCAGGAGCAGACACTTAAATGTTTAAGAGAGTTTGGGAGCTAATGGCCAGATCAGTTCCTACTTTTTAGATTATCTCTTCTTTTCCCTTCAGGATACCTTGATCTGCTAAATAAAGTAACGCTTTCAGTATATCTGAGATAGAAATACTAACTTTGTAGATATTCTTTCTCCATGAAGTATTTAAGAGATTTTTTTAAATTTGCCTAAGGGTCTTGAAAGCCATTCTAAATATCCTTGTTTGATAGTGCTGTGATTAATTTTTAGTTTCTTGATTTCTAATAAGCTGCTATATACTCAGTCTTAATGAACAATAGAATAAACCCCTCTCTTTTCTTGTTGTAAACTTGGAAATTAAAAATAAAGCTAATGCTATTCCAACTTGGGTATGAAATCTTAGGCTGGGTTAGAGGTCACTATATAATCTAATAGGCAGTTTCAATTAGAATAGATGAGTATTTTGCTCCCCTTCCCAAAGGATTTAATTTCTTAAAGCTGTAAAGTCTAGAACATTCAAATATTATTGTTTCAACCAGCAGCAGGTGGAAAATGCTCATATTGTTCTATTGATACCCTCTAAAACTGTTGAAACACATTAAGGATGACACTGATGATCTGTGGTGGTGCTGAAAAACCTGCAGATTTTTTTTTATTTGTCCAGTTGTTTGTTCTGTGGGAATCTGTGCACAAAAAATCTGCACAAAATCACACATTAACCTAAGCATTTTTAGGAATCAAAATACCTGTTCTTGTGGGAGTACAACCCTCCTCTGGTGTTTCAGTCTTTGAAAAGCTGATCCAGACCATGCTGGGCCAGATCCTGGGTTCCTGTCTGCTGTCCCAAAGGCTGCAATGAATTCATTTTTTCCCTTCACAAGGATGTGTGGGTCCTGTCGTGGGTATTGATCTCAGGTAATAATGATGGTCTGAATGCTGGTGCTCAACACAGCACAAGATCACAGTGTTGCAATGGCCTGAAAATTGCTGCTTATTAGAAGAGCTCTCCGGGCATTGAAGAGCCCCGAGTGTCTGTGAGGCCGCTGGGATCGGAGCTGTCCCAGCCAGCCCCGGTGGCAGCAGAGGCAGAGCAAAGTGTGTCAGTGCCACCTCAAACACATTGATCCAATTACACAGGGCAGGTTCAGGTGCAGCACAGCTTCTGTGGCTGCTGTCGCTCACAGACGTTTCAAGGGTTTCTTCTGCCCTTTTCCTTTTTGAGTCTACCTTTCTGGGGGGAAAGATTGAACAGAAATATATGAGTGAGATAACCAGAGTGAGAAGAGGAAGGAATCTGTTTGAGCACTCTGGTATGGACTCCCTGCCTTTCAGGGTGTTGGTTTGAATCAACATCCATCTGCCTGGAAAAAACAGGATTATGCCATTATATCAACACCACTGAATGCACCACAACACCTGAGGATATTTCTATCAAGCTGGACAGAGAAGATGTAAGTGCCTGGATCTCTCAGGCAGTCTTGCTATGCCACCCAAGCCTTCCGGGCATTTCACAGCAGTTTTACAAAAAGAATATTTCCATACCTAGCATACTGACAATTATTTTAATTTGTTTAAATTGGCACAGCCCTGTGGACAGCTTATTTAAAAGCTACACACACTGTTATGTGTTCATTCCCTAAAGGTATTTTTACTGCAGGCACATTTGGCATTGAATTAATTATCACTCTAAAATGTACTTTTGGAGTCAGCCTAGTTTAGCTGGATGAAAAAGCTTTTTGTGGAAGAAATGGTGATTAGAATTTGGGGTCCATAATTGTTTACAAATGTCAGCTCCATTAGTCACTTATGGAAAGTGGGCTCATTCTTCTGAAATCAACTGAAGTGAATCTCTAAATAGTATTAATTGAAACTGCTTATAGTTTTCCTTAGCATCAGGGGAAGCTCATAGGCTTCTCAAATACATCTTTAGGTTCTTTCTGTTCATTGCAGAAGGGGGTTCTGTTACTTGCTTGTTTTCTAATTTAATTACTCTTTGCTTTTCTTCTTGATCTTTACCTTTTTTTTTTTTTAAAGTGTAGCTGGCGTTTTTTTCTTACTGAAATCTACCCTTCCCCAAATTCTTCTCAAAATGTGTTCTGTCTCACCATTTTTGGTGGCAGTAACGCCAAAAATCTCTCCTGCTGGAGCAGGAGTGGTGCAGAGAGAGACATTTCCTGACCTAATGGCGAGGTAGAGTCACATCCTTGCTGTGGCTGAGCTCAGGTTTCGACGGGAGTCACAGCCTGAGCAAAGTCCCTCTGGCCAGCAGTGTGGATTAGGAGGCACTCTGGAAAGTTTAGGACACCCTGACTGAGGGATGAAGCAGTTCATGCAATTTGTTCTTGTGCAGAGAAGTGTCTGTCTCTGCCCTTTCAGAATACAGACCTGGAGTCACTGAACTTGAATTAGAGAAGGGGCCAACAAGGCATCAAAATGTACTGGCTTTAACTGCCATGGAATTGCACATTCACAGGAAATCCATGCTAACTCATTTGTCTGGTTGCATTGAGGATTCCTGGTTTATGACTTTATAATCTCTGAGTAATCATGTGAAAGATTTTTTTTTTTCCCACAGAGAACTTCGCCTCATTGGTTCGATCCTCCAGGGTGCAGCTGTGTGAAAATTTGGTTTTGGTTCCCCTGATCATAGATCACAGAGTCATGGAAACATTTAGGTTCGAAAAGACCTCCACCATCATCAAGTCCAACTTTTGACTGTTTGTCAACTAAACCAGAGCATTAAGGGCCACATCCACTCATTTCTTGGGCACCTCTAGGGATGGTGAGTCCACCACCTTCCTGGGCAACCCCTTCTAGTGCTTGACCACCCTCTCTGTGAAGAAATTCTTCCTCAAAAAAGAATTCGTAAATTGCGTGGGGGTTAATATTGTAAATGAACATGAACACAATGCTAAAAAGCGGCCAAAGAAAGCTTTGTCTTTGGAAATCTTGAGTTGCATCCCCACCATGCTCTATTCACCTCTGTCCTGTCCCCCCATGGAAATGCCAGAGCTGCTTAGCTCCAAAATGTGTCTTTTCAGAGTTGTTTTGCACAGGTGTTTCTGTAATTACGATACATTTGGAATAAATGTTTTGTTTAATGGTGCTTAAATGCATACTTCCATCTGTGACAATGGGATGGCCATCAGAGCTCTGATGAAATGCCTTTGGAAATGAGGAGTGCCAAAAGAATTTCTTGCCTTCATCTGTGTCCACCCTTAATTTATTTGTAAGAGGAAAATGCATCTGGGTTTAAGTTCAAGCACAGAAGGAATTAATGGAACCATGAAAGCAAAGCTAAAATGGAACAAAAGAGTGAAAAATACGGAAATTTTCCATATGGCAAGTTCCCAAATACCTGACTGTTAAATCAGATGAAATAAAGAGAAGTCTCATGACAAATTGAGGTTATGCTAAATAGCAAGTGAAATCATCAGCATCGTGTTTGGCAGCAGTCAAAAAAGTGCAGCAGATATTTTGGACTTCCTAAAGCTTGCTCTAAGAACAAAACCAGAATAGATCCTGAGTGGAAAAATGCGTGAGTCATCCATGTCTTGAGTGGCTGTGCAGCTGTGGTTCCTTCCTTCGGAGAGACTTGTTAAAACTCAAAAGATTTCAGAGAGTGTGATCAAAGATAGGGAATGGCCTCCATCCATTGTTCTGCTGGGCAAGCTGAGGCTCCTCAATGCAGAGGAAAAAATCTATGATTCAAGAGAAATGAAGGGCTATGGAGCCACATGACTGGAATGGAGAATGAGAATAAAGACCCATATTTGCCTTCTGTTTGAATATGAGAAGTAGAGGCTGTCAAAGCAAGTTAATGAAAGCCAGATGGAAAAGAGACAGAACAAAGTGGTTCTTCACACCAGAGGTTGCAGATCTCTGCATGGAAATGTTTATTGAATGCTGTGGATGAAAAACATTCATGTGAGCTCGAGAGACCAGACAGGAATGGGAAGAGATTTGTTGTGGGTTATTAAATGAGCAAACCACAACAGCCCCAGAAGACCTCCTGAGTCCAAAAAGGTCAGAGACTGCAAGGAAGAGGAATGTAGAGGAAGGTGTCATGATTGTTCTTGCTTTTTCCTAGATATCTGCTTGTGGTCCCTGCTGGAGAAAGAACACCGAGCCAGGGGGATGCTGGGGCTGAATCAATACAGCCATTCCAATTTTCACAAACTATTTATTGTGTGAGGTTGCTTAGGGAGAATAATAGTGGTGAAGATCCATAGCAGTGGCCAAATTCCAAGCTATGCTTGGAATACTTCAAACCAACACAGGATTTATGGTTTGGGGGTTTTTTTCAGTAGTCTTAATGGGCAGAAGAGAAATATGAGTTTGGAGAAATTAAGTAAATGAAGAATGGATTTTCTGGGGGAGCTGTTAGAATAATGGATATGCTCTTTGCTGTTTACAGCACTGCTTTTCAAATGCTTTTAAGCAGATCACTGTGTCTGAATTAGTAATGATCAGAACTGATGTATATTAGTCATCAAATCAGCCTGGTATGGGAAGTAATGTGTGTTTAATTGTATATATACTTTGCAGAAGTGTGTTAAATGGTGGATAAATTTCAACTTCCACGGGCTTTGAGTAGTAAATCCTGTGAACTTCAGTGTGTTTCTTAACTCACCCCTTTCTAACATTTTCATGCCTTGACCAGGACCAGAGGTATGTGTACTACATTTGCAGCCTGTTACATGGTTTTGAAGATAAAGGCTTGGGAATATCCTCTTAGAAATCTGCTTGAATACAGGTAATTGCATTGAGGAGCATCCAGGCAGCGGGATCAGGACGTTGGGGCTTTCCCCTGAAGGAAAATCAGGTTTGTGGCCATCAAGACAGGAGCCAGTCACCCCATCACTGGGCAGGGCCTCTCAGCCCCTCCACAGAAACTCCATTATTGTGAAGAAAAAAAAGTAGAAAGCATATATTTTGAGGTAGAAGAAGGTTCAGAACATTGAGGATACTGTGGATCAAACACTGTCTACCACAGGATGAATTTGTAGTGCCCGCTCCTTGATTATACAGTCGTAAGGGATATAACGAGTTAGATGTAAACAGTATCAAGTGCATAAACATAAACACAAGTTATTTACCAGAAATCTCAAGATCATTGTTGTCAAGTCCATTTGTGGTCCCAGGAACCCTGCATTTACCTTAAAAATCAGCTTTTCTCTTAATGCATTAATAGCATCAAGGTGCATACGATCAAAAAGCAGAAATTCTGACTTACATAGCAAGAGGAAAAGGGTCTCTGCTGGGATAATATAGCCTGATATTTCAAAGTCTAAGTGTTAGTTTCAGACTTGGGAGTAATTCCATCCATTTGGCTTCTGTGTCAAAACAAACAATTTACTATGCCTGTTTTGGTCACTCATTTTTCAGCGGTTGTTCTGTGCTTCTCAGATTGCTGTATTTCAGTCATAAAATGCCCTCTTCACATGTGGATTTCTGTTTGGACCTACCAGCAGATGCAGAGTCTGTGATTTCTTTTTTAATTTAGTCTTTTTTCACCCCTTTCAGTTTTGTTTTTGTTATGTTTTGACTGGCTCCTCTGTCTCAAGTGAGTAGAGCTAAGGTAACACGGTGTGTGTGTGTGTGTGCACTGCTACTGAACTGCCACATTCCATCCTATTTCTGTTCCAAGATCAAGGTATGAGGCAATTGGGATATTCCCATGTGGAATCTAGTACAGACTATTCCCTGGTTTTGGCAAAATCTCAGCAATGTTCTCTACAACAGCATCATACCCATATATAGACAGTCTGGTAATGCACGACCGGGTTAAATGTAAAAACACCAAAACAAGCAAACAAAAAACCCCAAAATGAAAACCACTGAAAATTTCTTCTCAACGCCACAATTTTTGGACTATGTTGATGTTTTAGCAAAGAAACCACTGGCAGATCATTTGGGTCTTTTATTTAGTGGAGACTTTATTATCATCTATATTTATCAGTGTACAAAATGAATCCAAACACTACAGTTTTGCTTATGTTTGAATGAGAATTATTTCTCCTTTTTAGCCATTTTGTGGCTTTTCACTATTATGACCAGGAGTAAAAATAAAACTGTTTTTTTATCTGATGGCACAGACCTTTTCATCATACTTTAATTTGTCTCCTGAGCCTAAGCCTCATTCACAGCTCTATGTTCAATTTAGCCGTGGGCTCAACCATCTACTTTTTTTTTTTAATAACTGCTATCAATTCCACCTAAAATGCCCTCCTATGGATCATTACATTGTGACTTGGCTGTTCCCTCACACTTTTTCTTGAAAGTTGTCTTTTAGCCGAGGCTTGGGACCTCTGCCTGCCACTGCCCTCCTGAAAATATCATCTTTGGTTCACTAACAGATGATGCCTTATCATGATAATTCAGCCATTTTCATATCAGGTTTTAAAAAACAAACCCACAAAACTCCAGTAACCACCACCACCCTCAAACCCATAGAATTTTCTCTTCTCTCTAATTTTCTCTTTGGAATAATACAGATATTGGGATAATTACAGATTCTTTAGGTGATGTCAATACAGACGCCTACTTGGCTTTGTTTACACCTTTTATTCAAAAATATTTCACATTATTACTAAGGCAGGGGGAAAAAAACAGTGAAAATGTAATTCAAATGAAGAAATACTTTTGAGAGTTACAGGAATAGCACTGAGCAGCTCATTGTGCCAAACTGAAAGGCAAAATATAGTGTACAGTTTTAAGTAGTGTTATTGCAGCACAGCACTTTCAGAACTTTGGAAAGCGAAGATTTAAGGTGAAGTTTCATATAAATATATGTATTTTTACATATAAAAAGTAAATAAAAGTAAATAAAATTATTTCTGCCTCTCCTCAGCCATATCAGCAGTGGAGAGCAGAAATGCAGCTGCAACTATAAGCTGCACTTTCAGCTTGAAATGTAAGAACACTTCAGCTTCACCTGGAAAATATGAAATCATGCTAGAGCTGGCTCTTCTCTACGATGATCTGGCTTTACAAGGAAAGCTTTCACACAGCCAAGGCTGTGCAGGACTGATGGCTGTGCCACTCAGACAGGCTGAGACGAGAGCAGGGTGTGAAGAACACACAGAGCGAACATTCCCTATGCAAATCCTTGAGTTTTGCATTTTGCCCTGTGCTGTGTCCTGGTTTCTGTTCCACCAAGTCCAGTGAAAAGTCTTCAGACTGAAGAAAGACAAAGGAAAAGAAAGGCTGGACTCTCACACTTTTCTTCAGGAAAAGATTGAAATTCAGTTTCATCCTTTGGCTAGGGGGACTGGAATACCCACGACACTGTGAGAGGAATATTTCAACCACCTGAGCTTAGTATTAGAACTGAATTTTCTCTCAGTCCCTCTTTTGGGGATGTTCCATTCTGAATGTTTTAATTTGAATTGACAGTGCAAATGTAGTCTAATTTAGATACTCACTTGGCTGGTTGCAGTGAATATGTGAGATGAAAGTTGACCCCTGTCAAAGAAGAATTTTTGTTTTGCCAAACAGGCTTCTGTGAGCCCTGCACAAATACCTTGATGAGAGATATCCCTTGAAAGAGGTGGAAATGAGACCAGAGCTCCTATATTAATTCTGAAGTGTCTTTTCAAATGAACCAAAACTTTATAGCAAACCCAAAATCCTGTTAAGAACAGAGATGACTGAAAAGATATGCTTTGTGTGTTTGTTAAATGAAAAAACCCCTACAAACTATGAACATTACAAGTAAACACATAGTGTTATGCTCCAAGTCCTTGCACTTTGTGCCCTAAAACTGAATTGTTATGTAGACAGTCATGTGTGCCTTTACATCAGCTGTCCTCTGTCATTTCAGTGCTTGTGTGATAAAAAACCAGAGGGATAAAATGGCAGCAGAGACAAATTTCTTGAGGTATCCATGTGAGTGCATGCAGAGACCTTCTCCATTTCCCGTGCAAGCTGCTCAGTGACAGCTTTGAATTCTGAAAATCTCTCCTTACATTTACACGTACATATACAGCACTTCTGCATCAGCTCAGGTGGGCTGTGGCTTGTCCCCTTTCCTGAGGAGCACAGTGGTGGAAAACATCGTGTGTGTGTTGGGGGCCGGGAGCTGGGCTGCTGAGGAAAACAGGAGTCGTGTGGCATCTTGTCTGCAGAAGATAACAAACCAATTCCGTATTTGCAAGCTGAGAATTACAGGCTCGGCCAGGAGTGATACAAGTATCAACTTTTAATTTGCTGCGGTTTCAGATTTTCTTTTTTTTTTTTTTTGTCTCTCACAGACAGAGACTTCTAGGCAAACACTTGAGGACAAGTAAGAGAATTACACTTTTAATATTATCGTGCTCATTAATTTAATTAATGGCTACGAGAAGTTGCTCGGAGACAATTTTTTAAACTTCCTGAAATGATCGTTAATATTTGATGAGAGGAAGAACACTATCTCCTGGAGTAATGAATTGGTGTGTTATGAAACCCTGTATCCGCCCGCTTCTTGGGCAAAATGTGCTCATTGCTTTGGCTCACACTGCTCCCAAGGGGCTGGAGCCTCCACTGGAGCTGGGCTTTCTACCTGCACACACTGAGCTGCTGCTCGCTGGGTTGTACCTCTGCCACGCCTTTCTGAAGGGGAAGCTGGCTGGTTTAAAACATCCCCTGATTTTGAAAAGTTGGTTTTGGGTGTGTAGACAAAGGGATTTATGTGTTCTGGAATAACTTGGGCAGTGAGAGACTGAGCCAGACACCAGAGGCACCGGGGTCTTGTAGCAGGGCTTCTGTGGGCCTGCCAGAGACAGGACAAAGATTTCCTTTGCTTGGTACCTAAACATAAATACCTTTGAAAACCACAGTCCTGTAGCTGTGCATGTGGGATTCTCGCAGGATGTGCCAGCTCCTGCCTTTGTAACCAGCTAAATCCACATGGAAGTATCAAGATACAGGAGGTCATTAAGAACCTCAATTGCAAACTTGCAAGGAGCAGATTCCACTGCTCTATTCACTTCTTAGTTGAGGTTTCTTTTTTTCTTTTTTTTTTTTTAACTTTTCCCATTGTTCAGATAGTCCTGCATGGGAATCTTCAGGCTCTCAGTCCTCCAGTATCTGCTTAAGTGTTTCACTTTTGTTGGGTATCCACTGGCAGCCTAACTGCCTTACTCCCTTCCCTCCATTCTTTGTCACCTGTTGAAGCAGCTTGTTTAGTGCTCCTCCTCTGGTTTTCTTCCATTTTCTATAATGCATAATTCATTGTCCAATAATAAAATCCTTACATATCCATGAAATAAACTAGCATTTTGTCAGTGGATTATGCAATATGTCTGCCTCATACAAAACCTATAAAGAGAATAGCTGATTTCAGTGATCATGTGTGGAAATTCAGACCATGTCATGAAGTCTTCAACTTTGACAGCCACATTTTGCATTTAAGGGATTGTGAAGAAGAAAAAGCATAAACTGTGCATACCCACATCATTTGACCAAGAGAAATACTCATGTCCCAAATTATCAGTCAATGAAGGCAGTCAGATTCTTTTTGGATTCGAGGTGGTATCTGGGTACTCAGAGAACCTGGAAAACAGTGTCCAGTTCAGAAGATTAATCAGTCCAGCTAAGCTGGGCATCCAAATTTGGTGCTGCCCAGAATCTGTAACTGTTTTCAGAATAAATCTGAGTACACTTTGTTATTTTCAGTATTTCCTATTCATTCAGGTCTTTTGAAATGAACCTTCATTTTCAGCTAAGCAGTTAGATTTCACAAGGCAAAAATAAAGAAAAATATTAATTTATGGCTGTCCTCTTTTAATAACAAGATTTCTTTGTTTGTATGAAACACACAAGTAATGAGTGCACAAGATAAAAGGCATGAATTGAAATGAATACCTGAAAATTCTTGTAAGGATGATCTTTAATAGTTCTGCAGGTTATTTTGAACTAAAAAGTTATGGTTGGTGTTTTGCTACTGTGTTGGTCTCAGTGGACATAATTAATAGTGAAGTTGTTTTTCATTTTTAACAAGAATATTTTCTACTGCCCCTGAAAATGAGGGCATTTTTTCTAATTAATAATTCTCTCTGTTTAAAAGAAATAATATTCAGTTATAATAATGGCCACATTCTTTGCATGACTGGAAGGCAGCTGCTAAACATACTGTGAAGTCATATCTCCAAAACACAATTCTGAATGAAATTCTAAGCTGGTATAAACAGGCATAACTTCATTAAGTTGAGAGGAATTATGTTTGCCTGCTGCAGTCTTGAGATGGCCTTTATTATCATTCGAGATATTAAGCATAGCAGAAAGTCACTGACTTTCTTGCTTTTGAAAAGCTGTGGAGCTTCTGGATGTACTGTAAACAAGAATGGGGTAGATTGGCAATATGAAATTGTCTAATGGCACCATTTTACCCCAGGTGTGTTATTAAGCAGCACAAAGAATCTTTGAGGCTGCACGAGGAACTCTGGAGTCATCGGTGCCTTTGTTGTGTGACATGGTGCAGCTCATGTAGAGATTCATTCTGCTAATTATGTGAACAAAAAACTGTGGTGTGGGAAACAAAAGACTATTTCTCATTCAATTAAATCTATCATTAAAATGTTTTTTCAGGACTGTAGTTCTCTCAGCACTTTAGAAAGAACTGCTTGTTCTCGTTGGTGATTTGAAAAGCAATGTAAGACAAAAGCAAAACCGTATCCATTAAAGAAGACACCTTCCCCCTGCCCCATCCCCATCCAAGGGGGCAGATTTACACTGTGTGCAAGTCAAGAACTGGTTATGCAGTCATCCTTGCTTGGTGTGGATTTACTAATCTTTCCAAATTTGTTAGTTTTGGGTGGGGGTTAAAAAAAAAAGCACTTGAAACATTTTGATGAGGAGAGAAATGAAATTTTTGTCTTGCTCTGTTCCAATACCTATTAAAAAAAACCTTGTAACTAATTATTTTTTTTTATTCCTCGCTATTGAACGTTCTCTGTCCTACATGCCTGAGGAATTACAGGTGTTGTTCCACCTAATGACTGTCTGAAGTTCTGGCACCACCCTGAGCTGCCAGGAATCTCCTGACAGACCTGGCCAGGTTGACTCTGGTCTCTGGAGGCTGTGCCTTCACCGGGCTACAGCCAGGGGTGGAAGAGCACTGAGTGTTCTGGAAAGCTTCTCCCTGTGACAGGGGCAGTCCAGAACTGGCACCTTCAGCAGAGGCTGGGACTGAGTAGTCTCCAGCCTATGGGACAGGCGTAAGAGGTTTGAAAAGATGGATGTGTTTTGAGCAAATCTGCCTGAGAACTCTCAGGTTGCTGGGACCTAACTTTGTTCAGGCCGTGGCAGCTCTCCCAGCGTCAGCATTCCAGCTCTGTGCAGGCAGTGTCCACCCTTGTGCCACTGCAGCAGGACACCACAAGGAGCACGTGGCTGCCACTGGGAATAGGTGTGAAGTCCATGTATTTGCCCATGGCGCCAGCTTCTGACATAACAGCCTGGGACACATTATTGCTGGGAGTTCTGTAATGGATTTTTGATCAGTCCCCCAAAAATAAAAACGGCAGAGGGATGAGAGGAGAGAACAAAACATGAAAAGCAGGTGAGTTTGACAGCAGCAGAAGAGTCTCTGCTGAGGTCTGAGCACTGAACTATAGAAAACCCTCACCGAGTACCCTGCATGGGCTCACAGCTGAAAAATATTTACTGAGTGCATTTAACCAAATGGATTTAAGTATACAGAATCCATTTGCAAAATGTCTACAACTATTGGGTAAATTGAGCTCATTGTTTGTATGGTTGTCTCTGCAATCAAACTGTAATCATGTGTAAACTGTGAGCAACCATGTGCAGTTCATATGCAATTATTTACAAACTGGTTTTGTGAAATCCAATTGTATTACCAGTGGTAATGAACTTCAGTGTGTAATAGGTTTTATTTCAACATCTTTAAAATGCTTCAGTGCCTTTCTTCCTATTTTAAGCCCTTCTGAATTTAAAAATAGATTAATAAATGCTACACATTTCAGGATTACCTTTCATTTAGTGATGAAGTTGATGCCACAAAATGCAGTGCCTTGCCATAACCTGCTTTTGCCATGCATACTTGATCACTCCAGCTCAAACCTGGGGTTTGTATTGTAATTCAGAGTGGCAATTCTGTGGGCTGATAAAACGGTGAGAAAAGTTTTCAGCTGTTCTACTTCCTTTTCAAGGCTGCTAAAAGGTGTTTATTGTTTGCCTCCTTCCCAATCCATAAGCCTTTAAACCTGGAGCAGTAAGTCAGCATAGCTTTGCAGGTGGTGAGAAATGAACAGCATTAAAGCAATTTCTCTTAAAATTCCTCTTTCTGCTTTCTCTGGGAAGCAAGTCACAAAAACTTCGTGGAGTTGTGAAGCCATATGAAAGTTTCACTTTTGAGGGCACCTCATTAGTCTCCTCTTTACTGCTTAAAGCACATAACTGCTTTAAGCTTTAATGCCATATCACCAGAGAAATGTGTCTCCAGCCCATAAACACACAACAATGATCTCTGATGGGGCTTCTTTTCCATAGTTTCCCCATGCCTCATAAAAAAGAGCAAAATTCACAGCCTGAGCCCTATGTCACAATATCACAGTTTTCACTGACATTTTGTGTACTGGAGATCAGAATGTGGTAGGAAGGTGTTAGAGTCATAATTTTTTGAAAGGATGATACTAACAGACATAAATCCTGAGGGTCCTTCAGACTCTGCCTTCTGTAAGCTGCTGAAGCCAGGTCGGTGAGCTTTTTCCCTCCCTCACAACCACCATGGCTGTAGCACACAGTCCAACGAAGAGGTAAGAAAATAGGCAGAATTTTTTCCCCACATGCACCAACCAGCTGTGGAATTCTATGAAGAAATATTTTCCCTGTCCTAGGAATAATCATCTCCACTAAGGGAGAACTGTCGTAAGAGATCCTGGGAACCTGGAGAGGAAGATGGGAAAAATACTCTAAAACAGGGTCTGAGAAAATATTGGTAAATGTTACATGAGAAAAGGAAACCAAAGACATCCTGATACTAAAATGCTGAGTAGAAAAAGCCATGCCTCTTCTGAGCTTCTTAATTTAGATAGTAGTTGTTTCTTTCATTTCATGAGTATATAAGTTCGTTGTTGTTCTTCCTCCCCAAAAATTTGTCTGATATGTCTTCAAAGAAAAATGTCACAGGACAACAGTCTGCTGCTAGGGGGAAAATGTCAAGGTGAAGCCTGGCCATACATCATCCCTAAACGCTGAGGCACGAGGATTTCAAGGGGGAAGGTATTTATCATGTGATATTGTTCTATTACAATGACTCTATATTTCTGTTGTGCCAGGTGATGGATGCATGCTGGCCGCAATCATTCTTCTCCTGCAGCAGCGTCAGTGCTGCGCTGTGGCGTTGTTAAACAGCTGCACCCACACCGACCGCGGCCACGGGCACGCGCTGGCCACTGCCAGCCTGGCAACAGCGCAGCCCCCAGTGCCAGCGCATGCAACCAGGATTTATTCATTAACAGACAGCACAAAAATGCTGGATGAGCCATCACACTGCTGAGCAGCTCTCCTAAAAGCTTCTAATAAAGATTACTTGACACACGGATGGGCAGCTTGTGTGAAACACAGGAAACGACACGCAGGGAGTGACTGCAGTCAGGAGCGGGAGCTTCGTTTGGGGAAGGGTGAGGGGTGTCCTGAGCGCATCATCCGTCAGAGGTTGGGTTCCAGCCCTGCCTCTCCTCTGAGCAGGACAGAGAATGTCCCTAAGTGACATCAGGAGAGCCGTGTGACACAGATGAAGCTGCACTTCTTGTCACAGTCGTGTGTTCAGGACCATTTCTCTGGTGTTTTGGGGGGTATTTTTATTTGTTTTTAAGGGAACAGGCTTAATCCTGCTTGATCAGAAATGGAGGTAGAGCTAGAACTGACCTACCTACCCCTTTCAGGTGCCTCTGGTAGCCAGACAGTGTTGATGTGATCTCCCAGTCAGTCTGTAAAGTCTCAGTGACATCAAAAAGGGTGGTTATGCAAATAGCCCAAGAAACGACTTACATAAATAAGCTTTCCTTCATTAGGAAGTAGGAAAAATATCTAGCAAAAGAGAAGAACGTGTAGAAACCTCATTTTTTAAAATGGGCTTTTTTAAAATGAACAAACATGATGCAGAGATCTGATTTGTTTGTGTGAGTACTGATTTGTCTGTGTGAGAACATTCATTATTGTCTTTAAGTGCTTACTAGTCCCAGAATCACTTGCAAACTAGAGTTGGTACTAACATTCTCTTATATTTCTGCTAGTACCCATAGCCTTGGAAACAAAATAATTTTATTTCAGGTACTCATGGCTATTAATGACTTAACATTAATGTTAATATAATGCCAAAATTTCATAGTACACAGGTATTTTCATAAAAAAATGGGAGACTTTGTAAATATGATTAAGATCCTTCCAGTTGGACTGGGATCAACTACATGCACTTGTGGAAATATCAACACTCTGTTTTTATTCACTAAGCTGTAACTGTACATAATTTAGTTTTTACAGGTTTGGGTAGGTTGCTATGGAAAATCTTGACTAGTTTTTTACCTTCCCAAGGCATGGTTGGTTGAGATTTGGGACTTCAGATAAAGATGCTCTCGGCACAATTTTGGGGGCTGGTGGGAGTATCACTGAGCAGAAATTGTGTATGAAACAGAGCACAGCTGAGAGTGAATCTGAAGGAGATTTCATTCCTTCCTCCCTGCGTCAGCTCCAGTGGGTTTTTACTCTGAGCCATATTGTAATTGCTAATTGTTCCCCTATAGCAGAGCACTGCCTGCTCCACTGAGCACTGGAGACATGGCTCTGCAGGCGCTGCCTGGACGGACCAGCTGGCGTGCGCTGGGAATACATCCACGGCATCCTTCTCCCACACAGGGAAGAATGCCTTCCTCCTCTAAGTTAGCCACTTTTTTTGGCTGGTCCTGTGTATTTGCAGAGTATTTTAGCTGCCGCATATCATTCTCCTAGCAAACAATCACCCAGAAAAGTAACTGCAGAGAGATTTTCAGGGAGCTTTCCTGTGGTTCCCCAAACCCACTTAGCCAGGAGTACAAGGGAGGGTGAAAGGTTTCTTTGTCTTTATTGCCCCCGCTGTTGTTCAAGTCAGGAGCAGCTATGTTTTTGCCTTGTGTAAAAATCGTGCACTGACTACTGGAAAACTGAAATGGGAATATTTAATTTCATTTAGAAGTGACCTTGCTGGAAAGGCCTTGAAATCTATCAAAATATGCATTTCTATCATCCTTAAGAGACACTGCTCTTAAGTAATTTGATTGTAATGGAGATAATAGGAAAATGATTTGAATCTTTGCTTTTGCAGAGGTATGTTTGACTGTTATTCTGCCTTTCTACGTCAAGAACTCATTCAAAAGTAATATGTGGAATGGATTGTTCAGGAAACAAGGTCAGTTTGTTTTATTTCAACAACATATTCCAGCAGCTAAGTTGATATGGCTTCTGTAATACTGCTCCTTTCGTCCCAGCGCAAGGAAGGAGGTAGACAACTTAGGGTAAGGTTTGTTCTCATATCGTGCACTTTCTTCACTTATAAATTTGGAAAATACTTGCAAGCACTTAATCTTCCTTTTAATGACATAAATTAGTTAGATACAGTAATCAAGAAAAAGGAAGAATATGGTTTGGAGCTTCAGGCGAGATTGAAAATACAATGACTCAAAAACTCAAAATGAAAATCCTGCAAATACTCATTTGGACTTCCAAAAATTTTGATGTTTCTCTTTTTACAAGTGAAATTTAGCAGCAAGGAATCATCTGTCTGTGAGATTCTTGTTTTAGGTGGGATCAAGCTCCTTCTGTCCTGCTGTGCCTGTACAGACTAAACTGGAGATAAAACACACCCTCACACAGCCTCACCTTTAAACCCCATCATTGTAATCAGGTGAAGTCCCAGTCTTTAGAATCGCGTAAAAGTACGTGCAACTGGAAAAACTTTTGGTTTAGGACTAGATCTCAGTTAGATGTGTGAATCAGAGTTCTGGAAACCAGGACTGTCCTTTTGGCTGCAGGCCACATTTGTAGAAGATTAAGAAATAATGAAATATGTCACTTTATTCTGCCAGAATATTTCAGAGCAGCTTTGAGTGCAAATTCTCGTCCTTTGTGTTTGTTCCTGATTTGTTAGTGGAAGGTTTAAAGTGTCATACAGCAAATGAGACTCTGGTCCCCGGGTCAGGCTGAAGATTTCAGTGAGATACATTACGTAGCTTCGTATTTTTCATCTTGGTTTTTCACATCTCATGAAGAGATGTTGAACTTCTAACTTTCTGAAAGGAGGGTATTCCTGTACTCTTTGCTTCCCCTATATCTTTGCACAACACATTTTCGGTCCCACTGGGCTGGCACCAATTTCAAGAATATGTTACTTACATTCATTTTTTTGTTTTACCACATGCTCTCTGAGGAATTTTCAAGCTTGCAAGACTATGAAACTATAAAAATGAAAAAGATTGGGGAGTTTTAGGCTGTATCAAAGGTACTTTTCATGGCTTATGCTCCCTGAAAGTCATGCACAATCAGGTTTCAGACAGTGCTCAAATATATCTGGAGTCGGTATTGTAGCACTGACTCCATTATCAGCTGTTGCAGTCCCAGGGTGGCAAAAGGAGGCCACATCTTTTTCCTCGTGCAGACATCTGAAAATGTTGGCTATTGTGGGGTTTCATTTAAATCACACCATGGAAGAACAGGCAGCCTGGAAAAATAGATTTGTTTTGTCCACTGGTGAGTTACAATTTTGTCGATTTTTCTGGGAACTCTTGACCCACTGTTCCTGTTCCTTTCACCAAAAGAGGATGAGTGCTCTGGTGTTGGCATTTGCTGGACCATTACATCAGAAGTCAAGAGAAATGTGGGGAGCAGTAAATCTTGCTTTCTCATTGGAATAGAGTTGATGATTTAGAGCAGAGTTTTCAGTCTCAGGAGTTGTTTTTAGGGGGCAGGAGCACATTTGTGTGGTTGCAGTGGAAGGGGTGAGACTCCCTTACTCTGCAGGGATGCTCAGCACAGCAAGGTCTGACCCTCAGCATCTGAGCTGGCTGCTTGGGATTCAGATTTAGGTGCTAAAAGAGGAACACTGGTTTTCTCCTGAGCCCCCATTTCCACCTATTTCTCTCTGCAGAAGAGCCCCTTACAAGCAGGACCTGGGATCACAGGCTCAAAGGTTGAAATGAGAAGGGACCTCTGGAGGTCTTCTTGTCCCACCCCACCGCTCAAGCAGGGTCACCAGTGTCAGATAACTTTTGAATATCTCCTAGGACGGAGACTCCACAACTTTTCTGGGCAACCTGCACCAGTGCTTGGTCACTTTCACAATAAATAGTGGTTTTTGATGTTCTGGTAGAACCTCCTGTGTTTCAGCTTGTACCCATTGCCTTGTCACTGAGCACCTCTGGGAAGGTCCTGGCCCATCTTCTGGGCCTTTAGATCTTTATGGACATTGAAGAGATCTCCCAGGCCCAGCTCTCTCAGCCTTTCCTTGTACGAGAGAGGCTCCAGTCTCTCAGTCACCTCAGTGGCTCTCCACAGGACTCTTTCCAGTAGCTCTGTCTCTCTCTTCTGCTGGGGAACCCAGTACTGGATACTGATTTCCATGCTTAATTCCCATTTTTAGTGTTGCTATGGACGCTATTTTTTTCCCCTCAGGTACACATATACATAGGGTTTTCAAGAAAAAATCTAAATATCCACATGGAAAACTGCCACAGCCACAAGGCTGCCAGAGCTCCAGGAGCTCTCAGGCACAGGGTGGGATTGTTGGGGTGTCCTGTGCAGGGACAAGAGTTGGACTGGATGGTCCATGGGGGTCCCTTCCAGCTCTGGATATTCTGTGATTCCATGAAATGAAAACCAGTTTAAATAACGGCAAACACCGAAATTTTTACAAAACCCGTGCCTCTGTTAGGATGGAATTCCAGAAAATTTAATAAGCGTTGGATGTTATAGCAGATCAGTTTGAATCAATGAAAAAAAATTAGCATTTTTCAAGGCATGTGTATGGGGCAGAACAATTTATCTCCAGCTTTTTGGTCTGAGTACAGGACTGCCTTTTCCATCTGATAGGAACTCTTTGAACACTTGCTCTGACTTTGGGGGAAAAATCCTCTTTAGACTCTCCAGTGGTATCTTCAGCAATGAATAATTAATTTTTTGGAGTGAAAAATCATTGTAATGGTATTGACCTTTCCCTATAGCAATAGGTTCAATCACTTCCATCTGTCACAAGCTCTTTGCAGGATTTTAATTAATGGTGGGAAATGTTTTCTCCCCATGTCAGTGTGTTATTTAGAATCCCAAACACCTGAGTGCTTCATAAGATTCTGGCAATACAATAAAAAAAAAAAGAAAAAACACCAAACCTTCTGAGATCAGGACAGATTTCCTGGGGAAAATCTGGAAAGCAGTAGAACCTCTATCTTCTCCCAGTTGGTCTTGAAGCCAGAAAATAATGACAAGTCATCAGTCTTCCTCAGCAGGCTGGGAACTGATGAATCCAGCTTTCCAAAGAGCAGCTTTGCAGCAACATGGCCACATCCTTTCAGAGAGCTGTGTGAACTACATCTATATGAAAATGGGTTTTTTTTTTGGCCATCCACGTCCTAAAACTGACAGTGTTAGCAGGAGCAGTGACTGGACTGCTGCCACAGAGCTGCAGCGAGGTCTGGCTGCACCAGAGGGCTGCACAGATCCTGCCTGAGTCTCGTTGCCTTGTCTGCAGCGCCTGGAGGGCAGGCACGCACTCAGGGATAACTCACCCCGTCCTCTCGGGCAGCAGAGCAGCTCAGCAGCAGCCCAGAGATGTCTTGGGCACAGGCAGTGAGCTGGGAGGTCACTGCTCACCCGCACCCTGCAGCGCTGGGTGGGCACCGCGAGGCAGCGGGAATTCGCAGCGCTCCCAGGGCTGCACGTTTTCCTGTCTCCTCAAGAACTGCAGGGAAGAACATCTCCTCGTGGGCTCTGTGACTGTGCTGTGTCACTGTGTGACTGTGCCGTGTCACTGCCACGGGTGAACATCTCCTCGTGGGCTCTGTGACTGTGCTGTGTCACTGTGACTGTGCCATGTTACTGCCTCGGGTGACCATCTCCTCGTGGGCTGTGTGACTGTGCTGTGTCACTGTGTGACTGTGCCATGTCACTGTGACTGTGCCATGTCACTGTGTGACTGTGCCGTGTCACTGCCACGGGTGAACATCTCCTCGTGGGCTCTGTGACTGTGCCATGTCACTGTGTGACTGTGCCATGTCACTGCCACGGGTGAACATCTCCTCGTGGGGGCTGTGACTGTGCCATGTCACTGTGTGACTGTGCCATGTTACTGCCACGGGTGAACATCTCCTCGTGGGCTCTGTGACTGTGCTGTGTCACTGTGTGACTGTGCCATGTCACTGTGACTGTGCCATGTCACTGTGTGACTGTGCCATGTCACTGCCACGGGTGAACATCTCCTCGTGGGCTCTGTGACTGTGCCATGTCACTGTGTGACTGTGCCATGTCACTGCCACGGGTGAACATCTCCTCGTGGGCTGTGTGACTGTGCCATGTCACTGTGTGACTGTGCCATGTTACTGCCACGGGTGCTGGAGTGTAAATGCCACAGAGCTGCCTCCAGTGCTTTGCTCTTGCCTGTTGACATTAAATGGGAAATGCAATCTCCCCCTTGCTCACAGTGCTGCTCCTGCAGAGCAAACCAGATGACTTATGGCTATTTTAATATCAGTGCTGCTCCCCAGCTTTCTGGTAGTTCATTATCTTTGTGTTTTAGCTAAGATTACTTAAATTTTCACTGCTGCTTACAAACGCGAGTGAAAACAGAGTTCTTGCAGATGCCATCTAGACCAGCCCAGCTGTATTTGCGGGCTGCAGCCCTGCGGGGAAGGCAGCCTGGCCACATGCACTGGCCATGCTGTCCCTGGGAAGGCACATCCAGCTCAGGGCTCTCTGCTTTTCTGCTTTCAGGGGCGCTCAGGGGTGCTCTGCTCCCCCATTATCCCTGCTCACACCTCTGTGCTCCCCTCCAGGCACGTTCCACAGGCTCAGCCTTGGCTGGGAGAGGTGGCTGAGCTCTGCTTGCTAAAGTCGAGCTGGGGGTGTAACCAGGCAGTGAGGAGGGTTTAGCTCAGACCCAATTTTAGTTCTTGAGCAAATAGCAGCAGTGCTGCCAGCCTTCATTACATCCACAGACAGATGGTCTGGACTGAGAGACCAGCAATTAATGTACAATGTGTTCTTTGTTGGCACTTACCACAAAGGCATTTTTTTGTGTGTGTAAACTGTCTCATTCTTAAAACTTATTTTGTTTTGTGACTCTAGTGCCTATATGGAGCTGGAGGGAAATAATAATTCCATGTAGGCATTAAGTGGAGGAGCTGTCCTCTTTCTCTCAGCTTTCATTCAACATTCTAATTACTGACCATAATTTTTATTTTTGAAATACTCCTTGTTATTGCAGTCATTTCTCCCTAATGTATCTTCTGCATTAAAATGATCTATTTGCCCCTTAGTATTCCTGTTAAATTGGGAATTTTATAATTCCCATCAGGATCTCCTGCATGGGAAGGAGAAATTGAAGTCATTGGAGTGCATGCATGCATCGGGTCCAGATGTTTGCCTGGGTGAGAATCACTGAAGTTTTGCAACCTGACAACTTTACTCATTACTTTTTTACATTAGTTTTATTCTCCAGCTTATTATCAGACCCCTAATTCATTCACTAAATAGAATCCAACATGAAATGAGCCAGATGCGTTCCTCAAAGCCATTCCTGGCTCCCTGACAATGCCTCAACTATTTTATATCCTGAATCCTCTTTGGTTAGAGCAGTGTATTCCCAGATATCATTCCCAAGCTTGCAAATCAGAAGCCACCAACTTTCCAGGATTCCTGTTGAAGCCAGAATGCCTGTGGAGGTGAGTCAGCACATGGCTGGCTGTTGCTTTTTTGCCAGATTCAGGCTATAATTTGAAGCAGAGGTGATGATCTGCAAAACCAGAGTCATTTTAATGCCTCATTTACTTGATCCTATCAATTCTTTCAATGAAGCTGGAAGAGTTTTAGCTTTGCCTTTGAGGTATTTGGGAACTTATTTGATCAGGATGGAAAGCCTCAGATGCTGAGGACATAAATATGCGATCATGTAATCAGAGTCTGCATCATGAGCAAGAGATGAGAAAATGTTCTGGGATTAATTTTCTGAGATCTCTCCCTCCAATCTTTTTTTAGTCTTTTTTCAGTCTTTTTTCACTTTCAAAGTTGAATTTTATATATGCAGTAGAGAAGGCCAGGCAGATAAAAGATTGGACTGTAATGTAGATAAAAATCCAGCTTTCCGTTCAATAAGGCAAATTTTCTTGGGAAAATTCTTTACCATCAGAGATAGATGCTTATTTAGGACCACACTTATTTACTCTGGATTTTGTAGGAAAAAAACACTGTTAATACCATTAGGAATGACTCTTTTTTAAATATTTGTGGTGCAGTCCTCAGATTAGATGTTGTTAGACTGCAAATGTTTTTCCTAGTATTGCACATTTTTCCATCTCAATTCTTCACTATCAATCCATGGCTGATGTTTCTAAACTCCAGATTGTTGTCTAATAGGGAGAAATAAGCACTCGTTGTTGGCAGATGCTGCTAATGTGGCTTTTCCTGACATTGCTTGTGTCTTCTAAGACTGGGTGACTGTGTGTCTGTGTGTATTTTTTTGTAGTGTTTTTGTTTGTCTTTTTGCTTAGCTTTGATTGGGGAGGAGTTGTTTGGGTTTTGTTGTATTTGTTGGGGGTTTTTTTAACAATATCTCAGTAAATTCGCAGCTTTTCTGATGTATTTTTTCGAAAAAGATCTATGCCTGAGTGATAGACATATCTTGTTATAGTGGTGCTCCTCAGATCATGTCACATTGCTCGTTGTTTCTTGGAAGAGATGCTTTTTGTGTCTAGGAACTGTTCCTTGTAATTTATTTTTTGTCTCCCCTCCAGCCCTTTTCCCACAATTGCTTCGTTCACAACTCTTAAGCTTCTAAGAAAGTATTTAAATTTGAGTAATACAATTTTCCACTCGCTTTCTCTCCCTCGCTGTCCTGTTTTGTAGCAGCTGAAATAAGAGCAACAGGATGTGAATTACCTGGGTCGAGGGGCTCTGTTTCACCCAGGAGCACATTCCCTTCATCCCTGCCCTGGAGACACAGGGAACAAAAACTACAGAGCCGTGGCTGGTCCTTGGGGTATTGCTGATCCTGAAAATGCACTTCCCTGTGAGCTCTAATGAATTGATCAGCCCTGCAGCAGTCTTGCATATCGAACAAAACACATTTTCCACACTTTGGACATGGAGAAAAAGGATATAAAGGAGGTATGGCCTCATAAATCAATCTAGCTAAGGTATCCTCACAGACACATCACCGAAACAATATTTGTCTCCACTTCTCTTCCACATCATGGAAGTCTTTTTAGTTCTATGGTAATTCCTGGTGGTCTGCAGTGAAGCCCTCTAGGACTGAGATTATCTGCAAGGTCTCCAAGACATCTGTTGTGTTTCCTACACATGGAATAGAAAATATCTGGCTTAGGACTAAACTTCTTGGGGAGATATCCATATTTATGAGCAATAGCTGTATTTTAAAGTACTTACCTTCATTCCAGAATCCAAAGGCCATGAAAATGTTAATTTATTAATTACGCTGTACAAGCCTCTTAAAACATTTGGTAAAGGAATAGTTTTTGTACAGAATGAGCCCTTAGCTGCCCTTTTAGAGGTGGGCAGTAAGAAATCCAATGGTAACCATCCTTTCCTCCCTGATAACAGTTCAGGCATTACTTTAACTTTTGGATCTTTAGCCCACTCTGCTCATGGACTTGGAGACTGAAACACAGCTTGATTTCAGTGCTTAAAACACCCAGATTTAGTTTGTATAAAGGAGTTAAGAATTTTCATTGGAGTAGTTTATTCACAAACCCCCAAAACACAGTGCTGATGGAGAGGGTTTCCACCTCATTCCCTTGGTAGGAGAGGGGTATTCCCCATGCCACAGAGCCCTGTCAGAGCTGCAGGAACATACAGAGCCTGATTTGAGTGGACATGATGGGAAAAATCAAACTGGGAATGTCAGCAAACACTTAGTGTTAGTAGTATATAATGTCAAACCACATTGTTAATATGGGATGAAGAGAATAGGGACTTGCAGGTTAAATTGCTCTTTTTCCCAAGTTTAGTGAGCTTTCTGCCTGCTCTCACTGGGCAATGAAATAAGCTGGAAATGTGTGGGCTCTGCTCAGTGACACACACTTGTCCTTCTCAGGTTATTTGCAGTTACTATTGTTATTACTCATATTAATTACTGATCATCTCCAGTCATCTCCAGTGTTCTTCCATCACTACCCAACAAAATTCAAACCCAAACTGATTTAATGATTTAATTTAGGGTTCAAACTCTTTTCATGCCTGGGGCAGCCAGCAAAGGACTAGATCTCTCTGGATTGTCTGGATGGCTGAGAATCACTTTCTCGTTACAGACTAATTTACTATGCTGGAATCTGAGCACACTCTGTTTTACTACCACTGCTTTATGGAGGAGTTGGCAGGAGCATTAACTCAGCTGTTGCCACTTGGAGTGTTTGTCTCGTTGATAAAGGCAGGGATTCAGAGCTGGGAGCAGAGCTCAGCTCTGGGATGCTGCAGTGTAAGGAGTGGGTGCTCAGGAGCCTTCTGTGTGTTTGCACTGCCTGCAGAAATGATCTGCTGAAGGTCCTGCACACAAGAGAGGTAGCACAAGCAGCTGGGTGCAGAACCTGCTGGTTTTTGTGACACTCATCCCTGAAACAACCTTATTTTTAAATTCCTCATATTTAGCGTTAAATTTCTGTTTCGGGAAATAGTTTCAGGATAACTATCCCTTTTTTGTAATGTTAGAGCTGCATAAATAATAAAATTGGCTATTTGAAATGTTTTAGATCATCATTGTAACATCAGGCAAGGGTCTGTTGGTTGGCCAAGGAAATGGCTTTTTCTTCAGTTTGGAAGCTGTTGCCAACAGAGCTGTGGTGACCTTTAGGTTACTACAACTCTGCTTGTTTGAAAAAAACTGTATTAAAAATAAAATAGTGTAAAGCAAAGCTTTCCAGCCACAACTCAGCTCCATTTAATTTCGCATGAAAAATGTGGTGAGGCTGACTTAGCCCCCAAGGAAGCGAGGAAGTGCAAGCTCCAACCAGGCACCTGCTTGGCTGCAGCTTTGTTTTCCCAGTGTGGGTGGTGAGGAAGGAGAAGAGATTCCCCACTCCCTGGTGTGGTGCTAACAGGAAGGAATGAAATTCCCGCAATTCAGTAATAAAGTACTTGCTTTGCTCTAAGGTGTTTTAGGTGCTTGGGGAGTGCAGACAGAAATGATCATTTTCTTCCCTTGCTTCTTTGGCTAAAATACAGAAGTTCTGTAATAAGCTCTCTTTTGTTTTAAGGCAATTCCAACCTGAACTTGTCTGAGGAAGAAACAAAGCCTCAGCAGAAGCGCCTTCGTCTCTTTTGCAGTTTAGCTTTGCAGGTTCCCTTTCCCGAAGGCAAAGCTGGGGTGAGCGCAGAGGAAGGAGAGGGGAGGGTGAGGGGTCCCGCACGGCGGGAGCGGAGCTGGGGTACCTGGAAGGAGCAGGCACCGAGCAGTTTGGGGGGTGTCCCCCTCCTGTCCGGTGTGTCCCAGTGTGGCCGTGGGGTTCAGGCACCGAGCAGTTTGGGGAGTGTCCCCCTCCTGTCCGGTGTGTCCCAGTGTGGCCGTGGGGTTCAGGCACCGAGCAGTTTGGGGAGTGTCCCCCTCCTGTCCGGTGTGTCCCGGTGTGGCCGTGGGGTTCAGGCACCGAGCAGTTTGGGGAGTGTCCCCCTCCTGTCCGGTGTGTCCCAGTGTGGCCGTGGGGTTCAGGCACCGAGCAGTTTGGGGGGTGTCCCCCTCCTGTCCGGTGTGTCCCGGTGTGGCCGTGGGGTTCAGGCACCTCGCGGAGCCCCACAGCGCTCAGGGCTCGTTCGGCTGCTCTGGCAGCAGCTGCACCCTGTGGTTCTCTGAAGCGGTCCCTACTGAGGAACCTGAACTACTGATCACCCCTTGCCTCAAATGGCAGCTTGGAGGTGGGCTTTTGCTGTGGCTTATCTAGTCTAAGGAAAAAAAAAAACCCAAAACATAATAGCTGTGAGCGAAAATATATTTTTGGAGAGAGAAGTAATCCACAATTTTAGTAACATTGTACCGATGAATATTTTAGTGTTGCAAACATTAATAAATATCCTCAAAACTTTAAGATTTTTACAAGGTTGGCCGCTTAAAAGTGGTTGAAATTTTTAATAATGTCTTAAAATGCCTGGTCATCAACAAGATAAAGGGCATATCAAGCAGGATTTAATGCTTTTGAAATGTCAAATAACACTGATGCCTTAAAACAATACGAGTGTTTTAATTTCTGTGGCATTTTAAAGAAGTTAACTTTGCAATTTTATTGCAGGATGTAATGTGCAATTGTTAAAACATCATCAGACTGATTGCTTTATTTGATTGAAAATGTCATATTCAGTGTAGTGATTTTCACTCATTAACATTAAACTTGGAGAACCATATGTTAAAACAATCTTGTCTATTGAATGGGTACACTCAGTTAAATAATATGAGCAGAAAAAATGTGAGACTTTCTACTAAGCACTTTTATCCCCACTTTTAAAATCCTCTAAAATTCATTAGGACAAACCTAATCCTGCAAATGGTAAATCATTCTATTTATAGATTGCATGGCATTTTGATATTAAAATGCATAAAATCTGCCAATAGTTTAGAAATGAGGCATCAGCAAAGAGGATTATTGGTCTACCTAAATAATAATACAACCATTAAGAGGATAACATTTTCCAATTGCAATTACATGCCTTAATTTTAAAGAAGCTATCATTTACAATAATTTGGCAGATTCAGTCCATATTTCTTTCACAAATTTATTTCTTCATTATGACTCAAAACAAATTTATGGTGCATTTATGTTTGTGAAGATAATTTGCTTAGTTTATTGTGAATGGAAATCAGTAATTACATACAATCTCATTTTCTACAGACATAAAGTTAATTCATGGTAGTAATTTTACACAGAATATTAGCCTGTGTTAGTTATGATGAAAATGTTAGTGTGGCAAATGCTCTATTACTGTATAATTTCCTTGGACTTGGGGAAAAGGAAACACTGACTTGGTAAATAACACTTAACTCATCGATTTTGTGATAATTTGGGGTGATTCTAAAGATGTATTAATGATTATGGGGAAAATCCTTATCTGGGCCTAAAATCAGAATTTCTTTTGTGAGTGGGGAATGGAAGCTTATGGAAAAAGAAACAATTCAAGAAGTCCAGCAGCAGATCAGCACTGCTGGATTCTGGAAGTGAGTCTTTGATGCTGCTGATGAAAGCAGTAGATCCCATTCTCCACGGAATTCAAATGGAATCCCTTGATTTAGAGATCTAAACTGGCCAAAGCTAAATAAGATGTCTGGAGGCAATGATTCTATGTTAACATTCAAGGCAATTTTTTTGTTGTAACCAGTCTTTTCAAGCATATCATGTCTGAGCCTTTTGTGGGAGATATTAAAGGAAATTATATTAAAGGAAAAAAAAAAGAGATGTCTTATTTTGCTCATATCCTGGATATTTGCCCAGAAGCATGAGCAGTAATTCAACATAAACTAAATATTTTGCCCTGGACATTTCTGGGTTTACAGTACATTCCTCCAGTTCTTTGATGGAGATTCCACCTGAGAAGTGGGAGACAAAACCAAATTATTCATTTTCTCCCCCACCCATCCCACCCCAAGACAAGCTGTTAAAACACAAACATTTCTCATGGGAGGGGGAAACAGCAAAGGAATAAGTGGCATTTTATTTTATAGCCTTGCAGGGCTGTCTGCACTGTTGGCCTGGCCCTTGGATGTCGTGGTGTCCAGAGGCAGAGCTCTGTGCCAAGCTGTCATTTGCCGTACACTGAAGCAAAAAATTCATTAAGCTGCTCTGGGAATTCTAATTTCCTTCGTTTTCTGAAACAGTTAAATAAGGATAATTTGCCATTTTGGAATGAACTTCCTTGGGGATTGGGTAGTGGTAGTCCTCCAAATATGATGTTACAGGAAAGCGTTGCACTCCCAGCTGAACAGAAGGAACACAAATCTGTAATTAGTCTTTATATCATAAAATGTATGAAAATGTTATACGCTGTAAAATATCTGCCATCTCATTAAAAGTAGATGAGGTTTGGCAAACTCTGGATCTGTAGAATAAGATTATTTCCAAAGTGTTTATGCTGTTAAGAATTTTTAAAGGGATCTTTGATTTCAAGGACTATTGTAAGTATAGCTGTGTGTAATCCATAAATTGGTGTTGCATAGGATTTATATTTAATTATTTAGCCTGAACTTGCTTTTAAAATAAAAAATGTGAAGCTCCCATGGCTTTTAAAAAAGTTGATTTTCCTCTTTACAGTTGATGTCACAAAGTACTTCTGACCCAAAGTAATGCTATCAAAAATAAGGAATTCCAAAGGGAGGAGTCCTTTCCATGGAGAAATTCCTGCTGATGTTCAACCTGAGCCTCCCCTGGCCCAGCCTGAGGCCGTTCCCTCTCCTCCTGTCCCTGTTCCCTGGGAGCAGAGCCCGACCCCCCCGGCTGCCCCCTCCTGTCAGGGAGTTGCACCATCCAAAAATATTGCTTCTTTTAAAGAAAGCTTAAAAAATCAGTATGAAATGAATTCACTTTTACAAGACCAAAGTCTTTTTCTAATCTTAAAGCCTGATCTTTTCTATTTGGAATAGAGATAGTGTTTTGGGTTTTTTTTTTTCCCCTCCTTTCCTGGTCTTGCATTTTTCGTGTATCGTGTGAAGTATGGTTTTATAGCAGCAATGGCCCTGTAATGGGTTCATGCTGTTGCTATCTGCCTGAGCCATTGATTTTGTTTGGAACTCCTAAGTGCTCCTGGAGCACAAATTAAGAATAATCATTATATTCTGTATCTGTGCATTCTCTTCCAGTAAGTTCTTAAAACTTTTAAATCAGGCACAAATATGCATAACACCTAACAGAGAGCCTAATATCAGTTAATTCCTGCTTCAGCAGAAGAAATAAATAGTACCAGTAACCAGCTGCTTTATAACCTGGCATTTGGGCACAGCAGAAAACTGATAAGTCAACAACTGATCCAAAGATAGAATTCCTTATTTTATAAACTAATGAATTAGCAGCAACAGTGAGTTTTCAGTCTGTTGTATTGTCTGTCACCTTCCCAGTCTTCCCTTTGTGCTTAGAATTTGAGACTTTATTTGGGAGTTTGGAATGGTTAAGGGAAATATCTTTATATGAATTGTGCCCTAGAACAACTGCTGTGGAAGTGTAAAACCTGAGAATTAAAACAGTGAACATCACCTTGGTGGAATCAAACAGAAGCCTTAAAAAAAATCCCTCAAGTTAAAATATTTGTCTTACAGGAGTTTGTGTATGTATAAAAACATATAAACTGAGATATTTTTTGGTTTCAGATTGCTGATGAGTTCTGCATTTTGCCAACAGGAATGAATTCCCAAGTGTACAATATCCTGCTCCATTTCTAGGGGAAATATTGAGGTGGCAGATGTCACTCTGTTCCTTAAATCTTCACAGTCAGTGGCCTTTTTTTCATCCAAACTCCTACATTGCTGCATATTCAGAGATCTTAAGATGTGAGGTTGTCTTTTGAAAGGAATTTTATGTATAGAAGTATATACACATTTAGTAAAAACTAGATAAGATATTATGTAAATCAGAATATCTCAAGGGGAAGATGAAAGCGATTGGAGACTGCAACATGTCACTCCAGAAAAACTTTTTGTTCAAAGAAATACTTTTATTATTAGTTCAAAATTAACTCAGACGTGAGTATTACTTTGAGGAAAGGCTACATGGACTTTGAAAGGATGCAGCAAAGCATCAAAACAGTCACAGTAATGACTTGTGATGATGTGGGTGCTAACAGAGCTATCTCCTCCTAAGGAGATCTTTCAAATACAGAGGTTTTTGGTTTTGTTTTTGGTGTTTTTTTCACAATTACAGAATAGACTTCTTATAACTGAAAAGTAATTCAGGAGAAACAAAATGAGACTCAGTCCACCTCTGCAGTGATCAAAAGGTTTAGTATTCTAAAGTATTCATTTCACCTGCTGGAAAAATAAGAAAAGCAAGGAAAAACTCTGTAGAATGACTGGAATTGAATTTTCAGGCTATTAACAACTTTAAAAATGGAATCGTGACATGAAGTTCATTTCCTCTTGCTTCTCACTTTCAAATGAGGTACCGTAATTTCTGTTAAGGTGGGAGGATATTTTTTAGGAAATGCTTTGGAACGAGCAAGCTCCAGTTTGGCTGGAGTAATGAACGCACCTTGGTTCCACCCCTGTTTCTGCAGCAGTTACCTTGTGCTGCCGCCCTGACTTCTCCAAACGACAGGGAACTGGAAATACTCCACTGAGCCATTACTGGGTTGATTCCAAAGTTATTGAACTCGCATGAGTTTTCTCATCTCTCCCATTTCCGCGTTGTCTGTTGGGGTTAGGCTCATTTGTTAGCAGGCTGTGCCGTGCTGCTGTGGTGCCTGCTAACCTCAGTCATGGATCAATGTGCTAAACAATGAGCAATCAGCAACAAATGGATGGGCTGTGCCCAGAGAGTTCCCAATCCAAGTGCTGGAAATGCATAACTTAGCTGGTGTTAAATGTGTCCTGCAGAAAATGCTGCGTGGCAGAGCTGGGCAGATTAATGACAGGAGTTCCTGTTGTACATTAGCGCGTGCACAGGAGCCACATCTGTCTCCAGGAGCCCCGTGAAGCACACAAATGGCTGCAGGCTGGCACAAAGTCTGGCGAGAGTGCCACGCATCCCTGCCCTTTCTTTATGCTCTTTTAGAGGCTCCAGCCCAACTGGAACTCCTGACCTGACATAGTTGTTGTGTTCTTCTGTTGCTCCCCTTGAAAGGCATTCCGTAACGAAGTCGCTCACAAAGGCGCTGGAGTTTGATGTAGCGAGTCAGAGAATCGCAGAAAAAGACAAAATCATCCCTGTTAGTTCAAAGAGGAGTGTGCCAAAAGAACAGCTCCAGCTCCAGGTACACAGAAGCCTTGCTGCCTCACAGCCACTTTGACTTTCATTAGTTTATTGATTGCTTCCAACTGTTGCAGAAACAGTTTGGGGCTGGAGGCTCAGGCATTGTGAAATGGCTCTTTGATTGCTAACAATTTAGGAATTCTCGTGGCTGGCAAAATGAGCAGCCCTAAACCGAGCCCTAAATTTTGCCTTTTGTATTATTCAGGGAGGAAGGGGCTCTAAGATGAATATGTACAGACTTTGGCCACACACAGGTTTAGCAGGGAGCCAGCGTGCCCAAACTGTGCCACTGTTGTTGCTGCAGCCACTGTCTGCCGGGCTAGGGAATTGTTGAAAGGAGAAAACTGGCACTAGGGGAGAACCTGACTCCCACAGGCTTCATTAAGACCTGAAATATCATCATGGGACGTAGTGAACCAACCATTCCTCCATTCAGAAGGGGGAGGTATGCTAAGATATTCTGCAGCTGAGAGTTAAGCCACTGTCCCACTGCTTACATTAAGCTTTATTGCCCTTCTCCAGGGAGGGGTTAGGTGTACACTCAGCACCTGCTTGGAACCCAAGTGATGACAAGGCTGAATATGTGTGTTGTTGGAAGGTTCTAGCAGCAGTCCAAGGCCAGAATTTAGGTTTCTATGCCTGTGCCTATCAATAAAAGCATTTTACTCTCTACCAGCAGAAACTTAAAATCATTTCTATGGCACAGAGCAGTGTTATGTAGATTCCCATGGGGCTGTAGAGGAGCTGAGGCACCAGAGCCAGTTTATCTGCACTAAAGTGCTTTGCCCAAGCAAAAACAGGGCGAGCAAAAAGCCAAGCTCAGGTGTCTCCTAAAAGCAGGGCATTACACTGTGCCAAGGACCTCTAGGGAACCTTGTCACTGTCAGGATTAGACAGGGAAATTGCGAATGATAGAGGGATATAAAAATTGAAGTTTGCAACTTAGGTGCCCAAATCCTGTCTCCTCGGTGTAGCCTGTTGCTGGGAATCTGAGCCTCTCTGAGTGGCAGCTTCAGAACTGCTGTTACAGACCTGTAATTGGTTTTCCTCCCCTTACGACGCCTGCAGACTCTCCTCGGACATGGATAGGTTTCCTGCAGGTCACAGGCAGATTTTAAAATCAGTAACATGGGAAATATTTTCTTCTTTTTTCTGTGGACTGCTTAGATTATTTTTTTTCTTTATCTAAGGCCATTTTATGCACCAAAATTTTGCTAACGGTGGCTTGCTCTCCTACTTGTAAATTTTAGGCATGACATTGTTTGGGAATAAAGTCTTACAGGGGATATTACAAGTGAGTAAAAGAGATTGTCCATCCCTGTGCCAGGATTCACCTTAGGAGTTTGTGAAACACCTGGAACAATAATCCCAGTCTGATTTGGGACAGTTTCTAAATACTGCTGCAGTAAAAATACTCCTTAGCTGATCTCTTCCAATGCACTCTTCCCTTTCCCTCCGGTGTGCAAGAGCAGGAGCTCGTGCTGCAGGTCAGAGATGTTCCTTTCCCACATTAGCTCTGTGCCAGCCTGGGAACTCCAGACAGCCTTGTCATAAATACTTTAAACTTTGCTGCACCACGCAGGGTTCTGAGTGAGACTAAAGAGAGCCTCCAATGGCCGTCACAGCCCTCGTTATGTGATTCTGACTTCTCCACAGAATGCAAACATGCTTCCTAATTAGGGCTAAGACTGTGAACAGGCCATTATTCTGCATGTTTCCAGGAGTCTGTTCTGCTGGAGAATAATAAAAGGGCACTGGAAAGCAGGTATCAACAAATGAATTGAGAATGGTATATTAAATAGCCCACAGCAAATGCTAAGTAAATATAAGAAATCCTCGGTTGTGATGAAAGCTGTAGCACTTGGTGGCAAAGCACTAACAAGAGGAGTTTGGGAGCTGCCAGGCTGGCAAGTGCTGCAAGGACCAAGCTTGTCAGCCTGTCACAGAGGCAGCAGTCCTGCAGGCTGGTGCTGTGATCCCAGGCCAGCGTGCCCTGATCCCCCCCGTTTGGGCTGTAAATCCTTGAAAGCTGGGCTTGTCTCCCAGGCTGTCCTTAGCCACTGTCCAGGCTTGGTCTCTGCTGGGTCAGCCCTGTCTGCATGGGATGATTTAGGGGTGCTCTTGGCTACCTGTGACCTGTGCCAGTGTGAAACCCTCTGTCCACCCTACGCACAGGAGAACTGGCACGGACACTGATGTTTTATAACACATTTTTATTTCCATGTGCCATCTACACAGCAGAAGTGTGTTTGAGGGGACCACTACACCATTTCTGCTGTTTGGGAGGGAGGGCCCTTTGCTGTTCTCAGCTGAGGTGGGGGCTGAGCCCTTCAGAGCAACAATCTGCGTGCCAGGCTGGGGCTCTGGACTTGCTGTGATGCACCAAAGGAGCCCAGAAGACCTGAACAGACACATTCTGACAGCCTCACTCTGTGAAGCCTGAAGCTCTACCAATGTCTTTTTTTTTTAGGTTTCTAAATAATTAAATATTGCAGGGGAAAAAAACAAAACCTAGAGGAAATTAAGACAAGAGCATTTAGCTCATTACAACTTGCCTTTTCCTCTGTCTGGGCATAAAGAACAGGAGAAGGGGACCAGGAATTTCAGCTTGCTTAGTGCAGAGCATGAGTACTCATCTGATCTTTATTTGTGCTGCTGGAAACTTTTTGAAGACTATCCCTCGCTGCTCCCCATGTACAGAGACAGATCCTCTTTGTCTGGGAGCCTCAGCCTTGGCACGGAGTTTCTCAGCCTTCTGCCTGAGGATTGGGAGCCTTCAATCCCCACATGCTGCACTGGTGCTGCTGTTTAGGGGGGCACAGGGAGCCAGAAACTCCAGTCTCATCACTGAAATGTACTGACGGTGTAACACAGAGCAGTGGTACAGCATGCACAATAAACGGCCTCATCCTCTCCGTTTCGAAGGAGTCTGTGGCAAGGAAAAGGGCGAGGCTTTTACTATTTTCCCCTCTCGTTTTGGGATCGTGTCATCGATGTCAAGATCTTTCTGCAGTATCAGAGATTTGTTTGGGTTTAGTGGGGATGAAATGTGTACAAATACTCAGAGAAATTCACACTCATGTTTCATCACCGAAGCACTTCCTCCTCTCAGGTCTTTCGCGTTTGATCCATTTATACAGTGCCAACAAAAATTTTACAAAGCTATGAAAAGAATTTTTGAAAATTATTTTAGCCATCTTTATTATTTCTTTTAGAAGAGCTGTGTTTTTTTAGGGGGATATCCTGCTTGATATTCCCTCAGGAGATGTAACTATTAGCTTGGAAAAGCAGAAGAATAACACGGGGTTGAGGTTTTGGCATGTAAATTTGATGCCACCCATGTAAAGGCAAATCAAGATAAACAAAGGTAAATTATTCAGGCCAAAGCTGTCCTTTCTGTCTCTGGCATCAGTGAAAGAACACGGGCTCAGCTCCTGCTCTGGGACCAGGCAAACTTGTATTGTCTCTGTTGTTAATACTGGGGGAGCTTTGTTAGTCCCTGGGCTGCAGTGAAAGCCAAGCGAGATTGCAGCTAAGCTGGCATTACTGAGTGGAAGGAAAACCAACCTAGAGTGGGGAAAAAAAAGGAATAATTAAGGAAAATCACGTAAAGGGGAGTCTGACAGGGGTTAATATCTCATATTTTGAAACTGAGGAACAACCACGTCTGGCAATATTTTGTGAATTCAAAATACATTGATGGGAAACAAACCTGCAGTGTCAGGGCTTTGTGCTGCAGTTCTTGTCTGAGTCCACTTCTTATAGTTCTTGTTGTGCTTTTCAGATAAACAGTGTCTCCCAAAAGCTTGATTTTTCCCATATTTAGCCAACTGGAGTTGTTTTGTTGCTTTTATTTTGAGCTTCTCTCCCAATTTCAAAAGCCCCCTTGCCTTGCACCACCTGATTTTACAAAGTGCCTTTCATTCCTCCTACTTTTGCAGCCATACAAGTGAATTTGGCTCAGTCTGAATGTGTTTAATTTGCATTAACTCTCACACCAATTTGTGTGACAGGGCAAATGAGATAATAGGACTGTTTGGAAGCCTAGGCATCTAATTGGCAGCTCTGAATGCTGGGCTGCAGCCTCCCCACCTGTGTTCTGTGAGGCTGGGTAGGACCTGAGGTAGTCCCTGGTGCTTTCTGAAACACAGAGCAGGATGCAGTTCAGAGTTATCCAACTGCAGGAAATGTGCAGGGGGTTTGTAAGGCTGGACAGGGACTTTTCCTGAGGGCATGTAGGGATAGAGCCAGGGGAAGGGCCTTAAGCTGAAGGACACTGGGTTTAGATGGGATATTGGGAAGGAATTGTTCCCTGGGAGGGTGGGCAGGCCCTGGCACAGGGTGCCCAGAGCAGCTGGGGCTGCCCCTGGATCCCTGGCAGTGCCCAAGGCCAGGCTGGACACTGGGGCTTGGAGCAGCCTGGTCAGGGGGTTTGGAATGAGAGAATCTTTGAGGTCACTTTCAACCCAAACCATTCTGTGGTTCTGTTGCGTGTGGAAATTTTGAACTGACGTGTCTTTGGGAGGGAAGTTGACCTCATAATGCATGAATTCAAAATTCAGGAATTCCATTTGGTTCAGATTCCTTCACCAGCAGAAGAAGTAGATGTAGCTAAAATATTTTACCCCCAACTGCAAGCAGAAACCCAGCTTATATGATGGTACTTTGTTTAGTGACAGCCTTTAAGGTGTGTGAATGAAAAGCCATGGTCTCTTTCCCTCTAGGGGAGAAATTTCAGTGCCACCTTATTCCTTTATTAAAGTAAATTCTGCTGGTCTCAGCTCACTTCCTAGTAACTCTATTCCATATTAGATATTACTGTATTAAAAAAAAAGGGACAAATTGACAGCATCTGATAGTGAGAGTCCTTGGAATTGAATTAGCTCCTCTGTCAGGACTGAGGTCATTGCTGGGACAATGTAACAAAATAATTTTGTTCAGTGGCCTTTCACAGCAGCTGCATCCAAGAGCCAAAAAGTCCCCATGCTTTGTTTGCAGGGATGTCAGGGAATGTCAGAGCAGAGATGCACCAAACAGTGGAGCGAGAAAAGTTATCCATAATGAGAATTCACTGCACCAAGGTTTGCTTTCAGAGCGGGGGAGGTCTGACCCGGTCTGGAGGAAGATGGGGCTTGTGTTTTGCAATTCTGCAATTGGAAATGACACCGATGACATCAGAATTACTCTGATTTATTCTTCACCTGCATAAATTAACCTGGGGCTTCATTTCTCTCATTCTGCTTTCTGTTTTCCCTTGGGTTAGACTCAGAATTAAAGAGGAGAGTGTCTTAGAGTAACACACCTTACGAGACAAGGCAGAGACCTTCTGTGCCTTAAGAATCAGATATTGAAGTGAGCAAGCAGCTGAAATGTGTTAACCAGCCAGCTCTGACTCTCACACAAGGTCCATGTTCACCTTTCATCTTGGGGATTTTGTTGTCTTTTTTTTCAAACCCACTCACATTTGTTAACTCCAGAAGAGTCTATGATTTTGTACAGGACTTTACAAGCTGTCTTACCTAAACAGCTCCCAGTGATTTGTAGCTGAGGAGGATTTTTTTCTCTTTCAGCAGTCTTGATCTAAGGCTTTGTGCCCTCATTTACTTACCAATATTCCAAAGACTATGATTCAGAATTTTAAAATAATAGCTGTTACATTTCTTCATATTTTGCTTTCTTCTTGCTCTAACTTGCAAAAGTAAAGCACCAAACAGAAAAAAACAAACCCTAAACATGGGACTAACCTGCTGTGCTTAGGTATTGCAGGCATGCTCTATACAGTGATTTAACTGTTCTTTTCCTAGTTGATATTTTACTACTCCTATGTAGAACTTTTACCATCTATTTGATACACACAGAATAAAATTTTTATTCCACATTATCTACAAGGCAGAATTACTGACATATTCTTGCATACTATGCAGAAGTGAAAGAAGAGCTGGTTAAAAGTGTGCCAAAAAATGAAAATGGCAAGTAACCCACTGAAATTTCAAAATGAGGGGGTTTTTTTTTGAGCCTTGTAAGAAACAATTACTAGTATGAAATTTGTAACCTAAAACTGAATGTTTTTCTGGTCTGTGCTGTGCTGTGCTATCAAAATTGAAGTGCCAGAAGGAGAGATTTGTGAAATATTTACCTCACAAAGAAAATGCTCTTTTGGGTGATGTTTAATTTAGAAAAAAATCTTCCTGGTGGTGAAACACAAGCCAGGCAGTACTGACCTGGCACTGCAGTCACTGGGAGGTTAGAGTGAATTATTAATTAGCTGCTCAATTAATTTCAGAAGGGTATTTTTGATACAAACCTAAAAATTCTTATTGCTCTCAAAACATGCAGAAATCCCACTCTCCACTGATACTTGAATTCCCTCCAGTCCATTTATACCTGTATCAAGGCAATAATGCAGCCCTGGATTTAGTTCTAAGCCTTGTTCTTTTAATCTCTGTCCTGAGAGCATTGAGAAAAAAGCAATAGCCAGTGTTTAATTATCTCCTGCAGCAGCAGTGGTGCCCTGGGCCCGGGGAGGATTTTTTGCCTCCCATCAGCAATCCAGGGGCTCTCTGTGTGCTCTGTGACCCACTTGCTGGGGATCTGCAATGACAATGCAAACACAGCGCCAGGAAACCACTCTGGGGAAAAAAAACCAAAAAGTGACAGCATCACTAGCGCCGGCATGAAAAGAGGGAGTGCTGCTTTCTCACTTTTGGGGTTTTTTCATCATGCTTTGAAGGCCTGCATGGTTACAAGGACTGGGGGAGCAGCATCAGAGCATCCACTGAGCTTAACTGAAACCCTCCGGCCCGCAGGGCTTTGCTGCTGGGCCTGGCCTTTGTTAGACTGGTTTCAGCCACCCTCTTTGGGATGTTGTCAAGTGGAGTGCTCAAGCTGCACTTTGTATTTTTAATTTTTAAAACTAAGTACTTTTGCATTGAGAAACACCGAGAAGTCCCCTGCTGTTCTTGTGCTAGCAGGAACACATTTCATATCAATTTAGTTCAAGACAAGATGTGTGTTGTTAATTTGTTCAGGGTTAACCTTCTTCCAGTTTAGTTAGTGGTGGAAGGCAGCTTTCTCTCAACTCGTTTATGTCACAAAAAGTTGAAGCTATTTGTGGGAGTGGGGAAAATTCCAGATAATTTAAATCGTCTTAATGAGAGATGAAAGGGAGCTGAGACTTTCATTTTGTCTTTAAAACTATAAGGTAGAGGTTGAAGTGCTAAGAACAAGTTTCAGATGAGAAGAAAAGTTATGAACTTGATGAATTAATTAGGGTCAAAAATTAAAATATGACTGCAATTCCGTACCTCTGAGTCATTTGAATATACTCGGAACGGCAGTGAATAAAAATACTCAGGCTTACCCAAGCTAAAAATGTCATCATTTTTGGCTGACATAGGGAATATAGCTTAAAATTGTGTATGTCATTTAAATGCCAGAAATGTCTGATAATTCACAGGAAAATTAAGGCACTTATAATGACAGAGCTGTTTTATCAGTGTGATGCTGAGAACTGAACCTAAGCCCGGGCATCAAAGCAGTTCAGCAGGCTCACAGCTCCATTTGTACTCCTTGTTCCAGTTTTCCTCCTCACAGCCGCTCGGGGACTCCGGGATGGGACCCATCACTGTCACTCCCAGGAGATCCAGACGTCCTTTAGCAGCTCCTCTGTAGGTGAGAGCTGAGCTGGGTTGGTTTGGTTTGTCCCTCCCTTTCAGGTGCTTGTGACAGGTGAGCACTGATTTTCCACTCCGCGCTTCGTTCTCGCCGCGTGCCGAGGCAGTTTGCTATCAGTGCTCCTTGTTGGTTCCTCTGCTTTGTCTTTGTGACCTGTGAGGAGCTCCCCAGCACTGGCTGCTCTCTGAACACAAACACGCTGCACTCCCCAGGCTGCACTGTCACTGTGAGTTTGTACAGGAGTTTTCAGATGCTGGAACCACATTTCTGTTTAAGCACCTTTTTTACGGAGGCAGGCCATGTTTTTTGTTTAAGAGTCAGGTTCCACCGGGTAGGTGATATCCTGGTTAGGCTCCAAATGATTAGGGCTGGGTGAGATGAAGGCTGTCCTGGTACCTGCGCATTCCTCCTGCAGCCCTATGGACTCTGAAGTGCGGGCTCACCTCACCTGTTGGCCTCCCAGCCTTTAAAACCGGCCAGGAAAGCCTCACTTGAAAGCACAGAGTATATTCATTTGCTGAAGGTTTCTTGCTGCTTTTTGGGTTTTGGAAAAGTCACTTATTTAGGAGCACTAATGTACTGTTAGGGTAATAGGAGACAAAAGCACCTGTAATGATTACTTTGCTTTCTACAGGAACTCAGGGAAAACAACCAAAATGAAGATAAAGCTCTGCTAGTGTTACTAATAATACACTTGAAGATGTTTTCCTTCAATCTATCTTTTCTTCTATTGACTAAGAAGCTGAGTTAATAGGTTTGTTCACTTAAGACATATGTGTGGGCTTTCAATACGTTCTGGTTGTTTCTCCCATCATTTTGTCCATGATGTACCAATCAATTTTCAGAGCTGGGCTTGCATTTTTTTTTTCCTGGATGTTGGTTTCTCCTTTTTCAAGGTGCTCTTTCAAAATATGAATGGTCAGGATTGTCTCCTGATACACTCTCTAGAGGACTCAGTGATGTGGCAGGGACAGACTTATCTGGGGACATTCTTGACTTCATAAATAGAGACTTGTAAAAATTAAGAACAATTAACCAAGGTTCTGTACATCTAGAAAATGAAGTCAGCAAATTTAATCCCCTACATAGTACACACCCCCTTGTATCCAATTGAAGTGACACATAACATATTTAAATATAATTAATATGGAACCAGCACCTTGGGATGGTGCTACTCCTAGTAAGACCAGGACAGGAGGAAGACCTAAGACAGGTGGAACAGTAGAGGATTTTTTAGTTTGATAGTAAATTCTCATTTATTTAGTATTGCCATATACGAGGTAACAAAGCTCTTATCCTCAGTCAGTAGCAGGGCTGGACTATAAACCTACACAGCCTGCTTTCATAACCCCTGCTCTAGCCAGCAGACCCCACTGCTTTCTGCTGGGTTCAGTCTCTTTAGTAGCTCTTTGTTGCAGGGTGTGTGGGTATTTCCATGCAGGCGTGCATCTCACCACAGAGGGGTCCCGGATCCGCGGGTCCGTGCGGTGAAACAGCCCCAGCAGGGCAAACCTGCACCCGGGGAACTCAAGCCACTTCACACAGCTCTGGTTTGCTCGGCACTGCCGAGGCTGAACAACACTGTCAGATCCAGCAGCTGCTCTCTTGTTCAGCCACAGGCTGAAATACAGGAGGTAAACAAAAGCAGAGCTGCACACCCCTCAACAAAGGCTTGGGAAGCTTGATGGGAGCTTTCTGTTGCCTCTGAACCGACTTCGACTCCACCTGTGAAGCCTTTAGTGCTCCACTGCCCGTCCAGGCAGGAGCCACGTGCCTTGGGTGGGGGTCAGCGAGCGTCTCCTGTTTAACCGGAGGATGAGGCATTTGCTGAGCGAATATTTTGAGAAGCTTGTGCTACTTCTGATCATCAGATACACAGACTTTGAGGGGAGGAAGGATCAAACCAAGCTGATGGGCCTGCACTGCACAGCAGAGAACTGCAGTGCCTTGCACAGTGTCCTGTGGAGCAGATTCACTTTTACAGCTTTTGGCACATTTGCGTGCCTGTTTCCCTCTTGATTTTAGCTTTTGTTCTACAGAAATGCTGACTGTCTGTATTATCCCTGCTCTGTGATAGCTGGCAGTTACCTGTCCTCTAGGAAGACAGGAAATAGCATTTTTAAGATTTATATGGAGTGAAAGATCCTGTTACCCACTACTTAATGAAGAAAGCTCTCTTTCAAGAAAAAAGGGGGATGGGGACTGTGTATTTTATATCATACCCATAATATAACTGTTCATTTTCTTTGTGAATAAAAAATATATTCTGTCTGAACTTAAATTTTTTGTAGAGAGCTGCATGTAGATTCAGGTACAAACAATTTTTTTTTCTACAACTGATGTTATTTAAATAAAATCTCAGTCATAATAATGGACCCCAAAAATGTTTTAGCTGGGAAACTCCTTTAACAGAACAAATTCAATAATTTGCTGTAGGGCTCATGTTTATAATGCAATGCTTATGGCCAGATATATTTATTATTGAGTTAGTTTTTATTAAAAACAACAGAGAAGGTATCAGTAGCTCACTTGCTGTTAGCCAGTTATCTGAGGAAGGCATCTAACCCTTACATCAAAAAGGGCATGAATTCTGAACATGAGGATTGATTGATTTTTAAATGAAATCCTTTTAATATTTCATGGGAAGGATTTTTCTGTGGCCAAGTAGTGCATACCACAATAAACGTCTCCTGGGCAGAAAGCAAACTTGTTTACTAAAACTGACTTTCTTTTCTTGAATTTGGGCTTTTTCTACTCTGGCTCTGATCTATAGCAAACATTTCTCCGCTCTGCAGCCACAACATCACTCTAGCAGCGGGTGCTGCTGCACTAGAGAGGTGTTGTTCATACCTGGTGGTGTTTGTGGTGTCCCAGAATGACCACCTGGGCAGCTCCTCCTAAAGGCCTGGGTCAATGAACACCTGGGTGCTAATTCAGACTCATGGAACTGACAACTGGAAAAAGCAACAATCCAATCTCATTCCAATTTTAATTCTCAGTTTTAATTCTCAGTTTTAAAGTTAGGTAGGAAATGCTGAATGGAGCAATGTGATGGCAGGAATTAAGTTGCTGTTACAAGTGGAATTATTTTACTCCATCCTGGCTGCCATCTCCTCTTTGACTTCTGACTTGTTCCCAGTACTGCCTGTAAACTTGTATGACATTTATATATTTATTGCCAGTCTTCCTCAAACTTCCATACTTCCAAAATTCCAAAATTCTCTAGTTTCAGTGACGGGAACAGCAATGTATAGGGATTTCACAGGCCTAAGAGGACTGTAAGCATATACCTTGAATAGGGGAAAAAAAATCTTTTTGCCCAGAGCAGATATTTTAGTGACATCAAATATGACTGCAGTAGACTTTTTTACAGTCTGTTATGGACCCATGAGAGTCTCGTGGCTGTTTTCATTCTGATTAAAGGAGCTAAAATTTCTTCAAACACACACCACCACCCCATTTATAAAACTTCTGCAGAGTGGGAGTGTAACTTGATAGAAACTAATTGCTCTGGATTAAAGTAACAAGCCTGCAGCCTCCACATATTATATTAGCACTCAGAACAGACAGTGACGTTTTTTATGAGGAGGAAATTACATTTGAAGTGATCTCAATATTCATAATATCTTGGGCTCTCTCAAACCCTGGGTGTGGTGTTATTTTAATGGTGCACAGGGATTGGTTGTGTGGAGGAGGCAAAATTGGTTTGTCACAGATCCAGAAGTGATGAAGCTGATTTTGAAATGGAGATTAAGGCCTTGTGGAGGGGGAAATGACAGTTTTCTTTAATAGAAGAAATATTTAACGCATTAATGCTCATTCGTCTTCATTTTTATGTGCTTGCTCTGTTCCAGCCGGGTACGTCAGAGGTCAAATCCTCCGATTCAGATTTTCTGAAGGAGTTTGTTTTCATGCTTAAGTTACCTCAGAACAGAGAGTTCCTCTCTAAGAACGAGCAGAATTCCAGGATTCATGGGTGTTTGTAGCCAGCTCCAAAGCCCCAGCAGCCAGGGAGGGAACTGCTGGCACAGCGTGAGTGATGAGCCCCAGGCCTGGGAGGGGACAGGAGCAGACCTGAGCTTCACACACGGATCCTGTAAATAATGGCCTAAACCACAGAGGCAGGCCTGTGCACGTGAATATATCATCCCTTTCTGGTATGTTTTTATCTCACTCCCAAGGAAAACTTCTCTGTGCAAAGGAAATTCCTGATCATTTACAATCTGTATGGGAATTCTCAGTGCAATTAAAAAGACCTATGTTGACTCTTAATGAAGAGAAAACAATCCACTAATTTCATGCTATTTTTAAGATTAAACATTAAAATTACTAGTTTTAGGGGGAAAAGAAAAGCAAATGTTTTCCCAGTGGAGTGATGCCACAAAAAATTATGACCAGGTACTAGAACTTTTTATTTTTTCATCATCCCACCAGGCAAAGTATATGAGGTTATTAAAAAACCCTAGAATATACAAAGACAATCCCACAATATGAAAAGAGAACTTTCTCTAAAGGCATGGACATGCAAAGACAGAGGGAACTGGAACTTCAGCTTTATCAGCCATATCAATATTTTACTGCAGTTACAAATTCACACAGATGCCAAGATATTTTATGTTGCCAAATGGTGCTTTTATTTTGCAGCACATGTTGTGCATTCTTTTTTAGAAGTGAACACATCTGCTGTGACTTCTTCCAATATCCATTTTTCCTTCCCTGCAATTTGGGCTATGGAGATTACAAAGCCATAAATCAGAACCATGGTGAAGGCAAGGGATCTGATTTACAAACATGGTTAATCTTTGCCTCAGAGGATGCTGAGAGCAGTGCAGGGAGGCTGGGGCACCCTCAGTGTTGGAAGGTGGCGTTTCCTTTGCAGCAGGGGCTTCTGTGGGGAGAAATGGGAACAATTTCAGCCAGCGTTCCCAAATGTTTTAGTGGTTAGACAAGGACACAGTCAAAGAGCAACTGCTGAACTCTGAAGTTACTTAGGAGAGAGACAAGCAGGTGATGGGATGGGTGTGGGTTTCCATAGAATCCCAGAATGATTTGGGCTGGAAGGGATCTTAAGGATCATCTTCTTCCACCCCCTGCCACGGGCAGGGACACCTCCCACTGTCCCAGGCTGCTCCAAGCCCCAGTGTCCAGCCTGGCCTTGGGCACTGCCAGGGATCCAGGGGCAGCCCCAGCTGCTCTGGGCACCCTGTGCCAGGGCCTGCCCACCCTCCCAGGGAACAATTCCTTCCCAATATCCCATCCAGCCCTGCCCTCTGGCACTGGGAAGCCGTTCCCCCTTGTGCTGGCACTGCATGCCCTTGTAAAAAATTGTTGTTATCCTGCTGGTCTCCCTCTTTATTTCTCCCAGTTCCTAACGTGTCACCAGCAGAGTGTGAACAGAGTAACTTTATATAGAACCCTCTACACTGCAAAATACTGAAGTGTTGCTTGATTCAAAATACCTTCTGTTGTTTCTTTCCTGTAGCTTCAGCCAAAATTCTTTCGAACTGTTGAGTCTTCGCTGCATTCACACTTTTGAGGGACACGGAGAGGTCCCTTGTGAAGGGGAGTGAGTTTGCTGGTGCAAATGGATGAGAAACAGGCTATGGATTTTAGGGGTTTGCAGGTAACTGTTAGAAAAATGCGCAACATTTAGGTTTTTTGCCAAGTTAATATGTAAGAAAAATTGGGGTTCTTGATAGTACCAGAATTTGTTTGGAAGAGGCAAATTTAGTCATAAGACAAGTAATTCATGTTACAGTGACATGTAAAAGATTGTTAATTTTCAAACATAATTTATGTAATGACATCTCCACCTTGACAGTAGGTCCACATCTTTTGTGGCTTTCTGTTGAGGGTCTCATATTTAGGTATTTCCTGGTCCTGGTCCATAAAATAAAGATATTCCATGTCTCTCCCTGGTCCCCTACAGAGACTGGCTTGAATTGTAATGTTTAGATTTGGGTTTCTAAAGGCCTATTCTACCTCCTTCTGTCACCTTATTACCTGTCTGTTTGTCCTCTTGGCTTCCAGGGGAAGGGGAAGTGATGGTTTTTGGGAATTGGAGTAAATAGGAAGGGCAAATGGTTTTATCTTTTCCTTGTCAACGTCAGCTCTGCCCCCACCCCTTCCCTCCTTTCCCCTCCCTAATATTTGTATTCTTACAAAAAGTATTTTCTTCTCTTGTGGTACAGAAAGGTATTTAAACTGCATCACTTCCTTCTGCTTGTGAAGTTTCAAAAAGAGGGATGTGGTGTTGGCTTAGCTAACCCAAATGTGGAGGTAAGGCAGCGAATAAAAGTGAAATATTACCATCAAGTCTTTTCCATTCTCAAAACCAATAACATCTCTACAGCTAGAGCAGCTCCTCGCTGCTAAACACCAATGACCAGTAGCCAGTGGCTATTTTTATTTTCTCTGGTTGTTTACATTTCGCTCTTTACTGGTGAAATGCTTGAGGAGATGGAGGTTTTTTCCCCACAACGCCTCAAGTTAGAATTAAAGTTGCAGCAGTCTGAGCAGGAGTTAATTCATTCTGCTATTAAGCCTTTAGTTACACTGAGGCTTTATCATTCACTGCTAATAAATGGTATTTATAGTTGGCATATACCTCCTGTAGCAACAATAACAAATGTGTTGCCTGAGATAACCTACTTTATATAGCTGTTAAAAGGCACTTTTCATTCAAGTTTCACAATTTTAGAAATTCATTATAAACCTCTTGAATCCTCCAAGGACTGAAACAATGCGTGAAGCTGGATGCTTAAAGTGCAGGCCAGATTTTGAAAAGGGCTCAGAAGAGCCCACAATAGAGGGCTGGTATTTAAGCATGCTAAGCACACAGCAGCTCCTAATGCAATACTTAGATCTGGGCTCTCAAAAGAGTTCACAAGAACCTTGTGTGCTGCGAGCTTTTGAAACACTGGCCATGTCACAACAAGCACTGCTGGGGACCTTACACTCCTCAGAATCTGCTAAGTCTGCCTTTGATTTCTCTGGGTCTCAAGCATTTTCGAATGCCTGGACCTAAACAAAGATCTGTGCTTTATGTGGGATTATTTCCTTTTATCTAAGAGTATCATTATTCCATCCTCTCTTATAAAAAAATAAATAAATAAATAAATAAATAAATAAATAAATGAAAAATAAATAAATAAATAAGCCTGGCAGGCTTAGGAGAACCGGGTAATATTCTTCTGACTGCTGTGTATCCTCCCTTGTCTCAAACCAGCCAGACCAGGGTTGTTCATTTCGTTGTATAAGTACAGCTGAGAATTCTGTTTGGGCAAAGCAAAAGCTGGTGACTCCTGCCTTCCTTCTGGAAGCTTCAGTCTCTGGAGCAGCCAGTGCAGCTGAAGGTAAAAGTAAGTGTGCAGTGGCTTGGCAATAAGGTGGGAGGAATTTCTATTCCAAAGATGTCAGTCCCACAGGAGGCTGTGGTGGGGTGGGGGTCTGGTTCTGCTGCCAGGGGACAAGGCACAGGACAAGAGGAAACGGCCCCAAGCTGTGCCAGGGGAGGTTCAGGTTGGATATAAGGAAAAAATTCTTCTCTGAAAGAGTGGCTGAGCATTGGAAGGCGCTGCCCAGGGAGGTGGTGGAGTCACCATTCCTTGAAGTGTTCGAAAACGAGGAGAAATGGCACTGAGTGGTGTGGTTCAGAGGTCATGGTGGTACCGGTTTGAAGGCTGGACTCAATGACCTTGGAGGTCTTTTCCAGCCTTACTGATTCCATGATTCTCGGCTGCCAGGTCTCCATCAGCTCCTTGTGTGGCCTTACCCAACCAAGAAGGCTCAGACCTTTTGGGCCAGTCAGAGAAGTGAGCAAATGGCATGGAAACTCCCGAAAGCACACCAAAAATGCAGAAACCCCACCAAAACGTGCAATCCCTCACTACTGCCGGCAGAACCAAGCCCAGACTCGTTGGGGTTTTTACAGCTCCAGGCCAGAGGAGCAGCCAGTGTGGGTGGGTGGGCCCTGTGCACTGTGTGTCCTTCTCAGAACTGTGCTGTGCGTGTCAGATAAAAAGCAAAGCCTGTGGTAAAGAGAAAGAGCTTGAGTTCTTGTATTTGCTCTGCCTGATAGTGAGGATTTCATTTGGATGATTCAGCTTACCACTTCTACATTTGCTGTGAATCAGTACTGAAGTGTCATGTTGTAGGAGCTGCCTATTGATGGGAACTTAAATTAGCATTAAGGAGCAGCCACAGACTTTGCAAGATAATCTGGCTTTATTTGTGCCTTCCCTTCTTGGCTTCTGTGTGTGTATATCTTATTACCAGGGAAAATTACTTTTCTTTGTGCTGCCCTTTACAATTGGAAGAAATTACACCAGTCCATTGAATGAAGAGCAGCACAGAGATTAAACACGGGGGGTGTCAATCTGCTAAAAGTTACTGTGCTAAACAGCCAGGAAATCCTTTGAAAGGGATGGCAGGGAAGGAGATACTGAATTAATCTCAGTATTTGTGGGAATTGCCTGTGACAATGCAAGGACTTTAGTTTGGGGGAGATGTGTTCTGTCAGAGCAGGGAGAAGAGAGTTTTGTTCCCTTCGGAAGCGGTGCTGGAGAGTCACTTATTGCTGGGCAGGAGGAGACACCTCTTAAGGGTGGTGCTGATTCCAGACTCAGGGAAGCAGAACGAGTATCCTGGAAGGAGGGATGAAATGCCTGTGTGGGAGTATGGATAACCAAGCTCTAAAAATCCTGTTTGATTAAATGCAGTGGGGCTGAGGATTTAGTCCCCATTTACAGCTGCAGGAGTGTGGTGTGCTTGTTACGTTTCTGATTTTCAAATCCCTTAAATACCTAGGGCCAGGCTCCTGGGGCGTAAAACTGGGAAATTTCACTAAAATTGAGAGCTACCTTGAGGTAGGGAGAGAGAAGGGTCTGATCTCAGAGTCCTTTTCAGCTGGAGTAATAAAATGGCTATTTTTTTTCCCCCTGACACTCACAGAAACTTTTGGGAAATGAAATGTATTGTTCCTACATGCTTCTGGACCGTGTGGGACTGAAGAGCTGGTGGTGTGTGGCTCCCTTTATGCAACAGTCCTTTTCTGACAGGGGTGGGGCTGATGCTCTATGACTGCTGTGCTCATAATTAGCAGAGCACCACGGTTTAGACCCATTTTAGGCTTTTTTCCAGTGTCCTGGAAAGAGAGGCATTGTCAGGAGTGCCAGGCATTTGCAGCTGGCTCCACTCACTGACCAGCCTTTGGCTCCAAACTCTGCATTTCAAGCCTTGATGTGTGAGACAAAGCATTAGGGAAGTTTGATTGACTTTCTAGTTATTACCGAGATCAAAGGCTTGCTTTTGTTTGTTTGTTTGTTTGATTTTTTTGCATCAGACTTCTTTATTCCACCACCTGGGCTGGGTTATTTATTGAAAGAACTGCATGCAGAGATGTTAAATTCCAGGGAAAACTCAGTGATCCAACATCACTCTCTATTAGGTAACAGCTGAATGCACTGCCATTGTAGGAACTTAAGCACAAGTTTATCTGTTTTTCCTGGGGAAAAGATTTAGCTTTCTGGGTCAGCCTTGTATGCAGGCAAATTGTGTTTTTCTTCTCTTGCAGTGGGAGACTGGAGCTTTCTGCAGAGTGGGTGGGGAGTCCTACCACTTTTAATAACATTGCTTCAATCCTGATTTGGAGTGAATTGGCAGTACCTTAATAGTCAGGGTTCTGGTGAATCCTTTGGGGTCCTGGTGAATTTGTTTGTATTTTTAACACAAAAAACCATAAAATCCCATCTTTTCAGAGGCTTACCTCTCAGCCACTCCACTGAGGTAGAATAGGTTCTTTGTTTTCCAAAATATTTTCAATTTATAAAGTAAAAGACAATCTGTTAATTCATATTTGCTGTATATATTCCGTGTCTGAAGTTGGTGCATCTCCAAAACACATGACTGCTTATGGAGCTTTTAATAATATGTTGTGGTGCTGGTGATGATAACTCATATTTAACTAGGCAGTACCTGTCAGATTGCTTATTTGCTGAGCCTGGGAGGGTATCTGAGCTTTGCAGCAGACTGGAAAGATGCTTGGGATGCAGTGATTAGTGGATCTCAGAGTCTGAGAACTCCAACACTTGCATTTGGGGATGCAAGTAGTAATTTTTCCCTATTATGATGTTTCCACACGATAAAAATCCCAGTAATTCTTACTCTACACGTAGATATTTCCAACATCACCTGAAATCAGCAGTAGATCAGTAGTGTGGGGTGTTTGGGGTAGGACTGGAGATGGGAAAACATTTACAGTTTTTTAATGAAACATGGCCCTTTGAAAAATCAAACCCATTATTTGCTGATGTCAAACATCGTTTTTATCTCTAAATTTTTCATTTTAAAAGAAATATGTGTGAACTAAATTTAGCTGAATGTATATTGCAAATATGCATCCTAATCTGAATTAGATACATTTCAAACAACTGAATATTTTTATCAGGTAAAATACTGTGGCCAAAGGCTATTTCTGCAATTTTTTTTTTTAATTACAAAAGCATAGGAACTTGGTGTGAATTGGCTTGTGCCAACTTCACGTTTCTCAGCTATCCAAAATAAACTATAGTGAGATGGCTGAGAGATCATCTCCTCGATGTATATCTTCAAATAGAAGCCGATTCTGAACATTTCCACAGGTTCAGGAATCCTCAGCTGAGCTCTGAATATGGATTTTGTTCCCTATCCCAGTGTCCAGCTCCTGGTGAGTAACTGGAAAACTGTGGTTTGAGGTGCAGACCTGCACAACAAAATACCCCAAATCTTTCAGCTGATATCAACAGCAAACCCCAGCACTTGCTTTCTGTTTTTCCAGCAACTTGCTGTTGCTCCCCCATGTACCAGTAATGCTCTTTTTTTGGCTGAAAAATCACATCTTTGTCCTGAGAGGGGTGAAAGGCAGATGTGACCCCAGTCTGGGTCTCTGAATTGCAGAAGTGAAGGGTCCCTGTGCAGAAGGGTCCCTCAGCAAGGCTGGGAGCTGTTTGTGACCTGCCTTTGCGTTGTGTATTTACATCTTTGCCTGGCTTCTTTATCCTTCTTGTCCTCCCTACACGGAGTATGTTTGTCCTTGTTTACTTCAGGCACTTGCATTTGATTCCCAGATAACGATTCTGTTGGAAAACATGGACCTGTGCTGTTATAAGAGGATAAATAGAATAACTTCTGTGGGAATTTGTTAGCAGGGTGTAATCTACCTTTTAATTCCACCACTGGTTTCCTTCCTTCAGAGTATTTGCTTTTCCTTTCCCTGATTTTGTGGTGTGTTCCCAAGACCTTTAATATCATCATGATGAATTCTTGTTGCACAGTGGAAGAAGGACCCTGAAGCAAAACAAAAGGCATTTTTATCCAGAATCCACATCTATTACTTTTGCAATTATGAGGACTCGAGTGTCTTAATTAGACCAAAAATAAAGCAGCTTTATTCTTCAGATCACAACATTCAGGCTATCAGAGGCAAAGAGAGAAAACCTGAGGAAAGCTATTAAGGGCAAAATTATGCCTAACACTACGTGATCATAGGTAGACAGATGTTAGCAGCAAGGCAGCAGATGTCCTACTAGACAGCAATAAACACACTGGAGGCAAGAACACGTTTCCTAACATGCATTGGAAAGGAAGGGGAAGAGGCAGGAGGTGTTCCCACTCTTTGGTGTAGCGAGAAAATGACCTTTATGCTTTGTGTGAGCACCACGGATGGTGTAGATTTTCAATGCTGTTCAGAAAATTAATGAGTTTGAAGGGTTTTCTTCAGATGTGAATTTTGTTTTTATTTTGTGCTTTATGATTGTGGTTAAGTTTTGATAGTGCCCCTGTTGCAGATCAAATTCTGCCTTGCTATAGGGGCAACATCCAAACAGAGTGAAAAGGGCTACAAGACCAGCAATGCCAGTGAGGTTTTTTAGTGGATGAGCATTATCCTAAGCCTCCTTTTCTTATTTTAGAGGTATTTCACCTCAATCCATGCTGCTCCTTCCCCTGGAAAAGGGAGCCAGGGGAGTTACTTCTTACAGTAGGTTTTGGATATGACCTGGTGGAATTAAGAAAATCAAAATATTAAGGAGAGGGAAAAACAGGAGGAATATTTTGAAAGAATAAGAAATGATTATTTGATATCTACAGGATAATCAGTATCCAAGAAGAGGAAACCTTTTTTTGGTAGCACACTACTAACTAATGATTTTAAACAAAGAAATAAAAATATTGTTTAAGGTACAAGTGATTAATTACTGAGGGGGGGTGGGGGGGAAGGGATGTCTGCATGGTAGAACTGAATAAATTACTGGTCAGGTTTCTGCCTGAAAGAAATCATAACAGAATTCTGGTGCTGCAGATTGTCCCAGATGAAAACCAATCCTGTTAAAGTCTGGAGTAACAAAAAGGACTGTCCAAAATCTGCCCGAGCAGCGTGTGTGTGTTACAGGCACTGTTACATCAAACAAACATCACTTGTCACTTGTTAGGACCATTAACTAGACAAGTCCAAAATAAAACATAGACCAGAAAAGATACATCTTACATTCTATAAATTGTGTGGTCTGAAATCTATTAAAGCTGACAGAGAAGAGGGCTCTGAATTGGTGAGCAGGCTGATTACACCTCGTTCTTTATTCCCTATTGACTTTGGGTATGCCATACCTTTCCATTTCCTGGAGAAATAAATTAAAAGTCAGAACTAATTTGCCTGATGGAGGGTGCAGGTGGAATTTTGTTCAGACGAGCATTTGCACATTGTGAAATCCAATTTAACCCCTTGATGGGGTGTAGTTTATTTTCTTTTGTTGACAGCTTTGTGGCAGCTAAAATAGGAACCTGATTAAATAGAGACAGTGAGAGATTGAGGTCTTGTTCTAACAGCAGGAGGATCAAGGCCTCTAATCTTATCTCCCTGAACACTGAGATGAGCTGAGGATGCTGGCAGCGAGATAAGCTTGGCTATTTTGAGCTATAAAAGACCCCAAGAAAAGAGAAGAGGTGTGAGGTATGGGCAGATATTTTTCACACACACAAATAATACTGCTTGTTTCAATACATTTGGGTCAAGTGCTTGGAATGTACAGGATATTATAAAGGCAGTGATTGCATTCTGCTCTATGGGCATACATCAAAGGACAAATAATCAGCACTTGCTCCCTCTTTGCAAAGAAAATACACGTCTGCAAATTCTTAAATACAATTCATAATTTATAAACTACCAGGAGCACAGTAATAACAGCAGAGGCCGAGTGGGAGGAGACCACTTCTGGCAGAAGTGGAATTGCTGCTTCTTGCAGTTAAACTTTTAAATATTTTGAATGGAAAAATAACATCAAATCACCAAGGAAAGCCTTTTGTCAGGTTTAATGCAGAGTGGTCTGCAGGACTGTGTGTTTATCTTTTGCTCATTTGTTTGGAAATAACCAAAGAAATTATAAAAGTTCTGTTCCCCTCCTTGTTCTTCATATGATGTTCAGTTTTTACATTTTCTTGTAATGCTTTGTCCCATATCAAATTTCAGGATGTTAAATAAAACTGGGAATGAATGAAGAAAGGAAAGGAATGAGACATGACTGGGCTTATATTTAGTTCTCCTTCATTTACTGGGAGAATAAAATGGAAGGAAAGCCTAGCCGTAAACATACACAAATGTATAAATACCAAAGTTAGTTATTTAAAAAGTAAGCCAAAATATTCCGCTTTTGGAAGTGTCTTTAACTGGTAAAGGTTTAAAATGAAAGTTAAGTCAATTTAGTTCAGCCTTGGACCTGTTTCTTGATCTGTGGGGCTCTGCAGATCTGGGCTACCTGAAGGTCTGCTGAGTCCATAACATCTACAGTTTAATCTTGTACTTTCCTGAGCACATTAATGAAATTCCTTTGGTTAAGGATCAGTTTCCAGCATTGCCTGGCTAAATGGGCTCCTGTTGGCACCTGAGGAAGTACAACCAACACATCATGTTCTGCCTGGTAGGACCAGCCTTCTCTGATCACCTTACCACTGACTCCGTTCCACTCTCAACCAGAATGGGTTTTGAACTTCAAAATTATTTTTTTGTTTGTGTGTAGATGTAATTAATTTTTTTCCATTACACATACCCAAAGCTCTCCATCAGAATGTGCACTCCTGGTATATATTGCAGAGGAGCTTGGTTTGTCCAAAAGTCTGTAAAAAATATTTTTTGAAGGCTTTACATACTTTTTAAGGGGTTTAAGCCCTTGGCTATTGCCAAGTTGTGCTCTCAAATCCTTGTAATGATTATTAACATTGATTTACGCTTTTAATAACCAAACTGAGGGAGGGGTACAGTTACACTGGACCAGTGGCACGGGTGAACTGATAGCTAAAACCTGTAATTTCCTTCTGGGATTGTTGCAAGAGCAGAACAGAAGATCTTACACAGAGGTGTGTGAGGTCTGAATTTTTCTGGGGTCCCCATCTTTCTTCTGAAGTGCCTTGAAAAAAATTTGCCAAAAAAGCAACTTGCAATCTACATGTTTCCCTACAAGGCTTTTTGCAAAAAAAGAAAAAAAGTTGTTTAGCATTAACAACAGCATCATATTTCATAAGACACTTCACTTTTGCTGCTTCTGCTAAGCTGGGAGTAGTGCAGTAACAAATTTCTAGCAGTGGCTTGACTAGAGAGGGAGTACTAACTACGAGCAGACCATGTGCTAAAATTGTGTTTGTCACTTAGCACTGTGTTACTGCTCTCAGAAACCTGATACTTAATTATATTACTTTAATTGGGCAGTACTGAGATTGAGAAATATCTATATTGATTAAAAAAAAAAAACAACAAAAAACAAGCAAAAAAAACCCCCCTAAAAACAGCTTTCAGGGAAAAAAAGGAAATATTTGGAACCAGAAACTGGGCTCGTTCCCAGAAAGGCCTGCAGTGGGGTTTGTTAAAAAATGCTGTAATTATCTACGAGCTACAGCAGAACCACTCTTTGCACATTGGCATTTTCCCCATCCCACTCCAAGTGCCTCCCTGCAGAGGAGTTTCAATCACAAGAGCAGCGTATTTAAATATCCGTGTCAGGTGTGCTGTAAGCAGCTGAAATGCACGGCCCTGCTTTGCTCAGGGATTATCCTGGGTGATCCAGAGGCTCGGTTTGTGCTGCTGCCCAGAACTCAGGGCCGGCGAGCTGAGCCTGAGGGGTGGAAGGGAAGGCAGGAGTGACTCTACCTAAGCTGTGCTGGCCAGGGTCAGGGTAGCAGGATAGCACCCATGCCTGCTGGATAGGAATTTAGCTATATGAGCAGATGCAGAAAAAGGAGAGTATCAAGAACTTTCATTTTCACTAAATCAATTTTCTCGAGGCTGGAGGTTATTCTGGTTCTCACCCAGATGATGCATTGTGCTTAAGGGAATTGAAGGGCTTTGGCTGACGTTTTATAGGGATAAATAGACAGAAAACACCTTTTTTCACCCTATCAAGAATTTTTCACATACCCTGGCATTAATTTGACCCTTAATTTGAAAGGGCAGTTATTAGGAAAGGTAGAAGATAATTCATTACTTAAGTGCCATTTAGTTTTAATTACTAATGGAATTGCAACATAGTAATCATCTGACGGTTAAATATTATTAGGAGTTTGCTCATCATTATTGGAATTTTGCCCCTATCTTTAATGGAAAAAGGACTAAATCTATTATTTTTTGTAGGAAAATTTATGCATTAGGTCCTTGTTATTAATTCTGAGCTAGGTCTGAGAAGAGATTGCTCTCACTGAGCACTAATTATGGGGTATGTGAATCAGTAAATACCTTTCAAGGATTGAAGTTGCAATATCACAGTACTTTTGAAAAGAACCCATTTTAATATGCACTCAGAGTGTACTTGAAGCAAACACTGGACTTTATTTTGTTTCTATTGAAAGAGAAGTCGGGAGCAGAATGCCTGGCCACTGGTTCAGGAAGGTTCTAATCTACTTTTCGAAGGCTGTTACTGGTAATTTGTCTTAAACTGTGGACATTAATGCCAAATGCATTGGTACATTTTAGCCAGGCGCAAAAAATCTCTTTTGGAATTTCTTTATTTTAGATAGATTTTAGTCATTCTTGAAAAGCTTCAGGTAAGATGCTGAAGTACCAAGTAAAATTGCTGGTTTGGTTGTAATGTTCTGTGGACAGTTATCCTCGTGCTTGAACTGCAGTGATTGAATAACATTTTCTTTACACAACCATTGGGCTCCAGGTTTTTTGTTATTAAGCTGTCCTTGATACACAAGTTGCTTTTTTTACAGAGCACAGGAGTTGTGCTGTTATTACAATCAGCAGTGTATTATTACCTAGGGGGGTCAACACTTTCCTGACAGAGTTTGCTCTTCATCCACGTGGAAATGGCATTATGGAAGTGGCAGCTCTGACCAAAGGTGAAAATGCAATATTATCTATGCAATATCCATCCAAATCATAATAACTTAAACAATGCAAACCTGCTTACAGGTGCTGCGAGATTCGTGCTACTCAATCCCAGGTTTTATTCTGGATGTTCTGCCTTGCCCTGTGGGGTTCGTAATTTCCTCTAAAAGGGAAGAGAGTGTTTAAAGCAGGTGTGATTATACCAGCTGATTAGCATTCCTTCCTCATTGTTGCATCCTGAGAGAGGAATTTTTTACACTCCTCTTTTTCCCCAACTTTAGGCTGTTTGATGTAGCAACACTGAGAGCAGCGTGATCTGTCTATTTCCAAATGAATATCTGGCTGTGATACACATCTATCTAAGCACATCCCGTCGGATTTATGAGTTGTTATATTTATTTGGTGGTGTACATGCCTGCAGCCAGTACTTGTGTCGAGATATCCGCACACAGGATCATGGAGATGAGCAGGAGGTGTGATGGGCCTCAGCAGTGCTGGCAGGAGACTCTGAAGTGACACTAACCCAGGAACTGCTCTTTGGTGATCTTTGCGGGTCCCTTCCGACTCAGGACCTTCTGTGGTTTGAAATACCCAGTGGCTGTTGAGCATTCTGGTCTAAGGCTGATGCAGAACATTCAAAGAGGCGAATCAGAAGGAAAAAGGAGAAACAAACCAGTTCAATGTGTGATCCCTTAACTGCCTCATAGACGTAGGGGATCTGTGAAGAGGATCCTTACTGGCTGCGCTTCATCTCGTTGCACTTTATGTCATCCTTGAGAGTGAAGGACACACCGGTGGTTTCTAACATTTCTATATTCCTTCATCAGTAAGTGTTTAAATGATTCTCCCTTAATTATGAAACCATAGATCACAGGGTTCCTAATGATGCTTTGATGAGTGCCATTTTTATTGTGTTTAAATTTTAAATGTATGCAGGATTTACAGAAGGACCTTTTCCCCTTACAAGCAAACAAATGTCTTACTTTAGAGAGATCTTAATCCCTCAGTGCATGAGTCAGATTTGGAGGCAGATTTATGGAATAACAGCCATTGTTTGTTTGCATTACAGTATCTTTTACCCAGAGTGTCCCACAAAATAAAGTGTTCACTTGATAACAATAAAACTTCCAAGGAATTAATTGCTAGAAGCCTTTGAAAGATAAAGAACGTACAAGTGGTGGCAGATGACTCTTTATCCCTCTCTTTAATTTGTTTTGGCTATTGATTACTGTGTTTGCAATCAGTGGAAGCACTGTTGAGGGTTGGATGGGCTGTGGGCAAGGGCTGTGCAAGAGAGATTTTAAGGAATTCCACTGTGCAGGAGCCCAGCCTGGTGTGCAGCTTTTAGGAGAAAAATTGAAAGCTTGCCACAGATCAATCATAATGGGGCTTTGATATTAATTCACCTCAGTGCTGGGTTGACCCTGAGCCCCACTCCCTCTGTTCTGGGTGGAGTTCAAGCTACGTTTAAAGCTGGATCTCTCCAAGTGGAATTGCTGTACTGCAGTAAATGTCCCTCTAAACTGTGCAGCTCTCCACAGAGAACCACTGGGGGGGGTGTCCATGCCACAGCTTGACAATGGAACAGGAATTCTCAAGTCTATCACCAGCTAAAAACATTGAAGAAACTGAACTGGGCTCTACAGCTTGAATGTATTTGCACACCACACACATTTATTTTTAAATTATTTGTGATTTGTTCTGAGTGCTCCTGAATGGAGGATGCCCTTTACATTCTCCTCACCAGAATAATGAAACCACTGGAGTCAAGGATGCCAAGTGGGGTCGTAAGAGTGAAGCTCTGGGACTGTGATGACAAAGGCCAGGCTGGGTGTGGTCTGAACCTCCTTTTGCCTGATCCACAGCACCAGGCAGCATCAGGCTGTTCCTTCTCCTACTGACTTCAAAACAGGGCATGAACGTGTTCACCAACTGTAACTTCCAAGCTTATTTGTAAACAATTATCTCGTGGAGTTATAGACAAAAAAAATATCTCTTGTTGTAACAGCCTGGTGCCTGTAGCTCTCTGTAAATGTGATAATTATGATTAGAGGGAGCACACTGAAGTATTAGACCTGTACTAGGATTTAATTACCCACAGTTTCAAATCAAAAGACAGCTAAAAATATTCCATGTGTGGTTTAGTTATACAGGGAAAAATAATTCCAGATTCACTCCTTTGGTAGTGATGGAGGTTAAACTGCAGTGTACACAGAATTGGTGTGTGGCTTGTGTGCCACAGCACACTGAGTGTCACCTTTGGGGTGGCTCCAGGCAGCTCCCCTGGCCTTCCAGCTGAGTCATGGCACCACCAGGCTTGGCTTTAGGTGTGTGCACCCCTGTCCTGTCCCTGTCATCTGTCCCTGAAGTGCCCATCTCAATACGCAGGCTCCCCAGGTAAAAAAGCAGTCACAGACTTGATTTAAAATATCCTCTCCCAGCTGCAGTTCAAACGGGAGCTATTTCTGGAGACAAGGCTCTTGAGGCTACAGAGTTAACAGGGAACTTTCTAAATGGATTTAAACTGTCTGGTAAGGCAATTACAACTGGGGAATTGCTACAAAGTCGAATCTTCCTGGAGCCTTGAAAGTGCAGATTCTGGCTTCTACTTCACTTTTTTCTTTTTTTTTTTTTAAACCTTATCACTTTGGAAACGCATAAAATCCATACTGAAAAAGTTTGGACGTGCTGAAAAAGATGAGTGATTAAGATGGGCATGCTTCCAAAACAACCCAGGACACTTGGCAGAGTGGGTGAAAACAGTTTGTTTTTCTCTTCTGACCAGAAGCATTTCAATATGCTTTCAGTAGGAGAGATTTCCAGCTCAGAAAAAGGGGTTCTGAAAGTCTTGGGAGATCAAGCTGGAAAATCAGTGCAATGTGTGCTCCCACCAGGCTGCTGAGTGCACCTGGGAAGGGAATGACCAGGGATGGATCAGGATAAACAATGCTGCCAGATAAACCATGTGGGGTCTGTCAGGCAGCACTGAAATGCAAAATAAGGTATAACCGACTTCATAACACCTGGTTTTCAAGTAGAATCTTTTGTTCTAATCCTGCTGCTTATTTCCCCTGGTGTGCAGGTGAGTGGCTTTTCCAGGATTTTCACAGCATCCAAGCCTTGAGTGGAGAGCTGTCGGATCACTGGGAAACCAGCAGGGTGGGGTGGGATTTATGTTGTTTTCCTTGCTGGTAAGATTTAAGTTTACTCATGGTGTTTATATTTCCTGGAAGGTGGGAATGTGGTTTTGGGCAGACAAAGGGGGTGCTGCTCTTCAGGCGTGTGTTGAGACACAGGGAGGGGAGACAGGAGCACAGTTCTCCCCTCCTGTCTCAGCTCCATCTGGATTTAAAAGAATGGTTTATCACAGTTTTTTTGGTAAAAAATGATTTATGAACCCTTCCAAAACAAGGCCCACTGGCAGTCCAGGTGAAGGAGTAACTCGCTTTTGCCTTGAGATTGGGCTTTTGAGTTAGCCAGGGATCAAATTATTTAATTCTATAAATATACAGAGGCACATTCTGGGCATCAGTGAAAATAAATAGTTAAGGTTTCTGTGGAATAAGGAATTTCTGTGTTAACAGTAAGATGTTGCCAGTATTTGGATGTCTAAATTTTAGTTCATTTTCACTTTAGCAGATAAAAACTTGCAGATTTTGGCCCTCTATTACCTCTGTCATTGCACGTTATGGGAGTCTCTTGTTCTTCTCTGTGGTCTGATTTTTTATTTCATTAAATCCATGTATTAAGGGACCTGCTCAGAGTCAATAAGTAAGAAGAAGTGGTAGTTGCCTTCTTAGTCTAGCAGACAAAAGATACAATGAGGTTCAAAGGCTGTATGCTGAAACTTGGGAAGCTTACTTGAGAAACAAGGTGATTTTTGTTTTTCAGAGAAGCTAAGTAACAAGTGAGGGAATTTACCAATAGTTTATTGCATTCTATGTCACTTTGATTTTGGGCTTTTGCTTGTTTTGGCTGGTTGTTTGGTTGGTTTTTTTTTAAGATTCAATGGTTTTAAGGATGTTGAAAATCCAAATTTAAAAGGGGATTCTTTGAAGGAACCCTGTGGTCTGTCAGTCAGAGGTTACTGCATCATGTCTGGGCTTTGTCCTTTCTGAATTTATAAGTGCCGTTCATTTTAGTGGCTGAAGAAATGCCATTCATTTAAAAGTCTTGAGTTTTAAGGTCCCAGCCTTTTAAAGTGTGTAGGTACATGAGTGGAGAGGGACCTCAAGGCCTGGGATTGAGCTGTTTATCTGTTATGTGTTTGTAGCAATTAATACTGTGGAGAGGAAACTTGGTGTGTGTTAAGAGAGTGTCAGTATCAGCTTGGCAAAAATTAACTTGTAGCTGTTTATTAAAATGTTCTCCCTGGAGCACTGTGTTGGTTGTGTTGGACGTCTGGACCAGATGGACCTTGGGCTGAGGATGACAGCCCAGCGTTCAGCTCAGCTCTGCACCACCCTGTCCAGCACATCTGTCAGAGAACACAGCTAAAACAGGACTTGCTCTATTTTCTGGTTTTATATCCCCCCAGTTTGTGTTGGCAGTAGCCCTTTCCCTCGTTAGGAAAAAGATCTTGTGTAAGAAATTGTCGGGTTAAAACAGTATTTATAAAATAGCCTTTTCTATGCTCTTGGGAAGGACTGGAATAATATAAAACTTAATTTTGGTTTAGGGCATAACTGGGAAATACTGTTCCTGTGACCTGTGTCAAAAATGCAGCTGAACAGATATTGGTACACTTCGGAAGTAATTTTTACTTTTCATCCCTCCTTTCTGGGGAAGGAATATTAAACTTTCTGTAGTGGTGCTCTTGTCTAATAGGGAAAGCGGTTTTTTCTTAGTTAAATTTCTAGTAAACCCATTTTATGACACTCAAAAGTAAACATTCAAAACAAAAAATTTCCAGTGCATGCAGGTCTCTTTTCGAGTGTTATATCCTGCAGTAGCCAGAAATTTTGGCATTAATAATTCTGGGTGCTTTTTACAATCGGTGTAACCAGAATTATGGAATCACAGAGTGGTTTGGGTTGGAAGGGCCTTAAAGCTCACCCAGTGCCACCCCCTGCCATGGGCAGGGACACCTCCCACTGTCCCAGGCTGCTCCAAGCCCCAGTGTCCAGCCTGGCCTTGGGCACTGCCAGGGATCCAGGGGCAGCCACAGCTGCTCTGGGCACCCTGTGCCAGGGCCTGCCCACTCTCCCAGGGAACAATTCCTTCCCAATATCCCTCCCAGCCCGGCCCTCTGGCACTGGGAAGCCATTCCCCCTTGTGCTGGCATTCCCTTGTCCAAAGCCCCTCTCTGGCTTAACAGCGTGTGAAAAGTATAGCATCAGTTTGGGTTTTTGGGTTTAAATCAAGCAGTTTTTTCTCAGCAACATTTCAGAATTTGTAAAACAGTTCATAGGCTAAGTCCTGCCTGGCTGGTTTGATGACTGGGCATCCCTCTTTCCCCTGCTCTGTCAGGTCTCCTTCCAGAGGAGCAGCCACAGGAAAAAGAGCAGCACCAGCTCCGTGTGAACAGAGCCCCACAGACCCCCAGGGGACCACTCAGCCCAATAAGGGTTGATAACTCTGCTGGCAAGAAGCTCAGCAGTTGGAATAAAAACAGCATCAGCTTTTCAGATCATACCCTTCTCTAATGTAATTAAATTCTGAGTCACAGACCTGGAGTGAGGCACGCTTCCAACGGGGGCTGTTTCCTGAAGGTCAGCTGGGGAGCAGAGTATTCAGCAAGTGCAAGCCAGAGAGATGCAAGTTCCCTAGTTAGGTTTGTGTTTGAAGAGCTTCCCAAGGCCTCACTAAGTTGGGAAATTGCCCATTGAAGCAATAAAACATAATAACATATGACACTGCTGCTTAAAGTTATCCCGTATGGGAGAGTGGATATGAAATAGAGAAACTGATTCAGATTCTCCTTTTGCCAGGTTTGGTGAAGCAGAACTGTCAGTTCTCTGGCTTGTCCTATTGCTCTTCTAAAATAATGGGCTTGATAAACAGCATTCAAAATTTGTTTGATTCATCTCCCCATACTTAAAGGTGCGGATTTGATATTACATCTCACCTGCTCTTTTCCCCCCCAGACTCCCTGAACATCATATTCCTGCTTTTGCTGCGTTTTCCCACTTGGTCATGTCTGACGCAGGTGAGGGAGTTCCCACTCTCTGCAGCAGTTGCCAGGAAGACCTGACATGGAAAGAAAGCTGGGAAGCTGAGCTCCTCCAGTGCTCATGGTGAGGAGCAGCTCTCCTCCAGGGAAGGTTTCCAATAAAAGTGCATGTGGTTTGAAAAAAATATCTGTTAAGGATGTCATGGAGTCACAGTATCCTGAACTGGCAGGGACCCACAAGGATCATCAAAATCCATCTCTGATGTCACAGGCACATAGATGGGTGGAGATATTTTCAAAAGTATTATGGGATGTGTTTTAGGCCCTGTTGAACTTTAATAATATTTAGGAATCATTTGATATTTATGAAAACTTATTTGGTTCCTAAATAAATGTGTTGATTTTTTCATAAGTGTTGAGTAATTGATAGCTCTTCAGGTAAGTCCTTAACAAAGTGTCCCATTGCTCAGCCATCCTAAAATTATTAACTTCAGTGCATGGATCATGGGGATTTGTGTGATTTCATTGGCCTGGGGGCACATTCATGAACAACCTTAACCAGAATATCTTGGGCCTGACTGCCTCTGAGTAACAGGTGAGACTGATTCCTGCGCCACTTGCAGGATGTGATTTATAGGTTAAAGACAAAAAATTTGTAACAACGTCTGAAGAAGTTGGTGTCAGTCATTAAGAGCTGCTTAGAAACCTGATGGTGAAGATTTACTGTGATTTTTCAGAACTGCCTAATTTCTTTATGAATAGCCTGCTTACCTCTGACAATTGCCTGTTGTATCCTCAGGTAATTATTTTAAATTAAATTGGACCTGGATTCTCGCACAACTGTCTATTTTGCAGTGTTCATCTCAGCTTCCGTGGCTGTTGGTGCTTTATAGATGTAGTGGGCAGTGAAAATAGAGTTTTTCATTCACAGCTTCACTTTGAAACCTTCACAGTGACCCTTTGAAACTCTCTGCCAGAAGTTCCAATGAGCTTAAAGTCATTTTATTGTATCTCTGCTCATGATCACGTGGTGGTTTTTCGCCCTTTAACATCTCTAAGGAAGAGTTCACCAAATAAATTGTTCAGAACAGACCAACCAGCACGGCAGAAGTCTGCTGAGCACTTTAATTGCTGTCCATTAAAAGTGCAAAGCTGTTCTGCTATGATCAGACACCCTGAGATGCACCTACAAAGGATCCTCATTCCATTAATTCCGTGGATGCTGCTTCTTACGCAATGAAAAATTAAGTGAGCCTTGACCAAACGTTGGGAACAAAACCCAGCAGTTAGCAATGGCAACCCAATTAAAATACTTTCCATGTACTTGTTTTTAAATATTCATGCTATTGAACCGTTCCCACTTAATGCATAAATGACAACATAATATCCAACTGTAACAGTTGGTGGAAGCCATTTTAAGTAGCAGTTTAACAAACAGAGATGGATTTTAATTTGCAATGCCAGTTGAGTTGTAATAAAAACTAGTATTCCAGCTGTGAAAAAAAAATAAAACACAGCTTGGTTTAGAGTTATTTACAGATGTATAAGGAATTTTTTTTTTTCCTTAAGCCATACAATGGAACCGTTTGGTCATTATTCCTTTCAAGAAGCATTTGTCTCAGATGCCCTTCCTACCCTTAATTTCTGGAATCAAATTCTTAAGAAAATTCACATTAAATTATTATGGCAATTCTTAAGTGCTCATTGATTACAGGATTCAATTTCCTGTTGGAAATGTGACTGTTCAGTGTTAATATACCTGCTTACTTGTTTTTATGGACTCTGATGAGTTTCTGTTGACTTTGAGATAAATCCTACACTGCTGTCTTTGAATGATTTCCATGGGTTGGCATTGTTGCTGTCTCCTGGAGTGTTATTAGGATTCTTGCAACTTTGATTTCTGTTTGTTTATCCTTCTCAAAATATCAGCTGCTGGAATCATGGTATTTTGTGAAAGTTTTAGTGCTTTGTCTTTAAAAATGAAATTCTCAGTAGCATGACAGGAAAGTCTGCAAGTAAGGGCCTCACACATCCTTGAAATCTCTTCAGAAACTCTAAAAAGAAAAAAATCCAAGTTTTTTTGAGCATTAGGTTAAGGCAAGGAGAAGACAGGTCACATACTCTAGAGCAAGCCTGGAGGAACAGCTCTTGGTGCAGCAAGAGGTTGTCACTGAGTAGCACAGTGACCTTTCTGCCCTGCTTTATGTCTTTATGACTTTATTTAACACATGGTGGTCCCTGGAGAGTCATCTGTAACTAAACACAAGCTCTCGTGGCCAAAATGTTCATTGCTCTGGGAAGGGTTAGATAAAATACTTCTGTTATTTGGATTAAGGGATTTAGCCAGCTTTCCTGCTTTTCAGGTTGGTTTGTTTGTTTGTTTGTATCAGCATAGTTTTATTAGAGTCCAAACAATGGTAAAATGGACCACATTCTAAGCCGGGCACTCAGGGCCTGCAAGTCTGCAAACAAGAAGCAGAGCAGCAAAGCTCCCAGACAGGACAATCTGTAGAACTCATTAGCCTGAAGTGCTCTAGTGAAGAAGTTAAAAAAATAAGTGGGAACAGCTTCAAAGACACAAAAAAAATTGGGATTGGATGTTTGAATTACACAGGCAAACAAGGCGGAGGGAAAACAGGTCTGGTGTTGGAAATCAGGCTTTAGTAGAGGATCAGAAACTATACAGATCAAGAAAAGGCTGGAGTGCCTCAGGAAAGTGTGGCCAGCAGGTTGGGGAGGGGATCCTGCCCCTCTGCTCGGCCCGTTGGGGCACAGCTGGAGTGCTGTGTCCAGCTCTGGGCTCCTCAGTTCAAGGAAAACAAGGAGCTGCTGGAGAGGGTCCAGAGGGGGCCACAAAGATGATTTGGGGTCTGGAGCGTCTCTCTGATGGGCAGATGCTGCAGGAGCTGGGCCTGGTCGGTCTGGAGGAGAGAAGCCTAAGAGGGGATCCCATCAATCCACACAAATGTCTCCCAGGGGTGTCAGGGGATGGTGCCAGGCTCTTTCCAGTGGTGCCCAGTGACAGGACAGGGAGTAATGGACAAAACGAAAACACAGCAAGTTCCACCCCAACATGAGGAAGAACTTCTTTCCCAGGAGGGTGGCAGAGCCCTGGAACAGCTGCCCAGGGAGGGCGTGGAGTCTCCCTCTCCGGAGACATCCCAAACCCACCTGGACACGCTCCTGTGTCTCCTGCTCCAGGTGACCCTGCCTTGGCAGGGGGTTGGACTGGACGATCTCCAAAGGTCCTGTCCAACCCTAACAATTCTGTGATTCTCTGACTGTGTGTAGGAAATCACATCAGTTTTGTCTACCTGAGATTCAAGGTTTCCTACTTTTAACTAAAATTTTCAGAATGGTCACAGGTTTCACGCTAAGCAGCTGAAGTAAAGTGCAGGACTGTGGAAAATACTTGAGTGACAAATGGAGAAGCTGCAAGTAAATGTCTGAATTATGGGCTCCTTAATTGGGAATGACATCAGGAGAGTGTGACAGGAGCCGCCGTGGTCTGAACTGCGTGTGCGTTAAACAGATGAAGAGCACAACAGCGCTTGGCGTGCTCAGGAATTGTTTGGGAGGAAGGGGATGGTGGGGAAAGGATGAATCGCAGTACGGAGTATGTAAACCCCAGAAATATACTTGAACATTGCAGGGAAATTGATAGTGCATCTTGTGAAGGACAGAAAGGTTAAAAAAAAAAAAAAAATCCCCTGAGAAAAGAGTTTTGAAGAATGTAACTTTTATAAAGTGTGAAGGATTTCAGTTCCACCATACAGCAACTTGAAAAAGCCATTTGTTTCCTTCACAGTTTTTTTTTTTTTTTGTATTTGAATTTAATTACCATTTCTAAAAAATGGTTAATGAAGCATTTTGCATCAGTGCATGTCAGGTATCAGAGTCCTCAGCTGCGCCAAGAGGTGTGGGAGGTATGTCCTGCTGTGCTGTCAGGCCCCCAGCCCAGGAGGCTTATCTTTGTCTTATCTGACACACAGGGAGCAGGGTCAGCTCGTCCTTTCCTTAGCCCTGCCCTGAACTGGTGGGAGAGGTGTTGGCTGCCCCTGGGTCTGGGGACTGATTGAATAAACTCTGCTTGAAAGGCACCTAAAGAACTTGTCAGTAGAAAGGCCAAGGAATAATGGCTCCAGTCTGCAGCCAGGATGAGAACTTCTCTGCCTCAGTTTCCTTTCCTTCTGAAAAAATAAATATCACTGATGTGTGATTCTTCTGGGAAGAGAGAACAACAGGAGGAAAAACAAATGAGAGTATAACATGAAATCTTAACTTATATGCCAAGACATAGGTAGGAAAGATGAAGAAAACACGAGGCAAAAATTCCCTCCCATCCTTTTGCAGGACTGCAACACTAAATAGCCATCTTCTGGCAGGCACTCACTCGTGTACATTCCCTGAGAATACTGACATCCATCCTGCCTTAAACCTTTTGAGATTCCGGGAGAGACTTTTCAGAACTGGAGCTGCTCGCTTAGCTGCCTTCAGGGCTGGATTCTTGTCATTCTTAGTTAAAAGCTGGTGGCACGGCATTTTTGCAGAGGGCACCGGTATTACTGCTATGCAGATCACTTAATTATTCCAAGTGCTATGAGTGCAAGTCTCTGAAGATGACAGAGGAATGCAGGGAAAGCTGAAATGAGAGGTAATGGAAGGTAATGAAAAAGTCAGAGGTAGACAAGATGATCCCGTGATGTGAGGTCGAACAAAACAAAACACTTAATAAAGGACTGTGGAGCTGGAATTAGTCAGGATTGCTGAATGGGCCACCAGTGTCACCAAAGCAATATCCTCCCTTCGAGTGGGGAATGTGCAGGGTCACTGCAGGGCAGAGCGAACACCCCACACTCCCCCCAGGCTGCTTAAGAGCTAACAGTGCACCTCCTGGAAAAGATTTATCCTGTGTTCAGCTGCTCTGAGGAACAGGAAAGATGAAGCTTCTTGAGGAAAGTGACACAGCAAACACAAAACGACTGTCACCCCCTCAAAAGGGCTGCCTCAAAACTGTAGGTCTTCCTGAGTGAAGGATGCAACCAGAGGCATGGACATCTCCAGGAAATCTTTTGCCCATAATGAAAATTTTGTTAAAATTTAAGAAAAAAAAAGTCACAGAAAATAAGTAAAATTTACCGGATCATTCAGATCCAGGACCAAACTATTCATTATCAGGATTCCACTTCGTAACCAGGGTTAGAATACTCAGTTTATAGGGAAGGGGATAGAGGAAACCTTGCCACACCACCTTCCTTCTGAACCTCCCTGCCAGGGATCTTGTTGGTGTTGATAACTGCATTTATTTGTTTGAATTGAGAAGAAACTGCAGTCTCTTTCTGTCTTGGGCCATGACTCTACTGTGATAGGTATTTTACAAACAAAAATTAGTAAGACACTCCCTGTCCTAAATCACTTTTAATCTTAAAACAGATAACAGATGGATACAGGCAGATGGCAGAGAAAAAAAAGTGACTGGGTCTGATCAAGAATGTTTTCTCATCAAAACCGTGGTGATTGATAAGCTCTCCTTTGAACAATTTGGATTTGATAGTCTTGACAAAAGTTTTGCTGAAAAGGAAAGGAGAGAATTTCCAGTAAAGGTAAGGGGGACCAGCAGGGATTAATGATGATGTCAATTAAGTGGGCTGTAGCAGACCAAAGGTCAAGTGTTTCCTCTGAATTAGGTATGAATAAATCAGGCTTTCATACTTTCTGTGTGACCTCTGCCCCTGCACTTAATCTGGAAGAAGGCCCTGCTGATTTTAAATACACACACACACACGTGTGCATGCACAGGGACACACACAGTCACACACCCAAATACTCAGGAAAAGGTCTCAGATTTGTCTCACCGCAGAGCAAGACTCAAGTTTGCACAAGGAAACCACACGGAGAAGAATGGTGCAGGAAGGGAAAGAACAGAAAAGACAAACACCTGTGTCAGTCTCTGATTTGGCTTCGGCGCTGGCCTCAAACTGCTGCAAACCCAGCTGCAATGGGGAAGTTCCAGTTTAAATCCTCAGTGTGGTCTCGGGGTCCACACTTAAATTTGTCTTAAAACTTGGGGCAATAAGGTGGAGTTGTGGCGATCCCTCAGAGAGGGGTGGCCTGTGGGCCGTGTGAGGGATTTCCTTAGGGATTGCTGCTCTCACAGGGCAGAATTCTTCCTTCTGAGCTCTCCTTCTTCACCTTCTCACCTCACAGCAACGCTGCATTTCCTCTTTGGGTCTGCAGCAGTGTTCAGCTGCACCTCCTGAGTGTCCTTCACTGGCAGCACTGCAGTGAGAATTCTCCAAGGAGTTTAAGCTGAGAGGTGAGAGGATGGCTGAGGAATGGGAAGAAATCTTGTGTGCCAGAGAATAATTTACTTTTCTATTAAAAATTGTGTAAGAAACTTGTTTCTGTAACCTTCAGAGGGTGAAATCTCTGATGAACCACTACCAGACACCCAGTAAAAATGTTTAGCTTGATATGAAATAACCTCTCAAATCATAACAACAACAATTAAACAACTTTATTTTCAGGATGTTTGCCATACACTGCAAAGAATGGGAAGAACAAACAGTGATCTCTCTTTCTCATCCCCTACAATTATCCCAAAGCAAAGTTTCTTAAAGAAAATTTTAAGGAAGAAATTTCATTTGCATATGAATGTACATCTTATTCAGCACTAAACTGGCAATATCAAAGCTAATTGAGGGTAGGTACTAATTGGAAGTCTGATTTACATAGCTGAGCAGCGGAATAGTGTAAATATATGTTGAGATGCAAAATATAATATGAATCTTAATTCAGTACCAGTATCCCTTTCACCGGTGTGTGGGTACAACCAATTAATGCCTCGCTGTCCCTTCTGTTCTGACATATTGCAGCGTTTTGTCTGAGATTAATTTTAATACGTTGAAACTCCCATAAAATAGTGCAGTACCTACTCATTGTGATAATTTCAACAGTCCTGCACAAACCTGGGGAAGGTTAACCCAGGCTTTGAGTGACATTGTTTGGGACAAGGGGGTTTTCTTGCAAACCAGATTTGCTTCTATGAAGGAGAATAGAAATACAAAAAAGATTGAATCTTTTTATTTGTTTTATTTACTTATTTTTATTTATTTTATTATCTTTTATTTTGTTTTTCTCTTGACCAGACTGGAACAATCAGTAGCAGACAGTGAAGTTTTGTCCCTTAGCAGGCACAAATTATTCATGAACATGCCAGAGTTTTTTGGCTTTTTTATGTTTTTTTTTTTTTTTTTTTTTTTTTTTTTTTTGAGAATTACATTTTGATGTTTTTCAGGCAAAATATAGGTCAGAAAATGAGATTCACCTCGTTGTACCTCTGTTTTTATTTTAAAAGATTGCAGTTGGATAAGAAGCTTTTTTCACTTCTTAAAGACTTAGTTATTTTTTTTAAAGATTATAAAAAAATTCTTGCAATTAAAAAAAAACAAAAACCTTTTCAGTCTTTATTTGAATTTAATTATCCCAGTAAGAAAATCTCTAATTTTAACATTTCCTTTAAAGGATGGAAGTCTCTTTCTGTAATTTAGAAGTATGTCTTGTGAAGTAAATTAAAAACATCATCAGTGTACAGAAAGAGGCACATAATGAGCAATTCAGATATTTTTCCTATATCCTCTGATTTTTTTGTTACTAATTTCCTCCTTATAAGATTGGAAATGGGAATAATATAATTTCATCTTTTCTCCAGCATAGCCATTTAAAATTTGTTAGGAGACTAAGTTATGTGTGAATACTGAACAGAAAATGGGAGGAAAACTTCCTGTGTTGACTAGAAGTAAAAATATTTAGTGAAAGCATTAAAAAAACCCCACAAAACCAAAAAAAACCACCTTTAAATGAAAAGTTTAACTCCAAGAAAAGGATTTGGATGTTTGGAAGGAGCTAATAATGGGAACTTAACTGGCAAGGACCTGGGTTTGTGAAGGAAGTCTTGGCTGACCCGCTCCCTCTCCAGCTCATGGAGTCTCTCTTGCTGTGCCTTTTGGTCCATTCCATTTCCTTCTGGCCCCAAAACATGGCTCTCCCTTTCTCCATCCTGCCTCCACTGCTTTAAGCCTTAAAGTCCCTGTGAGATACCCCAAATAGCAATACTCTAAAAAATAAATCTTAATATAAAATTTTTATTCTGTTTCTGGGCAACCTTCTGATTTTGGTCTGGTTTTCTTAGTGTCCAGCTGATTTTTGTCCCTAAAATCGTGGCTGAGGTTTAATCCCCTGCATTGTCTTTCACCTGGGACTTACTCTGTCCTACCTATGGTGGCACACATGATACAGCAATTTTTAACTTGTACGTGAGGAAACTGCCTGAGCTGCCACACAAGCAATTCCTTTCCTATCTCAGTTAAAATAGTAGAAGTGCATATCTGTTAAAGCTGAAGTCTTAGCCAGTAAATTTGGAATAAACCCAAAATCACTATGATAGTTTTTCTTTGCCTTTGGGGCAGTATAAGAAGGATTAATACACTGTATGGGCATATTGGATGATAATAAAATAGAATAATTAAAATCACTTCAACACATTGTAGATAAACCTTTGAAAATAAGTAAAAATTCAGTCTTAAGAATAATTGGAAAGCATGAGTGTGAGTAACTTTTCCTAAGAAAAGCTACTTTTAAAATGCTCATTATCAGGGTGTAACAGAAGCAAGCCTTGAGTTGCTGGAGATAATTTGTACAGAGGGACGAGAAATTGAAAAGGTGGAGAAGTCTGCAGAAGGTCAGGGGAGAGGGGGGAAGATGATCCATCTATCATTTCTGCCACAGTGCATCTCCCTGTTCTTTGAGAGAATAGTGTGACCCTAGAACAATGAGAACAAAATTGCTCTGCTCTGCTGTTTCCAGTGTCTTAGCATCACCATGGAAGTCTTTCTGATCACGAGCAGATCATGTTTTATAAGTGCTCATTGTCACGGGAAACACGATTCCCGTGTTTTAGTGCAGGGCACTGAACGTTTCTATTTCTGGCAAAGAGCAAATTGCTTTAAAAAAAAGGGGGGAAAGAAAGGATTATATTTAATGCAAAATGAAATAATAAAAAAATAACATGAAATATGCAGGCTCATCTCTTTAGTAGGTTTCTGTTACCCACCACATCAGACTCTAAGTCCTCTGTCATTTTTTAAGTAGCTCTAGCAGCCACTAACAGCAAAGAAACTCGCAGACATTTGGGTGCTGGAGCCAGGAGGATGCCACAGTACTTGGAAAAATCCTGTGCCACCTCAGTCTGGAGGTGCCAGACTCTGAACCTGGAGTGCAAGAAAGAAGCAGCTCTCTGGTGCCAGCAGAGATGTGGATAAAGGGCTTGTGTAGGTTTGTGTTTCTCTCAAGAGCACTAAAGAAATTAAAGCACAGTTCCTTCTTACAAATTTTTTTGTACAGAGAATCTCAGAAACTGAGCAGCAGCTTTTTTTATAGGGAAAATTGGTATACACAGCACACAGTATGCTAAAAGTCATAAATACCATAACTGCTGATCATAATTAATATTAGAAGACACAAACAGACCTAAGAACTTGTATTAATCTGCTTTTCTGAGTGCTGGAAGTTGTTCTGTGCTTAATTAAGGGATAGGATAATCTTGTCTTTATGGCTGTGCTGGAGCTGGGTAGGTGTTCAAGTCCCTGCTCTGCCACATGCTTCCTTTATGATGTTACTCAGAGTGCTTTTATGTCTATTTTTTTTTGTATTTGAAAATTGGACATAACAGATCCTTTCCTCACAAGAGCAAATATTGTGTCTTACGCTAATTTTATAGTGAATATTTATGGAGTAAAGCAATTTTATTTCCACTGTATGTGGAACTGGGGAGACGAGGATTTTTGAATACTGGCAAATATTAAAAAAGAAATAAAACTGGAAGGATGAAATAAAAAAACCATAAAAGCTCAGTAAACAGTTGAAGGAGAAGCCTGTTCAGAAAACTGAAAAAATAGATCATAGCAGGGAAGGTAAGAAAAGGCCAAATTGTTTAACTTTCTTTAAAAGGAGACGTAACTTTATTTTGTCTTGATGTCTAAGAATTTTGTGATTGCTCTTTAATTTGTGAAAAAGGATAAGGAGTTACAGTGAGGGGAAGCCAAACCCAGACCGATTCAGAGTGGAAATAGAGGGACTGTTTTAAAAGGCCAGCGAGGAAATAAATTTCAGACAGATTAGAATTTTTATCAGCTGTAATCTTTTAATGAAGGCTAAACAATGTTCTGAGAGAGGTTTTATAGCTCAGCAGAATTGACAGACTTGATGCAAAAATTATGGGTCTGCATCATGAGGAAGGTCACTGTGGACTGTCCCAGTAGTTCTTTCTGGCCCTGCAACCCATAAATCTCAGGATTAATGTTTGTGAGAGAGGCTGATCCCATAATGATGGGGGCATGGACACATGTGAGTTATGGGACCTTGCTCTGGGTCTGGGCAACGGGGAGGACGAGAGGGAGCTCCCAGAAAGCTCTCCAGGAACAGCTCATTGCCGTATTTCTCACAAGTTAATTCTGTGAAGGGCATCTTATGTTCTGTAATGACAAGTTCTTGTGCATGACTGTGAATCCATCTGCTTTGTTCTGTGGGTTAGCTGATGAGGGAAAATTGGATTTGTTGGTACAGGGGGTTATGTCTTAAATGAGTGGTACAAAAATAGGTCACAAAACTGCGAACTAAGCTTGCTGTTTATTTATTTCTTTTAATTTTAATCACCCCAGATCCTTTATTTGAAAAGAATGGACTACGTAGGTTGCCTGCTGGCAGATTTGGTCACATTTGCTAATAATTTCAAAGAAAAGGGAAAATGGTTGTCAGCGCTCGGTGTCCTGGATGGAGACGTGGCAGAATAATCTCTTCCCTACCTCCAGGAGCTGAGCTGCTGCAGAATCCATCTGGAATATGGCAACTCTGGCAAATCCTCGCTCCTGCAAGAATTTCAGCTCCAGTTTCCCAGCTCCCAGGGAATGACCCACCCTGCAGGGGTCAGCACATCCTGGCGCTGCAGAGGCGGGACCAGCTCCAGGTGAGCTTCTGATTATCTGCTTCTCACTTCTGGCTTGGGTGGTCATGGAGATTTAGGAAGAACTGAAAGACTTTCCTTAAGAATACCATTTTCTCCTTGAAGTAGAGATAGCTGGGGGCTCCCTGTGCTCCTGTGTGCTTTAGCCATGCATGATTATATGTATAATTGGATAAGTAACTTCCCTGGAAATACTGTGAATCTTAGTCTTCTTTTTCTTTTTTTCTTTTCCTTTTCCTTTTCTTTTATTTTTTTTTTAAGCTTTACTCAAACTATAACTCCAATACTTTATTTTAGGAGCAGAATGTTGCACATAGGGTGAAAATGATTTGTTGGATTATTTTCCTTTCTCCATGAGAAAAAGGCATATTATTTAAAATCCATTTGAGCCAAAAGAATACACTGCTTCTTTTGCTTTTTTTCTTTTCTTTTTTTTTTCTTTTTTTTTTCTGCTTCCTTTGCTGTCCTGAAAATAATTTTATAGTTCTATGGGTTCTTGGGCATGGTGAAAATGGAAATAGTCAAATGGCTGCTGTTAAAATTCAAGATGTGATGAGTCCTTGTGCTGTACAGACACTGACTTGGATTTTTTGTATGTTCACTATGAACAGAACAGGCTGGAGTTGATTTTGGTATTGTATTATGCTGAGATAACCATTGATTTGGGTGAAAATGCTATATTAGTGTACTAAATCATATCCATAATCCTTTAAGTTATTCTTCTTAAAGAAGGTCCACGGCAGAATTGATGGCTCTTCATCTTGCCCCTATGAGAAGCAACAGTTTAACACACAACGGGGGGAAAAATAAATGCCTTTTCTCCGAGTTTCTGACTGCTCCAAGCCCTTGCAGGATGAAGGTCGAACACACCTTCATTCATCCCTTATCTGCTGACATTTTTCAAGGCACACGTTGTGCTCAGCGTTCCTGCCTGGGGCAGCAGATGTCCTTAGCATCTTTCAGGACAATGCCCCGCTGCCTCCTCTGCCCTGGCTCAGAGGCGAGCTCGGCTCTGCAGTTTGGGAGAGGCTGAAAGCCCAGGGAGCTCACGGCCACGTGAGGACAGACACCTTCCCTTGGGTCTGCCTTTCCCTTGACCTGGGCCGCACATTTGCTTTTCTTGTTTCCCATCTGTGTTGCACACTCGGAGTTATTTTAAATTTCCCTGCTTCCAGGAGTGGAAAGCGCAAAACATGAAACAAAGATGTAAGGTAGAATTCACTTCACAAAAGGCTTTGGGTGACTGATGTTCGTCTGCAGAGTACAAGTAACTGACTGTTGTTCACAGTTTAAAAAAGGACAAAAAATAGGTCAAACACAGCGTTTGTTCCACTCCAAGTTCTTCGCAATATTAATATTGATAACTGAACTACAGTTTTGAACAAAACCTGATTGAAAGCATATCATTGAAATGAGTAGAATTGTTGAAAATATGGAAAATGTTTTCCTAGAAAGATTAATTTTCTTGAAAATATTTCACATAAGCTCAAGTTTTGGTCCATTTGAGTATTTGCTTGGGTGGTCAGACTTTGTTGTGAGTGGAAGGAAGATTCTGTGTATGTGTTGCAGCAGGTCAACAAGAACTGAAGGAGCCAAATAAATTGATACCAAAAGTCACTTCAATTACTTAAAACAGTGTCCCTCAGACTAAGAAAATGAGAGACCCTACTATTTTTAGGAGATAAATTTTCCCTCCAACTCTTATGTGTTCTTTCTATTTTCTAACATCCCCTCACTAACGTGCACACAGACATTGTGGTTGTCCTTCTACACTTCAGAATACATTACTTAAGCAGCTTATAACAGATGTAAAATCTAGGCAAGATACTGCATTATTCATTCCAGTCACTTTGAGTTATTGATTATGGCATTTGGAGGTATTTCTGCACTTGCTTTTTTTTCTTCTCCCTCCTAGACTGATAATCTAGGAAATAAAAATGAACAGGGAAAAATAAGAGCATAGTCTCGATTTCATTTTCTTTTCTTTGTTAAATTCAATAGCACATTAATGAGGCTTTTGTTTTCCTTCACAGCATTCCCATTTCCATATCCTGCACATGGCCATCCCTCAGAGAAGCCTGGCTGCACACATCATGTCAGCCTTGCCTTGATATGAAGGTGCAGAATTTTCATTCATAGAGGCACGGTGGATTTTTTTTCCTTTATAAATGCCAAACTGAATGAAAAATACTCCTTAGAGAATTAGAAAATAATGAATGATTGGCATTTGGTGTACAATTTCTTATTCTAGTGAGATTTTGGCATGCCATTCACTGGGAAATTCGGAGCATTGAATGACATCCACATTTACCAGCTGGGCTGTCAAGGCATACTGTGTGTCAACACCTTTGCAGGATATCGCTTGAAGCCTAATTCCTCTTGTTTGTGGACATCTGATTTGGTGCTTCTGGATGAAATATTGTACATATTTTCTTCCCACTCCCAAACTGTTCATGTCACTAAAGCTTGGTCTCTTCACCCACAGAGGGCTGCTTGTGTGTGGGGAGGGGATTTGGGGAAATCCATGGGAGCACAAATTCTTAATTCCGTGAGGTTCTCCTGGGCTCTCCTTATGCTGGTACCTTAAGGAAATACGGATCTTATGGCATCTAACTATGAGGAGCTGGTTCAGAGTCCAGCTGGTGGTCAGCCAGAAGTTCTCTTCCTCAGGAGTCAATCCTAACAAAGGGCTGCTGTTGTCTGAGCATTCAGCAATGACCTGTTTGTTGAGATGAAATCCTCAGCAAGTTGGTGGATTACACCACACCCTGTGGAATAGTTGATCTGTTTGACAGCAGAGCAGACCTGCCACTGGAAAAGTTATAACCAGGCTGAAGAAATGGGCTGAGAGAAACTTCCCTGGGGTTCACCAAATGCAAAAGCACTGTTCTGTGCCCGGGGTGGGACAAAGGCACCCTGTGGCACAGGAGCTGAGTTGTCTATCAGAGGACAGCTCTGCATGGATACTTTGATAACACAGTCCCAAGTGTGGGTGGGAGAGAGATGGGCAGTGATTTTCCAGTACTTTGTGGACACCGGCGGCCACTGAGAGGTCACACTAAGTACAGACTGGTGTTTGAAATGCATAAATGGTGGTTCAGGTTTCGTCATACCAGTGCATTCCAGCACACTGCAGTGCTGGAAAGAACCACAAAATCCAGTTCAGCTGCTTTATTTCAGTGTCTGCTGTGCTCCTTGCAACAGGGTGGCTGACAAATGAACCCGTTTTACCCCTCTATTGTTCCCCTTTCTGCAGGTTCTCTCTGCTCTCTAAGCAATACCTTATTTGTTGCAGTGTAATCCCTCGGCTTGTTGCCCTGCTCACCACAGCTTGGTGAGCAGATTGAATTCTCCATTTGATGTTTTTTTTTCCTTGTCAGCTGTGTTTCTCAGTCTCTGATCATTTTTTTTCTCACCTCTGGGTTCTCTCAAATTCATTCGTGTCTCTCCAAGTGTGTTTCCCAAAAGTGGACTTAAATTAACTGAGGACTTGTGAGTGCTGAGCTGAGCTCAGAGGTTTCTCTCTGTGTTCTGCAGGTCATAGTTTTGCTTATAATCCCAGTATGGAGTTTCCTTTTGTGCAACACCTAAGTGATGATTCATGTCCAGCCTTCAACCCGCTGTAACTCCCAAATCCCTTCTTATGAAACTGTTATCCGAGCATTTCATTGTGTGGTGATTTATCTAGATTTCGGAATAACAGAATGAGTGGTGACCACAGCTACCTGGAATAGTTTCATTCTTGGCCACAGACCATCTAAATAAATATCTTTAGAAGGTTGTGGCAGCTGCTTGTTAGAGCAAGTAGCCAAGAACCAGAAAAATTCTGAGATCAAATCCTAATTAAACTACTGACTTGCTGCATGACCTTGGGTGGCTGCACTCTTTGTGCAGCCAGGAGCCCCAGATCAAAACCTCTCCAGTGAACTCTCTGAAGAGAGATTTAAAAAGCTGTACAAAACAGAACCCATGTCCATCACCAGCAGTAACGTTCTGTTGGTAGTGAACTCCTAACCTAACCCCTGACACTCAATGCAAAATACAGCTGTACCTTCCTATATTCTTCTTGTGCTTATTTGTTTGTATTGCTTTGTATCTGCATTTTGATTAAAGCAGACACATCCACACAGGAGTACAGACAGCAGGGCTTTGCACATCTGATTACCTGTGTTATCACACAGAGACGTGGACATTTTTTTGGTGCAGCTGGTGTTAGATGATGCATTTTCGTGAGGAAGTGTGTTGGCTGTAGTGCTGTGTCCAAGCTTCAATACAGAAGTTTTACTGCTCAGCACTCCACTGATAAACACTACGTTCTTGACTTCAGCCAGGCTGTGTGCAGAAGGCTAATGAGCTTGGGGCAGCTGGGGAAAATTGGAGCTGAATGGCTACAGTGCTGCCTGCCTGTGAGCCTGGAGCTGCAGGAGGGAAACAGGAGCGGGGATATGTGGTTACAAATGGGAAAAATCAAAGCACCCGTCTTTGCTCGCAGTTCGCCAAGGACCTTGTCTGGAATGTGCTTTCAGTGCTAACCATTCATCCAAACAAAGCTGTGCTCCGCAGTTTGCACAGCACCGCTTGACACGCTGGGCAGCTGAGCTGGTGGGAAGGAAATGTCTGTGAAGCTTGCAGGATTCCCAGCCCCGGGGGAGAGCCAAATGCAGGCACAGCTGCCTCCCTGCAGCTCTGTCCAGCTGAAGGCCTGCAGTGTGTTCCAGCTGCGGGATGTCTTTAGATGGGTGGTGCTGAACCTCCCAAGCTCGGAGGAGATGTTTGCTGTTGTACATTTGGAGAGCTCACGGAGATGCCCCAAACGGGGTTGAGTCAAACTTTAAAGGTCAAACCGTTCTCAGAGCCAAATCCTGCCATGCCTGCACAGCATTGCTGCAAGACTGGCACTTTCCCACGGAGTGAAATGCTGATAACTATGGAAATAATAGATGTGCAGCTCTGAAAGAGCACACATTCAGTTTATTAAATGCCCCAAAAGGGATTATGAGGTGAATGAATAAATAAGATGTGTCAGCTTTACAAGATTTCTCAAATGATACAGAAACGCAGAGGAAGGAGGTGAGAGCAGAGAAGATGGGTATGAAGGCAGACACTATTCCTTTAGTAGGTTTGCTGCTGCCTGAGGTGGTTGCTTGGCTGGTTAATTTCTGGCAGGGTGAGATGTTTGGTATTTTTTCATTGTGCTGAATGGTACCAAGTGGTCATTGTCATGGTGCTGATAAAACCTGTGAGGAGCCCAAGGATTGCTGAGGGCACTGGAGCCCCTCCCCTGTGAGCCAGGCTGGGAGAGCTGGGGCTGCTCAGCCTGGAGAGGAGAAGGTTGTGTGGAGACCTCACAGCTCCTTCCAGGGGCTGCAGGGAACCCAGAGAGGGACAATTCCTCAGGAACTGGAGGGACAGAACACAGGGAATGGCTTCCCACTGACAGAGAGTAGGTTTGGATTGAATATTAGCGAGAAATTGTTCCCTGGGAGGGTGGGCAGGCCCTGGCACAGGGTGCCCAGAGCAGCTGTGGCTGCCCCTGGATCCCTGGCAGTGCCCAAGGCCAGGCTGGACACTGGGGCTTGGAGCAGCCTGGGACAGTGGAAGGTGTCCCTGTCCAGGGCAGGAGGTGGGATGAGATGAGCTTTAAGGTCCATTCCAATCCAGGCCATTCCATGACCATGTGCTGAAGAAAAGTGCTCCAGTCTGAGGATGCTCAGCCAGTCTTCTGCACAGGAGGCACTTCCTGGGAGGTGGAAGGTTTGTACACAAGATTGTACAAAGTTATATAACTGGTTATATAGCATAGTTCATCTATAGCAGTAGAAAATTATTAATTCCCCCTTTTTCAACCTGTTTTATCCATCAGTTAAGGACCTCTTATAGAACTCTACAGAATCATGTTCTGTGGATGATTTCAACATAATTTTTATGACAGCAATTAAGGCTTGACATTAAAATATACTTTTAATGCTTATAACACTAACTTGTGCAACTGAGTTAACAAAAAGTGATGTTATTCTTCGAATTGTATGAAATTTATTAAAAATGAAAATTTCACCTGAAAACCTCTCTTCTTCATTTCACCGTGTGGGTAGTGGAGTAATAACTATTTGTCATCCAGTTCAAGAATCTAATGCTGAATTTTCCTTGTTATTAAGCTGAAAACACTTACTTTCAAAATGTTGCTGTCACTGAATTTAATACTCATTTTAATTTATGGCCGTTGTTATCACTTATAATGTTCTTAGAGAATATTTTTCTATCACTTGAAAAAACACTATTACAAGTCTCACAAATAGCTGGTGGCACTATTTATCATTCTTTTCCATATGCACCACTGAAGAGTTTTCTCCAAAAGAGTCAGTTCCTTTCCCAAGGCAGGATTAAGGCCTCAGGAAGCCTCTTGGCAAACCCATAACTTCTAAGGATATATTTAATATGCCTCAAGATAAGAGATTGCGATATCTCTAAGAGCAGGTATCATGCAAAATACTTTCATGACAGATGTAGAGTACAGAGATCCCACACAAATAATGCTGGGAGTCCATCCAGGTGGGCATGCACAGCTGAGGGATGATCCGTGCTAAACACCCAAACACAGCCTGCCTGCAAATAATACAGAATTTCTGGGCGAAACATCAATGGGAGAGAATGTCCTCCCTCAGTACTTCACACAGAGTAAACAAGAATGGAAAATTATTGAGGAATAAGGCTGTTTCACTAGGAAAGCTGACTTCCCAACAAGAGCTGCTAGTGCACACCCTTCTAGAGTCCACTCTTCTCATGGAGTTTCTTGCTGCTCTGTTTGACTGTTTATATCACTAATTAATTACTCAATCACGATAAAAACATCGACTCCAGAGCCAGCTTATGTATGCCCAAACATCAAAGCTGATTGAAAGATGTGAAATGTCAAAGAAGTTGGAGTTCAGCATTTTATGCATTTGGAACCCCAAGTTTCATGAATACCTTGCAGGCAATTCTAGAATCTCACCGTTCTTCCAAATCCAGCAGTAACTGTGGGTCCTGGCTTTTGGCTCTGGCTTTTACTTCAGTTAGTAATTTTTTAGAATGAAATGCACAGGTTTTCATGCACCTGAAAAAGAACCAGCCTCCTCAGGTCTGTATTCTGTGCTAGATAGCTGAGATTTAGTAGGTAAAAATATATTAACTGAATGTAGACAAATTGTTTTGCTGTGTAAAGGACACAGAATGCTTTCCAGTTTATGTACACAGTAGGAAATAATATGTTATTCAAGGCAATTGCCTTCCCCTTGTTTCAAAAACCTGGCAATGAGGCTGATGTAAACAATATGTAAAGACAACTGAATCTTAAACAGAGGCAGGTTTTCTGGAACACCTATTTAAGGCAGTGTGCATGGCAATTGCTCATCATCTTTCAGGATCTGACCCTTTATATGAACTGTAAAACTCAAAAATGCACAATAGACACAGAAAAATAAAAGAGAAAACAGGAGGTCTCGTTCAGTGTGGAAAAAGAACAGCACTCTGCTAACAGGGCTGAGAAGAAGAATGTGCTTTTGCTCCAGCTGATCTGTCGGAAATGGCAGTGCACCCGATGTTTTCCCTGATTCATCTGAACAGTGTGAGATTCTGAACTCCAGCGAGTGCTCATTGCTCATTGTTCTCCCAAACAGCCACATACCGTCCTGTTTCATCCAGCCCAGATGATCGCAGATGGATTTGAGTGGAGATTTGCAAAACTGTTTATGCTAGCAGCAGCTGATAACTCGGAATAAAATGTGTCAAATTGCTTACAGGACCAACCACTTCACTCAAACACAAAGGCAAACATTCGAGCCTGTTTGCAGCTTGAAAATTCCCCCTAGAACACAGCTGCCTCAAGTGCAACTGTTTATACGTAGATTTAGTGGCACGGAGGAGTACCCCTCTTTCTCTACCCCCAAAAGGCTTGAAAGCTGATGACCTGATTTTCTAATCTTTACCCAGGTATTTCATGTGCATCTGACCAACATTTGGCCCATTAAAGTAAACAAGGCATTGTCATTTAATAGAATCAAGATTACTTGAAAATCCTCTTGACAACCATTGAAAGCAGCAGCTCCCAAACATCTCTCAGCCTCTGATTGAATAAGAATTGGAAGAATATCAAATGGGTCTATTTAGAGATTAAGTAGAGACTAAAGCCACACTTAGATGCTATTTTCTAGTCCTGACTACATAAATAGGACTTGTGTTCCTTTAATTCGGAATTCCTGCTTCAAGGCACCTTTTGAAGTAAGGTTCCTGCTGCCCTGAGAGTTTAGTCCTGTGAGATTAAATTGGGAACGGAGCTAAGAAGGAAACTTCTCTTTACACAAGGTCAAGAGTGTAGATAGACATTTTACTTCATCCTCCTGAAATACACGGCTTGGCTCCAAAGGCTTGGTGATGTTTAGAGCCAGGCAGATGTGGCAGCTGTTTGGGTTGGGGATTTTTATTTGGTTTTCATATTAGCAGAGGAACCTTAATGAAAGCCAGGCTTTTTTTTTTTTTTTTTAAATAAACTTATTGCAAGTTTTTTATCAATGCAGTGTTAAAGACTCATTTGTTCCTTAGAAAACAGTAAAGAATACACTTTCTTGGATCTTTCAAACTCAGATGGTTGGTTTGCATATGTGGTCTGCTGACATAGTCTGAGTCTCAGCCTAAGCAGCAGGAGCAGCAGGCCAGGAGGGAAGGTGTGCTTGTACAGTAATTGTAGCTTATATTCAGGCATGGTCACACTCTGGAGCCACATGGGAGAGGCACTGAATGTGACTGGTGAAGCATCCTCCTCTGAAGCACAGCCAGTAAAAAGCAAACAAACACCTCAAAGAGCAGCTTTGGATCATGCAATGAGCACAAAATAATATTTCAGAGATGTCCTGTGTGCCGCTATAGCTGAGGTTAAAAAGGGTTTAGCAGTAGAAACTCCATTTTCCGTGGGATTTGTGAGTGAGACAACTTGAGTGAGTCGTTCTGGGTAGAAAAGAAGTGTCAGATCCTAGCCCAGAGGGGTGTCCATATCTCCCACTTTAAACCCAGGAAGAATTCATGTCATGCATGTACAATTGTGTAAATATGAAGGGCCAGCCCTTCCACTGCTTGCTAAAAGCACAGGTAAGTGCTGGAGTGTCTCTTTGCCCTCATGGTTTTGTGTGTGTCACAGCAAAGGGAGCTGGAAATGGGCACTGGGTGAATTCTGAGGGACTGTGTGTATTGAATAACTCTCACTCTGACTCCCCTTTTTACCACTGTCAAACTCCCTCCTCATCCCTTGTTTTCATCTGCAAATAGAGCTGTGCAGGTGCTGAGGCTCCTCTCCTTAAAGAAGGGTATTTTATACAACCTCTCCACTGGACTCCTCAAAGTCTTTTTGTGTCCTGTGGATCTGATGGGTTCTGAGTATTTCCTACAACATGCTGAGTGTTTTCAAAGTGGAAGGAAAGTAATAATTTTGGGCAAAGCCTCTGGTCTTTCACACAGAGTCCAGGGCATGTTTCTTGTCTTTCCCGAAATCAGGGTTTTTTGGTGTGCATGCCTGTTTAATCTAAATTGTATACCTCTCGTACACCTTAAATATGTATTTGCACAGGAGCTGGAACCGCTCCAGGAAGAACCATTACACTTTGGTCATTGACTCTACAGATTTTAAAGCATTTATAGATAGGTTTTTAGCTATCACACTAAAAGTGTTCCCTCAGAGACTGTCCACACATAATACACATTTATAGGACTCTTTAAATACCTTGTTTACCAGGGGGAGACAGGAAATTGCTTCTGCTATGTACAAACATATCATTTACTTGAAAAGGACCATTAAAATATTACTTATTTCTGCCTGAGCCATTTCAGTCCTGCAATTAAACCTCAGTCAAGTTCTCGTGTGTTGAAAGGTGTGACATCAACATTCCAGGTGTATTTTCTTTGAAGATAAATGAGTATATATGAAAGATACAATGAAAAAAATTAACTACATGCTTAACAATTATAAATTACCCATAATATGTGTTTTCTTGGATCTAAATTTCTAAAGAAATATGAAAGCAAATTCTTCCAAGGCATTAATATACTCAATATTTTACAAGCAATGTTTAAAGTGTTCTGCACATGTTGATGTGACTGCTGGTACACCCACGCTGTCACTCTATGAATTGCTGAGCCCAGACCTTCCCAAGCAGGGAATTTTATAATCTTTTGCATACAGTTAAGACCCTCACTTTTAAAACCACTGAAGACTATTTTTTAGGAGATAGGGAGTGTTAACCACTTAATTCTGAACATTTTCCATGAGTGACTGTTTTTCTGATTGTATTATATATACAGAGATGTTCTATATCAGACATGTTTAACTTTTTTTTTTTTTTTTTTAAACAGGAATATTGCCTTCTCAAAAACAAAGCTTCGAAAAAAATTGTTCTGGATTGGAAAACCATTTCCCAGATTTGAATTGCTGTGTGAATCAGAGCATCTCTTTCACATTCCAGACCAATGCTTGATAAGCAGACTACGAGTGGACACTTTTCATGAGTTTCCCCCTTTTCTTTTCCCTTCCCTTTTTAATGGTTTCCTGCTCTTGGTTTCCTAAAATTGCTGTTTCAGGGGAGGATTTTGAAATCTCAGTGCTCCATGGGACATTAAAATATGTTTTCCTTTCAAATCTCTTTCTAGCAATATTTCCTGAGTTGAATCACCCTCTGAGATGGCTCAGATGTGAAACAGCTCAGTGGAACTGAGGATGTGGCTCTCATCTTCTCTGGGATTTTTAAAATGCCCACCATGGCAGGTGAGAGGTGAGTGTCCTGGGATGAGGATAAAAAAACCAAGAGTGCTTTTTGACGTGTGGATTTACCCCTACTAAAGCCTACCAAATTACTTTCGGGCAATTTGTACTGATTAGCTCTGAATTATCTTTCTGTGTAGAGCATCTCTTACTTGAGTTTGCAGCCAAGTGGTTTCTGGTTCCCTACAGCTCTGCACTCTCAGTGCAATCTAGACGTGTCCAATCTGAGCATTACAGCGTCTCGCAAACTCCTGAATTTTCCTTCTCCTTTACCTGGTGGCACCACTGCACCCCAATCACTGAATGGGGCAATTTGTTCACTAAAAAAAAAACTTTTTCGTTATTGCAGGAGGTAGCCAGGATGGTTTTTTTTAGATTTTTTCTTTTTTTTTTTAATGAACCACAGTCTACTATACTCTTAATTGGCCTCTTAACCTATTTCCAGTTTTCTCCAACCTTCCCCTCATCCTCCTCTGCCAGGTTCCTTTCTTACCTGCTCTGTTTATCTGTCTTCCCCATCCACACCTCTGTCTCTTTATTCCATGTCAGCTCTTGCTGTCTGTCTGTCTGTCTGTCTGTCTGTCCTGGAACCCACCCTCCTTCTCCCCTGCACTTGGACACTGTCCAGCAGTTCCTAGAAAGAGAACTCACTCTCACTCTAGCTGCCCTCTAGGGAAAGAAAAACATCTAATTCCAAATTCTGGTGGATAGTTTGTTTTGACAGCAGCAATTATGTGCAGTATTCATGTATAATAATTATTTGGTATTACAGAAATTGGGAATAAGAGTAGTGCACAGTAGTTCAGATGTGACTGTCACATGAGAGTACTGCTGTTAAACAGCTTTTAGATATTCCAGGAAAAAGGGGGAACTTGGGATTTTATTTTATGGCAAGAGTGATTGATAGATTATCTGCAGATTCTGGTTTATTCCTGGATTAGTTGGGATTAAAAAGCCTTGAGAAAAAAGTGTTGATTCTCTCACTTGTCTGAGTCGAGTGTGATTCAGCAGGGGGTTGTAGTGTGTGGACTGTGATTGTCTAGAACTCTCTTGCTGCTAAGGAAAATAACCCTTCCAGAGATAAAAGTGTCACCAGCACTGGGGTGTTTGAAAGCACATGAAGAGATATTATTTTAAGATAAAATCCATCTAGCTGAGACAGATTTCAGTATATTCATTAGCTTTAACCTTTGCCAAAATCTCCTTCCTTTGCAATTTAAATTTGGGGTCTTATGCTCAGAAAAATTCACATTTTGTGAGTACCAGAAGTAGCACTGCCAGTATGAAAGAGTGTTTTGTACTTTAATAAAGAATTGTTTTACAGTACAAATATTACATGCAGTGTGAGTGCACCATCAAGAAACCTTTAGATGTATTCCTATTAATATGGCTTTTTTTCACCTAAAAATCTATCTAAAAGAGAAAATCCTATCAGCATCAGTAAATCCTTCTTTAAGGTTTCATTGATCTTAGCCTTAGAACAAGATTATAGAAACAGTCCTACACAGAGATAATGTCTGGAGAATTTTGGCTAATCTCAGCACTCATTTGAGATTAGATCTAGTCATATTCAGACACATCTCTCTCCTTGTAGATAACAGATGCCTACCAGTGTTTACCCTTAATTAAGATGCAATAACTGCTTTTGTTTCTTTTTGTCCTAACAAGAATAAGGCCAAATATCTTCAGAGACCTTTGATGATAAATGCCTTGTATTCAATGTACAGCATTCCGGGCTCAGGGTCGATTTTTCCTGATGAGGATTCCTTTCTAACAGTGCAAACCTGTGCAGGGAATCACATCATCTCCCTGCATCCTAATGCCTCCCACTGCACTCGGGTATTCAGCTCCCTCCTTTATTCTTTAGCTTCCACTCTGCAGAAACATGTATACAGAAAGATTATTCAAATACCTTTTTGTTGGTGAGTGAATTATTTTTGGGGAAGGACAGCACATAGGAAAAATGTCAAAATTACCATAAAAGTTGAAGAAAAGATTTCATTTTCACTGTATCAGTTTTCAGATGTCAGGCTGTAAATAGAGTCTTACAAAGACTTAATTTAGCAATACAAAGAAAATTTAGACTCCACTCTTAAGATAATACTGTGGGTAATATTCTATACCTCAAATCTGTCATTTGGTAGCATAATTCTTCATGGATTTTCAGATTCAGCAAATCATCAGTTTTCAGGGAGCCTTTTTTTAACACACATGCACATTTGTCAGAATGTCTAAGTCTTCCTTCTAAATAAAGTTGTAGGCAGTATTATTCTGGGGGATCTTTTATTACAGCTACATCACATTATCCAGTGCATTGCTTTCCATAAGGGAAAACAGAAGCCTCCAAGGGTGTAACATTTGTTTGCAGCTGGATGTCTTTCTCTGTGAGAACATTTTGCTTTGCACTATTAGTTAATAGCAAGGGAAAATGGAGAGAAAAATTACTGCTGCATAAACAAACCTGTTATACAAATACCTTTGATATTCTAGAGATTGTATGATCTATTTATTGTTTCTTTGGCAGGGTCACTTTGAATAACACATCGGTTGAGCTTACAGTTTATCAGCTGTAAAATGGCAGAATTATTTAGGACTCCATTCTTAAACACATTAAAGTTGATGATTAAAATCCTCTTGGCTGAAGCATTTGCACAGTAAGTCCCAGACTGTCAGAAATTTGTGTTGGGTAGCTAAAAATCTACATTTTTTTTAACAGCAAAAGAAATGGTGTCTTACAGCAACAATTTCTGTGAGGAGACCGACAAAATATCTTCCTGAAAAGGGTCTCAAGTGTGTGTTCTAGTATGTCCTAACCTCCAGCAGGGCTGGAGAGTGTTATACTCATGCTTCTTACATGGATCACCTGATACAAATACCATGGTAGAACTGAAAGCTGCAGCAGTTGCTGTCTTTCCATGAGTGTTACAATTAAATATTGTTCTGATGAACAGCTAAAGTCATGTCTTTACATATTTCTGCTTAAATTACACGAACTCCAGGATAGTGGTGATTGTTATTGTTGTTATTATTTTGTACAATTACTTTATGTCTCTAAAGTCATTAATGCCCTATTTTAAAGCACCTGTTCTGACTAATGGTGTGTGACGTTGGAAGACAAAGACAGGATGGGTTTTGCTCTGCTCATGTTAAACAATTCATACCCTGAAAATAGCACAGAGCCCAATAAACATTTATATTGTGCTATACTTAAAGCTGAAACCACTGAGGGTTTCTCACCTTTGCTTGGTACCTCAGCTACTCTCTTCCCTTTTATTCCTATTTAGTGAAGCACATCAATGTATTTAATTTTTTGCATCTGCTTCAGACTCGGTGCCCAAGGATATCATTATAATTAAGCCTGTACTATATTCCTGCTTTGCATAAACATGGCTGTGCATGGGTGACTTTTCTTTTTCTTTAATTTGATATTGTGTTTGATATTGTCTCCAGGAAAGTTATCTGTTCATTTCTCCCAGGAGATTGCTCATCTTCAGACGTAGGCTGAGATAGCTGGCCTTGCTCCATTCCTGTGATAATTAACAATAAACTTCCCAGTGACTTCACACAGGATCCTACCTCCACATCTGTGTTTTCACATCCCAATCCATTTATTTGAGATATTTGAGCAAGTTAATCACATTATTCTTTGGTGGGAATGGCTAAAGTCCATTCATTTTGACATGGTTCATATGAGAAACATAAAGATATTAATATGAAATAATCTGCTGTGTTTAACAGATCATAAATTTTATAGTCAACGTATTGCTTACTTAGCCATGAAGTATCCAATATGTATTCTCCTAAGCAGGCTTGTTCTCCTCACTGAATTGTGTTTGCCATGTTAGGCCAAAGGAGTTGTTGGTTTTACGAGGTCGGAACTGAGGGACCCGTCTGGTTCCACGCTGGCTCTGCCACGCCTGGGCCGTAGGAGCTTGCACAAGTCATGGAACCAGCACTGAAACTGCACAGCTGCAGTCAGAACCTGAGTAAGCGCTGCTGTGGAATATCCCAGCCCCCAGAACCAGAGCTAGCCCAGCTCCCAGGCTTTTGTCTCCATCCCAGAACCAATTAACTCCCTTCAGCAGCCAGCGGTTAACCCTGAATGTGTAGGCACAAACATCAGTTTCCCCTTCTCCCTCTCCGGAGTGGGGACAACGTCTGCACCTGAGAGTCGGCTGTAAAATGAAAAAAGCAAAGTAGTCAGGTGATTAGTACCTGGCTTTTAGTTTGTGCTGAAGATTTCTAAAAAGATCCTTTTAAACATATTTTTCAAAAGCTGCAACATGTCTCTAAAGCACTGACGAAGCTTTCCTGCTCTGAAAGATGCATTGTGCATTACCAAAGCTTTCGACAAGGGTGTGACTGTGTGTATGTGCTGTAAAGCTGCTTTCCACACGCACTGACTGCTGCTTTTGGGCCCAGTGGATTCCATATACACTCCATAACCTACAGCTCCTAGGGCTGGCTCTGCTCCTTGGATTGCTGGCAGAAGTGCTCGTATAAAAGCCAGCCAGAAGCACTGGGCTTGCTTCACAGGCATCCATCAGTTTTGTAAGATACGCACCATTTCTTCCTGAAAGTGAAGGGAATTAGAGACTGAAATACTTTGTATTTAGAATTCACTTCTTTTCACTTCATTTTCAGCATCTCTGGACAAAGACAGGAATCTTTAGGGCTACAATAAATGCAGAGACTCTACTAAGGTTTTCAAAATTCTACCACTCCATATTTCCAAGCGAATATCTGAATACACAGATGTAGCAGAGTGCAGATGTAGCATGGGCCTTGTAATTTCTCTTGTAGCATGTAAAATATACAAAAAAACCTGGACATAGGACTGGTTAGAAAATAATGTTGCAATGGTGAAGGAAGTTAAAAGTCTTGGCCTTTCTGCATTACCAAATGGAAAAGTCAAGTTTAGATGCATAAACCTTTCAGTTAAATGGTTAAGAAGTATCAAATGCTGGGCTGGCTGAGATATTTCATTTTTTTTGTCCTGATATATCTATGCTGACCCACTCATGCGTGCATTTGGCCCCAGAAACACCAAAACAGTCAGGCTACCCAAGGCAGGCACACAGCTCCTCCTCCCCAGCGGTTTCCATCTGACACTCTGCTCTCTCCACACTTGTGAGCTGGTGTATTCCTGCCAGACACCACACAAAGGGGAGGAAAATGAGGACACAAGTGTCAGCCTTGCTGTTTCCAGCAATACAGCCCAGATCCTGAAATAACCATCTGGAGTGGCTCTTAAGGGAAAGGTGACCAGGGCCCATCAGTGCTCATTGTGCTCGGGAAAGTTCAGAGGCTTGAGTAGTGTAATGCTGAGTGATGTCTGCTCCACTCTAAACATTTTATGTTTTTAGCTCAAATTTAATTTATTGTTGACAGTGACAGTCTCTCTGTTTATTTCCCTGTGTAATCTTTGTCTGATTTCAAGTGTGCCTGTAAATACTCCTGCCGTTTCAGCAAACAAGTTATTAGCTCTTTCAAAGGAGAAGACATGAGAGCTCCTTGAAAGGTTAAGTCTTCTGAAAGTGCCTCTCAAAGGCAGAGGCCACTTTTCCTTTCCTTTGAAGACAATCAAAGTATGGAGAGTAGCTGGTCGTGAACAAAATGATCAGGGTGGCATAACTAAAGCTCATTGAATTTGTGCTGAGGATCCCAAAAATGGCAGTTTCATTTGTTCCATACAGTTTTATCCTCTAATTCCTAATAACAATGCTGTCTTATTGTGCACAATGAAAAGACTAATTTGACTAAATCCATTCATAAATGACAAAATCAATAGTTCTCCTTTGAAAGTCACTCAGCATATAGAATATGAGAATTTATGGTTAGTTTACTGCTGTCATGGATGGGTCTCTCTCTCTGGTAGGAACTGATAAAGCAGCTTTTGAAGTCAGACTGTCTCAATAAAGTACTTAAATCCATCTTCATGTACCCCAGGGTAGTGAGTCTGAATTAACCTCGTACCTTACTTTTGTGACAATAATAAGGTGAAAGGGAGTATACAGCAGAAACTGATTATTATAAGTGATACAAAAGGAGACAGCAACAATGAGGCAGAAGTAGAATAGGAACTGGGATTAAGGGATCTCTCACCCAGCCATGTGCAAAAATGTTGAAAATTAATGTTGTATTGTTTAGGTAACAGCTGTCAAGTCATTCAAGTCATTGTAATGTGCTGTGTGCTTGCTTTCCTCCCCAGCTCACCAAGAGCATGTCAGAAATCACATTCCCTTTCTTCTGCAGAACGACAAAGTTAATCCTGCCTTGCATTGCTTTTAAGACAAACTCATAGCAAAGGCTGTCTCTTAAATTTGTCAGTTAGGATATTAACGGAGCGTGAAACTTTGATGTTAAACTGGCATTTGATGAACGGGGTTAAAAATCACTTAGAGCCGTGTTCTCTGTAGTTGTTGTGTTTGTGTGGAGATGCAAAGGATGCAAATACACCCTCAAACATTTGTGGGGCTGCTGCAACCAGAGAGAACAACGTGTTCCTGGCACTGGCTAAGCGTGAGGTGTATTCCTCGGAGAACACCCAAACGAGACCAAGGAGGAATCCAAGGTTCTTTCTGTTTCATTAAAATAATGTTTTCCTTATAATAATAACGCAATAACACTGGAAAAAAAATAAGAAAAAGTCTTTATTAAACCAACTTGAAAACCAGGACTACCAGGCATTCTTAAAGTCTCGTACCAGGCAATGCCCACATCACTCTATTCTGACATCTGTTATTTCTCCAGTTCCAGTTATCCTGGCTCACTGCTCTCTTTTTATACACGAGAAATTGGATTAGTAAGTCAGAAAGTTAGAAATCACATTCCCTTTCTTCTGCAGAATGACAAAGGGATTTGAAAAGATTTAGAAAGTTTATTTGCTAAACCATGATTTTAAAAACCAATATTAAAAATTAAAATTAATGTGGTTTGTGATATTTGTAGAAGTTTTTGCTTGGTTGAAATCAGAAATTGAAATAAGTTGGTTGGGACATTTTTATCTCAAATTTTGTCCTCGCTAAGCAGGAGTTGCTCATGTTGTGGATGAGGATAGATGTTTGGTGTGGTGTTTGCTTAACACCAGGGAGAAACTTGTCTCATTCTTACACATTCCTTTCGCTCTGATCCTCCTGTTTGTGAGACAGGGCAGCTGATCCAAGTACCAGGTGAACAATAGGCACTTTTTAAGGACATAGAACAAAGCTTTGTGCACATTCCTTTGACGTTTGTGGTCTCTTAGATATTGTTAAGGTGCTTTTACCTTTTCAGATGTCAAAAGATTCTCATGAAAAAACAAATTGAAAATATCCTTTCAACTGTTCTGTTGTTCTGGTGCTGATTAGCCAAGAAAAGTCCTGTGTTGGAACCACTCTGGGGAAGGGGTTTCATCCTTTACCAACAACATCCTTGCAGAAAAGTCAAAATACATCCATTGTTAGCTTGTGGTAGCTTTAACGTAGATGGAAAAAGAAGAATAACTTCATTCATTTCAAGGTAATCCTAATTTTTGACATGTAAGTGGTTTATGCCTGAAGTAAGAAGCACATGAATCTTGCAACCTGTGAGGATGCTCTCGCTCATAACAGTCTTGACTATTGCTGGCAAGTTTACTTCTGAATGCCTGCAAATCCGTGCTCTGTTGTGCCTGAGAAAGTTGCATTCTGTGCAGCAAGAGATGCCTGGTGAAAAACTACCCTCACTGGCACCTGGCATTAGGAACCTGCTTGAGTGCCTCCACTGAAGAAATGCTGCAAATACATTACCTGTTTGAAGCCCTCATGACTCCAGGCTTCCAGAAATTTGGGGAAACTCAAAACTTTGTAGTGATCAAGCTTTTAATTAATAATCCAGATCTTCAGAAATAATTTTCTTGATAATTTGACATTGCTCTGCATAAAAATATGATGTAAGATGGTGCTTTCTTAGTAAAGCAAACTGAATATTTTGTTCCTGAAGTGAACCAAATAGCACCCCTTTGCAACCTTGAGCAGCCTTGGAATCATAGAACATCCTGAGTTGGACGGGATGCACAAGGATTGAGTTCAGCCCCTGTCCCTGCACAGACCCCCCACCAACCCCACCCTGGGCATCCCTGGCAGCGCTGCCCAAACGCTCCTGGAGCTCTGGCAGCCTCGGGGCCGTGCCCATTCCCTGGGGAGCCTGGGCAGTGCCCCAGAACCCTTGAGGGGAAGCAGAACCTTTCCCTGCTCTGCAGCCTGGCCCAGCTGCACGCTGGCATCACACACACCACACACTGCATCAGGTGGGAGCTCAGCCCCAGCCTTTGCTCCGGGTGACCTGAGGATGTTTCCATGGTGATTTGCATTTGCTGTTTACCACAAAGCTTGGCTTGGGTAGGACTGGCAATACTTGAGTGCTCTGGAATTAACTTCCAAACTGAGTTGTCTTCCAAACTGAGATCCTTGCACCTTGTAATTTCTTAATATTCTCACCACTATCACTCAGCTCTGCACTGTTATTTCAAATCCTCACTGCTCAGAGCAATATCCCTCTAAAAATTTCTTTTTATGATTCAACCTACAAATGAGCACTACTTTGTTACACATCACTTAGTTACGTTCTCCCTGTACTCATTATACCACCCCTGTGGGTAGCGTTGCAAAATACCCAAGATATTTGAAACATGACACTTGGGAACATAAAAATTCAGTGGGAAAAAAGAAAGCAAAATGAAGTGAAATAAAATGTTTTCATATCCAAGTATCATTAGCTTTTTATTGGAGTTTTCCATTACGGAAAATTATCTCTAAAGCCCCCTGTTTACCATAATTTATCAGTTTGGTGAGAAAAGTCCCAACAGGAAGGGTTAGTGCTGTGGGAATATTACCTCTGAGCAGGAGCAGGAGCCATTCCTTCACTTCGTGCTGGAGCTGTGTGTGCTGAGCCTCAGCAGTGCTGCTCCTGGAGCCTCACTGGGAGCAGGAGCCCTGCTTTTCTTGGAGTCCTGTTACGGCACAGTGCACTGACAGCGAGCCACTTCTCAGTCCTGAGCAAAGAACACAGCACTGCTCAGTTATTCCTTTGTTTTCAGTTATTCCTTTCTTTTCTAAATTAAGAAATTTCCTAGTCCTACTCCACAAAACAGCACACCTGGGAAATCGTCTGAATCTGGACAGGCTGGATCCATGGGCCGAGGCCAGTGGTGTGAGGGACAACAGGGACAAGTGCCAGGGAAGCTGCTGGTGAGAAAGGCCTGGGGGTGCTGGGACAGGGGCTGGACACGAGCCCAGGGGTGCCCAGGTGGGCAAGAGGCCGATGGCACCTGGGCTGTGCCAGCCCTGGGGTGGCAGCAGGACCAGGGCAGGGCCCGTCCCCTGTGCTGGCCCTGCTGAGGGACCTCGAGGGCAGTGTCCAGTTCTGGGTCCTCATGGCCAGAGAGCCCTGGAGGGGCTGGAGCGTGTCCAGGGCAGGGAACGGACTGGGGAAGGGTCTGGAGCCCCAGGAGCGGCTGAGGGAGCTGGGAAAGGGGCTCAGGCTGGAGAAAAGGAGGCTCAGGGGGGCCCTTGTGGCTCTGCACAAGTCCCTGACAGGAGGGGGCAGCCAGGGGGGTCGGGCTCTGCTCCCAGGGAACAGGGACAGGAGGAGAGGGAACGGCCTCAGGCTGGGCCAGGGGAGGGTTAGATTGGATATAAGGGAAAATTTCTTCCTGGAAAGGGTGGTCAAGTGTTAGAACAAGCTGCCCAGGGAGGTGGTGGAGTCCCCATCCCTGGAGGTGTTCTAAAAACAAGTGGATGTGGCACTTTTTGGTATGGTTTATGGAAGTGGTACCATCCAGTTGAAGGGTGGAGTGGATGACATTGGAGGTCTTTTCCAGCTTTAATGAACAAGCAACCATTGCTGAGCCATAAATGCTCACCTTCACTCATCCTGGCCACTCTCTCTGTGTCAGCTGCCAGCTGGTCAGAAGCTGATCCACTGCAGTCCAGGTTTGACCCACTAAAATATTCTTTCTTCAGCTAAACTCTCTTTGATCTAGAACAGCTTACATTAGGCTGTTTCTGTTAGTTTATAAACTGAAACCAACCTTGGCACATCTTCTCCACTCCTTCCACGGACCTTTTTTTCAGGATTCTGGCCTGCTAAAAATGTATTTTACTAATAATTATAAGGGAAAGAGCAACTGTAAGGAAATTGATACAGTATGTAAAGTGCAGATTCTGTAAGCAAATATTATTTTTCTCTAACAAGAGATTTTCTCATCAATCTGTATTTTGTTCTCTTTTTTTGCCTGAGCAGGGGTCACTCACTTCAGTCATATTGCTGACTGTGATTTTTTGAGATTGCCATCATTACATAGCAGTAATCTGTGCAACATCATTTTCTGTGGGGAATTTTCACCTTTATCAAACACAGTTCTCTTTCCTTTCTCGCAAATAATATGCTCACAGCTATATTTTGGTGCAAGTATAGACGTTTGATGTGAAGTCAATAGATGAAGAGCCAGATGCTGAAATCTGCACACAATGTTCATTTTTGCAGGACCAAAAGCACAAGTCTTCATTTTGTGGATACAAGTCTTCATTTTTTTCTTGTACTTAAGATTTGTGACCCTTTTGCTTTTTTTGGATTTCGTATTTTTTTCCCCAAAATCTTCGGTGGAACCCTTCAGCTGGCAGTTTCTGTGCGTAGATTTGTCAGCAGAGAGCAGACCAGGAGAAAGCCAGGCTAATGAAGGGCCTGCAAGGTGAGTGCAAAAAGCCTAGAGAGCTGGTCCAGCCAGTGCCCGGGAAATGAATGTCAGTGATAATAAGATAGATATCGTTGTCAAAAAGGCTTTTTTTTTTAACAACTGTTCAATAGAAAGACTTTAAATGATCAGTATCAGCTACTGGAGGCATTTGAAAGGAATCACAGTGTACTGACAGTGCACATCGATTGTTTTAACATTCAAGACAAAGGTGCAGAAAGGAGAGACCCAGACAATGACATGGATACAGCCAGACAATCCGAGAGGGAAGGTAAATAGCACAGAGACTGCAAAGACAAGGACTGAAGATATACAGGATTTTCCAGTGATGATAAAGGGGAGAAAGCTTTTAAGAGTGTAGCTTCAAGAGCTCAGATTTTATTACCCAAGATTTAAAAAAAAATTGAATAAACTTTTTCTCATGCCTCAGGTTTAAAATCCACAGGACGCGAGGTGGATAGATGCTGGAGGGTGGATATACATTGATTTCTCAACTAGCTTTTTTCTTGGAAGGCCTGTTAAATAAAAGCATTTCAAAACGTGAATGCTCTTTCTAAAACTTTCAGCAAATGCTGGTTTCATGCCACCGTCTCTGTGAGATGTAAATTATTACAGTGGTGCACACTGGCTGCTCAGATTTGAGAGCAGGATTGTTTACAAAAGCACAAACAACAGAACCACTGGCTGTTTATGAGCATGGAAACACTAGGATTCCACATGAATATGCAGGCTACCTGGGCCAGCTTAGATAAGACAACTGAGAGGAGGTTTGTGTTCTCAGAATAGAAAATAATATGTATTTGTATCAAATCTATGGGGTTTTGGAGTCTGAAATAGAGCCATGTGCCAAGTCTGATCTCCTCCAGCTTCGGCTAAGAGGGCATGACCCTCCACCCACAGCACATGAGACAGGAGTGTTCTGTTTCTAAGGCCAAATTCTTTCACCCTACAGTTTTCCACTTGTGTTTAAAATTCAGTTTTACATACATATGTTTTTCCTGAAAAATAGCATCAGTATAAAAGCTAACTCAACAAAAAAAAAAAATAATATATATTTTCCTTACTGCTTCATGGTTTAAACAGTGGAGAAAATAATTTTAAAAGCTTCCTGGGGATAATTTTTTGAAAGGTGCACTGTTTTAATTTATCATTTTAAATGCGCTGACAATAAGCACATTTTAAAACCTTATGGCACAGTGCATCAGGTTACCTAATATTAATTTAGATTTTGTAATTTATTTAATATAGTATTGACTGCATTAGCATTTGGATTGATGACCTTTTAAATGCTCAAAGACTAAAGGAGTTGTCTCGTAAGACGAGAAGACAGTCACGAGGCTGAAATAGTTGGCCAATCAGCTCTTTTAAAATAAATTACAGATTGTGTAAACTAAAGCAATGTTGAGAATTAGGGCTTTCTAATGAGATCATCAGCTCTAAATCAATACCATCAGGGCACATGCTTTTGTTTGATGTTCGCTGTGTACTTGGGAGGATCTCAGTAATCAATCACCGGCTTTCTGACTTGCAGATGCAGAGTCCACCTCAGTGAAAGGTTTGAGACTGCAAAGCAGGACTCTGTGCAAGTTTGTGGAATGTGAATTGGGCTGTTTTCAAATGGAATAGCTGAACTTTGCTAGTCATATGTTAAACTCACTGAGAATCATTCAGTGGGCTGGATTGAAGCTGATCCCTTGTGAAAATAAGGGGGTGCATCATTTGCCTGATCCAAACCTACCCGTGAGAAGGGTCTCTGCTGCCAATTCCTTTGCTGAGTTCCATATAATTTAAGGGGATATAAACCACAGGCCTGGTGGTGGCAGGGGGTTCAGGCAAGAGCAAAACTTTCCTACTCTCTGTGGAATCTGACTCTGGGGCTGCCATCTCCAATTGCTTTTGCCATATCTGTGTATCCATTTCTTCCCATGGTTATTTATCCTTGTTTTTTTCCCTCTCCCTTCCTCTCTCTGTCCCTATGAAGACTTTCATGTGCTGACTTAGAAATACCCATGAGGAATTAAGAATGTAAAATCCCGTGAGGAATGTAAGAATGTAAAACCAGCAGTGGGATCATCATTGCCCTTTATTACCTCACTCTTTATTTTCCAGTGTGTTGAATAACTGTTTGCACCCTTAGAAGTACGGTATGGTTTTGCTTTTTTTCCCCATACACACCAGTTAAAGCACATAATGAATCCCCTGGATAACTTTTATCAGTGAAGAAGTCCACACTGGGTTCTCTGGTTGTAGGAGATGGATGGATTTGCAGTCCATCCACGAGGGAGAAGCAGTGAGGAATTCCATTGCTCTGTGCCTCATGTGAATCCAGTTTGTGCAATCTGTGGGGTTGTTTTTTTTTTTAGTTCTCTTGAAACAAGAGTCATTATTCTTCTGTTCTCTCTTGGATATCCCAGATATCTTTTTTAGTGGAGTAACTGTTGTTATCCACAGACAAACCAAAACTGTGGTTTGTCCCAAGCACAGGGATCTGGTGAAATTATTTTCTATTCTCCTGAGCACTGTGAGTGGAAGGGAAGGACAGGCTGGGCCTCCAGCACACAGCGGAGGACAGGGGGGTTTTAAGGCACCTTTGCACTGTCTGGGCTGTGTGGGCAACCCTCCATAGCTTAAACTACAGGGATTGTTACCAAATGTAGGAAGGGCATAGATAAATGCTGTCTTCAGCTGATTAACCATCCTCTGATGAAGTTTTTGCTGTGTTTGTGAAATTGTGGGAAACAGTTTTTTGCTAACACACCATTAATTTTTAAGTATGGTTTCCAATATGAAATATTTTTATTTTGGCTATTCATTTTTAATGACGCCACAGTGCAACTCAGCAAAACTATACAAAGCAAACCAATAAAAATATGATGCTATTAACATCAAATATTTGCATAAAAGCCATGAAATACTGAAGCAAAGAGTTTGTAGGTAAGTGGCAGTTCATGCAACGAAGGCAAAATGCACAGAAGTTGCCATTAAAACATCGATTTACCAGAACAAACTCAGAGCACTACATTTAGTGCACGTCCCCTTCTGGCAAACTTTTATTTTGGAGGTATAATAATGGAGGTTATCACTAATTTATTGTGTCTTGGAGCCATGTTCATCAGTGTCCCTGTTGTGAATTCAGCGGGTGGTCAAACTTGTTACCTTTTGCCAGTAGCTGTGCATTACCTTAGCCAGGAAATTGCCTTCAAAACACAGATTTGTGCTTTTTGTCTATCCATGAAACACACAAATGACCAAGTTCCCTTTATAACTTCTAGGTATACACCATGAGAACTTAAAATAAGGTGTTTTACTTGTACTGCATGTACAGCAAGGCAAGCACATCGTTTTACAGAATATCTTTTTAGATCCTCAAAAGATGTGGTCAAGAATCATCCATTTTTGTATCTGTGGGAGCTGCACTATTTGAAGAATAGAAGGGTTACATGGATAGATTCCAAAAACTGGGGAAAGAGCAGAACATCTGTAGCCAAAGTATGAAAAGAAGTTAATCAATATTAATCAATGTAAACATGTTTCACTGTCTTATTTTAGGAAACAGTTTTTTCTGGTTTGGGTTTTTTTGCTTTTTTTTTTTTTTTTT